>CM026557.1:1676172-2901133 GCA_015143295.1 Tetracentron sinense | reverse complement strand
ATTCATCAAGAAGAATTATCAGTATCATGTCAGTAGTTCGTCATCAATAAATGTTTTAGGACACATACACATGGCCAAAATTCATCAAGAAGTATTATCAGTATCATGTCAGTAGTTCCATATCAATATTTCAACTTGGCTAGTGAGTATTCAGGCATTGCCATTTTCAGTAGTTGGGCATCATACGGGTGACAACTGTGAGGATATAACTTGAATAGTCACATAGCACCTATAGAACCATACTTAAGAATTTATGATCAACCAAAGATCTTCGCATATGAAGTTTGTGAAGTACATCCTATGATTCAAATCAAGTCACTAATGTAAAACATTGATGAAGGCTAAGAGATACATAAATGAATTCCTTGACAGAGCTTACCAGTTGGCAGCATTAGCAATCACGTTACAGCGCAAACCTCCTTTCGTATAAAGCTGAGTTATATCTCCCACAAAAGTGAAGAACTTGTTTGAGTCAATGTTCTTCTGTGCAGCTTTAGCCCTAACCAACGACAAAATCTTTGATCCATGAGTCAAGTCTACCAGAACTAATCTGATGTTTCCAGCATTACTAAGGAATTCCTCAACTTTCTCGACAATGACATTAGATGCCTTCTCATGGTTGAATTGAAAATCAGCAGTTGAAATAGACGGAAATGCTAGAGTAGGAACATCACACAAAGAGAGGGCACCAGCGGAAGAGCCCTTTGGAAAATCTCTACCTTCTGTTACTTTGTTACCCGCATTCCCTACCAACAAGGTAACATTTTCGGGACCCTTAAAGGAAAAGTTCTTTTCCTTAGTTTCGTGTTTAGAAACAGAATCCTGAAAGCTATTTCCATTAGAACCAACAGTATCAGGGACCTCTACTTTCTTTAAGAACTTCATTATACCAAGTTGGATTTTGGCATCCTGTTTTTTCTGACCAAAACATCCGGATGGAAGGGTATCCAACGGATCAAGTGCACTGTATGTACTAACAGCACCTTGAACATCAATTTCGTTCTGGCAAAATGTGATTCTAGAGAATCCTTCAGTCAGTTTAGGCAATTCTTTCTTTTGCAGCATTCGGTTCACAACTGCTGCAGCTTTTCCACCTTGCAAGTTTCCTTCATGCCCAGTACGCTTCACCGACCGTGAAATACAAAGTCTGGCAGGAAGATCAAGCACCACGGCATGCACGTCCACTTGGTGAACACCAAGCTTCACAAACTCGGCACGCTGTTCCCGGTCTAAATTGCATCTATCGATAAATACACTTTTCCCATCTTTCAATGCCTCAGCTGCACTCTTTAGGCACTGGGATTTTGTCCCAGATTTTCCATTTCCAATTGTATCCTGCAAGAAGAAACAAAGAAATTTTAACCAACCAAAAAGTAGGATTCTGAATAATGAAAATTAATGGGAGTAAAGGTCATAACCATAGTTAGTAATTCGGTGTAAGGTAAAAATTTGGTGCTGGAATCATTCGAGTATAATTCAGAATAGTCATTCAATGGTTCGTTAAAAAATTCGGCAAAAAAAATGCAGGACGTCAAAAGTATGGTACGGGAGTAATTCGAGTATAATTCTGGTCAATACTTAAAAATTTTGGCTAAATCTTAAAAATGCATGTATAAGATTACTTTTCACCTAAACTTTTATGCCTCAATACCTTTGTAAATGAGTTTCATGTTGGAATTTCAGTGTCATCCCCCACCCCACCTAACTCTCTCCCCACTTCTCATTCTCCTCTTCTTCTCTTATGCTGCAAAAAGCGCCCATGAAGGATATGGTCTAGAAAAAGATATGGTTAAGAAAAAGGCTAGGATGTTGTTCACAAAGATTGGTTATCTCCTCTTGGTCAAACCATAATTGCCAGGAAGCTATGTACAAGGTGGGATGCTCGCTTCCTCGGACAAACTCGTTTCCCAAACTCGCTTCCTCGGACAAACTCGCTTTCTCGAACAGACTCTCTTCTTAGGAAGCTCGCTTCCATCACGTTTCATCTAGTAGTCAAAGGGAGCTGTATGTATGAAGTGATGTGGTAGACCACAATGTATAGCCTAGGGTGTAGACAGGGGCGGAGCCAGGGGGGGCGGGGAGGGGCCATGTCCCCCCCAAATTTTTTGCAATTCCTACTTCTAAGTAGTATTCAATAGTGGGTCCCATAATTTTTTTAATTTTTTTAGTATACTGCCCCCCCCCCCCCCTAATGTTTTTGTCTTATATACACAGTGGCCCCCCCAATCTTTTGTCCTATATGTAGTGCCCCCAATGGAGTCCGGTGATGGCCTTGAGGTTGCCACACGTCCCTATTGACACCTATTAACTATGGTTAAAATCACCATGGTTCACCAACTTATCCTTGGTTTTTTTTAAAAAGATTGAAAATTTTTTAACCTTAGGAGTTAGTTCACCACGGTTCACCTACTTAACCTTAGGAAAAAAAAAATTGGCATCATTTTTAAAAATCAAGGATAGTTGGGTGAATTTTAATCACAGTTAAGTGGTATCAATAAGCACATGTGGCGACCTCAAGGGCATAATTGGGACAAAATTTTCTTGAAAAAAAAGAAATTACCCCAAAAAAATAATTTCTCGGGGGCTACGCCCCCGAACCCCCAAACTCCATACCCTCAAATTCATTAAATTTTTTATACATGTATTTCGGCCTCCCCAACGAAAATTTCTTAGCTCCGCCCCTAGGTGTAGACTCTAAGCAAATATCGTCGGTTTGAAACTTAAGGCACCTACTTTTCTACAAAAATCTCATGTAAGATAAAATCAAAGGTATAATTACCCATAAATAACATAATGAGAATGAGGAACCTATATCTCATTTCTCGCTTCCCATTTCCTAAGGGTTTTTTGGGTCTCGCTTCCCGCTTGTCGCTTTGCTTCTTGCTCTGGTAACTATGGGTCAAATACTCCCAAGTTCTTGGATGTAAAAAGGTATACATAAGAGAGCCTAATTTTTTACCTAAAATAAAATGTTATTTGTACATTAACCGAAGCTACTTGGAGATTTGGTGGATTGAGGACCAACTCCTAAACTTTCCTCTAAGCCAACAAGTAGGGGTGATATCAAGCTGAGCCGAGCCGAGTAGTGGAGTGTTCAAGCTCGACTTAGTACACTCTACAAGTGTTCAAGCTTGACTCGTAGAAAGTATTACGAACTCGAGCTCGGCTCAGCTCGACTCAAGTATTATATATTATTTATATAATATATTCTTAAATTTTGTTTTGACTAGGCTCGAGCTCGGCTCATCTCACAACAACTACTCAAGCTAACGAGCCAAGCCCCTCTCATTACCCTTTTAATTTATAGTCAACCATTTCCTCAAGTGTGGCTTGTGTTTCTGATGTGGGACTAAAAGTCCACTAAGGAACACAAGCTACGGTAGAAAGTTTGCCTAGCTTTCCTTGCGTTTCCAAAGGGATTTTAGTCCCACATCAGAAACGCAAGGAAATTCTGTAGAAAGTTTGCCTATAAATACAACTTAGCCTTTAGGTTTTGTATAATTAATATAATTGCTCAATTAAGCTCTTATATATAAACGAACCGAACTTTTATCGAGCTGAGCAGGAGTGTGTTCAAGCTCGGCTCATTTACTAAATGAGCTCGAAAACGGTGCTCAAGCTCAGCTTGTTTACTAAATAAACGAACGATACTCGATCTTTTAATGAGCAGAGCCCGAGTAGTTCACGAAAATTTTGTTCAATAACCACCCCTACCAATGAGGCCTATCCAAGAAGTAATGGATTTACCAAATCCATACATATTTAGAAGATTAAAAGATGCATAGTCACTCATTGAAATAACATATCCAGATTCGGGGACATCACAAATCCTATCTTCTCAAACCCTCGAGAGGCCTTCCTTTGCGGTCTCCGGTTTCGGATTTGTGCTTTTTCCTGAAAAGTATTCATCCTTGTTTCCATAACCAAAGGCTTCAGAAAGGATTATGTAGGAGTTGGAGCCTGGAGGAAGCTGTAGTTTGATCAAAACGCCAAACCAGTGGAAGAGCCGAAGAGGAAAAAAAATATTACAGATTGGCAAAACGCCACTCTAAGAGAAAGGGGCTAGTGTTGGTGGCTGGGGTTTCCGATGACATTGTGATCGTTTTGTGAGATTTGCACTGGGTTAGGGATTAAGGGAGATAAAGATTGGGACATGAGTGGGAAGAAACTACTCAGTTCTCACCAAAAAATAAAATAATATTATTTATTGAGTATTCTGCTGAATTGATGCAATGTTTTAAGTCCGACAAATCATTCGCGAATTGTTCGCCCCAATTACACATTCGCGTCTATTTGCTGTACCTATGAATTAGATGGCCGAATACTACGTGTGCCAAATTTGACGTCTAATTCGTGTAAAGTACGTGACTTTACTAACTATGATCATAACACCATTACAACGATCACAATATCTGTAAGCAATATGAGTTTTCCTTTTTTTTTAAAAAAAAAAGTTATTTTATCATTAAATGCAAAGTTTCCATATCACTTAGACATTTACAGTAAGGGTCTGTTCTTTTGCTAAGACATATAAAGCTTGGCACTTTACACTTCCTCATGGTAGGAAATTTGAGTTACTTTGTCAAGATTTCTAACAAGATTAATTTTTACCATCATGACATTTCAAATCTAACCATTTTTTATGAGATTTGAAATCATTCATTTTGCTGCATTTAAAGTCTTACTGGAATTGCAACCCAATAGATGAAAATGCATATTGTCCATTGACAAAACTTTCAAATCGCCGGACTTTACAAGTCTATGCAAAAGAATGGACCCTAAGATGAGATATAAACCTTGTCGAATGAAATTAAAGATTGTGTTTCAGATGTTTAAAGCTTCATATTAAAGCTGCAATTTGGTGTATATAACGCAATGGAGAGGGCCAAAAATCATTACGGGAATTATTGAAACTCAGTGAAGAAGTCAAGCAACCAAACACTAAGATTGGTTGAAATTTTTGAAAGGATATTAGTTTATATGATCCGCTTAGCCGATTCAAGCACCATTATTTGAAATTCATTAATTAAGAGTAGAAGATTATAAATCCGTGACATCCCTTTCATGATTCATAGACAGAAACAAAGAATCGAAATGAAGCATTTCATGAAGCATGTAGAGCCCAGTTAAAAGAGATACCTGGCAGATTCGAACCCAGGGTCGGCGAGCGGTTCTCATGACGTCGTCGCAAAAGGTGGACTTTCCACTACCAGGTGCACCCATCAGTATTACTACAACGGCCTTCCGCTTTTCATCATCTTCTTCTTCTTCTAAGAAGAAATTTAATTAATTTAAAATTAAAAGCAATAACCTGAATTGATGACCATCGATGGCTAATTCGAAACCCTAGAAAAAGGATCCTGATTGCTTACCTTTTGAAATGTTCTCGCGATCCACCTCCATATCGCTCTCTGATTTCAGATGCCCTAATTCTTTCTCTCTCGTACTGTAAATGGCCGAGTTGCTGTTGCTATATTGCGCGGCTACTGTTTATTACACTTCGGTTCATTCAGTCTTTGAGAATGTACGGACCGAGCCAATTGTATGTTTTTCTTTTCTTTTCCCCACGATTGGAGACCGGTTATTACCTGGAAATGACATCTGTTTGTTTTTTCGTTTCTTTTTTTTTTTTGGTTAAATTTTTTTTTTTTTCATTTAGTACGTCCATGTGACTATAACAATGGTTACAAACCTCAATAATAAATCTTAGGGTAAATTACGCTCACCTCCCTATAGAGATTTAGTGAAATTTCATAAATCTCCCATTTAATTTCTGGAATTATACTATCCACTCCTCAACTACTTTAGTTGTTGTAACATATTCCTCTTCCCTTAAGTTTACCCTTAATTTATGGATGAACTTTGATGTTACTATTATTTAAACATTTTAAAATGTCTAAATTACACTTTTTCAATACAAGATTAGTTAATTCAATAAAAATAAATGATAATTGGTTTCTAACCAGGATTAATAATATCAACTTACAGGTAATATATATTTCCAAAATCAAGTATATATATATTTTTTTCTAAAAACCAATGTTAGATAGATGAACTTTAGGGGTGAGTGAATCTTAACCATAATTAATGGGTATTAAAAGGGACACATGACAACTTATAGAGATCCTTTAAATGTGGTTAAACATAATTAACCTAAGGTTAATCTTTTATTTTTTTCTTAAAAGCAAGGTTAGATGGATAAATCCTAGGGGTGAGTGAATCTTAAACACAATTAGTGGGTGTTAAATGGGACACGTGGCGGCTTGTAGAGCCCCTTTTAATTGTGGTTAAGCAGAATCAACCTAAGGTTTTTTTTTCTAAAAATCAAGGTTAAATGGATGAATCTTAGGGGTGAGTGAATTTTAACCACAGTTAGTGGGTGTTAAATGGGACATGTGGCGGCTTGTAGAACTCCCTTTAATTGTGGTTAAGCATAAGCACTTAAGGTTTTTTTTCTTCTAAAAACCAAGGTTTGATGGATGAACCCTAGGGGTGAGTGAGATTTAACCATAGTTAGTGGGTGTTAAAAGGGACACGTAGCGGCTTATAGGGATCCTTTAACTGTTGTTAAATATAATTAACCTAAGTTTGATATTTTTTATTTTATTTTCTTATAAGGTTAGATTAATGAATCCTAGGGATGAGTGAATCTTAACCACAATTAGTAGGTGATAAAAGGGGCACATGACAGCTTGTGGAGCCCTCTTTAATTGAGGTTAAGCATAACCAACCTAAGGTTATTTTTTTCCTAAAACTAAGGTTAGATGGATAAATCTTAGGGGTGAGTAAATCTTAATCGTAGTTAGTGGGTATTAAAAGGGGCACATGACGGCTTGAGAGTTTATGTTTTTCCTTGGTTGAGCTTTCAAACGGTAAAGACGTGTTTCCTTAATCAAGTAATAGGGGTAAAATGGGAAAATGGTATCTTTAGTTAACAATGTTAATATTAAGAGACTGACAGAGGAAGGCAGTGTAATTTCAGAAACTAGAGGGGAGGTTTATGAAATTTCACCAAACCTCAGGGGAGGTGAGTGTAATTTATCCTAAATCTTACCAAAAAAAAAAAAACACCAATAATAAAAATAAAATATATAAGGCTTTCTTTTCATTTTTTTGGTAGAGATATCACATTCATCTAAATTGAAGGCATTACAATAGTAGAGGCTGGCACAACTGATTCAGCCCCCGAGGAAAACGAAACATCATTAGAGCTTGATGAATGTTGTCACTAAGAGCTATCTGAGCTAAGATTAGGAGCCAAATTGTTCGCTTCTCTACCGACGAACACAAACTTCACCTCCCTACAACTATTCCAATTCCAAAGAGATAGAATGTTTGCAATGATAGTGAGGACTTCCTAGTGGCCTTAGGTTAAGTGAATGTTTAATACTTCGATAAGCTCCTTAGAATCTGACTCAATTATTATCCTCTCCCACCGATTGCGAATCGCTAATTACAAGCCCAACCGATTAGCCTCTACTTCGGCAATACGAGCCGAGCTTGCAACAAGAGGTTTTCTCACAAGGCGAAGAATCTCCCCATTATGGTTACGAGTGACTGCTCCTGCTCCTGCCGCTGGTAAATTACTTGTAGTGGCCCCATCCACATTAACTTTGATCCATCCTGGCACTAGAGGGCACCATTGGAGCACTTGAGTAGGTGGATCGGTTCCTTGTATATTGTTCAAGTTCGAGAGCTGAGGGGGGTTAAGTTCCAACACCAACTTGTAGATTTTTGAGATGGTGCTCATTGGGTCTGGCTTGATTCTAGAGAAAACCACTTCATTTCGAAACTTCCAAATACTCCAAAGAGTAATGCTCAACTATATGGCAAGACAATGATGATCCTCTTCAAATTTTGGAGATTGGGACCATTGGGTCCACCATTGAAAGAAGGATTGATCTAGATGAGAGCTGATCACTAAGGCTAACTGGGATCCAAACCATATGTTTCTCGAACAGGGAAAGTAGAGAAATAGATGCTCGATTGCTTCCTCTTTTGAGTTGCAAAGTGGACATACATTATTCACCTTCATTCTTCGCCTTATGATATTTGATGCTATAGCTATAGCTTTATGACAACTATGCCAAAGAAATATTTTTATTTTCTGCGGAATAGGAATTTTCCTAATTTTCATCCAACACCCTTATCCAAACCATGTCCAGTGCTATTGGTAGATGGCCTAAAAGCTTTGGCATGATGCAAGGCTAGGTGGGTAGCTGAACTCAATTAAAATTGGCTTGATTTTGAGTAGTGCCAAATCAATTGTTTGGAGCGTTTTGAGAACTCACAGGTATCTTTCTGATCTCCCGAATAGTAAATCTATAAAAATATCAATGTAATTGAGCTAGATCCCAAGATCCCTCATTCCTATTTAATGTTGTGAGACACACACCCATTGTTAGGAGGAGGCTTAAACCGAGGTTGAGTTGGAATCCAAGGATCGACACCAGCTCTAACGAACTCCCTTGAGCCTATTTGACAGTGCAAGCCTTTCTCGAAAATCGTACGCCCTTCCAAAATGCTCCTCCAGGCCCACGAAAGGTGACTTCCAACCTTAGATTCCATGAAGGTTGTATTCGGGTAGTAGATCGCCTTCAAAAATTTAGCCCAGAGAGCATCCAGTTGCTTAATTAATTGTCATCCTTGTTTTGTTAATAACCCCAAATTGAAGGCATGAAGGTCTTTGAAACCACACCTTGATTCTTTGGAAGACACTTTTTTCCAACTTACCTAATGAATTTTCTTCTCTTGCAATTGACCACCAAAAATTCGTTGTAGCTGAACTAACCTCCATGATCCAACTGAGAGGAAATTTAACCAACCCATAGGGTAAGAAATAGGGGGCGCTTTGCGAGTGACTTTGATGTCACTCAGCTTGTGCTCAACCAAGGCTCTCTGTAATAGGCAAGATAATGCTTCCACACAAATGAAAAATAAGAATGTAGATCAAGGGTCACCTTGTCGCAAGTATCTTGAAGGGTGATAAAGCCTTTGGATTCGCCATTGAGAATGACTGCAAAGGTTACCGTGGTTACACATTGTTGAATGAAGTTTATCCATTGGTCACAAAAGCCCATCTTTTTCATTAAATTGAATAAAACGTCTATTCGATTCTATCATAAGCTCTATTTAGATCAATCTTAACTGCCATTGTACGTTCAAAACCTCGCTTTTTCTTTTTTAGATAGTGATGAATATCTCATGGGTCACAAACATGTTATCAGAGATCTATCTACCTTATATGAACACGGATTGAGCTAGGTCAATAATATCGTGAATGATTCCCCTTAACCGTTAGCTAAAATCTTCATCATCACTTTGTAGATGACATTGCATAGACTGATTAACCGATATTGGTTCATACTTTAAGGACTTGTAACTTTCGGAGTCAATACAATGTCAGTGAAGTTAAACTTGTTTTAGAAGGTAACCTTGTTGGAAGAAACTGAGAACTGATTGACACACCTCATCATCAACCGTTTCCCAATGGTTCTGGTAGAACGTGCTAGACATGCCATCCGGACCCGGAGCCTTTAAAGGGCCAATATCAAACGTTGCTTGCTTTATTTCCACATGGGTAACTTCACGACAAAGATCTGCATTCATGTCATCAGAAATTCGAGGTTGCACAGCCACTAAAACATCTGGGAAGCTATCCAGATTTGCAAAAGTGTAGAGGTCTTGAAAATGTGTGGTAACATGCTTCTCAATTTCAGGCTCTGTTGTTAACCATGTACCATCCTCCTTTTTGATTGCAATCAATTTGTTCATTTGACGCTTATGGATAGCAGTGGCATAAAAGAATTGGGTGTTACGGTCACCTAGGTTCAACCAATCCGTCCTCATCTTTTGATGCCATATGGCTTCCTCATGAGTAAAAGCTTTGTCCAATTCGGATGTCAAGAAGTGTTGCAGACCTATCCTATTGTCCCGTTGATCCCCTCATAGGTTGATCCCCTTCTTGGATTTCTGAAAACAAAAATATAAGCCTTACATGATAGAAATGTCTGACAAATTTTAAATCAACAAGGATTGGACTAATGGCCAAGACCACGCCTACGAAGGTGTTGAGTTCGTGTCCCTTCCCCTGGCCACCTTTCGGGATTTATCGCGGTTAAATCCCGACTTAACCTATTGTGTGGTATAAGGGGATCTACATGTAGGGGTGTACAATGGGCGGGTTGGGCTATTTTGAAGTCAGTTTGGGCTCAACCTGTCTTATTTATTCGCATGCCTAACCCAACTCAAACCCAAACTCAGTCCAATACATGAAGCCCAAACCTAGCCCATGTACGACATTGCAAGTTTGTGTTGGGTTTGGGCCAGTCTATACTCAATATTTAAATTTATATTTGTAATGCAATAGTGTACCTTTAAACATATAATGAAATTTAAACTAGTGATCAAAGTTAAAGTTCGACTTCTCAATTGGAAAGAGTTAGAGTTTTGCTTGATAATCTCTAATTCAATAACTCTATCAACCCCTCTTTATTTGTTGAAACTGATGAAGTAGAGAAAGAGGGAGAATATGTCCTAGAACTAAGTGTGGAGAGTATTTCCAACTATAAAAATCAAAGATGTAGAGAAAGAGTGATGGTAGAAACAAAACTCAAACCCAACCCTTGGGTTTTAGATGCAAGACAGACTAACTAAGATTTTCATTATGTGAGATAGTTTGGGTATAAGAAAAAAGGTTGTTAAATTTTGGGTTTAGCTGGATTAGCAAAACTTTATTAAGGTATGCCTAAACCCAAACACTTAATGAAGATGGAATCCAAACTCAGCCCAAACCCATAGAACTTTAGCCCAACCCGTCCTAATTCGATTTGGGTCGTGTGGGCCGTGAGCCAGCCTGACCCAATGTACAGCCCAATCTACACTGCTCCAGGGACTTAGCCCGGTGCTCTAAGAGGCCCGACACCCTCGTTACAAAATAAAAATAACAGTGGTTTTTTTGTTTGGGTTCAAGTCCATAACAGTGGTTGACAGGATTAAGAGTTACCCTCCAAAAAAAGGATTAAGAGTTGGGTAATAATGGACAGATGTCACCTCTATGTTATAACCCATCTCCAAAAAAACCGGTTATAACCTAAGCTGATCCTAACTCTTAAATTTTGTAAGACTCCGTATCATCTAAAGACCAGTTAACCGCAAGAATTTTAACTCTGTCATCAGGAACCAAATCGTCAATCTTCCCCGTGTTAAAGTCGAGACCTCTTGTTTGTACGGATTTAACAGGTGTACAAGAGATCTCACCGGAAGGGATAGATGAATTGCTTCCGTTTCATCGCATGGGCCTTTAGACGAATAAGGTTCTCGGACAGCACTTGGTAGTCCTAAGATTGAAGGCACGCCATAAAACAAGCCTCTTAAATAAATAAATAAATAAATAAATGCATCAGCAGTCGAAATTTGAAATTTTTCCAAAGGTTCATAATAGGTGAGGCACTGTTGCAACTCCCTTAGGTAAAAAAAAGCAAATTTTTTTCAAAGATGAAGTTATGGCCTCGACTGGTTGTAAAGGTAACATAAAAAAAGTAACGACATGTCACAACCACAGTAGTAAAGAATTTAGAAAGTTGCCATTGGAGCTAGCATTTCGAATAAAAGAAATTAAGTTTAGGGATTTGAAAATATCAAGCATCATGGTAATTTATGAATGTGCACCCTAATATTTGTTGAGAACGTAAAAAATAATAGGCTACTTTTTGTTTGTTTGTTGAGGGTATCATTTAACTACAGTTAGTGGTTAGCTTGGTAAAGTGGAGCTCTTGCGGACTCGTCACTTGAGGGGGATTGGATCCCAGACCTCCCTCAACAGAGAGGCCACACCCACCACTGGCGCAAGAGGTGGGGTGTAAATAATAGGCTACTTTCTATTTAGAAAAAAAATATATGTAAATTATCCTAATTTATGCACCCTGGTATCGCAAGTGCAGACTATGCAGTCCTGACATTTTCCTTTATTTATTGGCAAGTCCATCTTTTTCACACAGATCCTCTACAGTTGCTACTTGTTCGGTTCGGTGAAGTAGTTGCACCGAATACCAGCTCCCAATAACCCTACTTAACCAACATTAATCCTTAGGATTAATCTGAATCTTTCATTAAAAAAATGTAGAAAAAAAAGGTACGACAAGTCGAATTTATTCATGTTACCAATAGATCCAACTGGACAATAGGTGAATTGAAGTTTTTTTTTACCTAATGCTAAGTGTAATCCTGTTGGCAAAGCTCTTTTGGTCATGAATTTAAGTTGTCTGTGAATAGTATGCCCAACACATTTCAGTCCTGTTATATTTGTGCTTTTTCACCAACCAGGCCTGAGTTCATAGACAGGCGGCGAGGAGCCTGAGGGCGTATAAATGGGCCTGACTTGGTAAGACCAGGGATTACCTAAACTTTTAGTCCTAGTTTCAGAGGATTAAACAGCTCAGGTCCAAGTCCGTCCCAAGTCTAAGAAATTTGGGCCGAGCAGTTAAGACGGATATAGGGTTTGATAAAGAGGCCCAGACTCCTTGTCATTTGTATGGTGACCCTCTGAATTGGCCACATTAATACTGACATCGATGCACATTCAATACCCAAACCTACAATTTTCACACTTCCCCTTATGAAAACTAATCACCCCAATCATAGAATACCGTACATGAAAAGTAAGAACTAGGGTTATGTGATACATAGAACACAGTACACGAAAATCACAACGTTCTTTTTGAGAATTTCACGCTTCTAGTCGAAACTCATTAGAGGCACTTTAATCGTAATAGATCTCACTTGGTACTGAGTTACCAAAAGTAGTACTAACAAGAAAGAGATAATGTCTTATAGACAAAACTCGAGTCAAGATACTTTCTTCCCTCATCCTTGGGGCATACACCTATAAAGTATGTGCATAAATGAAACAGCATCATATATTGCGTGCCGACCACGTCTCTCAAATTTTGTGACCCAATGACCAGTAAGACAGATGATTTATGATCTGAAGGTAGGTTCAACTTTTACTTTCGAGGCATCTTTAATAGGAATGACGTTTAGGCAATGAGTCCACACATGCACTGCTCACAACTAACCAAAGGTAATTAGGAAATTTTTTTTTTTGAAAAAAAAAGGAACCAAAGGTTTCATGATCGTGGAGGCTCTTGCCATTCTTCGTGCCTTTTGTGCTAATAAGCAGCACCTAAAAATAGGTTCCCTTCCAAAGAGGTAAGGTAACAAAGAACTAAAGACCTTATGGGCCCAACAGAAAAGCAGAATTTAAGAACTTTGATGCAGGCCCATGTCAGAGCAGCCTGCTTAAGCTCAATTTATTGCTTGCTTTTCAGCTTTAGAATAGGAAATATATAGCCTTTAAAGATCTCTAATACAGTGTTGTTCATTTTTTTGGTGGGGGGGGGTTGCAAAACAGTAATTTCATCGGGCAAAAACACTTCCTAGAGCACAATCACCCCCAGGAAATACAGTAGGATTAATGGTGGTGTTCTGTTAAATGAAACCCTGATCTAACTTTGGCCAACGGGTTCGCAGCCAGATGGTCTAATTTTTAAACTTCTAGTGAATCAACCTCAAATTCAGATGCCATTCAATTAGGGCTAAATTAATAATAGCAGATTTAAAAGAGTTAGTAGAACAACATTGTTTAGTTTTGAAGGAGAAATTTCATGTGTACAGATTAAGAACCAAGCAGAATGATAGACTTATAAAGGAAATTTAGTTTCCTTAAAAGGATTTAGGACTATAAAACCCATTTCAAATATTTTGTCAGGGGTTGTTCATGAAGAAGCAAACCTTCATGTGGGTAAAGAGCTACGCTAATTGCTTGATAACAAGTCGGCCACTAAATAAAACAAAACAGCAGCACACAGCTAGCAAAACGGTAGCACTAACCATTCAATTAATCTTCACTTTTCTTCTTTTGCTAATAAGATGTCAAAGGGAAAGTAAAATTGGTAAAAAGATCCCTCTCAGGTAGAATGTAGCTGAAAAAGATCCCCCTTCAGGTAGGATGTCGCCTTTTTCTTTGAAATTTTCCTTTAGTAGCCTTCTATGCCTTTTATTTTCCTTGGCTTTTCACTTTCAAATAAATAATTCTACTTCATATACTCTACAAATCAATCCAAACACTTCAACAACAAACCTGGGATAAACCATATAACACCAACCAGAAAATCCGAACCTTTCAATTCAGTGAGTTCAAATGGAATCAATCATTCTCTACATGTTTAAAATACTGTATTGGAGAATTGGCAATACGTAGCTCAACTTACACTCCAGTTGAAGGATTCTATGCTATAAGCCTGCCACCAAAATATCACTACTCAATCTCATAGATCACAGGGCACTCAAGAGAATCTAGAGTAGCCTAAATAGATGATAAATTAAGAGAGACTAAATAAGGCAGAACAAGGTTCATAATGCCGACACAAATATTTTGGATAAGAAAATTGCAGAGGTCATGGATTTGACCCCTAACTATTTAACTGATATCGCTCTTTTGGAAATTTATAGTACTCAACACACGTGTCACACACACACACTAAGATAACATATCAGATGGTTAAAATCTAATCAAGATCTGGGAGCCCCATCATGGTAGACCCTGCATGTATGTGTACAATTTATCCTTCCCAAGAGCAATTGAGAAAGGAAAATGAATAGTAAGTGTACTATAAAATTGACCAGAGAATTTATTAGCTTCTAACATCACTTTGCTAGGATAGCTACATCACACAGGCAACTTTAATTTCTGGCAAGCTCTCAAAATCTCACCTACACTACAAATAAAGGGGAACCAAATTGTAGTTCACTGAAACTAACAAATCCATACCCCACTATGACAAGAATGCCCTTCTCTAGAAGACTCAGGTTTAACCATTCAGGAAATACCCTTGCCTTTGTCATTCATGGAATCATGGAGGTGCAGAGTACAGAGAGCAAATGTGAATATGCCTTGCTTCAGAAGTAAGGCCATGCATGTTTTTGAAAAAGGGGAGATCTGGCACTTCAATTTAACTCCATCTCCTCTCTTCCAATACACTTAATAGTAACAGATTCCAATATACTTAATAGTAACAGAACGGGAAGGAGGATGATAAGGGAAGATGATGACTCACGGTTCGTCTTCCTCAAGAAAGAACTCGAAGCTTCTCTAGAGAGGAACCATTTGCTGGAGAAGGAGAATGAGGAACTGAAACATGAAGTAGCCCGTCTAAAAGGGCAAATCAGTTTTTTCAGAGCACAAAATAGCGAGCGAAAATCCATGCTCTGGAAGAAGCTACAAAACTCTACTGACAGCAACATTGCAGAGGCATTTCCACAGAAACCAACAATTCAGATCAAGATTCCAGAAGAAACTCTAACAGTGGAGAATGCGTGTTCAAGGCCAGATTTTCCAGAATCCATGGTCAGAAAGGAAAGACCAGCTAGAGTCCCGAAGCCACCTCCTAGAGCTACTTCTGCTACCCGCCCTTCACTCCAAGAAGTAAATGGAAAGAAAGTGCTGCTGGCGCCAACACCACCGGTTCCACCACCACTACCATCAAAATTCCTAATTGGATCCAAAGCTGTGCGGCGTGTGCCAGAATTAATGGAATTATATCGCTTGCTTACAAGAAAGGATGCAGGGGTAGACAACAGAACCAATCTTCCAGGGCTTCCAGTAGCTGCAAATGCACAGAACATGATTGGGGAAATTGAGAATCGGTCATCTCATCTTTCGGCTGTAAGTAAAGTAGCTACCTACTGATGAAGTTCTTGTGTAGGTATTCCTTACTATTCATTCATATACAAACCCTAACTGCTAACAATGAGCATATTGATGAGCAGATAAAGTCTGATGTGGAAACACATGGAGAGTTCATCAGGTTCTTAACAAAGGAGGTGGAGAATGCAGCCTATACAGACATCTCCGATGTGGAGGCATTTGTTAAATGGTTAGACGAGGAGCTATCCTATCTGGTTGATGAAAGGGCAGTACTCAAGCACTTTCCACAGTGGCCCGAACGAAAAGCAGATGCAATGAGGGAAGCCGCTTTCAGCTACCGAGACCTAAAGAACCTCGACTCAGAGGTTTCATCCTTCCAGGACAACCCAAAACAGGCTGCAGCCCAGGCTCTCAAAAGGATGCAGGTCTTGCAAGATAGGTGAGGATATATAAAGTATCAACAAGGTATTAAAATGAAAACCTTCATTGAAGCAAAAATGTAGATCAAATAATCAGTTCCATCCGTGCAGACTGGAACGAAGTGTTCACAATATGGAAAGGATGAGGGAAGGTGCAAGCAAGAAATATAGGGATTTCCAGATCCCCTGGAAATGGATGCTAGATACTGGGGTGATCGGTCAGGTAGGTAGCATAAAGTTGAATTTTACCATAAAAATGTTGATTTAAACAGATAATGCAATTTCAGAAATATGACAACAATAAATGTACTTTCTTGTACATATCGAGACATCCTTTGCAACATCTAGGTAGTGAATGTGGGTCAACAAATAGAAGCCATATTTCCTGATCTACTGTAGGGTTGGTACAAATTCAGGAGTAAGTAGGACCTATTTTTCAATATATATTGTTCTGGACCAATTTTCTTTTTGTCTGGAATTGTAACTATCCGATCTATTGAACTCTTCTGGAGTTCTGACAAAACTTGGTGGAATCCATTAAAAGGTTGGTTGGTCCCAACTCCATGACCATATGTACATCAGAGACAGGGAAGACAGCTTCCTCCCATCTTCCCGTAGCAACAGAAGTTTTCCTCAGTCGTCTAATTTAGAATCCCACCCACACTCCACAAACAGTATCAACCTATAAAGGGTATAACTGCAAGTGCTTACATTGTCTTTGTTTGCAGCTGAAAATGGGTTCACTGAGGCTGGCCAAGGAGTACATGAAACGGATTGCTAATGAACTGCAAACCAACAAATGCCCACAAGAAGATGATCTCATGCTTCAAGGCGTTCGATTTGCTTACCGAGTGCACCAGGTTGATTAACGATCCTCTACTTTTCCTGTTTTCTTCACTATGTTCCATTACTAACCATCAAAACTTCCAGTTTGCTGGTGGGTTTGACGCAGAGACCATGCACGCATTTGAAGAACTAAGGAAGTTTAGTGGGGATTGTCACAAACAACAACAAACAGTTAACAAGCCCCACCCATATCAGAAAACAAATGAATGACATGGGAGCACATTGTCAGTCCACCAGCATGGTGTATTTGTAAACTAGCATTTCCCCAATGGAACATGTTTCCACATATCCAGAGAATATTCCATTCAGAGATACTATTAAGTGATCATGAAGTGTGTACACACGTTTCAAACACTCTTTAAACAGTTAAGGCACTTATATATAGTAAGATAAAGCCTCAGTCATTCAGTATCCTTAATACTTGAAGAAGACATCCTTCCTTGTCCCATACATCTACCACAGATGTAGAAGGATCTGCACGCATAGTTTAATTGTCCTACCAAAAATATATTGGTGAAAAAACACTAGATTCAGCTAGATAATCATACCTACATGATCTACAGGTTTCTCTAAACCAGTTGTCAAACTCGTAATTTTTCTGGCTGTTCAACTGGCTATGGATCACAGTAGGCAGGTCAACCCAGCCTCCCACTTCCACCATTATCAAAGTAGGAAATGGAAATTATAAATTCAAGCAAAACACAGTCGCAGCACTTCAAACTCCAGTGATAGTGCGATACTATTCAAATGAGTTGCAACAATATTTCCTAATAACAGTATGACTTCACACGACTTAAACTATGATTGAGAAATGGATTATACAATGAAAGGCTTCCATGAAACATGAATATTCCATCAAGCGAGAAAGATCCAATATTCTACCGCAGAAAGTGGATATTTAAAAATGAATGCACACAAAATGATAACTGTAAGAGGCCTTAATGAGAAGCTCCAAGAGCCTACTTGGAAATTGGATTGCAACATAGCCCCAATTTGTTCTTTATCGGTAATCATCAAATCTATAACCTATATAAAAAGAGCGTAAGATGCTAGAATCCAAAAGTTTTCGTAGAATTTTTATACCTATGATACCCCATTGTTATCACATAATAACAATACTCAGTTTTGTTTGTTTGTTTGTTGCCTAGAAGCAGCTCTATCCTTCAAATAATATATAATAATAAACTTGTCAGAAGCTAACCTGCTGTAAGTTAGTAAACACTCCTGAATGTCCGAGAACTTTCTAAATTGAACTTTCTAAATTCTCCTCCTCCATTCCTTCCCCCTCTCCCTCTCCCTCTCCCTCTCCCTCTCGCCACGTCCACTTTCCCTCTCCTTTGTCACATGCTTTCACATGGTTGTCGTCGAACGTTTTCACCGCCTCGCCAAAACCAATTCCTTCTTCATTCTTATCTTCTAAAATGCTTACCACAGCTCTATTTATACTATACCTAAAAACCACCGACTTCCTCTCCAAAAACGCTTTCTTCATCCTCAAACCCAAGCGATATCTTCTATCCGGATTCAATGATTACGGAAGGTCCAAATATCCATCAACTGACTTCGTGTTTTAGTTTCTCTTTCTGCAAGTAACCAGAAGATCGATGTTTCTATCGATTTCAATGTTTTGTTCTGTTATAGACAGAAGCAACCCGTCTTTTCTCTTCCAAGAAGTTTTGAAAATCCTCTAATTTGCAAAAGCTGCCATCCACTATAATGTCTAAAATCATTCTTTTCTTTGTCGAGGATGCTTAGACATTAACACTCCCCATGAATATTTCTCTTTGTAAATAAACTCTGTTGCTTATTTATCTTACATAAAAGTTCCATATGGAAAACCAAGTGATCGTTTTTCCTCAAAGTACAAGCAAAGCAACGCGCTTCTTCAAGGTTAAGGTTCAATTTCTTTCTTTTATTTAATTTGAATTTTTTTTAAAAAACCTTTTTGTGTTGTTCTCTCTCTGTGTGTTTTGGCAGCGTCCCCCGATTCGACAGTCTGCACATCTGAGTGTATATATATATGTAAATTAACTGGACAAAAATAATGTCTCTTCTATCTTCTTCGACCTTCCTTTCTCACCACCAAAGATACGTTTATGACCGCCCCACGCACCTCCTTCTTCCTTACATGCTTACTCTAAGTTCTTAGACACACTATTAAATAGAAAGTACATGGGAATTAAAATAAAAAGATTTTTGGTTGAGATGAAAATGTAGGTGGTTGGCTTTGAAATTTTTCTTCTCTCTCTACATTTGTTTCTTCTCGTGAAAGACATTCGACTTGCCTTCTATAGGTGATGAGACCCAAACTCTTCCTAGCTTCGATCAAAACCTCAATTTCTAATTTTGTGAACATGGGAATCGAGTCATCAACATCTATTATATTTTACATTCAAAATGGGAGCTTTTCTCATATTTTTTGATTGTTTATTTGATCTCATTACTTATTCTCTGTTCTTAAGGTCTTGTGAAAAAAATTCTGCATATTCTACTATAGCCAATTATATTAGATCCACTAAGTTTGAATATCAAATTCAAGTGACAAAATCCAGGTTGGAGCAAAGTTCATGTGCTGCGTTTAAAGAGAACCACCCATTAGATGGATATTTAGAAGTTTACAAAGGCCTACGTAATGTCAAGCAGGTCTTCAATTCTTTCATTTTAATCATTGTATCTTTGTAGCTTTTGTTAATTCAATTAGTGATCTTGTGTATTGTTCTCTTTTTCTTGGTGCAACCCTGCTTCGCTATTATCATTGTTGCACATGTATTTTGCTCCCCCCACTTATCAAAGCAACTTATTCTTTGGTCAATGTCCTTAATAGTTAAGTTTGGTTATTTAATTGATTCTTAACATGCAATATTTACCAAAGGAGGTTATGCTTTACTCCTACGGTGACCGATTTTGCAGAACATTGCATACTGTTTAGCTAGGTATAGTTGCACAGGGCCGGCCCATCCATTAGGCTATAAAAGCCTTTGCTTTAGGCCCCATTAAAAAAAATAAAAAAATAAAATTAAAAAGGCCTTATTTAGAATATTGAAAAAAGTAAAAGGCAATTTAGAATATTAAAAAAGCCCCTATTTATAGTTAATTTTTTTAAATAATATTAAAAAATTTTAAAAAAAAGCCTCATTCAGAATGTTCGCTTTAGGCCTCCAAATGGCTTGGGCCGGCACAGTAGTTGCATGTGTGGTTTTATAATTTAATTATTTCATTGGGTTTAATGGCCTTAAGGTTGTTTCTTTTTCTTTTCGTGATAATATTTCTGGATATAAAACTATAAAATTAACCTTTTTTGTCATACTATATATATTATATACTCTGTAGTATTTAAGTATAATATATTATAATAAATACTAATTCTTTTATATTATATGTTTTTAACACTATTTTTTAAATGCATTGCACGTGCCTTGCACGTGCGGCTTCAACTAGTAGTATATAAAAAGAGGTAATACATAAAGAGGAAATGAAGAAACAAAGAGTTTAATGTGCAGTAAACTCAAAGAAAAGAGGAATATAAGAAAAAACACCTATCTAATAAGGAAATCCCCATAAATACTCTGGGGAAAACATGGACTATGGGGAAACAAGGACACATTTTGCATCAATTCTCATTCAAGGAGCTCACCCGAGACAATGTCTAATCACCGAATAGAACCACATTCTAAGATCAGGTGTCTAATGCGCAAGCATATACGAGGGGGGAAGAAGGCGAGTCCACGAACACTATAAATTTCCTTTTCCAAATTATCCACGAGATGGCCCAAGGAAAAACAGACCAAATCGCCTCCCAAGCACTATCCACTCACTCTTGACCATCAAGATAAAAAAAAGTTCTGAAAAGAGAAAGAAAAGACCCAAACCACTCCCAATATTTAATCTCCTACTAATTTAGTAGGGAAAAGTACACAAGTAGTTTTTTTGGGGATTCAAGGTGGATTAGATAGCAACCTACTAATCACCCTTGCAATGAAGCACACATTCGTGATCTATATATCCTCCCAAAAATGTATCCATTATATACATTTGTTGCCAGATTATTTGGAACATTAAGTTCACTTTTTCCTTTTCGAATCATTGGATATTAATGAACTCAATGTTACAAGCCCCGAATCCACATATACATATATTAACTATTAAGTAAGGCTTTGCTTATGGCTCTCTAAATCAAAACATTCACCTTCGAAATGCAATTGTTTCCACATTGAATTTAGAACACGATTTGGGTATAAGAACACGAATTTAAAACACGACTATTGAAATATAATAAGTAAAACACAGAAAAAGCAGTTGTGTTGCGGTATTCATCAACAATGCCATTAAACGGATTATATAAGCCAAGTAAGTCTACGATAATAACATTGCCAACTAATTGGGTTCAAACCGCCCTACCAAATGTATCAAAACACGAAAGATAAATACGAGATCGTCTGTTCTATGCGCACTACTTAAACAACCCAAAAGCGATTTAAAACGATTTCAAAAGACGAAAACGCCATGAGAAGACCTCGAATTCACTACTTAGATCTCTGCCTCATCTTTCGGCGCTTTCTCTTCAACCTCCTCATGCGCTTCTTCTTCCACTGATAATCCACAAAAATCACAAATAAACGAAATGAAAACCAAACCGATCGTTATCTTCGAAGGACTTTTTCAAAGAAACTAGTTGAAAAATACCAAACCAGTATATTTTGTTAGTTTCAGAGTCTTGCTCTTACCTTAGCTCTCATGGCGATACGGTTACAAACCTTCCTCCCTTCTCTTCAAAACCCTAGTCGACTGCGTACAAAAGAAGAAAGGAAATCCGGAAAATTCTGGGCTTCGCTTTCTTTTATAGTAATAGTGAACCCTAGAGCCATAAGTAGGGCTATGAATGGACCGAACCAGGGTTGTCCAGGCCTAGGCCTAAGTGACAAGTATTGAACCGGAGTCCAGCCCAATCCCTGTAGGGTTTGAAGTAGGGGTGTCCAGCTCGGCTCGACTCGAAATAAACCGAGCTTGAGCTTTTACTTTGGGCTCGTTGAGCCGGCCTTAAAAGTGAGCTCAAAAAATAAACGAGCCGAGCTTGAACAATAGGTGGCTCAACTCGGTTCAACTCGATTAATTTTACAATAATATCCTTTAAAAGTTAAATTTATATTATATATTTAGTATACTTGTTTTTTGGTAAAATATATTTAGTATATATTAATATAATTATTTCTGTTTAAGTTTTAACTCAAGCTTTTACGTGAGTCACATGACATCCCCAAAAAAAAAAAAATGCCTTTTTAATTTTATTTTATTTTATTGAATTTAGTGCTTATCAATGTATTTTTTAAAAAAAAATTATCAAGTTGATCCCAGCCAAACTAACGATTTGTGGGCGAGCCGAGCCTGAGCTTCTGTAAAATTCCAAAGAGCCGAGCTAAGCCTGAGCATCTGTAAAATTCCAATGAGTTGAGCTTGAGCAGTGCCCAGCTCAGCTCGTTTACACCCCTAGTTTGAAGGAATCAAGTCCTAGCCTGATCCTGACACGAGTTGGACTGGATTCAATATGGTATAATATTATTTGAATTAATAAAATATATGTAATTAAAAGTATTATTATACAAAGTCAAAAAAATACATAACATTTCAATACTTAGGATTAAGGATAAATTAATATTAGTTTTAATATATTATATAATTAACATATGTCATATATATATATATATATATATATATATATATATATATATATATATATCATTCTACTAATAAAAGTATAAGGAGTATGCAAAACTTTATGCTGAACTAATACCGTTTAATTTATTTTATTATAACTCTTTGTATTCTAATTATAATAATTATAAAACATTTATATCAGACCAATGAAACCCAGAAACCCACTATTACGTATCATTAGATTAGAGATTGTTTTCCTTTCTAATTCCTTAGTAGGTTAGGATTCTTATGGACCAATGAAACCCATTAGAGCATTCCTAGCAGTCTCACCAAATTTTACTCATCAAAATAGCCAAAACTTACCTTTTTCTATTTTGGCTATTTACTTTTCAAAACACTTCCAGTAGCTTCAACAAAATAACCAAAACTCACATTATTTTATTATTTGTGTGAGACTACAATAGTACAAATGGAGAGAGAAACCTTATTTTATTATTTGTGTGCAACACAATAAAGAATAAAGGAAGGGATAGAAATATTTAGCTTTGGTGAGTACAAAATGATTATTTTGAAGAGGCTGATGGGCACCCTTTGTGTTGAGTATAATGTGTGTTATTATGTTACAAATAGTCCTTATTTCACTAACCCTTAGTTACAACATAAGATTCACTAACCATTAGTTATAAAGAAGATAACAATGTTTTTTTTAAAAAATATTTCACTATGGTTAAGATTCACTAACTCTTAGGGTTAAGGAATATAAAATTTTGTACTTGGGAATTTTTTTTTTAAATATGACTAAGATTCACTAACCCTTAGGGTTAAAGAAGTTAATTTTTTTTTAATATTTAATTGTGGTTAAGATTCACTAACTTGTGGGATTAAAGAATCTAGCCTATTTTTTAAATTCTTAACTGTCGTTAAGATTCACGAACCCTTAGTGTTGAAAAATCTAACTTGATTTTAAATATATATATATATATATTTTAGCTATGGTTAAGATTAACTTATCCTTAAGGTTAAAGAGTTTTAACTTCAGAGTTTTTGAAGAAGGCCAGCCTCACCATTAAACGGAACCGGTTACATGGTTTTTGGTTTAAGGAAATTGATATAGTTTTGGTTTGACCCAAAATCAAGCACTGTTCACTGTCTTCTCCATTCTACATGGATTTTTTTTTTCAAGTTTACATAAACCTATTAGGAAGGAGCTATTGAACCGACCTACAAACTATGAAAAAGGTCATTTATACCGGTAGAATCATCACACAATGGCAACGGTATATATGATGTTCGTTAACCCGTGATGGGATAATCGTCGGAAAAATTAAAATTGATTTTTTAAAAAACAAATTTAATGGAAGAAATTGACACACCATTTTCCAGTGGTCATTGATTATAAAGAATATGTAAGAGACAAACTTGATCGACATTTATGAAGAATAATATAACAAATAGAATAATTCAATAAATCTGTCTCATTTACCAATATGTTGATATTTCTTTATGCAAGAATGTATTATTTTGATCACCAGACACATTTTCTTTCTCAAATGGTTCTTTGAACTTCTTTTTTTGGAGGAACACCAAAACACTAGGGAGGCTCAGGACCAATTAGAGGACCTCGAGCCACCAGAATTTTCCTGCAATGCCATGGCATAAGATACTGAGATTGGAACTGTCTAGAGACGCACATACCCAGGCTATACCGGGCAAGCTTGTGAGCAAAACTGTTGGCATTCCGAGGGTTATAAGTGACCACATGGTGAGGTATCTTTTGAATTTCTTTTCTGATGTCACCCAATGTTTCATACTAAATAATGTTATTCATCATCCTAGAAGATTGGATTATGAGATGTAAAATAGGGGAGTTTAATTATATATTTATTTTTTATTGATCCATCATGGTACATTTTTATGATGTTTAAATTTGTTAAAAATCCTTAAAATTCTTATTTTCCCATCAATATTAGTTATTCAATTTGTTAATTACTATGATAATAATCTCTCTCATGTTCCTTTATCATTTTTATTTTAAAAGTGAAAAAAAATACTTCATATAGACATGAGTCAAAGACGAGGATCAACAAGTTTTGAGAAACAACAATGTCAAATCATGGCAAAGTTAATTATAAGTAAGTACTTGATTTTGTATAAAGTTGTAAAATTGATTTATTATTTATCTTTTTATTTAATTAGTTCTTATTATTAATTTTTTAAAAAAAATAAAGTCTATTAGTAAATTCTAAAGTTAAATAATTAAATGTCTATCTTTTCAAAAAAAATATATGTCAAATTAATTATAAAATTAATGATTTTACATGGAACGCATGTGCTTTTTTTACTAGTATATATATATATATTGTATGTAAATAGATGATGGGCCGAACTTCAATCAACTAAGCCCTAGCGTGGCCCTAAATTATGCATGCTTCCACTTATTGGGCCCGACCCTATTTCATACAACTTACAAATCAGGTCAAATTTGAGTTGGGCTAGACTGGGTCATCGGGCATACCAGGCCCATTGATACCCTTAGTGATCATAAGCCTATGTATTCAATGCACAGGTTCAAATCACCTCATTGAAAGAAAAAGGATAAGCTTACATGGGCTGCATGTGTGTGGTGTGTGTGTGAGTTTGCAGGTGGTGTGTGTGTGTTTGCTTGGGTGGTGTGAGTATTCCCTTGTCTTTGCCTTCCGTCATTGCCTTGTGGTATGATTGAGTTTACCAAACAAACCAGAACCCTTTAGGGTGAGTGTTTAGTCCCACATCGGGTACCTACCCGAGCATGTTGTCCCATATAAGTTCCTTGGCGCCTCAAGCGGTTGGTACCCGTTTTGAGGAGCTCTAGGGTGAAGCTTACATGGGCTGCATGTGTGTGTGTGTGTGAGTTTGCATGTGGTGTGTGTGAAAAAAGAAAAAGGATAAACTTGAGTAGGAGATTGGCATCTGAACCAAACCGAGTTTGATAAAACTAATTTGGAAGTCGCTGGTAGTTGATGAATGGGGGGATGTGATTTCTTGAATGGGCACAGTGAAAGGATTGTAGTTGGCCCGTTTTCTTATGTCTGGCAGCTGAGGTATTGGCCCAAGAAGATTTGCTTATTTCAGCCCATAATGCCTTTACCTAGATGCTCATTTTAGAGCATGTGTTAAAGTACTACAATATTTAATCCTTTAATGGTTAAGTCAACAATAATAGGGAAAATTTGCTTATATAAAATGTGGAAGTATATGCTACACCTGTTAAATGAACATACACCTGTTAGATAATGTGTTATTGTCATTCCCCTAAAAAAATTGCTTATATAAAATGTGGAAGTATATGCTACACCTGTTAAAAGAACATACACCGATTAGATGAACGTGTTATTGTCATTCCCCTAAAAAAAATCAATTAAGATGTTGCTCACAATACAAGGTAAGATATGGAGCTAACGTGGACATGAAAAAAATTCCTATGTGACCATTCTATTGGAAAATTTGAATTGACCACATCACGGTAAAGTAAAAAAGAATGGAGTTTTATTTGGTGACATAAGATCTAATTGTAGGAAAAATTCGAAGTTTAACCTGTATTCATTCTTTAATACTTACTATTATAGAATATTAATGTGAAATCTCCAAGCGAAATCCTTCACATTGCGATGCCTGACCCTCAATGCGAATAAAAAAGGATGCCCTCCAAATGAAGAGGTTTGTACATGATTCATAATTTTCAGTGTATCAATACATATATATTCTAGGCTTTTGAACTGAAATCCTTATATGTATATTTAACCTTTCAAACCCCCCCTCCCTCAAAAAAAATAAAAATAAATAAATCTTATACAATGCAAAAAACATAACATATCGATATGTATCACATCATTTTGGTCATATCAATACAAGGTGGGCTAATTTTACATAGGTTTGGGTTCTATTTTCGTTAAGTATTTGAGTTTGGGTTGGGTTTTGGCAAACCTTAATAAAACCTGGTTAACCCAGCCTGACTCAAAATTTAACATGCTTCTTATGTCCAAAGACTCCAAACTAACTCATTACCAACATGAAAAAAAATATAAAACACTTACTCTTGAAATTTTATATTTTTCTTAGTTGTATTTTGTCTAATTTTTTTTTCTTGTCTCTCTTTTCACTTATTTTCTCGGCAACTAAACATACGGTAAATAGATCCTCTCATATCCAACTTGGAGGGAATATTGATAGTACAACCAAATTGACACCTAATGAATTTAATATTGGCTCCATTTTTGTTACATTGATGGTACCTAAAGTAGAATGCATTTTCTCCATTTCAATCCCTCACCATTTCATCCCCCTCCCTTGAGAATTGGGATTGATTTACGGGTAAAAATCTTTATAGTCTTATAAGAGACATTTCTACTTGCTACTTCAATTTTAGCATCACATGTTCACATTAGATTCAAACATGTCCCTTTAAAAAGTTCAAATATTAAAAGTAAAAATAAGAAAGTTAATTAAAGTGGGAGATAATCATTCCTATTCAAACATGGTGCGGCATTATACACCCGAAACTCATGACGTTGATAACCAATTCACCTAGATTGGCAACTCAGTTCACCTAGATAGCCAACACAGCTAGGTACCATTTGTTACAAAGACATAAATTGAGAAACCGTGCTCTTATGAAAAAAGACTGGAACAAGCGGTTGGGCTACATGTATTAGAATGAGTTTGGGTTGTGTTAAGCATGAGAATATATAAGACGGGCTGAGCCCAAACTGGCTTCAGCCCAACCCAACCCAACCCAACCCAACCCACCCATTGTACACCCCTGATCAATGCTGATCTCCAAACCTTGTATATTTTACTTTTAAAACGACATGCCAATCTTCAACAAATCATCAAAAACTTTATTGACTTTCATGGAGATCGAATCAAAGAAAATGCTTTACTATTCAAAGTATGTTTCATACTTATTATATTTTTTAAGGTATTAAAACTCTGTAAAAATGAGTCAAAAAAATGCTCTTATATCATAAAACCATGGACTTTTGGTCATTTTCATATATCAATGACATTTATCAACGAGATTCGTGGCCATGTTCACTGTAGGGTATTGAAATGAACGTTCTTTTCGTGATACATCTTTCCTCAAAATGGGTACCAAAAGTCCCATTTTGTGGAATCTGTTTCGTAGATACTGGAATGTAAGTCGCTTATTCTCAACTAGTACACCGCTTCTGCTGCAGCCAAACACACCCGTAACATTTATATGACTGTCCATTGGGTAGAGGAAGGAAGCATCTCCTCTAAAGAAAGGGCCTAGCCATCGTTTGGGACTAAACCTCCCATCTCTTTAGGATATTACTGCTCCTTTGTTGGAGCAAAGTATAAATTGCAGCAATTGGAAAATGGTAATCATCCTCTACAAATGTCCTACAAATGGATATTTTCCCATCTGTTCTATTGCAATATCCCCATTTTCTTCATTGTTTTATTCTATGCTTTGGGATTTTAATTAGCAATTGATAATTAACGAATGATACAATATATGTAGTCTTGGGCTATGGCCCATCCAAGGAATAGTTTGCGACTTTTGCCTTAAACAGGCAAGAAAAGTAGGGCTGTTAACGGGCTAGTTTCGTCGGTCCTTCCCGATTAATTACTAGCGGGCCAAGCTCAAAAATTTAGTTTCAAAGAACAAATTTGGTCGATTTATGTAAATAATAATTTAATCAGATAGACCTAACCTGACACAACTAATTAGCCATTGTGGACCTTACCCTATGTTTGGTTGTTGAGAAAATAAGTGAGAACATGGAAAAAAAAAATTTATAGAAAACACAACTAATATTAAAAATATGATTTTTTTTTTTCCATATTTTCACAGCAACCAAACATAGCTTTAGTTGTAGCTAGTAAGTATTAGTAGTTGTTGTAGGATCAAAGATCCTCTTCGCGTGGTTACACACCTGCCTATTGTGTAGTGGGTTTTTTTTTTTTTTTTTTGGGGGGGGGGGGGGGGGGGGAGGAAAGCTGGGGTTAGGCAGACCCCAAACAGATGTATAAATGGAAAAACTATACAACAACATACTAGGATACTTACAACCCCTAGCATCTTCCTCAGCATCCCAGCTTATTGGGGTGATCCGTGTTCCTCTCCCGTTAAGGGTGACGGTTGAGATGCCCACCTTATACTGGTGCAGCTTCCCATGTGATGTTAAACACCACTAACTAAGCGGAGAGTACTAGAGTACAAAAGATCATTCTCGGTTGATTCACATGGGATGACTGAAGAAAATAACTACGAAGACTAATGGGAGGGGCCCTTGCTAAAAAAGAAACAAAGGACCCAAAAAGAAACAGAGAAGAGAAAAAGATTACATTTAGTCACACCTAGGGATCCAAACAACTACCACTTAAATAAGTCCTCATGAATAAACCATTGTTGCCGTCGCCTTCACGAGACCTTTATTTTTGCTTCTCTCTCTTCTTCAAGTCAAACTAAATCGCTTTATCCAAGGAACCAACCCTCATGCCCATCGTGCTTCTCTGTGTGTAAGAGAGAGATTGGAGGCTGTGTTGTTGCTAACTTGTACACGCAATGTAGAAACTTGGGCACTAACCCCGTAATTCAATCCGTTATCAACGACTTTATTCTCACGTAAACTTTTTCTAATGGAGATTCCTTTCTCATTTTTCATCTCCTTCAACTACCCCATCTCTCAGCAAGCTAGTCTTCTTATGGTCTCTCTTACTCTTACTATACACTAAGTGGGACTAATCGATCAGATCACCATGTTTAGTCCACCTGAATCGCCCTCGTCGGAACATGAGATTCTTCCGACCATCCATTCTTACGACGGTAAGGTCATGCTCGCCGCAATTATATCCTTGCTTCTTGTAATTCTCTTTGTTTTGCTACTACACCTTTATGCTAGGTGGTTCACAACACAAGCCCATCCTAGGAGAAGACCCTCCTTGTCTATATCACATGTAGTATTGGGCCCAACCCAGGTGCATCACATTGGTGCATTCACATATGTCAATACTCACTCGGAATGTGCGACGAATGGCCTTGACGCTTCGATCATCGCTTCACTTCCTCTCTTTGTCTATGAATCGAGCGAGTGCGAGAATGGATTGGAGTGCGTGGTTTGTTTGGGAGTGTTCAAGGAGGATGACATTGGTAGGAATTTACCCAAGTGTGGGCATCCTTTTCATGTAGAGTGTATAGACATGTGGTTGCAGTCTCACTCTACTTGTCCTATTTGTAGAGCTTCTGTGTTACCAGAGAAGTCGACCGGAATTGTTTCTTCATCTTCATCAATTGAAGTGATCATCCCGCCAGAGGGAAGTCGAGACCCACCGGAGACGATATCTGGCGAGTCAGTTGTCATAGATGGGGACTCACATTTGGAAATTTCTTTTGAGGTACCAAATTCAGAGAGTATAGTGTCGAAAGATTCGCCATCGACATCGTCGTCATTGGGTTGCTCACTGAAGAGAATGCTGAGCAGGAACAGATCAGAAAGGAGGGTGTATCCATCATCTAATGTGAATCATGAGCTGGATGTATGAGGGATGATGGAGTCGTGCTTTGTTTTTCTCGGTAATGTATTTTGACTTTTTTTCTTCGGCCTTGGATTGTCTCTGGCGGAGCCAGAAAGCGCTTGTCTCGGGGTTCCATATAATAGGTAACAAGTGGTGGAGAAGTCAAAATCATGGAGCCCATGATTTTGACTTCTCCTTCCATAATAAGACATGTGGGATAAGTGTGTGAGAATAGTGGTGAGAGATATCAAATGAGGAGAAGTCAAAATTATGGGGAGAAAATGGAATGACTTCTCCCCTTTTATGCCAACTGTTGCACAATGTATGGAACCCCGAGATGGGTTTCTGGCTTTGCCGGAGGCAATCCGAGGCCTTTTTCTTCCCCTATGTTCGGTCCCGAGAAAAAAAGTGAAAATAGATAAGATGTATGCTCCAGCATTGGTTCATCAATGTTTATGCTTCGGATCACTGTACATTTCACTATGGGATGGTGATGGTGATGGTGATAATGATGGAAAGGAAAACTGATAATGACTAAAAGACAAAATATGCTGGCTTTTGATTCTTTTCCGAGACATTACCCACCAATTGTATGTTCTAAATTTTTTCAAAGGTGGGGCCATGTCTGTTGTACCATCATCCCTTGTTTTCTGGTCAATGTTTTGTTTGCATTAAAGTCAATGTTTTCGGAGAAGAATAGACCTTAAAAAAACAAAAAAAAAAAGCCCGCGTGAAAGGGTGCCTGGCCCGACCTCACTCTTCCAAATCCGTCAAAGTCCGGCCCTTGGGCCGAGTAGGGCTCAAAACTAAAAATCCCTTCTTCCATAGGGTTGGGCTAGGGCTGATCCCTGTCCAGCCCGCCCTCCCTTTTTTAAGAATGCTTAATTTAAACTCTAAAATTATTAACATAGCTCCTATGAATGATATTAACATGAGGGTATATACATAAATTCACAACCCAAATCTCTTTATATGCCAATTTTTCTTGAAATTCATCATAATTTTTTTCATGAGTTTAATATTTTTGTATGATTGTATCACCTATTGGAATAGTTTCTTGAACAAAATCCACTCTCTTCCGACCCTAGTCCTTGAGGGCAGGGTTAAGGCCCAATCAACTCTAAACCTTAAAGGGATAGGACCGGGTTAGAGTCCTACTCTTATAGGGAAGGGTAGGGGTAAGGTTGACCCCGGCCCTTTGACAGCCCTAGAGAAGGGATTTGGCGTTTAACGCTCAAGAGGAAATGTATGGTACAATTCAGACGGTCAACCAAAAACAAGATCAGATTATTTTATACAAGGCTGGACCTTAGCATTTTAACAATCACAAACTTGCAATACCTTTACGCTCCCTCTCTCAAACCTGGCTCCCAGGTCTCCCCATCCTATTTTATATTTAAAATTGACACTCTTTCTCGCTCTACCCTCTGTTTAAAATAAGGTTGGATGATAAGGGTTGGTGATGGTCATCTACTCGGTTCTTTTCCTTAGGAAGTGGGACCCGTTTTATGATGGATCTGATACATACGATTATATGAACTAGTCTGCAAATTCAGGGCTCCATGGTTATTCAGACATATGATAAGGTTGCCTTCCAAATATTAGGGCTGCAGCACATGGGATGGGACTAGGCCTCAGGGCCGGCCTGTCCATTAGGCCATCAAAGCCTTTGCTTTAGGCCCCATTAAAAAAAAATAAAAAAATAATATTAAAAGGGCCCCATTTAGAATATTTTTAAAAAATAAAAGGCACATTTAGAATATTAAAAAGGCCCCCTTTATAGTTAATTTTTTTTATAATATTAAATTTTTTTTTTAAAAAAAAGCCCCATTTAGAATTTTTGTTTTAGGTCTCCCAATGGCTTGGGCCGGCCCTGCTAGGCCTACCCCGAGACCTTGCCCAACCTGAGTTAAGGGGTATTGGATCAGAATTTCATTGGGCTGGGCTTGAAACTGGTTCAATTTTGGGCCCAAAGTCTAGTAAAGTTATCATTATACAACCAGCCAAAGCGTGTACGCAATCGTGTGTTAAGCCCCACATAAAAAAATAAATAAAATTGGGACACTTTTTCTTATGTGGTGATTAATGGTTGACGCAATTAGAGCTAGCACTCCCTCACATCATTTCTTTACAGTTTCTCATATAATATACATATAATTAAAGGAAGCAAAATTGTTTGTTCTTCCCATAGGTGTTTAATGGCCAGGATCAAATCGTTTGTACGAATATAACAGCTATAAACATCCATACCTTCAAACAGTTAGGCCACATAAAAAATCTAGGGAAAAACATAGACGATTTGGTTCCAAAATTAAGATCCTTGTTGGCATGAAGTTGGGCTTGCTAAGTTCTGGCCAATTCGTGCTCAGCCTGAACTAGAAAAATCTTTTCGTTCTGAGTTCAAGCACAATGGCTCGACAACTGATTAAGATAGACTGATCTGGGTCAAACTGAACTAGCCCCAGCGCAATCTGGTATGCAGCTCTATTTCAAATGGTCCTACGAAATGGCCTAGGTCAGAATTTAATAGAATGGGATGGTCATAGCCGTCGGATAAAAAGACTTGCTCTCATTAGACCCTAATCCTGGTTAAAGCTAGCTTTTGGTTTTCTACCCACATTTCACATCCTACATCTAGAACAATCTAGTTTCTCAGACTGGACAATATATGGCAGACACAGTGGGGCTGCCTCTTGTCATATTGTCCTCCTTTTTCCTGCTCTAGTGTTAGCTTTTCTAAGGCTCCTCTTCTCTGTACTTTAATATTCCCTTCACATTTGTATGCAGCCATGTAGGGGATTAGGGGAGTGTTAGCCTAATCGCATGCCCATAAAAGGTTGAAAAGCAATGTGAAGACACTTTCCGGTTGTCCACTCTCTCTTAATTTTCATACGAAGAAGACAATAAATATAATGGGACACAAAAAAAAGTGTTATACAAATAGGGGAAAGTGGACCTAAACTAACATTGCTCAGGTTGAATGATTGACAAATTTGGAGCTAGCATTTCCTTTATAAACAGAATTACACTCATATATAAGGAAGGGAAGTGATTGAAAACTCTTAGTACCTACTAGCGAGAGCATGGTCGTCCGATTGACATTCCAAAGGCTTTAAGCATCAAGTGGAACCCACCAATTAATGCATTTGCGCCTTTGTGCCGTTAGATTTTTAAACGGGTAGCCATGCTCTCGATAGTAGATATTATTGAGAGTTTAAATCACTTGCTTATTTGTACCCCAAAACATAAAAAAAAATCACACTCCTATAAGGAAATGCTAGTTCACATAAAAGGTAACTTGATATTTTAAAGAATGGATGGGACGAAAAAGTATAAGAAAATCAAACTGTTAGTAGAGATATAATTTGCTTCGATTTAGTGGGTTAATCTAGTTCTTTTGGATCGTTGATCAGTGTGGGACCTCGTAAATCGCCACCCAAGGCTTAATAAGCATCAATTGGTGATCCTAAGCATCTTGCTCATGACTTTTTTTTGAGCAATTATTGATCATGCAAGAGAATGTGAACGATTGGATGGCTATTTTATAAAAGAAAAAAAAAACGTAACGGATTGGATGGTTATAGCCACACTCCATCATTCAGCGTGGTTTGTTAAGCTACGGTAAAGTCCTAGAGATAGCCATTGACTGAGCTGTTTCGGTCGATGAAACCACCCATTTGTTGACAAATTTAGAGTTTTCTGGCTAAGTGTGTGAATCCATGGTAAATTCGTAATACATGATATGAACCAAATAAGGGGTCAGGAGGACCTACCACCAATTATAGCGTCTGAGTCTTAACCCATTGAAGACTAGTTAGGCACAAAATTGACTCGATTGATAGTGCAGGTGGCACATCAACTTGAAAGATTTTCCTTAGCCCAATAATTCTCAAAATTCAACTTAGATTACAAAAAACACAAAAACCCGTGATTCATTTGTTTCACCTTGGGAAAGCTTTATCCGAAGTGGAAATGCACCAAACTAACCTCTTTTTTTTCACTTTTCCCGTGTATTATTGTTGAAAGTTGATGAATTGTTAAGAAATAATAGGCCTCACATTCTAACTCATTTTTAAAGCAATCTTTCTATCTTTATTTACCCTTTACTTGATCAGATGGGTGGGATCCTTCAACTCTCTTTTCCAGGTGTCGATCGAGTACCGCACCGCGGATCATTCAAAATATCTGACCTGTCGACGCCATTGATTTTTCGAATCTGATTGATCCCCATAATCCTACTACTATCTAAAACTTTTCAATTGATCGATCCGTGCAAGGTTTTAAATCATGCAAGCCCATAGGCAACAGAGATGGGGCGAACCATATCATACGGTGTTACAGTTCTGTACACTACAATTTCTCATTCTTTTATGTAGTTACAAAAAATCAAAGTCGTTGGCCGGTTAACTCTTTTTTTAAGTCCTGAAAAGAATTCAAAACTCATGAGTCACCAACAGAATATAGAATTGCGACGCAAGCTTCCAACAATATGAACAATTACAAAGTAAAAGGAAGGTTTACTTTGACTCTCTTTCTCTCTCTACTGTGGTCGACATCAATTCATGGTTTTCTACCTTCCTAAAACCACCACCAGTACATCTTCACTCCAGAATCTCATGGGTGTCTCTCACAATCACCTCCAATGAGATTTCTACTCCTTCCATGGCTTTTCTTCCTCTCTTTACACCAAAGTTTCATCAGCTTCAGTAACATTTCGGTTCACAGTCTCTGTCTCAACGATCAGAGCTCATTGTTGCTCCAATTGAAGGAAAGCCTTTCTTATAATAATTCCACTTCTTTGAAGCTTGTGTCCTGGAATTCAAGCACAGATTGTTGCAAATGGAAAGGCGTCACCTGCGATGGAAGTGGGGCTCTTGTTACTGGTCTAGACCTCAGCAGCGAATCGATTACAGGTGGAATTAATAATTCAAGCAGGCTCTTTGATCTTGGATATCTCCAGAGCTTGAATTTGGCTAACAACAACTTCAATTCTACTCGGATTCCATCTGGGTTTGGCGGTCTCGGTAATTTGACTTATCTCAACCTGTCGAACTCGAATTTTGGTGCCCAAATTCCAATTGAGATCTCACGTTTGATAAGGTTGGTTAATCTTGACCTCTCTTCCCATTTCCCTGGATTTCTTTCGTTGAAACTTGAAGACCCAGATCTCAAAACGCTTGTTCGGAACTTGTCGAGTCTGATAGAACTCCGTCTTGATGGAGTGAATATATCGGCGCATGGGGGCGAGTGGTGCCAGGCCTTATCCTCTGCACTCCCTAATCTGAAAGTGTTGAGCTTGTCCAGTTGTTATCTTTCGGGCCCTCTGGATTCTTCCCTTCTGAAGCTGAATTCGCTCTCGGAGATTCGTCTCGACCTGAACAATATATCTGCTGAAGTACCAGAATTCTTTGCAAATTTCTCGAGTTTGACTTCCCTGCATCTCAGTTCTTGTGCGTTGAATGGAGAATTCCCGGAAAGGATTTTCCAGTTACCAAATCTACAGATCCTCGACATGTCGATTAACCAGAATCTTAAAGGTTTTCTGCCGAAATTTCCTCGAAACGGGTCTCTTCATACCCTGCTACTCGACGAGACAAATTTTACTGGGGAATTACCAGATTCTATTGGAAACCTCAAGTTGTTGTCAAAATTGAAGCTTGTAGGTTGCAGTTTCCATGGATCCATCCCGTCTTCGATTGCAAACCTTACCCAACTTGTTTTATTTGACTTCTCGTCAAACAATTTGAGTGGTCCAATCCCACCACTGGGGTTCTCTGAAAATCTCACCCAAATAATCCTTGCCCATAATCGTTTTACAGGTCCAATTCCTTCCTCTCATTGGGATAGACTTGTGAATCTTGTAAATCTCGACTTCCGAAACAATTCACTCAACGGGACGATCCCATCTGCTCTATTTACCCTCCCATCGCTGCAGAAGCTACAACTTGCCCACAACCAACTCACAGATCAACTTCCTGACTTTTCTAACTTGTCTTCTCCTCTGTTGGATACCCTCGATTTGAGTAGCAATAAGCTGAAAGGGCCAATCCCAAAAGCAGTATTTGAACTCGGTGGTCTTAAGATCCTGACACTTTCTTCCAACAACTTCAGTGGCACCTTACAGCTGAGTATGATTCAGCAGCTCGGAAACCTTTCGAGTCTCGATCTTTCATATAACAGCTTATCGATCAATACCACTGGAAGCAATTCTGTTCTATCATCCTTCCCTCAGATTGGCACATTGAAATTGGCTTCTTGCAACCTGAGTGTGTTCCCTGATTTCTTGAGAGAACAATCCAAATTGAGCTTTCTGGACCTTTCCAATAACCAAATTCATGGTTCAATACCCAAATGGATTTGGAATATTGGGAATGGTAGTCTTGCTTATTTAAATCTTTCTCGTAACTTGCTGGAAGATCTAGAACGACCTTTGCCTGATCTTAGTTCTAGTCTGTTGGCCATCCTGGATCTCCATAACAATCTGCTCCAGGGACCAATCACACTTCTTCCCCCATCATCAATTGTTCTGGATTACTCAAACAACAACTTCACCTCCGTTATACCATCTAACATCGACAAATACCTTGTCTTCACTATTTTCTTCTCTCTTTCGGGCAATAAACTTAGAGGAGAAATCCCCAAATCAATCTGCAATGCTAATTATCTTCAAGTCCTTGATCTGTCTAATAACAGCTTGAGTGGCTTGGTCCCCCCATGTCTAGCTGATATGAGTGTGACCCTTGGTATATTGAATCTTCGATGGAACAATCTTAATGGGACTATTCCTCGGACATTTCCAGATGGTTGCAGTCTGAGGACACTCGATCTCAATAAGAACAAACTCGAAGGACAGGTGCCAAGAGCTCTCGCTAATTGCACAAGACTAAAGGTTCTAGACCTTGGGAACAATCAAATAAATGATACATTTCCCTTCTGGTTGCAGAGCTTGTCCCTGTTGCAGGTTCTTGTTTTGCGTTCCAACAGATTCCATGGATCCATTGAACAACATTCGGAAACCAACCAAACCTTTCATGGATCCATTGGACATCCGGAAAACAACCACACCTTTCCAGCACTGCAAATTGTCGACCTCTCTTCGAATTACTTTACGGGTTCTCTGCCGTCAGAATGTTTCTCGCGCTGGCAACGGATGAGGATCAGCAAGGATGAAGCTCTGCCAAAGTTCAAGCACTGGATAATAAAATTTAGATTCTTGGAGCTCAGCCAATTATACTACCAGGATGCAGTGACAGTTACAAGCAAAGGGCTAGAGATGGAGCTAGTGAAGATCCTAACCGTCTTTGTCTCCATTGACTTTTCAAGCAACAGATTTGAAGGAGAGATCCCAGAAGTGATAGGAACTCTCGAATCACTTTACGTCCTCAACTTATCGCACAATGCACTTACAGGACGGATACCATCATCTCTGGGGAACTTGAAACAACTTGAGTCATTAGACCTCTCCCAAAACAAGCTCAATGGGGAAATCCCTCAGCAATTGGAAAGCCTAACATTTCTTTCATCCTTGAACCTCTCAAATAATCGCCTTGAGGGGAAGATCCCACAAGCCAATCAATTTCAAACATTTTCGGAAGCTTCCTTTGAAGGCAACATAGGATTATGTGGGAGGCCCTTGGCCACAAATTGCACAGGAGCTGAAGTGGCATCATCATCTCCACCAACATTCGAAGAAACAGGTTCAAAATCCATGATTGAATTTGATTGGAAGTTCATATGGACTGGATTAGGATTTGGTGGAGGAGTGGGGATGGTTATTGGTCCCCTAATGTTTTGGAAGAAAGGAAGGAAATGGTACGCCGAACACATCGATAGTGTTATTTTAATGATTCTTCCTTCGGCAGCAGGGTTGCTTTACGCCAATTGTGATGATGGAAGAGTTGATGCAGAGGAAATGATGGAAGAGCTTGCAGAGATCGAGGGAGACTTTGATGAAGACGAGGAAGACGAAGAGGGATATGGTGGACGGTTTTGTGTGCTCTGTTCCAAACTAGACATCAGTAGGAAAAGAGCAATACACAATCCCAATTGTACTTGCCATGGCTCAACACCCATTCCTTCTTCTTCCTTATAGACCCAAATCACCCAATTTTGGAATTTGAAATTTTCTCTTTCTGTATATAAATAAAGAGAACATCTTCCCTTGAGAACAGGGGTGATGGAAACATATCCTTCATGTATGATTTTGTTTTTGAAGTTATTCAAATAATACAAACTTCTTCAAAATTTTTTTTTCCCTTTTTACATAATTTATAAACTGGGTCTGTTTGTTCCAGATATCACATTACAAAACAAACTTTAGAAATAAATTCTAGTTTGGGAATTTCATCAAACAGGTACAGATATATTCACTTCTGCATCCACTAGATGCAAGAACATCACAAGAGAATTTACATGCAGGCCCAATTCAAATTTCCCAATTTAGATAAAGAAATTCGAAAAAAATACGGCAAGCACATGAAGATTATTAACGAGAGAATTGATAATGTTGATTATATCAATACCTGAAGAACAAAGGTAAGAACTCATCATAATCAACAGACCAAGAGCCAATAGCTAAAGCTAAAAGGAATTCGCCCGAGTAGAGCCAATAGTGTAAAAGAACACTTTAACCAATCAAATTGACTATTCTACCCACCTACTACTTCCTTAATTATCAGAATACTATCACTAAGTTTCATAAAACCTATACTTCAAGAATTAGTCTAGGGATACTCCTAAGGTGTACTTCCAAATATACTGACTCTTATTAGTAAGTGCTCGGTTTGAGTCTTTGAGCTGAGCTGAGCTGAACCGAACCGAACCTAAGTAGTGGTTACCATTGTTCCTATTTTAGTAACCCCAACCCTTTCTCTCTTCGTACACTCTTCTCATAAAAAGAAAGAGTGGAATGCTAGCCTCAACGCATATTTCGTAAATTTCCCTTTTCCAAGCTATCCATGTGGATTCACGGGCTAAGAAAACAATATATTTTTTTTCCTTCTTCTTTTGTAAGTAGAAAGTAATTTTTGATGATGCAAGTAGAAAGTTACTCAACTGATTAGCATTAGAAAGTATTGTAGGGTCACTGGTTGATTGAAAATTTTAAATAATTGATGATGAATTTGTGGAGGATGGTTAGATATGATACGCAATAATTTGGGTCTTGGGGATGGGGGATTTGAGGGCCAGTCTTTGAAATTTTTGTTTGATGATTAATTTAGTGGCCATTTCGTTCATATCTTAGAGTACTGTTTCTCTTTTATTAGGGGATAATTATCCTTTTATCTTATTAGTCTATGACAATATCTTATTAAATAATATAATATTGTTTTTTCAAAAATTTGACGACACATTTGCCTTTGTCCCATGATTATACAATGTTAAATAATATAATATAAACTATAAAAGATATAACTTAAAAAAAAATTCAAGGAACAAATGCCCAATGCCCCATGCTTGCCGTTAATAATAACTATTTTATTTTTCAAAAGCTCAGGGATGACCCCATACCAGGGGATGAAGCCCCCTGAAATTTTGAAAAAAAATATTTATTATATTAATAGCATGGGAAGGCGGAGCTGGGTACGGGGGATCTAGCCCCTTAAACTTTTGAGGAAAAAAAAATTCTTTACAAACAGATACAAATAGACACGATGACTCATGAACTTGGCCTTAAAAAAAAAAGATACGCCCCGAACCCCCATTGTTAGCCCACTACAAGAGAATCCTGGCTCTGCCACTGTCTCATACCCTATGCTTTGCCCAGTAAAATAAGAATTGTTTGCTTGTTTTTCAAAAGTGAGGAGCGAAGCAACAGTTCAAGGAGCCCCTAGCTCTACCAGAGTAGGAGTTTTTTTTTCCCTTCTTCTGGCAGAGTTTGGAAGGTTGCGGGGCTAGCATTTGTCAAGGAACTCTTTTTTTTTTTAACCCTTTCCCGCCCAAACAAAAAAAGCAACCACCTCTTTTGAGCTCTTTGATCACCAAAAAATTATGCAAAATAAAGTTCTTAATAAAAACACAAAATTACTCCCATTAAATGCAGCATTGATAAAAAACAAACAAATGCAGCATTGACCCATGTTCTGAAGACAAGGTAAAATGCAATAGGATAAAGCTTCTGAGACCCCCCTTAGGGTCGAGACCACCCTGACCATGCTCTAAGAGCATGAGATTTCAGGTGGGGCCTACCATATGAAATGGGCCCCACTTGAAATCCAATGCTCTAAGAGCATGGTCTCAGTGGTCTCCGCCCTAATGGGGTCTTATTAGCAAAGTTCAAAGTTCAATGCAATAAGTGTAACTTTGTACTTTAACTCTTAGGGTGCCAACTTCTACTTTATTTTGTGGAAATGTTATCATTTAACTAACATACTCTAAACTCACTCACACACACAACCTAAATAGCCTCTAAGGTGCCATAAGAGTAAGTCCAAGCAACCACTCCAAAAGGCCCGTCTTACGGAGGCTTTATTTTGAGGAATGCTTAGCCATGGCCTTGGCTTGTCTCTGGCGAAGCCAGAAAGAGCTCTCAGGGTTCCATACATTGTGTGACAGTTGGCATAAAAATGGGGAGAAGTCATTCCATTTTCTCCCCATAATTTTGACTTCTCCCCATTGGATATCTCTCACCCTTATTCTCACACATTTATCGCCACATGTCTTATTAAGGGTGAAGAAGTCAAAATCATGGACCCCATGATTTTGACTTCTCCACCACTTGTCACCTATTCTATGGAACCCTGAGATAAGCCCTTTCAGGCTTCGCCAGAGACAATCCGAGGCCCTTAGCCATATTCTGAGTTCAAAAAGTTTCCATGTATTCTCTCCTATTTTATAGAGAAAATATAGGATACACACTAAGTAGTCTAGGAAACAGAGACATCAAAGAAGCTGGTGGTGCCAGAGATGCTAGTGGGAGTTGAACTGGGAAGGAGAGACTAAACTGCCATTAGGAGCTGAATCAAGGCATCACTTCCCATCGTTAAAGACTTTCCACTTTCATTTCCTTAGCTAGAAGAGTGAAACTTGGCGACAAAGGTTTCTCCAACCCAAGATTATAACCCTGACTACAAAGATAATTGTTAACACCGTCTTAGTTTTGCTAAGAGCAATCTGGCAACCATACATCCACCACCCATGACAATATCCATCTCATATAAACTTTCGGATTGTTTGGTACACAAAATTTCAAGCCCAAAGAGCGAGAACAGACATGGAAGCAGACCCAAGCACAAGGGCAATGTAGCATGCCTTCTTCATCCAATGCATCGAATCCATCATCTTATTGTGGAAGAAATCTGCGGCTATGAGATCCACGAGTGCCATGTATATCAATATTCCAGAAGATAGAGACCCCAACAGCCCTTCCAGTATCAAGGCGTTAGGGCTACTATCGTCGTAACCGGTTATAGAGAATACGATCATTCCTAATATAATCCCCATTGGAGTTGTCACTGAAAACATGAAACACATATATGCTGTTGTTCCCAGTTTGAAACCCGCCTGCCATTGTCATCATCATTCTCGTCATTCAAAATACTATTTCAATTGCATCAATCATTAATTGTCTTTTAAATGAAAATAACAAAAGGTCTACATTCTAAGCATTGACCATATCCTGGTCTCACATTTTAATAAATGAAAAAAAAAGATAAAAAGACAGCACAATTTAACAAAATCAATGGGTAAATGAGATATAATGGATGGTCAGAGGTCAGATCTGACCGTCTGGGCTCTGACCATAGTAAATCTCTACTACTTCATTGCTATTCAATTTGCTTGCAGTTTATATCAATTAAGGTAAAAGAAGAAAACAAAAAATTAAAGCCGTTGGCTTTGGAGAGCATATGTCAGATCAGAAAAGTTAATAGATGTAAAGGCTCTGAAGAGAATGGCTTGACATCATGCCAAAATTTTCAAAAATTAACACTGGAGGTAGTAGGATTTAAGACATCAGATGGCCATTAAACCACTGATCAAGTCAATCTGCTACTCACATAATTTTCCATCATAGTATGCACCCAGCACCTTAGAAGTGTAAATGTGTTAGTATCGGTCTATTGTAAAATTTGTACACATGGAATGCTATCATAGGCCGCAACCAATGCACTCAAGTGCAGGCACTGGCGGAGCCACATGGGGCCGGGGGGCTTTGCTCCCCCTGAAATTTTGAATTTGTTTTTTACTAGAGCAATAATAAGGGTGTAGCCTGGAAAAGGGGCGGAGTCGGAGGACGGGGAGCTCTAGCCCCCTCCTCAAATTTTTGAGGAAAAAAGATTTTCTTTACAAAACGGACACAAACAGAGACGATGTCCCATGAACTTGGCCCCCCAAAAAATTTTCGGAGACAAAACCCCCGAACCCCCATTGTTAGCCCCCTACAAGAGAATCCTAGCTCTGCCCCTAAGTGCAGGAATACTTGGCCCGTTTGGCATTACTCCTAATTAACAATTTTCTATTCCTGAGAAAAGAAACTCCAGGCCTCCTCCATGCGTTTTTGGAAATTGGAATCCTGTTCTGTTCATAAGAGGGATACGAAAAGCTCGAGTCCATTCGTGCTGTTTTCGAAAACTACTCCTTGATTGGATACTCATAGGTATGAAATTTCTTCATCTCAAAATATGCAAAATATATGAAATGTATGCGATTGTGAAACGTGAGTTTGGTTCAGCACCAGAAGGTCTGCAGTGTGCAGCTAAAAAAAAAGGGATAGTCTACTACCAAATTACTTACTGTCTAAAGCTTGATTGTTCAAGCGGAGCTCTCTTCATAGGTAATCTCATTTTTCAAAAGAAAATACATGTTTAATCAGGAAAAATAATTACACATATCACTAATCGGAGTGAGAGTTTGAAAGTCTCTCGTATGTGGCTAGTATTTTTGTGAACATCTTATACTTTTCGTGGCCTTATCCGAATCCGAACAGGCAACAGAAGGGCTTTACAGCGTGTAGCTGTAGAAGTGAAAATAGTTTGCCGTGTCAACGACTAGGGTTAGAAGCCAATGTTTTTATACCTGGACCAGCCGTCAAATTGCCTTGGTGACTGGTTTCCAATTCGGCCTATTCAGTTCTCTTGAAAAATTTGTTTCCTTTACTTGATCGAGGGCTGCACTCCTCTGTTCTTTTATTAAATTTTTTTTTTTATTTTACGATAATAAACTTAAAGATATGAAATAAACGTGACTTTTAGCCCCCAAAAAAATAAAAAGGAGCCAAATCTTCTCCGGTGATAACCGGATTTGGCAAATCCGGTTATCACCCCTAGAGGTCGCCACGTGTCTCATTTGACACCCCTTAACCGTGGGTAAGGTTCACCCACCCCTAGGGTTCACCCACCCATTTTTGGTTTTTTATTTTATTTTTAATATTAATTCTTTTTTTAAAATAAAAAAACTGTTTTTAATATTAAAAAAACTTTAAAAACAGTTTTTTAATTTTAAAAAAGAATTAATATTTTGAAAAAAAAAAACCAAAAATTGGAGGGTGAACCTTACCCACGGTTAAGGGGTGTCAAAGGAGACACGTCTGCATATACGGGACACGTATGGTTGCAAATCTGAACCGTAGAACCCTCCAATGGTCCATACCCGACTCTCAAAATCCTAACCTGATAAGAAAGCCTAACCAATCAATTTAGGATCGTAACATGACCATTGATCCAATGCATGACCAACTTTTCCTCATCCTTGCCCAGTTTCCTTGCTAAAACCATCTCTATCCTATGTTCAAGATTTGATTCCTAGGAACGTAGGACAAGTCAAAGTCCAATAGTATGGCCCCACAAAACGAATGGTCAAAAGTGGACAACCAGATTCGCGAGCCCGAGCCCGAGCCCGTGAGTGACCCGCTGCCCTTTACCTCTTACTCAAGAAATGATCAGATACTACCACAGTCACTTTAATTACGGTGGTATCGGTATGACGAGCCTTCTTCATTCATTAGATCGAACGAGTGGCCCCAAAATCTAAGCTGTTCCAGTGCCACCCATTGCAATGAATGGAAGGAGATAGATTATCTAACTAAGTAACTAGTACTATTTCTCAGTTACATAATACTATTCTGTTACCTGAGCAATGCAGCCGCCAAGGCCCATCCCTTCAAAGATCTGGTGGAACGCCAGAGCAGCAATAAGAGGTCTGATGGTGCACTTATTCTGAGACATCCCCATCGTCACACCGATAATCACCGAATGAAAAATAATCCCAATCTCCAAAACCTGAGAAACCAATCTCTGCTTCAGCTTCGCCAATTCCTCCGCTTGTCGATCATGGCAGCTCATAGTCATAGCTACACCCAATTCGACAATAGATTTCTTCTCAGAAGAAGCAGAAACCTGTAATTCCTCTTGTGTCCCTATGGGCGTGTAAGGACTTGGCTTGTTGTGGACGTGACCGGTGGCAGTAACGTCGACCAACAACCCTAAGAGAGCTCCGATCAGCGCGACTAGGCCGGAGAACGGAAAGTCCTTCCAAGGGTGTTGGGATGCCACTTGGCAATCGGAGAGTGCATCAAAGGCATCAGGAAGGACGTGGACAAGGGAGGTAGAGAGAATCACACCGGCTGCGAAGCATTTGATCACTAGAAGTACCTTATCATAAACGGGCTTCCCTTGGAATAAACGTGCAAGCATCACCGGAGAAGATATACCGACGACGCTTGTCACGAAGATTACACAGATGGACACGAGCTTGAGATGAGTCGCGGCTTGACTGTCTCGGCAAAACAGGGCACGGGCCGTGTCGGTGACGCACCTGGCCATGGCTAGAGTCTACTTAGAAGAAGAAGAGGGAGGTGTAAATGGACTTTGTATCACCTTCAGGTTTTTTTTTTCTTTTTGTCTGCATCTTTTAATTTCTGCGTGATTAAATGCTTGAAATTACAAGTGTTAGGGATTGAATGGTGTGGAGTCCCACTATGATGTTTCGTTGCGGGTGAGTTTTGAATAGGGTGGACCCCACTGTCGTCCTTTTCCAATTGCGTGCGTGACTGGTGTGGTGTGTGTAGATGTCCATACTGATTACTGAGCTTTTAATTAAATACATTTAACAATTTAATAGCAAAGCAATGCAATAAAATAAAATAAAATACTGAAGTGGATTTTTCTCACCGGAGTCCTGCAGACTTAATGCGGTTCTGGATCCATGATTTGGGTTCGGGTTTTGTTCAAGGGTTCTCAGGCTGTCTTACCCATAACCGAACTTTATTTATATTAGGTTCCTCTAATTCTAACCCCAAAGGGGTGGCCAAGTGGTTCCTGGGCCTTTCCCCTAGTGCGGAGGTCCTGGGTTCCATTTCTCACTCCCCCTTTGGGACCCGCCCGCACGGGGTTACCCGGACTTACCTGGTGTGGTGGGTTGCGGGTTAACGTCACACCCTTGGGGATTAGTCCTAACCCAAAAGGTTGGGGACACCCCGAGTTTCAAAAAAAAAAAAAAAGTTCCTCTAATTCTTCTAGGACCGTTTGATGAGGATTATTGTAACCATGAACGATTATGCTGAGAAGCATTGACAACTGTAATTCTCATCTTTAATTATTAATAGAGATCTCATGCGATGCAAGGGTGTGAATAAAAAAATAAAAAATAAATCTCTACATCTCTTCCTCTATCACTCTTATCACAATCCCCTAAAATCTCTCTACAATCTCTCTCTATCCTTCTTATCGTTCTCTTTATCCCTTTATCACAATCCCCTAAAATCTCTTTCTAAAATCTCCATCTATCCTTCTTATCTCTATCTCTCTTATCAATGAAATATCTATGTTCAATGATTCCTTTAACTTAGAGGGGGTGAACAGATCTTCCTAGTAATGTCTACTAATTTTAATTTTACACAATAATTAATCAGAGTTATGGTAAACAAATCAACAAACAAATGCGAAAATTATACAAGACAAATAATCCACAACATAAGAGTTTTTATGTGCAAAATCCTTTTGGAAATAACCACGAGACCTACTCCAGCATAAAATCTACTAAGAAAATTGTTATCAAATACAAGACTTGAACATTACCCAACCGAATGCAACACACTGTTCCTCGATACAGATTCCTCGTCTCGAAGTCCACAAATTACACGTTCGATCTCTGCCACAGCAATTCCGGTTTTCAAATTTTCCAATCACGATCTTCAACAATTGATCTTCGTCCCCGATGGCTTTGACTCATGCCAACTAAACACTCACATAGAGCAAACACTGAGTTTTGAAGGTTTAACAAACCTCTAAAGGGATTTTAACAATGACAGAAATCAAGCAATGCAAGAACTAAGATTATGAAGTTAAACTCACTATAGTGTGAGAGAGGAAAACAATGGGCGTCTACCCAAAGGGGATTGAAGAACCCTAGATTACTTAGAGAAATCTCTATTCTCTCTCACCAAAACTTTAGAACGAACTAAGGGAACATTACTTAAATATTCATTGTCAATCTATTGTCAAAAACAGAGTTTAGAAGCTGAAAATACGAAGTCCGTTTAAATGGTCAGATGGACGTTCAAATGGCTAGAGATTGGTTTGCGAACGAGGTGTGAATGGAGAGTCAGGGAGGTTACTGGAATCGCATACTTAATGAGCCGTTCGAATGGCCAGCTAAGCGTTCTCTATTGTTCGAACGACCAGCTAGGCGTTTGAACGGGCTGTGTTAATTTTCTCAGTTTTGAACACAGAACTCATTCCAACCATCCAACTAGGCTATAAATTAAACTTGATTCAATTTCTAGTCACTTAATGTATACGATAACATTATTTAGAAAAATTCCACCTATGGTAACCACTAGGTATCTGGGCCACTTACCATTCTAATGGTGTGATCGAAGCTTTATTTGGAATGTACTTCTCTTTAATCTTTGGAGCTTCATTTTCACTAATCTTGAACAACTAAAGGAACAACGACACCAGATTTACATTGATACCATTTTGACATCAGAATTAAGCCAATACAAAATATGACTTTACAATCACAATATTCTAAGATCCCTCCACTAGTTTTTGAATTGTGAGGAAGACATGTGTATCCCCTAAAATCTCTCCAATAGTTTTTGATTTGAGAGGGAGACGTGAGAGAGAGAGAGTAAACCATTAAGATTTAAAAATATGTCACGTGGCATCCTTAAAATAAAACTCATAGCATTCCTGGGATTGAAGTTTGGAGAGCAAAGAGAGGGGGTTATGTAGCACTTATTTCTTGATATTATAGTATAGATTAACCAATTAGGGATTGGGTTAATGACCAAGACTGCACTTCGAGAATAGGAGGTCTTGAGTTCGAGTCCCTTCCCCTTGTTGGACACCCTTTGGGATTTATCTCGGCTTTCTTGATTTTGTAGTATATGGGGATCTACACGGCCCGAGGGACTTAGTTGGGTGATCTAAGAGGTTCGGATACCCTCATTCCAAAAAAATAAAAATAATTTGATTATTTTTTTAAAAAGGTATTTTAATTAGTTTATAAAAATATATTTTAAAGAATATCTCTCTCAAGTCTAATGGATTCGGGTCTTAATTCGAGTGCTTATAATAATTTTCACAAATTCTTAAAGGTGCAGGAATAGTTATGCATATGCATCACAATAATCACCCCCTTGATGAGATTATAAATTACTAATTATTTTCTTAATCAATTAAACATAATTGCTTACAAGTTATAATGAGTCGAACCAAGTTATAATCGGGACAGGATCTAGATATATGGATTAAATATTCCTAAATAAGCGTTATGCTTATCCGAGCTAAACACTTCTCACACTACTAATCAGTTTCACATGAATGGGTTTGCTTTGGTTTTTTTTCGTTTGTTTGTTTGTCAATGGGTTAGCTTTGGTTGGGTCACTATCTAAGGCCTTACTTGACTCATAGCTTAATAAGGGACCATTCGGCAACAACCCACCCATTTAAAATAATAAATACTAATTAAAATGGTAGATTTGGTATTCAATTGTTGAAGTAGGAATGAAGGAACGTGGGTATAAAATTTAGAGACATGTCAAACTCAATAAACTTGGATTATGGGGGAGGCACTGGCAGGGTGTTATGAGGCTGAGTAGTGTTCGTACTTGTTTGTTAACTGGGCAATGCTAGCTAACACTTTATTTAAAACTCACTTTCTTTGTGAAAAAAAAAAAAGACATGGGTTATTCTCTTCCATTATGAGAATGACACGTGTTTTTCATTAATACTTTCAACAAAAAGAGAGTCGAGTCTTAAAAGAAACTGATGTAACAATTTGAACCTGACTTATTTATTAAATAATTATATTTTGTTTTTAAATGTTTTGCTCCGAAATAGCCCATTTGCTAAATTCATAGGTCATTTCATCCATGACATATAGGAAATAGCTGAAATGTTTTTTTTGACAACTAAATTTATAGGTCATTTCGTCCATACGTGTTTTGTTTCTCATTGTTTACGGGTAGTTGTCCCATATGCTATGACTATCATCTCATAAATAATTAAAATAACATAGTCTAAAACTATATATTGTTTTTAAAAGTTATGTGCCCCTTGTTGAAGGCTCAATTAAGTAATTAAATTATATATACTAGTGGGTGGCACGTGCGATGCACGTGAGAGCGAGGGGAGGGAGTTAACCACAGTTAATAGGAGTAAAAAGGGACACGTGTTAACCAGTGGGTGTCATTGAACTCGCTAGTGGCACGTGCGATGCACGTAAGAGCGAGGGGAAGGAGTTAACCACAGTTAATAGGAGTTAAAAGGGTCACGTGTTAACCTACGGGTCCGATTGAACACTCCCTGAGTATAATCTTGATTGGCTGTGATTCAAAATAGATAGATGAGCAAGGATAGTTTTTAAATTAAATCAAATGCAAGGGGTAATTTGGGAATTAAAGCAAATATTAAATCAAAATTTTGTTTTTATATAAGGGTAGTATGGGAATTTCAGAAAAATCATCTACGGTTGTCTCTCGCATTATAATAGTAAAGATATAAAATAATTTAGGGGTAATTACCCTCTTGTCTTATGATTATGTTCTATTAAATAATTAAATAACATAGTATTCAAAAACAAGAGGACAAGAATCTATAATTTCGCCAAACCTCAGGGTAGGGCAATGTAATTTTAAAAAGCAGAAGGAAAGTTTCTACAATTTCGCCAAACCTTAGGGGAGGTTAGTGTAATTTTAGGTTTGAGATGAAGATACTTATTGAGTTGGTTTTGAGTTTCTCTTTTGCCATTGAATTTTATAACAGGTTGGGATGAAGTTCGAGGGTATTTTACCTAACCCAACTAGCCAGACCTGTTGCCACCCCTAGGCTAGGGGTGGTTATTGAACAAAATGTTCATGAACTACTCGGGCTCGGCTCGTTAAAAGCTTGAGTATTGTTTGTTTATTTAGTAAACGAGCCGAGCTTGAACACACCCTTACTCGGCTCGACAAAAGCTTAGTTCGTTAAGGTGAGTATGTTGTGGGTGTGGGTGTGAGTGTGTTGTGAAATGTGACGTGGGACCAAATATAGTCCCACATCGGTTAAAGAAGAAATGTTGTGAAAATTGTTAGTTATAAAGAGGTGTTGATATGGAGAGTAATATTTTATATGATAAGATTACCGTTTATATAATTATAATCTTATACTAAAATTTTAGTTAACATCGTGATTTCTTTGCCTAGGATAATAAAGTGAATTTTTTACCTAATATAAATAACTATATCTAATGAATGAAGTTGCTCGTGAACTACTCGAGCTCGGATTGTGTTCGGCTAGTAAAACTAGAGCTCGTTTATTAATGAACGAGTCAAGTTTGAACATGATTTCCAAGCTCGTTTAATAAACGAACAAGCTTGAACACACCACTACTCGGCTCGGCTCAATATCACCCTTACCCTAGGCCCTAGCCCTAGGGATCACTATCATATGAAAGGCCTACTCACGAAGCTCATTTAACTACATTTTCTAACTCTTGTTAACAAGTTTTAACCTTTAGAGTTAATTTTTTTAATACTTTTTTCAAAATCCAAAGGTTAGGTCGTTGAACCCTAAGGGTTAGCAAACCTTTAACCACAGTTAAGAGGTATCAAAAGGGACACATGTTGACCTATGGGAAGAGAGCCAGACGGTTTTCATCTTACAAGAGCCAGATGAAATCCCATTGCCTATCATATGGCGTGTGCCGCGTGTCCTTGTAAAGAAAGAAGTGTCAAGCGTGTGGCATTGTGTTACCCTATCCATATCCATATCCAGTATCGGACCTGGGTATGGGCTCGATAGTGTGGGTTACACTTCTGCCTCAAAAAGGTGTGTCTTGCTGCATGGAAATCAATTACCTAACCATTGATTTGGATTTTTTTCCTTTTTCATATCATTTGATTAATCCTGCCTGTCAGCCACACTATCCAACTTTTGTTGTGTTGGCACAAATACTAAAACATGCATGGTTTTTAGTGTTACTTAGTGCTGGATAGCATAAACTTGCAAAGCAGGTAGGGCCACAAGGTAAGCCCAAACTTTCTAGATAGCTTTAAATTTGTAATCTAAAAAGGTCGGACTAGGCTGGGTGATCATATGACAAGACCAAGGGAAGGGGTGATCCTGGGCCGAAGGCCTGTATAATAGCGCCTGGGCCTGACCTAGTTCAAACTTTGCAAACCAGCTTTTGGAGTAGGATTGAGGCCATTGATAGTGTGGGTCATAGTCTAAAATATTGGGTTTTAGTATCTGGGCCTGGACCTGATCTAAAGCCCGTTAGTATCTGGGTCTATGTACTAATCTTGTCCATTTTAGCTGTATGTAGGGTTAAAATTTTGTTAGGACCAGATAGAATTTGAATCTGGGCATACTTTTTTTTATCTGGGGCATACTTTTTTTTGGACCGGGCTGGGCCTCTTAGAACACCCGACTAAGTCTCTCGGGCCATGCAGATCCCCTTAAACTACACAAATAGGAAAGCCGGGATAAATCCCGAAGGGTGGTCAACAAGGGGAAGGGACTCGAACTCAAGACCTCTGCTTCTTGAGGGGTAGTCTTGGCCACTAACCCAACCCCTCTTGGTTAATCTGTACCAAAAAATCATGCAGAAGATGTGCATTTCAGGCTATTTCCAGTCCAGTATGTGGCCTAACATCGAAAATCACATCTACTCTGATTCACTTTAATCCTCGAAAATGTTGGAAGAAAATTGATCTTTGAAAAGTGTTTGATAGCTGCCCCTTTCAAAATGCTCACCGTGTGTTCTCGAGATCAGTTGTATTCATGGTCCTACACTCTGCATTTCTACTATCCAGACAACAGTTTCAGAAAAAAGAAAGAAACAGAGAATTTTAAGCAGTACAATCCATATATGATTATATGCAGGCTTGTTGACATAAATGTGATTAAAGCATAGCAATCAAAGACCATAGCTGTTCTTAAAGCTTGATGCAGTACCTTACATTGCGACTTTTCGATAAAAGACGAAATTTGAGATGGAAGATTCAATATCCATACAATGAGTGTCTTGGCTCTTGGTTGGATTTTTCCTTTCATTTTTATCACCTAACCAATGAGAATCACTGCCTTGATCATAATCTATTTGTCCTTGTAATCACCCTAATCATCATTAGAGTCTGTTAAAGGGATTGATTGCTAAGTGACAATGAAAGTACAAAAAAAAAATCAATTATAAAAATAAAGCCGCCTAGAAGAGGTGGGGTTATAATTGGCAGACCCTACCTGTTTCTACCTGTTTATTAAATAGAATGATGAAACGTACAAGGGGGGACATAAAACCAAAACCCCTAAATCATTGAACCGGACCATGAATGTAAATGGCTTCCTTCTTTGGCAGGAAAGAATACATGCCTAACTCATGCTGGTTTATTCAAATATGGTGTTGACGACGACTTATGACTTGTAACATTAACCGACTTCTCGAATTCCACACGTATGAAGCTACAGAGAATGATCAATTCTGCGTTTAGGAAATGAAGTTGACATCTATGATCCAACTAGGCAACAGCAAAGGAAATAACCATTCAAAGATGATAAACTCAAATGCACGCGAACTTCCCTAGCGATTTTTTTTGGCCAAAAACATGAGACGGTCTACTCCCTTGGTCAAATTCCACATTTTTGCAATGGCATGTAGAGAGAGCCCAAATCGCCGTAGGGGACTATAATTGGATTTTTCTATGAGAGGATGTGACAATTAAAGATGGACCACTCCTCTCCCCGATTAGTCCAAATCATGAGCGGCGAAAGATCGAACTAGGAACAAAGCCAGCCACCGAGAACGACACCTAATCAAGGTAAAATTTAGAGATTATGTGTCATAGATTTGAAAGGAACAAGAGAGAAGCTCCTACCATAGTAGCTTAGGTGGGGATATTTGTTCATACTTCTCTGGGGTCGACGAAGAGAGCACTTGTGGATGGGGTATTTGTCAATTCAAAGAGGGTGTGTTTCTCTTCATTTTTCAAGGCTTTTATGCACCACAAATCTTCAGAACAGGATAGTAATTTCCAATATGGGATGTGAAGTCTCAATGTGTCGCATCCCCCAATCTCTGTAACGATAATCTTACATCCATGACACTTGGTAGCCATGTTGTGTACAAACCGGCACAGGGATAGGACGAGTGCACCCGATCGCGGACCTTCACGATGCAAGCCATACATGAAATAGAATCCAAATGGGTGGAAAACGTCTGGTAGAGAAGCTAGTTTGAAGCACGGAAAAATTCTATCGATCAATTTCAAGCTTTTTGCATAAATGAGGTATGATAATGGTGTTTTTCCTACCCTTAATTTGAAAATGTCACCACTGTTCCACACACTGAGCATAGCCCAACTAGTCGGGACTCGTCCGTCTGGCTCGAACTCATCCCATGACTCACCTCGAGGATAAGCAACCCATGTTCCTAAGCTTAGCTTGTTTCTGAGGATTTTGTCCATGTCGTGGGGGAAGAACTCGGTTGAGGCCATAAATCTTTGGTAGAGACACTCAGCTTGTTCAATCTCGAGCTTCACAATCTCCACGTCCGGCGATAGATGCATGGTGCGACGGGCGACCGGGTTAACCAGTATAGCCGGGGTCCTGAATTTGACAAACTCAAGCTTTTCTGTGAAGAGCTTCACTGAGGCTTCATTATCTTTCTCGGTAGCCATGTAAGCCAAGTCCACGTCGTTGCCGAGGAACCATTCTTCTAGTTTAAGCACTAGGCTCGAACCTATCCCCTTTCGTCTGTGAAGAGGTGAGACTCTCAGACCCAAGATGTATCCCACACTGGCTTGATCCTTAAGGGGCTTATGAACTGTTACTATCTTTATAGAGCCTTGAATCACCCCAACCAACTCGCTATCTGACTCGGCTACCTAATGCAAGTAAATTTTATGATTAGACATCATCATAAGAAGGAAGTTAGAAGAAAATTAAGGGGGACGAGTGAGAAAACTTAGCATAATTAAGTGATACCAGCATTATGTATAGTGGACTGTTACGAATCCTACAGATGGGGTCGCCCAATGTGTCCGTGAAGAGAAACACGTGCTCGGCCGGCCCTACCTCACATCGTCGCTCGAGATCCTCGACGCGAACTCTGTCCATCTGCATGTCATAGCTTCTTATCTTAATCTCCCCAAGTGCCATTCTAAAACCAGATACTTACACCTAAAAACAGTAACAAAATTGAAGGCCTTCTGTAGTGTTAGAGAAGAGAAAAGAAGCTAGAGACATGTAAAATGAAAATACAGCTCCATTACTACTAAACTACTGCAGAGACACTATATTTGAAATCCATGTTGTTCACCAATTGGAGGGTCCATAAAGTGGTATTTATATCCATTTGAATGCTCTCTATCATGACTTCTCAGACCTAGACTTCCACAACAATATAGTATTATTGGCGGGGAACGACAATAGGAGATTAATTATAGAATTGCATTTTTTGTCTCTAGCTAGCTCTTGCCATCATTAATTTATGGATCTTATCCACGTTAGAATAACTTCAGGCTCACGCCATGGTGTACGCCTAAGAACACGTCTTTGGCTTACATGTCATCTCGTAGGTACCTCTGGATTCCTTGTAGAATCAAGGAGAGTGCGATACCTATTCAGGAGATGGGATCTTTTGTAGAGACCTTACAAGGATTTTGTAACGGATAAAATTCGTAAAAAGGAGTAAAAAGAAGGGGTAAAATAGGGATTTCTCATGCTCACAAATTCTAACAATTTAGCCGACACAAGCCCACTTGGGCTATGTGCTGGCTTACTTGAGTGTTGTCTGACAGGTGACTTTATCATGACTGCACAAGTCATAATGACTCAAAATGCCTATAAATAAGCAAGAATCACCAGAGAGAAGGGATGGATGGTGCGAAAGGCAAGAGAGGAGAGAAAGGGCAGAAGAAGAAGAAGAAGAAGAAGAGGAAGAGGAAGAGGAAGATGAAGATCTGAGAAGCTTGAGTCATTCACACCCCTACCCCAAAGTGCTGTGCAGGCGGTCACTCACCTGATTCTCTCATCTTCTTTTGGTGTTATTCGGCTACTTGATGCTCTTTATGGCCTCACAATCGTTTATAGCCACCGGATTCTCTCAAATAGGACATGTCCGCCTGATGCTCTCCATGAATGGTCACACTGCCACTTGCACGGCCTTGCAATTGATCATCTGATGAGTGCAATCACACTTGAACTTGTGCCTGACGCTGTGAATAATGCCGAATATGTTGTGCTGTGAATAGTGCTGAATACGTTGTGCTGTGAATAGTGCCGAATACGTTGTGCTGTGAATAGTGTCGAATACGTTGTGCTGTGAACGGTGCCGAATCCGTTGTCACATTGTGTTGTGCATAGTGCTGAGCTTGTTGTCCGTTGTCCGTTGTACAACGTACCCGTCGTGAGCTGTACAACGTACACGTTGTTTGCTGTACAACGTACACGTTGTCTGCTGCACAACGTACCGTTGTCTGATGCACAACGGATGCACAACGTATACGTTATCAGAGCTAAGTCATCAGAGCCACGTTGTCAGAGCTATGTTATCCGAGCTAGAGCTACGTAGTCTGTGCCTTATCAGAGCTACGTTGTCAGAGCTACGTTGTCTGTGCCTTATCAGAGCTACGTTGTCTGTGCCTTATCAGAGCTACGTTGTCAGAGCTACGTTATCGGTGCCTTATCTAAGCTACGTTGTCAGAGCTACGTTATCAGAGCACGTTGTCTACGCCTTGTCTAAGCTACGTTGTCTGTGCCTTATCAGAGCACGTTATCAGAGCACGTTGTCAGAGCTACGTTATCAGAGCACGTTGCCAGTGCCTTATCCGAGCTGCGTTGTCTGTGCCTTGTCCGAGCTACGTTGTCAGAGCTACGTTGTCGGTACCTTATCTGAGCTACGTCGTCTGTGCCTTATCAGAGCTACGTTGTCTGTGCCTTATCTGAGTTACATTGTCTGTGCGTTGTCCGAGCTACGTTGTCAGAGCTACGTTGTCTGAGCCATATTCTTTGTGCCTCCTAAGCTACAATCTCCAGAGCATAACACCAGAGCTCGTCCTTAAGTGCATATACCCAGTGACCTCACAATAAGTATCTCTATACTGTGCTTGTGCCTTATGTGCCTTATACTGTGCTTGTGCCTTATGTGCCTTATCATGTGCTTGTGCCTTATACTGATGTGTTTGTGCCTTATCATGTGCTCGTGCCTTATCATGTGTTTGGTGCCTTATACTGACTTTATCATCGGAGTTTATTTCAGGGTGCACACTCGCCCCCTCAGACTCATTCACAGGTGGAGTTGTGCTATCATTCCTCTACCAGCTAAGCAGCTATAGACGCGTGGCATGTACGGGATTTTTCCCTTTCAAATTGGCGCCGTCTGTGGGAATGAGCTACGTTATCTGTGGGAAATCCGTTGTCGCGTTGTGCTATGAATAGTGCCAAATCCGTTGTAACGTTGTCTGTGGGAACAATTGAGAATGAGGCAAAGGGGCTCAGACAATCACAAATGACGAGCATCTTCTACGTCTGAATGGGGCTTTCACTGCATGGCAACAATCAAGAGGTAATTATCGAGTGCATTCTCAAGTGATTTATCAAGTGAACTGTCCAGTGCATGCTCTAGTGAATTTTCAATATCAAGTGAATTATCGAAGTGACTTATCAAGTGAAAGATCAAGAGAAGCGACTAGTGCCATATCAAGTAAAAAACATCGTGAATACAATGTCAAATGATGTCTTATCTGATATGTCTGAATACGGTGATGGGACACTTGTAGCTTCTTAATGACATATCATCCGAGCAAGGTGTCTTACCACACGGTTCAACACATATCTAAGCATGATGCTCACTACGGGACCTCTGTAACTCAGTCAGATGCATTGCCCAGTAAGCGACCAATTGCCTTATTTTTATGCAATGTCATCTGAGCATGGTGTCATGATGCCCCATTACGAGTCATTCGCGTGAGATAGCATTTGTCTATATTTATGATGGTTTTTACTGCAAACTCATCTCTGTGTTTATCAAGTGAATCTCTGTGCTTATCAAGTGAATCTCTGTGCTCATGCATCTTCACGTGTTCATGCACCTTCACGTGCTCGAAGTACCTAATGACTTCATTTTTCTTGGTGTTGTGATACATGTACATTTCCGTGCTCTCTGACACATGTTCTGAGGTACTATGCACGAGAAGCAATTGCTCTAACCTGACTAGGGGCTGATACAAGCTCGTCTTCGCTGGCGAAAGCACAACGTATCAGTGAGAACGAAGCATCTACAACGAAAAAGAGCGGAGAACGGAACACAATCAGTGTCTGCGGACCAGGTATATCGTTTTTGAGAATTTTACCCATGGAGTATTCTCGGCACCTCGAACGGAATTCAAGGCACCGAGAAGGGGCTAAATGTAACGGATAAAATTCGTAAAAAGGAGTAAAAAGAAGGGGTAAAATAGAGATTTCTCATGCTCACAAATTCTAACAATTTAGCCGACATAAGCCCACTTGGGCTATGTGCTGGCTCACTTAAGTGTTGTCTGACAGGTGACTTTATCATGACTGCACAAGTCATGATGACTCAAAATGCCTATAAATAAGCAAGAATCACCAGAGAGAAGGGATGGATGGTGCGAAAGGCAAGAGAGGAGAGAAAGGGCAGAAGAAGAAGAAGAAGAAGAAGAGGAAGAGGAAGAGGAAGATGAAGATCTGAGAAGCTTGAGTCATTCACACCCCTACCCCAAAGTGCTGTGCAGGTGGTCACTCACCTGATTCTCTCATTTTCCTTTGGTGTTATTCGGCTACTTGATGCTCTTAATGGCCTCACAATCGTTTATGGCCACCGGATTCTCTCAAATAGGTCATGTCCGCTTGATGCTCTCCATGAATGGTCACACTGCCACTTGCACGGCCTTGCAATTGATCATCTGATGAGTGCAATCACACTTGAACTTGTGTCTGACACTGTGAATAGTGCCGAATACGTTGTGCTGTGAATAGTGCTGAATACGTTGTGCTGTGAATAGTGCTGAATACGTTGTGCTATGAATAGTGCCGAATACGTTGTGCTGTGAATAGTGCCGAATACGTTGTGCTGTGAACGGTGCCGAATCCGTTGTCACGTTGTGTTGTGCATAGTGCTGAGCTCGTTGTCCGTTGTCTGATGTACAACGTACCCGTCGTGAGCTGTACAACGTACACGTTGTTTACTGTACAACGTACACGTTGTCTGCTGCACAACGTACTGTTGTCTGATGCACAATGGATGCACAACGTATACGTTATCAGAGCTAAGTCATCAGAGCCACGTTGTCAGAGCTATGTTATCCGAGCTAGAGCTACGTTGTCTGTGCCTTATCAGAGCTACGTTGTCAGAGCTACGTTGTCTGTGCCTTATCAGAGCTACGTTGTCAGAGCTACGTTGTCTGTGCCTTATCAGAGCTACGTTGTCTGTGCCTTATCAGAGCTACGTTGTCAGAGCTACGTTATCGGTGCCTTATCTAAGCTACGTTGTCAGAGCTACGTTATCAGAGCACGTTGTCTACGCCTTGTCTAAGCTACGTTGTCTGTGCCTTATCAGAGCACGTTATCAGAGCACGTTGTCAGAGCTACGTTATCAGAGCACGTTGCCAGTGCCTTATCCGAGCTGCGTTGTCTGTGCCTTGTCCGAGCTACGTTGTCAGAGCTACATTGTCGGTACCTTATCTGAGCTACGTTGTCTGTGCCTTATCAGAGCTACGTTGTCTGTGCCTCATCTGAGTTACGTTGTCCGAGCTACGTTGTCAGAGCTACGTTGTCTGAGCCATATTCTTTGTGCCTCCTGAGCTACAATCTCCAGAGCATAACACCAGAGCTCGTCCTTAAGTGCATATACCCAGTGACCTCACGATAAGTATCTCTATACTGTGCTTGTGCCTTATGTGCCTTATACTGTGCTTGTGCCTTATGTGCCTTATCATGTGCTCGTACCTTATCATGTGTTTGGTGCCTTATACTGACTTTATCATCGGAGCTTATTTCGGGGTGCACACCCGCCCCCTCAGACTCATTCACAGGTGGAGTTGTGCTATTATTCCTCTACCAGCTAAGCAGCTATAGACACGTGGCATGTACGGGATTTTTCCCTTTCAGATTTCTTGCAGAATCTATGAGATTGCGATCCATATCCACTTATACATGGCATTTTAAAAATAACATTAATTAAGAAGGATGTTTTTATCTCTTCTTCCAAAAATAATTTGTTCATACTTATTAAGGGTATATCCAAACCGAACTACCTCGAAGTGAAGTTCGGCTCGGCTCGGCCTGATAAAGCCTGGCCTGAGCTCGAAAAATAGGCTCGATTGAGCCGAGCCGAACTATTTTTTGAATTTGAAAATGTATTCAAGCCGAGCTCGAGCCAATGCCTGTTTGATTTGGTTCGGCTCGATGTTCGCCCGGATTGAGGCTCGGTTCGGCTCGAGCTCGGCTCGGCTTGAATATTATATAAAAAATAATATTATATATATATATATATATAATTATTATACATATAAATAATATATATTAATAAAAATATTATTATTTTTATTTTAAATTTATTTTTTAATAAATCAATCTGAGCTCAAGCCAAGCCTAGCCCGGCTCGAACTCGAATCAATTCAAGCTTGAGTCAAGCTCGAGCCTAGCCGAGTAGATTCGAGCTTGAACATAAAAGAAAAATTTTCAAACCAAACCGAGCTTGAGTATGGATGAAAAAATTTCAAACCGAGCCGAGCAAGGCCAAGCCTAGCTCACACCCCTAATACTTTTGTGTCAAACTCTCAAGGATTCTACAAGGAATCTTTGTAGAGGCCTCTACAAATGGTTATGTGCCGGACAGACTCTCATGTATTGTACAAGGAATTCTTGTAAAGGCCTCTAGAAAAGATCCGGACTTGGGGAGATGGCTATGTGTCAGACAGTATCCTCAATGTTCTTCCCAGATCTTGACCTTCCGACACCTATAACCAAAGGGAAGAACCCAGGGCAAATGTATTTCCCGGATAGACTCCCATGTATTCTACAAGGAATTCTTGTAGAGACATCTGCAAAAGATCCGACGTGCACGATAACAAATTATGTATACGATGGTACACCATATCGCCGCCGACCCCAATAGCACTTAATTGTACTATTGGCTATCCATCACCGGGAAAAAAAAAATCTTAGCCTAAAAATATATCAACCTTTCAGAACATCTTTAATGGACAAATCTATTACTTAATCCTTAAGAAGAGTTAATGTGATGTGGCTTTTTAAAATTGCATTTTTAATGATTCATTTCACTTGATGCGACACGTCAATTATTGAATGATGCCGATTTGACGCCGCATCGACGGAGTGATTCACCTCTGGCAGGCTACTGTAATGTGGCCATACCGAACAGTGTATGGCAGTAACATATAACTAACTGTAGGATTAAATTAAGGAAAGCGATAAAGAAAAAAAACTCTTGAAACCTATTATCGAGAGCTTGATCACTGCATGAAAAAAATCTAATGGTGTTATGTGTACACATGCTTTAAAGGATGGGGTCACTTAGTGCTTGGCACCGTTAGATTAAAAATCCAAAGGTTTAGCTGTCGAGAGTCTTTAACCACTTCCCATTCTAAAGGTTTAGCTGTCGAGAGTTTTAAATCACTTCCCATTTAATGAGGTGGGGATTCATCTTTAGAGCTGTTTAGGTGGGGTGATAATTTTCTAACCCACATTGGTCTTTTCATTTGTCTCTTTATTGATAAACGATAGCTTGGAGTTCGGATAGGCAACAGCATACACTGTTGCCCAGTTGTCCCTATGTGCCTGAAAACAAAAGTGGGCTCAATATGAAAAAAGATTGATCATATCAAAATAGTGTGCCCATAAGGGTTGGTGATTTTTTGAGGCACAAATAGACAACAGCACAACACATCCGAACTCAGTGGCTTTGCGAAGTCCTCACTATAGAAGTCACTGATTAGAAAGCGAGATGAAACCCCACTAAAACCCATCTCTCTCTGTCAACTAATTTTATAAAACAAACACAAAACACATTATAGAAAGAAAAGACACTCGCGCAACACTCACCCTCGCTAACTTCTCTTTTCCTCCCTCCAAACTTCTTACATTCAGATAAGGCTATAAACGGAGTGAATAGTGGTATATCCGAATTCGAATCTAATTATATATTTGAATATCCGAATCTAAATAATATCCGACGGATAGTGAAATGTGATATCTGTATCTGCCTCCGATTAAAATATCCAAAGTATCCGAATTATTTGATTATTTTTAAAAAATAAATTTTTAAAAAATATAAAAATTTTTATTTAAAAAATATATTTTATAAATTATATTAACTTTATAAATTTAAAATATATTATTTATATATATTATATAATCGGACAAATATTGATTAGATCAGTATCCAAATTTATATCAAATTATAAACGGATAGTAATTTTACTATTCGAATTCGTTCGGCCGGATATTTATTCGGATAATTATCTAACTAAACGGATTCAGATCCGGATAATATCCCATCCTTTTACAGCCCTACTTCTAGCTACACCACTTTTATCTATTATATTAATCGAACACACCAACTAAATGCGAAGACATGCACACTCCCACACGCCATACGCAATTGCAGTGAGTACACGTGTGTGAAGACTCACTGGCCAGCGAAGGAAGAGAGGCCATACCACTACCAAGTACCAACAGGCAACAACTGAGATCTTTGCGATACATCTCTACACGTGTGCTCCCCTACCCTAGACTCATGATTTAAAGCTCCTCAAGTGCTCCACGAAGTGTACCACCTATCCCCAGCTAGCCTAAACGCGACAATTGAGATCTTGCTTGTTTGGAGTTTCTTGATTGGAAAGAGAGAGTTTGGTCTGAGATCAAACTTTAATTATCCACTAGTAGTGTACATCACCAGGACCAGGGGCGTGCAAATTAATGTTCGTTTTTAGCAAATGTAATTTGTTACAAAAGAAGAGCCCAGGTAGTTCACCAACACAAAGAAATGGAAAAGAGAAGCCCCAGGTCTCACCTTTAATCATCTCTATCCATTCTTTTGAATTGAAACTATATATATAAATGGTAGTTGTTCCCAACAAGGTTAAACCTACAGTACTAGAAGTGTTATAGAAATGATCAGGAATTCAGGACGACCAAAAGTTGGTGACCTGGACCCATGGACCCACCAATGGTTAGGTCTCCCATCCATGAGAATTCATATTTCCTAGGTTAATACTCATGCCATTCGATGCAACTGAATGCCTTCTACATTTGAATTGACAATGTAGAAAGATCAACAAAATCGGATGGTTAGGGTCCTTTGTTGGGGTTAGTGAGACTCATTGGTTCTCCTCCAGATGTGCCACTTTGAAAGATTTGTGCTTATAGATGACATTTCTTAGCTTGGTGGTGACTTGGTGGTTCTACATTAATTGATTGGGGGTGTGGTGGGCCTAAGACATCACTTCTTAGGCAATCCAAACGAAACAGGCTAGAAGAGGAACCATATTGTACTTGAGGCGTGCTCGCCCTAGTCTCTTGCATTCCCTACTCTCATCCATAAATCAACACCTTCTAATCAAGGACATGTGTTTATTTTCGAGTGAAAATAGGTACAACTATTGATTTTTTGCTGAGAGTATGATGTGCCTAAGAGTAGACCTAGCATTGATCCCTAATCTAAACTCTTTAATTAATCTAATGAAGGGTAAGATTAGAGCTGATGTAACATTAGAAAAAATAAAATAAGTCAAGCCAAATCTGAACCTTTAGTGGTTAGCCATGACCATTTAAGATTAAGATTGTAGAGTATATTTGAAAATACCCATAGACCGACATTTACAAAAAGGGCCACTTGTATGTTATGAGAGGGGTGATTGTTGTTCTAGTTTACCCTAATTACCCTTTTCTTTTTGGTATCACCATACTTACCCTCATCAACTATAATTTTGGACTAATTCCTAAGCAGTAGGTACTTTTTTGAATCATGTATGTATTCTAATTTGCAGCATGTTATGAAAACATTTTTTGGATCACTTCCCTCCAATGAGAGCTAATGCTTGTTCAGATAATTGTTGGAAGCAAATCATTTATGCCTTGTTTAAAGGTCATATCTCTTATATAACTGTTAAATCCGTACAAGATCATGCACCCCAACCTTTACACGCAAGGACATAGGAAAGGCTAGAGACGATTTGGTTATTAGGGATAGGTTTAGAGAATACTGAGTGGTGTAATAAAGTGAGATGAGATACATTGTAACTCATCTCATATCTAAGTAGATTTAAATTTGAAATAGATTAGTATCAAATCTTAGATTTAATTAGTATTAGATTTGATTTGATTATGATGTGATATTGTTTCTATCTTGAGACTCATGTAATCTCTATATAATCCTTAAGGAGGAGTCATTGTAATCATCCAACCTATTGAATAAAATCATTTTTTGTCATGGTCTCAGAGCCCAAAAGGCCCAACGGCCAATTTATGCTCACACTCATGATGACAGACTCAAACATAAAGGCTGCATGATTGACGACCCATAAAGAGGAGCACGTGACATACCTAAGAATTAGGGTTGCACGTGAGAGGGCGTGTAAGAGAACCAATCTCACATCGACTAAATAGAGAAATAGTTGTAGCCTTATATACATGTAAGGCCTCTCCACTCATTGCTAATTGGTTTTGAGTTGGATGCTTTCACATGGTATCAGAGCCGCCCGTCCAACCAACACCTTTTTTTTTCTCCCTAAAGTTGTAGTCATCACCAATTCTATTTAAAATCTCTCTATCATTAATACCTTCGAGTTCCTTTTTTTTTTCTTCAAATGGTTAACCAACTTCTCTTTATGTGCTATTGTGAGAAATCATGACAGTTTGCTCTAATTGATCACTGGCTCCGACAGACTCTAAGATGAGCTAGATGCGGCAGTGATGGATTTCACAGATTGCGGGTGACCACCAATATGTACAATTGGATTTTCCGATGACTTTTCAACAAAGCTCAACGATCTCAGATTACTTTTTTGTTTGTAACAATTGCAAGATCATTCTTCAAAAGATCATGCAATTGCGGGAGGGTATTAGATATAGGTTTAGAGAATACAGAGTGATGTATTAAAGTGAGATGAGATAGATTTGAATTTGAAATAGATTAGTATCAAATCTTAGATTTGATTAGTATTAGATTTGATTAAGATTTGGTTTGATTATGATATGATATTGTTTCTATCTTGAGACTCATGTAATCTCTATATAATCCTTAAGGAGGAGTCATTGTAATCATCCAAGCTATTGAATAAAATCATTTTCTATCATTCGTTCCTAAGATTTTTAGTGTTGGGGACCCTATAATATAGGGTGTCAGCTCCCGTCCTAAAACATAGTTTTGGTAGTTTGGACTTTGGCTTTGTCGTTGATCTTTTCTGAACCTAACCCATAATTAGAAACACTCCCATAATTAGAAGATTAGGACCCGTTTGGCATCACTCCCTAAGAACAATTCTCTATTACTTGAGCCCCACTTAAAATCCCGTGTCTCGGTGGTCTTGGACCTAATGTGGTCTCAATAGCATTTCCTTCATCTAGTATCTCTGCATTCTTCGAGGTTCAAATTGGTAAGGACAGGAAGTGAGTTTTTATATTTTTAATAGAGTAAATATTAAAAAAAAAATTATTCTATAAAATAAATAAATAAGTTCAATTTTATAACTAAGAAATTGATTATTATATAACTACATTTCTACAAATTAACATAAAAAGTACTTCAACATATTAACATAAAAAGTCCGTCCTCCGCAAAGTAGTCTAAAGCTTAATGTGGATGGTGTCTCTTGTAGAAATCCGGGTGTAGCAGGTGGTGGTAGTCTTATTCGTGATTCGTCAGGAAACCTGATTACTGGATTCTACTCTTTATATGGAACTTGCTCTAATAATACTGCGGAGTACCGTGCTTTTCTTGACGATCTCAATCTTTGTCTTAGTCTCGGTATTCAGCATGTTGAAGTCGAATCGGATTCCAAAATCCTGGTCGAAGCTTGGAAAGGGAATATAGTAACTCCTGGAGAACATATATTGGAACAAATGGATTAATCTCTTAATTGATATTTGTCAGGAAACTGATCACGTCTATAGAGAAACTAATATGACAACATATTTCCTTGATAGCCTTGCCTGTGATAGGCAAAATTCTGACTTTGTTTATGTTCTTGAGGAAAGCCTTCTAAGCTTAGATCTATCATTTTCTTAGACAAAGTTCGTCTAGGTTGTATTCGTATGACTTAATTGTTTATTTGTCAGTGTTCTCGAGTCTTCTTTATAGAGGTAAGGTTTTATGTTCTTCCATTTTTTTCTATATTGATAAAACGGTAGGGGTCTGTCAAACCCCCCACTCCCTCTAAGTGACTTTTATTGGGGGGGGGGGGGAATTATATATATATAAACATAAAAAGTATGATCAGTCATCATCGGATGCATATAAATTAACGCACTCCGGACACTAGGGTATTTCTAAATTTGATGCTTTCGCGCTCCGCACTCTGGATAGCGCACTTTAGCAATTGGAAAATAGTTAACGTACCTGTGATTCCCATTTTTCAACGGAATGACCGGTCCTCATTGGTCTACACCCTAATTTTAAATACTCACTAAAGGGGAAAATTCCTGGACTCGCCACACGACAGTAGCTGTTTCAAACTCTGATTTCCTGGTAAAAGGAAGATAGCAAAACTCCACCTGTAAATGAAACTGAGGGGACGGGTGTGCACCCTGAAATAAGCTCCGATGATAAAGTCAGTATACAGCACAAGCATATGAGCATGATAGCTTAGAGATACTTATCGTGAGGTCATTGAGCATATACGCTTGAGGACGGGCTTTGATGTTGTGCTCTGGAAGACGAGTGATAGAGGCGTAGAGGACGTAGCTTGGGAGGTACAAAGGACGTAGCTCGGATGGCACAACGGATGACACAATGGATGCAGCTCGGATAGCACAACGGATGACACAACAGATGCAGTTCGGACAGCACAACGGATGCAGCTCGGATAACACAACGGATGCAGCTCGGATGACACAACGGATAATGTAGCTCTCGGACAACATAGCTCAGACAAGGTCAGACAACGTAGTGCAGGCAACATATACGTTGGGCATCAAACATAGAATACTTTGTCGAGAATACAACGGGAACGCTGTACACAAGACAACGTGTACGTTGTGAAATGGACAACGGGTACGTTGTGAATATCGGACAGCGCAGCTCGGACAACGAGCTCAGGCTCACAACAGACAACAGGCTCAGGTACAGTGTATAGCGGACAACAGACTCAAGTACAGTGCACAACAGACAACGGGCTCAGGTACAATGCACAGCGGACAACGGACAACAGGCTCAGGTACAGTGCACAGCGGACAACGGGCTCAGGTATAGTGCACAGCGTACAACGGACAACGGACTCAGGTACAGTGCACAGCAGACAACGGGCTCAGGTACAGTGCACAGCAGACAACGGGCTCAGGTACAATGCACAGCGGACAATGGGCTCAAGTACAGTGCACATCATTAGGCACAAGTTCAAGTATGCATGCACTCAACAAATGATCAATTGCGAGGTCGTACAAGTGGCAATGTGACCTGAACATTTCACCAAGTAGATAAACATGAGATATTTAACAGAGTGTAAGGGTACCTCTCCTAGAGAACATCAGGCGGACTTGGCCGATTTGAGAGAGCATTCGGTGGCCGTAATCGATTGTGAGGCCGTGGAGTGCATCAAGTAGCCGGGAAACATCAAATGAAGATGGGAGAATCAGGTGGGCAACTATCTGCATAGTTCTACGGGGTTGGGGTGTGAGCGACTCAAGCTTCCTAGTTCTCATTTTTCTTCTTTTTCTTTTCTCTTTCTTTACTTCCTCTCTTACCTTCCGCACCATCCCTTTTTCTCTTGTGATTCTTGTTTATTTATAGGCAATTGGAATCATCATGACTTGTGTAGTCATGATGAGGTCACTGTCAAATAACACTTAAAAAAGCCAGCACATTGCCCAAGTGGGCTTATGTCGGCCAAATTGTTATTCTTTGTTAGAGTGGGAAATTCCCATTTTACCCCTTCTTTTAACGATTTTTTCCCATTACACTCACCTACTATGGTTAAGATTCACTCACTCCTAAGGTTAAGCAATCCAACCATGGTTTTTCACAAAAATAAAAAAAACCAAAATCTTATTTTTAATTTTGTTAAGCTTAACCCGAGTTAAAGGGATGTTAAAACTTAAAAGGGACACGAGCAGACTGGGGTAAGATATGAAACGGACCCATGGGTCCCAATGCAGTGCTCTTAGCAATTTGTTATGTTCTAACGCATTAGGTGGGATGGGGGTAGGGCTATCAAAGGGCCGGGTAGGGGCAGGGCCGGGGTCAACCTTAGCCCTACCCTTCCCTATAAGAGTAAGGCCCTGGCCCAGCCCTAGCCCTAGCCCTTCAAGGGTCGGGGTTGATTGGGCCGTAAGCCTGCCCTCAAAGGATAGGGCCGGGCTGGACCGAGCCAAAGGACCTGAAGAGAGCGAGATTTTGTTTAAGAAAACCATTCAAATAACTGATACAATCATACAACATATTTAACTTGTGAAAAAATTTGTGATGACTTTTAAGAAAAATTGATAAATAAAGAGGTTTGGTTATGAATTTATAAATATACCCATGTTAATATCATTAATAGGGGGCTATATTAGTAATTAAAGAACTTAAATTAAAGTATACTTAAAGAGGGGAGGGTGGGCCGGGCCTGGAAGGGCCGGATAGGGGTCAGCCCTAGCCCGGCCCTATGGAAGAAGGGCTTCTTGATTTTGGGCCCTACCCGGCCCAAGGGCCGAAGAAGGGCCGGTCTTTGATGGGTTTGGAAGGGCCGGGCCTGGCCGGGTCGGGTACCCTTTGACTATGACTTTTTTGACAGGCCTAGATGAGGGAGCAATTGAATAACAAGCCAGTGTCCCCATTCACTAACAGATTACGTATATTTAGTTGGATTCTCATTTGATCTTGATCCTCGAGAGACACCTTGTGATGAACTACCGAGACATTAAGAAGACAACTTGTTGAACTAAAAGGAATTGCATTGCTCTCGCTCTCATGCTTTGGGGCTTCGCTGCTAATTCCCATTCATGCGATTCTATAGGCTGGTGTTGGCCCAAGTGCTGCGTATTGACAGATTTTTATGTAAAAGACCTAATTTTGGGCTCGGCTAAATGTGCCTATTCGTGGGCCAAAAACCAAAAAAATATGCATTAATAAAAGAGATTAGAGATCAGATCAGATCATAGCCAATTGCACTTGAATTCCAGAGAATTCAATTGCATAGTTGTCACATGTGTTTTGGAAGAGAATTTTTTAAAAAAAATTGAATTTCCCACCTGTTTCTTCCTCATCTAATCCACCAACACATATGCAATTGAATTCTCTTGAATTCAATTGCAATTGGCTATGATCTAATCTAAAGAGATAAACTATGAAAAGGAGCTAGGGGTTGAGGAGATAACCCGAGTAACCAAATTATACATAATTACAAATATAAAGAATGATATTTTTGTTAATTAAATCATTTTCTATAATTCCTAAAATACCCATGTATTAGGCAATTTTGGGTTGCTCTAGTTACATCCTCAATCGGAGCTCCTGTGCATTTATCGGTTGCTTCGGTGGGTAGTTTTTTTCCCGGTTCATTGGAGGCCACATGAACCTATGAGATACACAATGAGGGGTAGCCCTCCCCCTCTCACAAACCTCCCAGCTTTAATGTAGGTGGGATTCGATCCTAGGTCTCTAGTACAATGCCAAGAAACTTTATCAACTAAACTAGCTGACACTCACGCTCCTGTGCCTAGTTAATCTCTTAATAAAAATAAAAATTATGATAGTCATTTGATGAAAGAGCTATGCTCAACCACCAAATTTATGGTGAGGAGTATCAATTATGTGCTCCTAAGGAGACATTTTCACTTCACTTCACTTCACTTCACTTCACTTCAGCCTACTATATACTTCTTATGGTTTAGAAGCATGCATTAGTATTAGGTGAGATGGGAACCTTAATATGATAGGGACAGTGAGGAATGAATAGGGTTGAACAAGTACAAGGTAATGATTCTGGTAACGACTGGGTTAGAAGCGTAGGTTCAACTGTCTATTTTGATTTTGCTTTTGGCTGCAAGGTTAGCTTCGTCAGTGTCTTGGTTAGATGTAATCCTGGATCCTGTTTGGTTTGTTATGAGGAATGCATTGATCATAATTCATAACCTTATGACTTTTGAACATTTTTTACACCCTCACCTAACTCTGAACCATTGTCCTAGTGGTTGTGTATCTCCCTTCGGGGAGGTGTGACTCGTATTCGAGTCTTGGTGTGGCTGTTGAGCTTCCACCATGAGTTCTAACCCCTAACCCTAGATAAATGATTAGTTCCTACCCCCCAAAAAAAACCTTAGATAAATGAGGACACCTACCAAAAATAAATAAAATTGGATTGATTCATATTTGACCTAGAAGATCTTCTTTCGCTAGATGAAAGCACATTCAATAGTGAATCTAGACACTTTGTCTGTGCCCATCAAACTTTCTTCTATTCCTTTAATCCCCGAGGGTGCGACAAGAGCCCGCAACCCGCCACACAGAAAAGCCCGGAAAAATCCCTAGTGGGGCTGGCCTTAGAGGGGGAGTGAAAAGTCGAACCCAAGACTCCGCTTCATGAGGCGTAAACCCCAAGAACCACTAGTCCACTCCTTGTAGCCAAAAGCAAAAACAAAATTGAAGTAAGTTTGGTGCTTTCAACTAGGGGTGATATCAAGCCGAGTCAAGCCGAATAGTGGTGTGTTCAAGCTTGTTCGTTTATTAAACGAGTTCAGATATCATGTTCAAGCTTGACTCGTTTATTAAATAAACGAGCTCGATCTTTATGAGCCGAACACGAGCCGAGCTCGAGTAGTTCACGAACACACGAACAGCTTATTTGATTGGATATAGGTATTTATATTAAGTAAAAAATTCACTTTATTATCCTAGGAAAAGAACGGTGTTAACTGATATTTTAGTATAAGATTATAATTATATAAAAGGTATTCATATAGTATAAAATACATTATATATTGATATTTTAAATATTTTAATATGTTAATATGCATATATAAACGAACTGAGCTTTTATCGAGCCGAGCAGGGGTGTGTTAAAGCTCGGCTCGTTTACTAAATGAGTTTAAAAACGGTGTTAAAGCTCGGCTCGTTTACTAAATATATGAAAAATACTCGCTTTTAACGAGTTGAGCCCGGGTAGTTCACGAAACATTTTGTTCAATAACCGCCTCTATTTTTTTTTTTGGTAAACTCAATCATACCACAAGGCAATGACGGAAGACAAAGGCAAGGGAATACTCACAACTACTTTCAACCCCACATAGAATGGACAGTCTTTCCAAAACAGGGATTTTGTTTCACAGCTGCTTCTTCCCCTCCTGACTACGGTCAGTCATTGAGTGATCATTGATCAATGATGATATACAAATAGCTCAAAGTGCCGTTATTTCCATATGCTGTTTTCAAATTTAGGGGGCGTGCCTACTGCCTATCAAATATATCAAAAATATATTTGAAAATAAATAAAATTATTGCATAAAATTTGAAAATAAAATAAAATTATAAATAAGTATTATCTAAAATATTAGATATTTATATGAATTTTAAAAAAAATTCTTAACTAATTCACAATTCAAGACCTTTTTTTTAAAATCTGATCTTCGTTACCATGTTAGACCAACGGATACGTATATTATACGTATTCGAATCATATTTAAATTTATTTATTTGGATAATTATCCGAATAGGTATTCGGAGGAGCGAATATAAATAGTAATTTTACTATCCGTTTATAATAAATACGGGTTCAGATATTGATATATCTAATCAGATAAAAATTCGACTGATTATATAATATATTATCTTGATATATAACTAGCGGGTGGCACGTGCGATGCACGTGAGAGTGAGGGGAAGGAGTTAACCACAGTTAATAAGAGTTAAAAGGAACACGTGTTAATCTAGAGGTACGATTGAATTCTCCCCGAGTTCAATCGCGATTGGCTATGATTCTGTTCTTTAAATAGATAGATGAGCAAGGTGTAGTTTGGGAATTAAAGTAAAACATAAAATCAAAGGTTTGTTTTATATAAGGTTTGTTTTATATAAGGGTAGTTTAGGAATTTTTGGAAAAATCAGGCTACTCCAGCCTCTCCCATTGTAATAGTAAAGATAATATTATAAATTTACAAGACTAAAATAACCTTATAAATACTAATATTTACATATTTTAACACATTTAATTATTATTTTTAATACAAATAAAGATAAAATATTAATTTATATACTTTTTACAATTTTCTTTTCTTTTATTTTATTCTAAAAGTAATTGAAAATTTCAATTGTTTTTAATTGGAGTCGGATGCAAATATCATATTTTACTATCCCTTGGATATTTACTCGGATCAGATAGTACCATTGTGGAACCATCTGCTTTGTTGACCGCGTGCAAAACATTCTCAAGTAATAATTGTTGGATATTTTAAAAGAGTTTATTTTTTGTGGGTGCTATTTTCAATGCAAATATTTAGTCTCACATAAACCTACAAATATTTTATTAACTATATAAGGTATTGTTGGAAGAAGGCTTGGGCCTTTAAGGGGCATTAGAATTTATTACTCATCCCTCATGCCCATGTACCATTATTATGCTCAAAACCACACACATGCACGTCCGAACCGAGTCGGGTGGGTGGATTGGGTTATAAGATAACATAAATTATCTTTTTAATCATTCTTATTTAAATATTTTTAAACAAGTCCAACAACAGTTTTGATTTTGAATTACAAATTGTTTTATAATTATTGGGTGGTTTATGGCCGTTGATTTTTTTTTCACTATTTGAAACATTTTCTCTATTCATTGTATCTATTCAAAAAGGTGTCTTAATCTCTATAAATAGGAATTTTTTCATGGGTTTTTAAGCATTTTGAACTTTACATTCTTTCCGAACAAACTTTGTAGGTATTCTATGTTCTGAAATAGAGTTTTGATACAACAAACTAAATCTGCTAAACAGTTGTCAAGCAGTCAGTTGTATTCTGGAACTGAATCATTGGGCTCATTTGCTGACCTTATGTCGGGACCAATGTTATTAGAACCGGACTGGTTATCGAACCGGTTAAGTGGCCGGTTCCCGGTTTGACCGGTTCGACCGGTCCATTTCAACTGTGTCCTTTTATTTATTTATTTTTAAAAAAATTCATTTTTATCCATATTTGACCTATTCTGACCAACGGTTTTGATTCAACCGGCCAGTTCTTATGGTTCTCACTAAATAGGCTGGTTCTGAATGATGTCCGGTTCTGAGGGTTTTGGGAACCGGTTAGGAGACCAGTTCCCGGTTCAACCGGCCAGTCCGGTCCGGTTCTGACAACACTAGTGGGGACGAATATAGTTTAAAAACATTATTGCCTACACCTTGGATCTCTGCCTGCTGTATTATCTTCAATTTCTGAAACCAATTTCCAACAATAATGTAGTCCCCGCCGATCCCATGGCTAGCAAAAAAAAACTAGGTGGGTGGGTCCCATCCTGTAAAATTCAATCTCAGTTTGAGCATATAGTAGGTGGGGGCCAGGGTCCCATCCGATAGATCTAGGTTTATTTCAATTGATGAATTCTTTTTTTTTTATGAATTCAGTAGTATCCTTATAAAGGAAAAAACAACTAGAATGTGGTACAACAAATGAGTTTTGCAACTCTCAAACAACCATGTTTTAGAGTGTTTTTTGGAAAATATGTACGTAATGTAATGACATTTCTGTCCATATATTTTTGTATTTACCAATAGTATGGGAGCTCCGGAAATACGGATTTCCGGTTCTTGTCTTTCTCTGCCTCCCTCTCTCATTATTCCAATTTAAAACCAACCAACAGCTCTACTGTAAAAGGTGCCCTTTCCCAATCTCAGTCACAGGTCCTACAAAGACTCAAACCCCTTTCTGTTTGCTTACCCAATACTGCTTCTTCCATTACAGAAACCTCTCACCTCTCTTCATCTTTTTTTTTTCTTTTTTTTGGGATTTTTCTGTTGGTTTGGTGAGGATGAAAAGATTGAATTCTAAAGTAGTTGTAGAGAAGGGGCATAATGAGGAGATCGATTGGGAGCTTAGGCCTGGTGGTATGCTTGTCCAGAAGAGAGATGATGGGGTTGGTCCTTCAGGTCCCATGATCAAGATTAAGGTCTCTCATGGTTCTTATCAGCACGAAATCAACGTCCCTGCTCAAGTTACTTTTGGTAAAAATCAAATTTTTCCTCACCAGATTCCTTTTTTTTTTCTCTGTGAAAATTGATGTATAATTTGCTTCACTTGGTCTTTAATGGAAGAGATTTGAGGTGGGTTTTGGTAATCCTCAAATTTCCCTTCTGAGTTTTTTTTTTCCTGTGGAATTTATCTATATTACTTGGTTGGAGTGGTTTTTCCTATCAAGCTACTAGGTTATTCTCATTATTATTATTAATTGATTTCTGGGTTCTGTTTTTCTCTGTGACATTGATATATATTTGCTTTAGTTAGTCGTTCATAGGAGGATGTCTCTTTTTTTTTTAGTGGTTGCTTGTCATTTGAGCTAGTTGGGTGATTCTATATTTATCTAACTGGCTTATGTTTTTTTTTGTTCCTCTTTGAAATTCATGTGCATTTGCTTTATTTGGTCTCTATCCCAAGGGGATTTGAAAAGGATTCTTGCCCATGAGACTGGTTTGGAGCCTAAGGAGCAAAGACTGTTGTTCAGAGGGAAGGAGAAAGAAAATGAGGAATGTTTGCACATGGCTGGTGTGAAGGACATGTCAAAGGTGGTACTCTTGGAGGACCCAGCTAGCAAAGAGAGGAAGCTTGAGGAGATGAAGAGAGATCAAGGTATATCAAAAGCCTGGGAAGCTGTATCCAAAGTCAGAGCAGAGGTTGATAAGCTCTCGAAGAAGGTGAATCCCTTTATCCAGAAAACCCATTTGGCCCGGCACTGTAAAGACTCATTTGGGTGGCTTCATTTTGTAGGTTACTGCTTTGGAGGCACCTGTGCACAGGGGAACCAAAGTTGCGGACAAGGAATTTGTTATCTTGACAGAATTACTCATGGTGCAGTTGCTGAAACTGGACAGCATTGAGGCTGAAGGAGAAGCGAAAGTGCAGAGGCGGATCGAGGTTCGTAGTCAATGCCATTTGAGGTTGCTATTTAATTATGTTTCCCCCACACTTAATTTTTTTCATGCTTGTCACTCTTATCAACAGGGTTGATTTATCTATAGCGTCGCTAATACAGATCCAAATTTTCTGATTACGTATGTTGCTTCTTCAGTTAGAACTATGGTTAATGTTCAGATTGATGCTTGCTCTCCATGTGTTTTAAAAGAATTTTGTTTGTGAATGCGTTGCTTTATGCAGTGATTATAGAAATAATGGAAAGAATACATTTTTTTATAATCAGAAACCTAATTGGGTCGGTTTCCAAATTATTAGTGGAAAAGTGGATCTTGAAAAGAGTACATTTTTTTATAATCAAAAATCTAATTGAGTGAGTAACTGAATTGTTAATGGACAAGTGGATCTTGAATGAGTTGTTAAATGAATTTACTTATATGCACAGAAGTAAAACTTAGGCATAGGGATTCTGGGTTATGTGGAGAATAATTCCCTCTTAATTTAAAGATTTTACTGTTGGTTTTCAGCTGCAGGAACCTACTTCGGGTTCAAAGACAATTTGGTGTCCATGGAGGATGTAATTGAGGGGATAAACCTAAATAGTGACAAGTGTTGGGCATCAATCATATTAGGTTACTTACTTCCCACGTATATACTGACATTAGGGTTTGCCTTGATCTTTTAGGTAAGCAGAAAATGTTAGCAGGAGCTCATCTGTATGATACCTTCATGTTATGTTTTGTTATTGAGAAAACCAATGAAAATTTTCCCCTGAAAGGGATTGGATAATCCTTCATATCCTCACTGTGTATATTTATAGATTGAGATCCTTCTGTTGAATCTGTAAAAAGCAAAATCTCTTTCCCCACTTACTGTCCCACTAAGTTCCACATGAGAATAGCTAGCATGTCAATCAATTAGCCATCACATGCGATCTGAGCTCTAATTCACATATGGCCCTTTAGCCACTTTGGCTAGAAGCAGAAATATCCCAATATTTACTCTAGAGTTCTTTTAGTGTCTACAAGTTTGCATTAAACCTGGAAAAGAAGCAGATGTGTAATGGAAAACTAATGCACAGCCAGAAAATATGAACTTGATATTGATTGGACGAGATGTTGATACTGTAGCTCCTTCCGTTTTCTGAAGATGGGTATTTCTGCAGAAATATAAAAAGTTGGAAGCATTTGATACAAGAAGCTAGGAACATCTTACCTGATAACATTATGAATTTCTAAATGGAAATCCTTGACCAAATAGGTCCGTTAAAAAAACTATTGGAAGAGAAATAGGGATGGAAGAGAACTACCAAGTACTGAGAAGTGATAGCAGAAACCTGTGGAAGATTTTGCAATTTTGATAAAGCTATTTTTTGTTGATCATTGACACTAATGCTCCGTTTGTTTTGATGTAAAATAGGGGAAAACAAATGAATTTCATGGAAAATATCATTTTTCGCCCATAATTTCTTTAAGACAATTGATATTTTCCGTGAATTTCATTTGTTTTCCCCTATTTTACATCGAAACAAACGGAGCTTAAGACATGAATTGACTTGTATATCATCAAAAAAGGGGAACACTTTCGAGAGGTTCTGCTTTAGCAGTGTAATAAAATGTCAGCTTTAGGTGTTTTCAAACACCCATCTTTAGGTGTTTTTAAGCACTTATAGTGTTTTCTATGAGCAGTCAATGCTTGCAACTTGTAATAAGTATAGTGAGTATAACAAACTTTTTAACATTTAATTGATGATTTTGTAATTAAAATGCTCAAAGGAATCTGGAGTGTTGTTACTAGTGCATATGTACAAAAGCAACCCGAATGGGATTCTTGTATCGACTGTTATATGTAACTGTTCAACATGACATTGCCTCTGAAGACAGCAACACCAATTTCATTTCCCTGTACAGGTCCGCCGTGTCCAGAGCTTTGTGGAGACACTTGACATCCTAAGGGGAAGAAACTCCAATCCTTTTAGCAAGAGCAGGAATGCTGTGTCGGTGACAACCAAATGGGAGACGTTTGGGTCTGGAGTGGGAAGCCTGAGTGCTCCACAACCAACGCAATCTTCCACAAAAATAACTAAGAACTGGGAACAGTTTGACTAGCCGAAAGACTCCCCCATTGTTTCAGTTTGTATGACTTGTAATGAAGTATATAATATTCTAGTATTTGAAACGCATTCAATATAACTGTTGATTGTTCATAGTATGCATTTGTAGGGACAAAGGGAGAAGCCTCCATCACTGTAGACAAAACTGCACTTGTGTGCACAATTGGTATTTGTACATTTGGTTTGCATCTTCTTTTCTGTGAAAACAAGAAACAAGGATCAAGCTCACTGGCCTTGGGTCCCAATACCATCTGGGGTTGCACCTTTTCATGTAGATTTGTCCTTGTCCGGCAAGAGCATAGAGGCCTCTTCTCGACAAGCTGCATCTTCCTTAATAACGAGTTGCTCTGCAGATATCCTAAGACTTATTAACACTACAGTGACCAGGTGAATGACGGATATGATCATCCAGGAATTCCAACCTGTAGGGAGCACCATAACTAGAGACTCTTACTTGGGCAGGGTAGCAGAAGCCATCTGTGATGCATTGCCGTCGTTGCTTAGCCGATCCATCCGATAGAACAGCAGAGGTGTTGCTGCCCTTCCTTGGTATGGCACCGTGAACAACAGAAACCACTGCAATGTGGACTTGGGGTTGATTGACTTGCCTCAGAATCCTTCATAGAGGTACTACAGTCACGCACAAACCACTTGCTCATTAATACACAAGCTTGTCAAGACGCTTTAGAATGGGAAATAGTTAACGTACCCATGAATCCCATTTGTAAACTTAAGGCATCCACCAATGCATTAGAGGGTATGCCTATCACTGCTCCTTTAGAATCTAGTAGCGGTGATTCGTAGTGGGTATCTATTGAGAGGGATGGGATTTGATCTGGCAATAGCCAGACCTAAACCATCCGGTGATGGGTGTGATTCGTAGGGGGTATCTATTGATAGAGATGGGATTTGATCTAGCGATAGCCAAACCTAAACCATCCGGTGATGGGGTTGATGTGGGACATGTGGCATTAAAAAGAGGAGAAGACATCAAAAAGGAGAAAAGTCAAAAAAATAGGGGGGAAATGAAATGACTTCTCCCCTTTTTATTGCCACATGTCAGATGGTTTTGGTATGCAATCGTCAGATCAAATCCCATCCCTATTATATGGTATTATCTCAAAACACAAAGAAACTTTCCATTTTATTTGCTGTAGAGGATGAATGCCACCTGGACAAAACCTACCGTCGGATCTACATAGGAGAGTTTTTTAGCCAGCCCATTTATGATTGATATATTAAAATTACTTTACTAAATACAGCATCCGTTGTAGTCTAGTTGGTTAGGATACTCGGCTCTCACCCGAGAGACCCGGGTTCAAGTCCCGGCAACGGAATCTTTTTTCATTTTTAGAAAATTATTATTATTTTTATTATTATCGCAAGGCACGAATTCATTTCACGATGTCTGAATACCACCCGAGGGGGTGGTTCAGTGGCTTCACGTCTTCCATGCCATGCTAGGCGTCTCAAGTTCGACCCTGTGGGGGGTTTTGTGAGTGGCATTTGTTTGTCAGCTTGCCCTCTGGCCACACGTCTTGAAACCTAACAATGTGGGACTGGAGGTGGGGGCCATTGGTACTCGGGTGGTAGGTGCTTGCTATGGGCGGGCTTAAATCTGGCGGGTGGTTCAGTGGCTTCACGTCTTCCATGCCACACTAGGCATCTCAAGTTCGACCCTGTGGAGGTTTTGTGAGTGGCATTTGTTTGCCAGCTTGCCCTCTGGCCGCACGTCTTGAAACCTAACAATGTGGGACTGGAGGTGGGGGCCATTGGTACTCGGGTGGTAGGTGCCTGCTATGGACAGGCTTAAATCTGGACGCCAACCCGAGGCCAGTGCCTAGGGGGCACTGACGACACTCAGGAGTTCCATTTTTTTTCTTATAAAAAAAAAAAGAACTGGTATGACCAAACTCTTATTTTATTTATTTATTTATTTTTGGTTGAAAGACCAAATTCTATTTACACCCCAGGCTGGAAGATTTGTACTCTTTTATTCCTGGTGTTTACACACACCCCAACCAAACCTAAGGTATAGAAGGGTGAGTCCAAGCAACCATTCCGGTGTTAATATTACTATATGTTGAATTTTGTTTCTCTTTTAGGCAGCACAGCAAAAAGGGTAATCTTTTTTTCTTTTTTGGGTACAAAGAGGGGTATTGTATATACAGGTTCTAAAATGTAACATATGACCAGTTTAATCTTATTGCAATTTGGGAAAGAGCGGGATGTCTTATGAGAATTCTTCAAGACCCAAAAAGAAAGAAAATATAGATAGATTCATCTAGGCCGAAAAAATTAGAATATTAAGATAGTTTTACCCAGCAAGGTGATAGATTACAGATAAAGCCCATAGAATGGCAGACAATACAACTCTTTACCTTCCTCAATTGACCAGAACAAGAACAAAATCCTATCACCTCAAACACCTCCACTGCTAATGTTTGACTGCAGTTACCTCTTTATCACTTACTACTTTTACAGCAAACATGCAAAATCATTGACCAGGAAAAAAAAAAGGTTTCAATGGATCAGCGAATTGGAGCCTATGATGATTCCACATCTGAAAGATCCAGCCCTTCTTTGTAAACTTCAAAATCCTGGGGGCTCCACTGGCAGATTAGGTGAAGTCGAAATGTAGCCATCTTGATCCCTAGCAAACGCTGCAATTAAACCAAAGAATCGGTATAATATTAATCAAAACGACTTGCACAAAACCATGCATAAAGTACAAGCTTAGATCATATGCTGAATTTCATCAATAGCCTATCCTCCAAAAGTGATCCATAGTTTAACAAAGATATAGCAAATTATATATATATATATGTAGATTTGTGTGTGAGTGTTGGGGGGGGGGTGAAGAGAAAAAGGTCTGATGAGATTCCACTGCAGTTCTATATACAAAAAGGTAAATACATATGGTGGAGAGACAGCATGGTTCAGACTATCCATCCAATGGGCCCAAACAAAGAGCATCCCCAGTCCAAAAGAAACACTCAGACAGGGCCCCTTAAAACATTGGATAAATGGACTCTTCCTTTTACAAAGAAGCGATAATAATAAAATAGTAAACATGGGTAATGATTGAGGGGAAAAGGAGGAAACCATTCCATTCCAGCATTAGAACATATTTACTAGTCTGGCTGTAAGATTGAACAAACCAGTATGCGAGCTGACTCAGGCGATAAAGGCTTTCCTTCTTCACAAACAACAAAGTCAGAGACAAGCTCCACCACACCTGCATGCCATGAATAATATCATTGAAAAGCCTAGGCTTTGGTAGACGAAAGGGAAGACAACAGGAAAAAGCAACTACGCACCTTTGTTCAATCGAACAGGCATCCCTTGCTTGCGCAGAAAGGGCTCCATCTCATGTGTGAACTGGTCCAAAGGACCTTCTTTAAGCTCCACCTGAAACTCAAGTATTAAAGAAAAGTATGATATTAGTAGTTAGTAGTAGTATATACAAGAAACATGTAGCACGTGAAAAATTGAAAACACATGAAAATCATAGCAACTATAAAAAATCCAAGTTACTACCTTCATAAAATAAGGAGCATTGAAAACAAAACAGATATTAGATCAATTTACAATGATTTTTAGGTCTCACAAAATAACTAACAAGTAACATCACAAAACTGGAAAAAAGTCTCCTAAACCTTTTCAATCGCTGTGTTTCCTGTCCTTGTAAAGTCATGCTCTTCATATTCTTCAAACAACCTGCAAGAAGATGCAAAAGGGAAAACATAGCTGAAAATTATGGAAAGAACAAATGCTCAATTTACTAGCCTTGCCCATGTGAGCAACTTATATTTGATTGTAAAGGCTTTGTATGTCTTTACAAGGTTCTTTCCCATCAACATACAGATGTTGATCCAACCTTTTTAGTTGTAATAGGCTAATAGCTTTAAAAGATTCAAAAAACGCTTGTGATTGAGATGCACTTACGGGTCATTCTAAACATTTACCTCTTCAAAATGAAAATAGACGCTAAATATATTGGTTAAAAAGAATTCAAATTTTTTCTATAAAATGAAAATGATATATTTCCCAAAATATCACATCTCACTAAGGTCCGTTTGGTTCAGATTACTGCAATCATAAGCGATTATGCTAATAAGCACTCTCATGAATAAGCACTATTGTCAATAAGCGCTGACAACTGTAATCCAATTTAGTTGGTACTCTGCCGATAAGCAATCAATCTGATTATTTTTTTTAAATGTATTTTGGTTATTTTGAAAAAAGGAAGAAAAAAATTATTTTGAAGAATCTTTCTCTCAAGGCCTCATTGTGTTCAATTTTGAGTGTTTACAATAATTTTCACAAGTCCTAAAGGTGCATAAGCAGTTGTGCTCCACAATAATCACCCCTGTCAAGATTATGGAATTACCGGTTATTTTCATAATCAGTTATTACATAATCACTTATGATGAGTCGAACCAAATGATACTATCAATACATAATCCGTACATAAGCGATTAAGTCCCATATAAGCACTTATACTAATCCATGGTTGTCAAGGCGACTAGGCAATAAACCCCATCGACGCTTGAGGCGGTAAACTTAGCGCCCGAAACATCACTTGATAAATTCCTTTACAACAAAAATCCCCCAAATATGAGATCTCGGTATGATGTATTGCTTGAATAAGGGGCCCTATAATTCATATAGGTTTCAAAATCTCTATTATTAAGAATTACAAGCACCTTGATATAACCATCATCGGAAGCAATTTTAGGAATAATAAAAAGAGATTTCAAGTGTTGGGAATAAATAATAAATAAAATCTACAAAGATTGTCGAAGGAGGGGGAGAGAGAGAGATGGACTATGTGGGTTAAAAAATAAAATCAAAAACCACAGTTACCGGATCGAGAAGTGAAAACGAGAAGCAGGAAGCGAGACTCAAAAAAAACCTTAGCAAATGGGAAGCAAAAAATGAGATATAGACTCCTCATTCCCATTATGTTATTATGGGTAGCTATACCTTTGATTTTATCTTATATGAAATTTTTGTGAAAAAAATAGGTGTCTTAGGTTACAAACCGACGATACTTGCTTAGAGTCTACACCCTAAGCTATACACTGTGGTCTACCCCATCACTTCACACACACAACTCTCTTTGACTTCTAAATGGGACGTGATGGAAGCGAGCTTCCTAGGAAGCAAGTCTATCCAAGGAAGCGAATCTGGGAAGTGAGCTTCACACCATGTAAATAGCTTCCTTGCAACTATGGAAAAAAGGCAGTCTACAAGAGCATCATATAAAATAGCTTCTTTTTTTTTTGTGACCAAACTATCATCTTCAAATAAAATATTTTTTTCATACCCTTAAATAATAATAATATTACATAAATCAGATTTTTAATAATGACCGACTAAGCGGCTAGTCGCTTGAACTTTTTGTGACCAAACTATCATCTTCAAATAAAATATTTTTTTCATACCCTTAAATAATAATAATATTACATAAATCAGATTTTTAATAATGACCGACTAAGCGATTAGTCGCTTGAACTCAGCAAAGCGCCTAGTCGGAGACGCTTTTAACAACCATGTACTAATTCTAACCAAATGAGCCTTAAATCATTTAAAAAATAATCAATTTCCCCAACCATCTTCACTGAAGTTTCAGCACATTATAGATGAATTTTCTAGGGCTACCTTTGGACTTCCTCTTTCGGCAGATTGGTAAAATAAAGCCCAGCATCTCCATGCAGAAGCTGAAAACAATTTTTAAAAAAATCAAGAAAATGCATAACCGCTTAAGACAGAATGACCGGAGTTCTCCGGAACATTGACAGCAGGTATACCTTAGAAACCTTGTAAAGACCAGGTCTGATTTCATCGGAAACAGATCGACCAAGAGAAATCTGCATTACTTTGTTTGATCCAAGGAAAAATCTGCCATAATAACAACAGTAGATTCAATCATGAAATACCCATGAATAATTTTGGGGTGAATAATGTAGGGACTATCTTAATTGAACAATAATGAGATGTGTCTAGACTCATGCGTTTAGATAACATTGGACAATTGAATTGCAAGAAGGGTGTTTCAATGGGTGCCCAGGAATTATATCTAACTACACCAAAAATTGACTCCATTTGATGATACTAACTGTCGCCCTGTCGGGGCAGATAGTGAGCACAACCTTTTTTCTAGAATATTAGGAGCTAGTAATTTTCCATAAAAAGACAGAGACAGGAATTTTACCTGCTGCTAGACTTGAGCTGTTCTCTGAACTCCTTGAACTTGAGATTTCTCATGTTCTCGAAAGAGAAAACATAAATCGAATTGTAATCGTCCACCGCCTGCCTTATTGAATTCACTATCGATTCTTTATGTTCTCTCCCCTTCTTCTTCGTCTTCGACAAGGTAACTGCATTTGAATTATATAACAAAAAAAAAAACTAGAAAATTAGAAAAAACAGTACTGTTTTTCGATTCTCAATAGCGTTCTGCAAAACCCTAGAACCATTAAAGCTGTTTGGACTTTTCAAACAGAGTGCCCATGAGAAACCCTAGGGAACCACAATAAGATTGGACGAACGTGGTAGAAATATGAATCGATTTCGAAAACCCTAGAAAGATATTCCTCTCTGTAATAACAGGTTCAAATCTATTTTTAAAAAAAAAACAGAAATCACAAATGCTAGAATTAGGGTTTTAGATCTAATAGAAGAAGAAGAGTGACCTGCTTTGTTACGCTTGGACTTTGGCATTTTGGAAGAGAACGAGAGGACTCTACGGCGGCTTCGCTGCTCCCTTTACCTCTTCTGGTCTTCTGTAGTTCTAAAACCCTTCTAAAGGCCTCTGTTTTGTTTTAGGTTTTGACAAGCTTTTCTGACCGTATGATCTTAGGAGTTATAGCCGAGACCGCATCTTGGAAAAAGCTTTTAAGTTAGGGCACAAAATGAGTGCAGAGACACTGTTGCAATTATGCCAACTAAGGCTGTCAATGGGCGGGCCTGGGATTGGGTGTGTCCAAACTCAGCCCTCACTCGTGGGTTCGGCCCAAGCCCTACCCTTAGTGTCAAGGTTGGGCTTAGGTCATGCTTGAGCTTGAAAAACAAAAAACTCTTTTGTCATGATATTTTTTAAAAATAAAAATTAAACCATCGGTACAAAGCCGATAGAGTAATAGAAAAAAGAAAAGGGAAGTAGATTAGATAATTCGAATTAGAAGTCTCACATGGGTGAGTAGTATTTTTTTTGGATTAAATATGAAATAAAGGCATGAACCACGCTTTAGGGGGTGTTGTCTAAGTCTGGCCCTCATGTTAGCGGGCCTAATTTTTTGGGCCCACCTAAGCTTGCAAGCCTTATAAATAGGAAAAAACTATCACTTTTGAGCGCCGGGTACCCTCACAAGAGGACCTAATTGACAACCTTAGTTGTAAACCTTAGTTACAACTAGAGTGTTGGGATTACCCAAAAACAAAAAAACAAGAGAGAGTTTGGGAGTTTGTTGCATTTGGAGTGTTATATACAAATATTCTTTATATCCAAATTGGTTTACTCAGAATAATTATTTGAATAAGCATCTAGTAGAGCCAATTTAAATGGTACTTTTACTATTTGGTTAAATTCAATATATCTAATTCAATAAATATGTGTCTGATTATATAATATATTTATATATATGCATGATATATTATAATTTTATAAGACTAAAATAATTTATTAATAATAATTTTATAAGACTAAAATAATTTATTAATAAAATCATTTTACATAAATTTAAGACATTAAAGTGTTTTTTTAACATACAAAAATAAGAAATAAAATAGTAATTTAGTTTTTAATTAAATTTATATATATATATATATATATATATATATATATTTTACTTTTTTCATTCTTTTAATTGTTTATTAAAATAATCAAATTTTATAAGAGTCGATAGGATATGTAATTTGGATACGAATTTGATATACCACTATCTGCTTCATTCGTTATGTTTGCAGCTCTACTCTGCATAGTGGCCCAAGAGACTGCATCATATACACAAGCTGGGCTGACGCCAATCCCAAGGAGGAAGAACCAACGGAAGGGTGTTCAGAAATTTTTAGGGAGCAATTAACAAGAATTTAAGGGAATGATCTCACCCAATGGGTCTTTGGTTACAAAGAAGCACAGGAAGGGCAACTGATTACCTTTGGCGCACGCTCGAGACTGGGTCTCAGGCGTCCATTCATCATCTATCATGTAGTGATAAAAAGAGGAGAGAGAAGTCAAAAAACATGAGAGAAAATGAAATGACCTCTTTTTAGTGCCACATGCCGGATGGTGAATGGACACCCGGGTCTGGGCCTCGGGCGTGCGCCAAAGGTAATCGGATGCCAACGGAAAGAGAGCACCAGCATTGGTTTTTTTTTGGTTTATTGGAGGCCACATGGACCTATGGGCTACACAATGAGGGGTGTAGCCCTCCCCCTCCCATAAGGTCTCTGGAACCACGTCAAGAGACTTTACCAAGAGACCACCTGTATTGTCTATTGATACTTGATAGGATAAGTTAAAAGAAATTTTCGGTTGGATTTAGATCATGTCGTGTTCTATTCGTTAAACCCACGGCACCAATTCAAGCGGTATAGCCCTTTGCGCATCAGATATCTTACAAGTAGGCCTGTCAAAAAAATTACCTACGCAGCTCTTGAGGGCAAGGTTAGGTCTAATCAATCTAAGGCCCTTGAGGGCTAGGCAGGGTTAGGGTCTTGCCCTTATAAATAAGTGCAAGGTTAAGGTTTACCCCTACCCTTTGGCAGCCGTACCCTACCTCTAACCCTTTAATTTTTTTTTTATTAACCTTAGTTTACTGTCGAGATAAGTTCTGTTTTATTCAGTTTTATTATTATACTTTGTTTTACTTTTTATATTTATTTTAATTAATTTCAATTGAATAACATATTAAGTTAGCAATCTGTATAGAAAAAAATCCTGTCGAAGTAAATTCTCGTTTATTTTTCCCATCCTGTGATCTTACACTACGGTAGTCTTAAGGGCAGGATTAGGGCCTAGCTAGGCCAAGCTACGCCCTTGAAGGGCTAGGGCAAAGTTAGGGTATTGCCATTAGGGCAGGGCTCGGGCTGACCCCTGCCCTTTGACAGCCCTCCATTTTTTTTGGTTGGCCTAATTTCTTAACTAACTATGTCAGGGGGTTAATCGGTCAGCAGGGTTAGTCGGTCAGCTGCAAACATAACTAAACACTAAAAATACTAAACACTCAAGTAATTCATTTCTGATCTGGTTGGTGCATTCAGTAGACTCCATGGAGTTTAAACGTCTTATCCCTCTGGCTAATGTCTTAATACTCTAGCTATTCTCTTCTCTATGTCAGTTTTGACAATATAGCGTCCATGCTACAGAAATTTGTTGCAAAAGATGGGAGACACAATAGTATGAATCTCCTAATATCCAGACATGGGAAGATCGTCACACACCTGTTTGTTTCCTAAGAATACATAAATTGTTAAGTCACCAGTCATGTACATACATACTCAGGTTACTCTCATGGCCTGGAAGTAAATCTGTCAGCATGCCTTCATTCATGTTTTGATAACATCAAAATCTCTGCAACTTCATGTTTCTGCAAATGCACCATCACCGTACTCTTCACCTGCAACACCCGGTGTTCCATTTGATAACCGGTTTACACTGCTGGAACTGGAATAGGGGGAATATGTGGAAATGGGGCTGCTGCGTGAATACCGATTCTGTGAAGCTCCTGTGTTACTTCTTGTAGCCTTGGGACGAGCCCTTCGACCCTGAGAAAAAAGCATACATAATATAACCTGACATGGAGCACTTTTTAAAATGAAAAACATAACAGCCACACAAAATTCGTACCAATCATGTAACTATAAATTCATTGCACACTGAAACCACATTGACAGTAGTGGGCTCATGTAACAATGGAATTCCATTTTCTTCTTTAACAGTGGCTAATCCCAACTATTTGGGGTGGACAACACAAGTCCTGTTCTACCATTCGAGTGTAGACAAAGGAGTAGCATTCATGTCATAGGTTTTTGTACAGTTTTTTCACTGGCTGCTAACCCTGACACAATCCTCCTTTATCCGGGATTTTTAAAGGGAACTCTGTGTTCTTTAATGAATTGTTGTAGGCCAAATCTCCATGTATTAATATCTCTACTGGAAAGTTTTAGTAGGACAAATATTAATCCTACATTTAATACTGCCATACAACGCACAGATAGGTTGATATGGAACATCCAGTAGATTGCCTGCACTAAGGAAATCAACACATCCCCACAGAGGTAGAATGATTCCCAGCCATCCAAATATCCAATCACTGGACATTCTAATGAACTATTAGAAAATCCCAGAAAGGAAAAGCCCATTATGGGCCACACCCCCAATAGATGTTATTTTTCGATGATGCTGATAACCTATTGCGGCCCACCAATCATAATACATTTAGTAATTCAAACTAATGAAATGGGTACGGAACAAGAGATTAGAGAAATCCACCTTTCCCATGCACTTCTCCAAGTGAGGAGCAAACTTTCCAGCCATGATTGACCGCCCACAGTTCATGCACTCAAATATTTCATTGGCTACAGCAGGATGAGTTTGTCCAAATATGTCAACCACATATTTGCTATTTGCTTCACTACTACTACTGGGATCAGCTACCCTCACCCGGGCCTGTGCTGACAACTTCATTTCTTCTTCCTCTTCTTCCAAATTACGATCAAGACCCAGCCTTGCTATCCGGTGGCATTCGGATGCCACATCTACAATAATGGAGTCGAGAATATCCCCGAGAAAATGAGACGCCAGCTGCATGAACAGATGACACAAAAAGAAAAAGAATAAAAAAGTTAACCGTGATCTTCAGGTAGAACATGTATGAGCGTGTGCACAAAATTGTATTCCTCGTTAAGTATTATAGCAAAACTAAGGGAGATATCTTTAACAAGCCAGTGAACATTCACTAGTTTAAGTTATTTTAGGCAATTAATGACTACTATGCACCACACATTTTACTGGGGGCTTATTTTCCCTTTTTTCCATCCAAGGAAAATTTATTTAAGCTAAATTCATTGTGGTGGTAGGGCTAATACTTGATATAAAACAAATGGTTATCGCCATCACAGTGACCCAGGTCTCATAATGAGGATAGACCCAAATGTAGAAAGGCTATGTGATGCAATGTCTCCAACGAAAAACAAAAAGAGAAAAATCAAAACATCATCATCCTGCCAATGCCTAGGCCCAAAGGAATTCTACATAAGTAACAACAGGGATGATATTCCTCCCTATCTGTTGTAAATAAAAATATCCTCCAACTGTCAAATAAAGCACAATGACACTGCTAGGAAAAATTTGAGTGGAGTTGCAAGTCCCGCTTATTCCTGGGGTCCAAAGGGGAATCTTAAGGCCAGGCAACTTGAAACCTAGTGAAACTAAGTTCAATGAAGCCCGGAAGAGTCACAAGTCGTCATCCATCTCCATGAAGCAAGCATGAGAAGACCAATAAGTTCAATCCTAAATGTTTAAAAAACCATGAACATTACCCCAACCAAAGAGCAATGGCCAAGGCAGTAATCAGAAAACCCCCCAATTAGAATTTTCTGAGAAGATCCCAGTAACATTTTGACCGGACGTAAGTAACATTTTGGAGCCTATGATAAGTACACCATCCAAAAGCAGGCACCAAGCTTAGCTCAACTACAGCACACCAAGTATAAACATAGAGTTCCCTTGGATCTAATGTATATCTGAGGTTCTGATTTGACCATTAAAAAATCTAAAGAATGGATGGTTATGAAGTACGACGGGATTTTTTTTCCTGAATATCTCCTCGGTGGAACTTATAGGATGGTGTATCTCCAGCCCCTTGCATAGTTGCATGTGCCATGTGTACATCAAAAGCAGGAAGAACAACTTTTTCCCCGTCCCCTTGCCCAGACTTGAGTATTCCTCAGAACAATAACCAAAATTTTGGAAGTCATCATCTCACTTCTCATTATGAAGCCTCAAACGCACAAATCATCTACATCAAATGGGTCAATTTTGAATGAAAAGTGTCTTTCTGAATGGTAGGGGAAATTTTACCTGAGAATGAGAAGTCGCGTTATCATCATTTGGAACCGACATGAGTCTTGGAGTTTAGCTACTAGACCCAGAACAATGCCTACTTACCAAAATCTTTTGTTGGAGACTGTCTCAATATGTTTACAGAACATCCTTTTTATACCCTGCAAATATGACACAGTTTAATAAAGCAAAGAAACCATAAACCTTCAAATTAAAATCAAGAATCAACAAACAAAAACCTAAAGAGGAAAAAAAAATCTGGATCTGAAATCTTCCTGGTTTATAGCAATGTAGTTGAAATCCTAGTAAGGTTAAAAATTTCCATATTTTTTGTAAGGGGAGCAAACCATTTCTGTCATGGTTAATAAAGACATAAATCTGAATCCCAATGCAACTAGTTCTTGAAAGTATGACCGCCTTGGGCTGTGGTATTTCTTATAATGGCAGTCATTTAATGTTTACTGATCAAGAAAACATTCTCCTAGTTAGGGCTACTGGTGATATTACTTTAAAAAGACATGTGAAGCTTATGCCTCAAGGCAAGACTAAAGGAAAATGCCTTGAAGCTTAAATCTCATGAGGCATATGCCTCACGGCTTGAGGCTTGTTTTACGTCAGAGCCATGCACCTCATACATTAAAGAAAAATAGGATTCTAGACACATAACTGAGACTTACAAATAATAAATCTTTTTTATTTATCTTTTATCGATTATGACTTTTTTTGATTTTTAAGCTAGTACTCAATTTATTATATTTAACTTAGTTCATGAATTCTTTGCAACTGTGCAGGAATGCAAATTTCATCACATGAATTGATGAATGAAAATTACTTGCTCCTAATATGTAATGAACAAAAGAAGCAATTCTAATTTGAAGCATTTGCTTGTCTCTTTTAAATATATTTATTTTTTGTATAGTAGACACACATGCACACGACATATATACTATGCTATTCCATTACATTTTTTGTTGTTCTTTATTCAATATTTCTTATGTTATTTTTTCTCTTAATGAAATGAATATAGGGACTGATTTTCTAGCCAAGATGTGTAACATGGGCTATGAGTGTTATTTATCAGAGTCCTTGCGCACTCTCTCGTATGGTGGAGGCTGGCACAAGAGGTTGTAAAGTCCCTCAGATGTAGCTCTTTTTTCTCATTTATATTATTTTTAGTCGGGTTTGCCTAACCCCATCATTCCTCAAACAAAAAAAGAAAAAGAAACTTAACTTATTTTATTTAGAAAATGAGGGATGGTGAGGCTTATGGCTCACACATTTACAGGTCTCAACGCCTCGCCTCATGTCTTCGACTTTAAAACCATAGTTGCAGGGAAGCTATGTAAAAGGTAGGAAGCTCGTTTTCCAAACTCACTTCTTCGGACAAACTCGTTTCCTAAGAAACTCGCTTTCTCGAATAAACTCGCTTCTTAGGAAGCTCACTTCCATCACGTCCCATCTAGTAGTCAAAGGGAGTTGTACATGTGAAATGATGTGGTAGACAACAGTCTATAGCCTAGGATGTAGACTCTAAGCAAGTATCGTTGGTTTGAAACCTAAAACAGCTATTTTTTCACAAAAATCTCATCTAAGATAAAATCAAATGTATATCTACCCATAAATAACATAATGGGAATGATGAGCCTATATCTCATTTTTCGCTTACCGTTTCCTAAGGTTATTTTGAGTCTCGCTTCTCGCTCTCGCTTTGCTTCTCGTTTTCGTTTCTCACTCTGGTAATTATGTTTAAAACACTCGAGGCAAAGTGAGCTAGTTGGAGCAAAAATGTATCTCAAATGGTTATTGAATTTTGAATTTGAACTGAGAGACCATGAATCTGAAATGAAAATTCTATCATAAGCCTCACAAGGTCAAGGTCCTTTTTTTTGTTTTTTTTTTCATTTTCATTAGTTAGTTAATTGTCATCATCTTCCTCTTGTCATCCTTCTTACCTAAATTTAAAACTATGAAACTAGATTTCTTAAACCTTACAAAACACTAATCCAGATTAATAGGAAAAGGAAGAAAGAGAGAGGAATTAAATATCATCACACACAACATTTGAAAGGAAGCACTAAGGAAAGTAGATCCATGAATTGCCTAGCCCCCCCGGATAAGGACATGTCACCTCAAAGTTTTTTTTTTTTTAAAAAAAAAAAAAGTCTACCATCAGTTGGTCAATGATGTCCATACCCGGTGGTCCATACCCTCACCCACGGTTTTTAAATTTCGGCAAATTTTCGCCCGATGTCGGTCATAGGCCTTTCATCCAAATTGATATTCCTATTATTTTGGGCTACATCAGCCAAAATCTCATAATTTCGGCCGAAATAGTTTTCATTTTAGATTTTTTATAATAATTTTTAATTAAACTTTAATAAAAATTACCAATATTTACCAAAATATACTGAAATTTCCACACACAAAAAATATTGAAATTTTAGGATTTTGTTTAAAAAATAAAAATAATCCTTTTTTACTAGATTACAAATTTAATTAGAATAGTGGCGGAGCTGTGGAGAGGGGTGGGGGTGGGCCGGTGGTCGGGGGCTGGGGGGGCTCTAGTCCCCCTTAAACTTCTGAGATAAAGCATATTCCTTACAAAGGGACACAAACAGACGCAATGGCCAATGAACTTGGCCCTAAAAAATTCGGGGCTACCCCTCAAATCCCCATTGTTAGCCCCCCTTGCAAGAGAATCCTGGCTCCGCCCTTGCCTATTAGGTTAGGATACTTAAAAACTTCTACTAACCTATTTAAACAAAAAAACTAATATTACATTTAGAATTAATAATTTAATAAGTTGTGTTAGCTTAATAATAAAATTTTGAAGCAATATATTCAATAATATTAGTTTAATGATTAGAAAAGTGATTTGCACCTAATAACTTTTTGTAAATATATTTAAAAAAATCATAAAAAGAGGAAAAAAGGAAACAATAGATTTATTTTTGAAATTTCAGAATATTACGGTCAAATAAAGCATTCAAAAACAAAAGAAATTCGAAATTTTCCGAAATTTTTGGTATCGGTTGGGGGTCCTAATTGGAAGAAAATTTTGTCATTAGAAACCTTCCCTCTCCACTAGGGACGGAGCCAAGGCCGTTGCCACCCTAAACTTTTGAAAAATAATAATGGTTTGATAGGGCATAGCCATTGGCTATGGAGACAGGTTGCCCTTGAACTTTTGAAAAACATTTTTTAAAAAAAATTATAGTTTAATAGGGCATTGGGAGCAACTGCCCCTTGGAAAACAATATTTTTTATACTAAGTTGTTTAATTATTTAACAGGGCATAGCCATGGAGCAAGGGGGCAATTGCTCCCCTGGACTTTTGAAAACAAAATTATACTATATATTTAATTATTTAATAGGGCATGACCATGGGGCAAGGGGAGCAACTTCCCCCTAAACTTTTGAAAACAAAATCTATCTTGTATAATATATTATTTACTTATTTAACAGTGCAAAACCATAGGGTAGGGGGACAACCATGACTTAAAAAAACGCTGAAACCGTTACGTAAAGGTTTCGGTGACCTCCGATACCCAATACCCTACCTTTACCTGTTTATCCCGAAATAAAACTATAACGCCCGAAACTGTTATGTAACGGGCGTTACGCCCAATATGTAAAGGTTTCGGTCGTAGGATTGGGTTCCAAAAATCTCTAAACTCATTCTAAAACCACATCTTTGCTTCCTCTCTTCTTCTCTACCTATTCTTGGTACTTTTTTTTTTCTAAAATCCTTTTGTTTTTTGTTCATTAACAACTTGAATTGGAGTTTAATTTATAGATTTAAAGGAAACCAAGACATGTTCTTTATTTCGGGTATGTTTCAACTCTCGACCTATCTAATTTCTTTATTTCTAAATTCTGAGCTTCATATTGGCTTTAAAAGTATCTTGTTACCTATTTATTATATGTTTTTTAATTTTTTTTTATTTACTACAATTTTTTAAGCAAAAAAAAAGAGTAAATGCCGAAACCGTTACGTAACGGCGTTACGTAAAGGTTTCGGCTGTGTCCGTTACAGTGTCCGAAACCGTTTTTTTACACCTTGGGGACAACTGTCACTAAAAAGAAGGAGAAACAATACCCGTATGATACATACGAACGAGATGACCCGCGAACTTTGTCGTCAAAAACAATTTCGAGGGCTACGCCCCCAACCCCCATCCCCCTAGGCCAAAAATATTTCATATCCGTCTAATCATTATCCACAAATCCATCATCAATTACTAACATTTTCAATCAATTATCGCTTGCCCCCCTACAAGAAAATCGTGACTCCGCACCCTTCTTTCCACCCCATAGCAACAATAAAACCACATAAATCCAATTTAGTATCTTGATGGAACACATGATGCTAATATTTATCCTTAACAGAAACCAATAGGATTTCATCTAAAAACAAAGCATACTGCTTGGTTTCATTAGAAAATAATACAAACTTAATTGAACATAATTCTGCAGATAAGGAAATAATACAAACTTAATTGAACATAATTGTATGGACAGCAAAAGAATGATCTATAAATGGCATAGAATGGTATACGTGTAGAGATAGATGATTAAGAGAATACAGCACTAAAATTGGCCTAGTCGGGTTATAGCAAACAAACAGTTATATACACTTTTTCAAGACACTATTTAGTATTTACCACATACTTTTTCTACATAGGAACGTGATGGACAGGATAGTTACACCCGTCCCTCTAGCTAGGAAGGTGAAGGTGTGCTCCCATTTGAGGGAAGTACAAGTTTCCTTGGTGATGTGGCAGGAGGACCTACTCGCCCCCAACACAAAGAGGCAAATTGCTACTAACCAGCTTTCGATACCTATATGTATAACCCCCCCAAAAAAAAACCAATAGTTGCAATTTTTCCAATTTACAGCAGGAGAGATCAATTGGGTGGAAACCAGCATTTGGATGGTAGATCCCAGCATTTACACCTCATGCAAGCCTGTATTGTTTATAGTCCAAATTCCACAAACCATTAGATAAGCTCACAAGTCACAATAGTTTTGACCCAATTAATAATATAGAGCAGAAATGGTCGTCTATAACCACAAGATCAGGACACTGAGGCCGATATCCAGGGAATTGGGAAGCACCAGAAGATTGTCTCTCTCTAGTAAATTACCCTAAAACTTTTTAAGGGAAATCTGATAAAACTGCAACATGTAATAACTAGGTATGCAATCAAATAACGCCATAGATAAAGGATTTAAGAAGACCCAGAAGCCACAGAACCCTAATTTCGAATCTTTTCTGCAATATTTTGAAGTTTCAACAAGAAATTGAACCGTGAAAAAGGTTTTAAAAAAATCGACTTATAATTCCCAGAGATTGTTAGGGAGTTTTTATTGCAGCATCATTACCCATTAAACGATTATTACTATTTGAATAATAACATTAAAGAGAGCATCTTACATGGAATTTTCGAGCCTTGGGGCTGCGACGAAACTGTCTCCAGCAACGCGAGAAAACGAGAGAATTTTTTTTGGGTTATCTTTTAATCGTCCTTTAAACTTTAAAGTGACTAAAGATACCGTCAGCTTATTTTAATTGACTGTCCATCCGGGTTAGCAATCGGACCAAGATCGGGCTTCAAAGCTTGTAAATGTGTCGGATTTTGGGCTGGGCCTATTCAAAGTTCACCACAATTCAAGCCCATACTTGGGCCATTGCTACCCCTAATCCGGGTAAAGTAGACTGGCTGCTGCTGAAGAAGTTATTCATAAATGTGTTTTTGAGTCCTGAGAAGCGAACCAGGGGTCAGCTTCTAAGCTGACCCAAGTGTCCCCGTGTCCATTTTAACCCTTGTTTAACCATGATTAAGCCTAATTAAATTAAATTAGTATTATTTTTTTCTAAAAATCATGATTAGATTGTTTAACTCTAAGGGATTAACCACAGTTGATGGATGGTAAAAAAAGGGACTTGGACCAATGAGGTCACTGGGGTCTGCTTCTAAGCTGACCCGGGGTCCGCTTTTCATTTCCCATGTCTTTTTTTTCAATCGGTAAGTTATTCGTAATTGTTTTTTTTTTTTTTTGGGTAAACTTCATATTGATGGTATTGGTTCACTCACTCCGCTCACTCGACTATTACAGTTTTACTCTTTGGCAACTTAGCAGCTACCTTAGGTCTAGCTGCGTGTGTGAGTTTAAAGTCTGTGTTATCATTTCAGCCTCCACTGTCCCATGTGGCTCCACCGGGATCCAATTTGATCTACCTCTCGGCGGACCAAAATCATCCAGCCCTTTTTATCGCCACATGTCAGACGGAGACCTTAGGCCGTATGATATTGGGACCCAGTGCACTTTCAAATGGATTCAACACTATTTTCCATCTATTATACAAAGATCTTGCATCGACACACTTTGGGTCTAGTTCATCTCGAGCATCGTTTCGCCCTTTTGGTGGCTACAACAAACATCTGTTTAAACATACCAAATTCAAAGACCTGGTGGTCTAACCATCAGGTCTGATCACAAGAGATCGCAGTAAGTGTCCCCGCAACAATCTTCAGTACGCACCGAGCTAAAATTCTTCATTTGTTGGAAATACAGCACAAGCAAGGAGGATAGCCTCTTCCCTGATAGAACAACACCTGAACACAGGAACCCAAGCAAACTTGACAAAACATGTTATGCATATGAAGTGGATATCCAAAAGAATCCTCCAGGGCCGGATCAAAACCAATTGAGGCCTAAAGCAAGAATTCTAAATGATGTTGTGTTTTTAATTGGACTCATTATAAAATGAGGCATTTTTTTTTTTTTTCTAAATATGGTCTTTTTTAGGGTTTCTTTTTACTAAATTAGGTTCATAAAGCTATCAAAGCCCACGCTTTTTGGGACATTCCTTTTTTTGGGGCCTAAAGCGCGGGCTTTGATGGCTTAATGGACGGGCCAGCCGTGGACTCCTTCCATCCAGTTAAGGAACCAAATCCTCTACGGTTATAACCGGATTCTGGTCAATCCAGTTATGGCCGAGGGGCGGAGCCTGCGGACAGGGGCTCTAGCCCCCCCTAAACTTTTCAGGAAAAAATATATTTTGTACAAACGGTCACAAATAGTCACGTTGGCCCATGAACTTGACCCACAAAAAATATTTTCGAGGCTACACCCCCAAACCCCCATTGTTAGCCCCCTGCAAGAGAATCCTGGCTCTACCCCTGCCCAAGAGGTCACCATATGTCTGTTTCGACACCTCTCAATTGTGGTTAAGATTCACTCACCCGTAGGGTTCCCCTACTCCTCATTTTTTTTAAAAAATATTTTTAAAAATTTAATATTTTAAAAAAAAATTGTCTCTAAAAAACCAAGAATGGGTGGGTGAACCCTATGGGTGGATGAATCTTAACCACAACTAAGGGTTGTCAAAAGGGACACATACCTCAAAGGCATAACCGGATTCCCCAAATTCGGTTATAACTGTAGAAGATACATTATAAAATTAATGGATTTGAGGGTATTGAGCTTGGGAGTTCGGGGGCGTAGTCTCCTATTAAAAAAATTATGTAATTTCTTTTTTTTAGAAGATTGTGTCTCTGTTATGCCCTTGAGGTCGTCATGTGTCTCTATTGATACCCCTGAATTGTGATAAGATTCACCCACCTATCATTGGTTTTTAAAAAAGATATCAATTTTTTTCCCCGAATCCTAGTTAAATTTCACTAAACTCTTAGGATTAAAAAGAAATTAATATTTTAAAAAAAAAAACTAAGGATAAGTAGGTGAATTTTAACCATAGTTAAGGGGTGTCATTAGGGACATGTTGCGACCTCAAGGGCATCACCGGTCTCCATTGGGGGCCCACTATATATGTAGGGGAGGGGCAACTACACTAATAAAATTTTAAAAAAATTATATAGGGGGCATTTTAAAAAAATTATATAGGGGGCATGGCCCTACCTGCTCCTGTTGTGCCCCCTGTCAAAAGGGACACGTGGTAACATCGGTCACCACGCACCTCCCAGCCCCTGCTCCGCCCTTGCCAGAAGTCAGTTTAGAGATACAATAATTTAGGCCCTGGCTTGTCTCTGGCGAAGCCGAAATGGCTTATCTCGGGGTTCCATAAAATAGGTGACAAGCAGTGGAGAAGTCAAAATCATGGGGCCCATGATTTTGACTTTTCCACCCATTAGAAGACATGTGGCGATAAGTGTGTCAGATTAAAGGGTAGAGATATCATATAGGGAGAAGTCAAAAATGGGGAGAAAGTGAAATGACTTCTCCCATTTCTTTGCCAACTGTCGCACAATGTATGGAACCCCGAGAGGAGTTTCTGGCTTCGCCAGAGACAAGCCAAGGCCAATAATTTAAAGCCCAAGTGGTGGAAATCACAATCAAATGCGCTACCCAACTATAATGCCTGAGAACTGTCTGCTAGCATAGTGCGATGCATGGCTCGCTAATTGCACTAGAAGATGCCGATGTTTGGAATGACTGGCTGTTTCTTCAAAGAAGTTGGCATGCCCGAGACAATCTGTTAAACCGAATTAACTTTTCCACCTGAAGAGAGGGAAAAAAATAGAGTTGTTTGAAGTTTGAATGAATACTTGAGTGTGGGGCTATAAATGGACTCGGATATTATCCGGATCCTATTCAAATTTGTATTCGAATAGTTGCATAATTATTATATAAATAAATATTTGTCTGGTCGAATTTAGATAGTAAAATGATATTCGTTTACTAATCGAAACAGAGACAGATAGTGGTGTATCCTCTCAGATAAATATTTGATCGATTAATATTAATATATATTTATCATTATAATATCTTATAAGAATACCGCTACATGGTATATTACATATCTTTATATTTAATGTAATATATAATAGAATTTGATATTTTTAAAGTATTGAAATGCAAATTTGGCAATAGGATGAACAAGTCCAGATATTTCAAATACTGTTGGAGATGATTTATCCGATTTCAGTTACTTTAATTGGATGATATCCGAATTTGGTTGGTATAATCCGACGGATTCGAATAATATCCGAATTCGATCGGATATTATGGATAAATAATTTATTTTTTATTATCCGTCAGATAACGGAGCGAATTCGGATAGCTGATATTAGTAAACGGATCAAACACGGATAGCGTGGTATCCGCTTCGAATTCGCTCTATTTACAGCCCTATACTTGGGTGAAAACACTTGTGCAAATTTTACTGACTTCACCACTCATGTGCCTAAAAATTTAAGGTATTTTTGAAATGAAATAAAAAAAAATAGTATATTTTAGATTGCTCTGATTATAACCCTAACAAATTAGGGCTATGAGAGAATTCTATTGAGATTCTAGGAGTCATAGGACAATCCGAGACCATTCTCAAAGATACATCATACTCTATTACTTTGGGACTCCTAGGAAAGTGAGTGGGAGAAAAGAAAAGAAGAAAAGTGAAAGAAAATGTTTTTTAAAGGGACAAAAATGCCCTTATAAGTGTACAGTTAGAAAGGGTTGAAAGGGGTATAATTATAAATTTACTTTTTTTTCTCCCAAATAACCTTGTTTCGTGGAGGAAATATTTTTGTTAACAGTTGTTGTAAGGACACAACTGTAGGAAAAGTTGGTTTTAGGAATCTGTGTCTTTCTCTTGTACCGGACAACAACCAAACAAGAGAAATGGGGTTTTCTCTTACTTTACCCCCATTTTCTCTTGAACCGAACACAACCTAAGGTATTTGTTACTTTTATATTAATTCAGGCAATGACTTTCCTTAAAGTAAAATAACTATTAGAAAAAAAAAACCTTTTAATAACCAATGTTTAATAATTGGACCGGCCTTTGAACCGGTTTGGGCGACTGGTTCAGCTGGTTCAACCAATCCGATTGGATTGTGGCAGATTTTAACCTTAAAAAAGATTTTTAAAATATTTGTCCTTTTCTAGCGATTCACCGATTGAACCAACTGTTTTTATTTAACCAAAAAAAAAAACCAACTGGTTTTATTGGTTATGTATTAAAAGGGCGGTTTTGAATCCTACCCGATTATTGCCATTTTTGAAACTATGGACTTAACAATTTTAGATTTTCCTATTTGAACCAACCGGTCTAGTTTGATCATTGAAACACTTAGGTGGCGTTTGGTAACACTAATCTAAATATGGAGAGCTTATTTCAGAATTGTGTTTAGTTAGACTTTAGATTTAAGTTGAAGGTTAATAGGATGTCTACATCTTTTTGAAGTAGAGGTTATTAAAAAGTAGTTAGTGGCTATTTTTTAATAAGAGGTAAAAACCTTGACTTTAAAAAGATGTAGACATCTAATTAATTTTCAACTTAACAATCTAAAGTCCAACTAAGTACAATTTTGAAAAAAGCTCTCTCTATTTAAATTAGTGTTACCAAACGCCAACTTAGCTTGTCGCAAATATACAAGTAAACGAGATTTATTGATTTTTTATCCTTAATGTCATGTCTCCTTGGGAATGGTCTTAGGTTGCCTGTCACCATTTTAGCATTTCTGTTACAAGTATTATTAGTGATTAGCGGACCTTGGGTCCGTTTCCTATTTTACTCTGTGCTCTCGTGTCCCTTATAACACCCCTATTAACCCTGGTTAAGCTTAAATAAATTAAAGTTAATATTTTAATTTTTTTGTTTTGAAAAATCAAGGTTGGATTGCTTATCTTAGGGGTGAGTGAACCTTAATCATAATTGATGAGTATTTAAAATTGGGGCGTGGACCAATGAGGAGCGGCCCTTTGGTTAAAAATGGAAACCACTGGTACGTTAGTTAAAGTATTTTCCAACAAGTATTGAGTAAGGCCTCAAATTTTCTCAGGCGAACCCAAAAATCCCTTGTCTCGGGCAACCATAGAATAGAGGACAAGTGGTAGAAGTCAAAATCATGGTCCCATGATTTTGACTTCTCCACACATTATATGACATATGGCGATAAAATGGTGAGATAAAGGGGAGAGATATCAAGTGGAGAGAAGTCAAAATCATAGAGATAAAATGAAATGACTTCTCCCTTTTCTATCACCACATGTCCCTTATTCTATGGTTGCCCGAGAGGAGTTTCTGGCTTGGCCAGAGGCAATTCGAGGCCATTGAGTAAATTAAGTCAAAATAGCCACACCTAAAGTATTTGACTTTGACCCTTTTGGAGCGATTAACGGTTGACATGCCTTGACAAGTATAATAACTGAAAGGCTATACAAGACTCATTGCTAAGTGCTAAGTGCTAAGTGCTAACCAAACACAATCTGAAAATAACACTGCAGAATTGAGAAGCGAGTAGCTAACAACAGATAAAAACGATTTTAAGAAGGAAATCCTAGATAAGTGTCATGCAAGCCCTTTGAACCCCTTGAAAGTCTGGGAGATGTTGTTTGAAAGACGGAGACCGCTCGTAAACGACGGATGCAGCTCGAATAAGAATGCTAGCAGTTAAACCCCATATTAGGAATGTTCCTTGCTCCGACTCAAAATCAAAAAGATGGAGAATGTACTTCCAATCCATCCATTCTCTCTCTTCACTTCTATAACCGTCTTCCTGCAAAATAATAAATAATTAAATAAGAGTACAAATGGATAACTACAATCACAAGTAGTACTGTAAATGAAACCGAGAAATCTCATTTTATGGAGTTTTTGAGTACCGAATGATATCAGTTTATTCGGATACCTCGAGAAACATCTCCAATGGGGCATCGAAGACGGCATCAACTTCATCAGTGTTAAGTATAGGCTTGAAATCTTCTCTTGATGCAAGTAGACCCACCACTGGTACAACCATAAGAAAGTGCTGCATGCATGATCAAGGGCCATTAATTATAATCACTAGGCTGCTCTTTACAATACAATTTTTTTTTTTTTTTTTTTGCGACGGAATAATATCAGTGAGGGTTACAGCTGAGGATTACTAACCGTTGCTATATTTCCTCACTAATTAATAGTATCTCAAGTGTTATATTATTTTTTAAAAATAAAATAATATGGAGCGACGGAAATTTACCAGTGCTAATATGAATTAGATAGTCATAAGAACATGTAACAAAAGATAGTGAGCAATCACACAACCTTAGTAAAAAAAGGCTCTAGAAACGTAACAACCCGAACGAGAGAAGGATCCAAGCCAATCTCCTCCATGGCTTCTCTTAATGCAGTTGCAGAGTCATCTTTATCTCCTTCCTCCATCTTTCCGCCTGGCAACGCCACTTCCCCTGTATCAAAATAAGGAATAATTTTACATAATATACGTAGTACTACGTACTCTTCCCATAGCAAGCAGTGTAAGAGCTTCATTTACCTGGGTAGGAGGATAATCTGTTGGATCTCTTAGTAAGAATTACGCGTAGCTCGCCTTCTTCGCTTTCGAAGAGGCATATCAAGACGGCAGCCCTCCTCTTGAACCCCTTCCTAGTTCTATCATCTGCTGCTGCTTCTTCTTCTTCTTCTTCTTCTACACCATCGAGTGGGTTCGGGGGTCTGTAAAACTGTAGCTGCTCGGCCAGACTCCTGAGCCTTTGGCTTCCCCAGGAGTCCAGGCTAAGACAACCCATCTCACCATCCATGCACGTAGAGTGAACAATGGCAGCCAGGTAATTTTTCAAATCCATCCCATGTCCTATATAGCTTATAGATGAGGGAATTTACACAAAAGTGGAGAATATTGAGAGCAGATGGGCAGCAACGCCTGTTGTAGCCCATTGGCCTACAGCATGCAAGCCATTGGTCCATTCCATTAAAAAATTAATTTAAACAGTCAAATCTACTTTTTAAAAGGTATTTTAAGAAATTATTTAAAAAAATATTTTTTGTATTTTATTGGGGATGGACCAATGGCCTGCCTCCTTAGCCCAATGGGCTACAACAAGGGCTGCTGCCCATCTGCTCTCAAGGGCATGGAATCTCTTGCCACTACCATGACTTGGAACCGTGTGCAACTTGTACACACATGTTATTGCTTAGAAAACACGCCTAATTTTCATCCGTCGATGTAACACCTGATCTTATCCTTGATGAGAATACTGCTTTACCTGCAACCAAACATGCCTAATCCTTATATCCATTTAGTCAACACCTACTCTCAACCTCCATCAAATACTTGTTTATTTTACATGAGAAGAGGGTACTTTAATCATTGCAAAGTGAGCAAATGGCTGGTGGAGGCTCAAAGGCAAGGTTGAGTAAGGCTAGCATTCTTCTGGTCCATCAGTGCTGACGTAACTGAGATCTCTGTCAGTGCATCATCATTGGTGACGAGTGTAGGCCATGATCATTGTACATGTCTTCCCCTATCACGTTCAAGTGGCATCTTATGTCAAACACGTGGCAAACGTACTGTTAGCGAATTAAATTCCCATGTCTTGGCAAGTAACAAGGACCAAATCCATATCACTATCCCATTAGCCATAGAAGATGAATGCATTCATTGTATTTGGATGGATGAACAGGAGCAGTAGTTCTCAACATGGCTTCGGATTCTCTCCGGCAGTTGCCAAAAAGCGGTACAAATTAGACGACATGTGGTGGAAAAGTCAGATCAATGTTTCCATAATTTTGATTTGGGAGAGAGATGTCCAATGGGGAGAAGTCAAAATCATGGAGAGAAAATAAAATGACTTCTCTCCACTTTTATGCCAAGTATTGTGATAGCCTGAGACTATTTTCTTGGAATATGCAAGAGAAAACCAGAGGCCTCACAAGATAATGGGATCTTCCCAAAATATTATTTTAGGGGGGAGAGGAGGGGGAGGGGAGGGTGAAAGGAGAATTGAGTGCCTGAGTCTAGGTCAGGATACCTATACATCATGTAGGACTAGGCCAAGTCTACCAGAATACCCACGTTTAATACAAATAAAAATAAAAATTTGAGAATTACATAAATAAAATAAGAGCTTAGATAATAGGAACTCTCCATAATATGCATGGGGATAGCCTGATAAGAGTATTTTGAGAATTGCAAATATAAAATAAGGGTAGGCTTTTTTACTCTCAAACTCAACTAGTAATCAATCAAGTGTCCTAAAAATAATTGGCTAAATCACTTTTTATCGTTAAAACACACTTTTAAAAAAGTGGGACACTTACTTGGCATTTGGATTGAATTTTATTAGCCAAAACTCAATTCTGATAAAATTGATTTTGTAAAATTAATTGTCAAATAATCATTTTTTCAAATAATAATGTTTGGGGAATACGAAGATGATAGACTCAACTTCGTATTCCCCGAACACTATTACTTGAAAAAATAATTATTTGACATTTTATTTTACAAAATCTATTTTATTATAATTGATTTTTAGCTAATAAAATCTAATCCAAACGCCCGTTGACTGAAACTAGAGTAGTAAAGGACTGAAGGTAAGCTAGCACTCCTCTCTTGTACTTACTAAGATAGTAATAGTTATAAAAATGTTTTTTCTTGTAATTACAAGATAAGATGATTGTCATCGAATTTAGAGGTAAAGCTCCCCCTGCCCAAATGCAATGAAGCACCTCTGCCTCAGATTTAAATTCATAAAAAAAAATAAAAAATCTTTTGTCTATAGAATATTTTGTTATTATTTTTAAATACCCTTTCACTGAAGGTTTTTTATTTCGAAATTTGCGATGATTTCGGCCAGCCAACTCGAAATTGAAATACCGAAAAATTACGGGATTTTGGCGAAATCCGAAATATTAATATTTTATTAAAATTTTATTTATTTATATAGATATTATTATTTTATTTTTAAAATTAATATATAAATTTTTGAAATTTCAATAAAAATTTCAAAATATTTCAGAATTTTAATTAAAAAACAATAAAAAAATCTATCTAAAAATAAAAAATCAAATTTAGGCCGAAATTATGAAATCTTCGAAATCTGAAATTTCGGCTAAAATCTAATTTTCAAAATAAACCGAGTTTCGATGTCGTTGGGGTTGGCCAAAACCAAAATTTCACAAAATTTCAAACCTTGCTTTCACTGTCATTTTGAGGAGATTGACCTAAAATCTTGCTACACAAATACACCACATAATGCATAACATATGATATGTGGGGAGGAGTGCTAGTTCCACTCTCCCTAATTGGACTCTCAAGAGAAGTGCTAGCGCTATGCACTCGCATTAGTTCGGAGAATAAGATATACTAATTTCAAAAATGGTAGCCCCAATCGTAGTCATGTACTCCAGATGCAAGGTGGTGGCAACAAGTGTCAAACCATCTCATTGTTATAAGGTAGCAAAACCACGTCTTGCACCCACTTTGCGTTAGGCGAAATTTTTTGACTTAATGCGTTTGGTGCTAGCAAGAGCAGAGCCACATGGGGGCCAAGAACTTAAAAAAAGAATAAGGATTTTTACTATATTAGTTGGGTTCATAACCTGGAATAGGGCCGAAGCCGGGGGTGGAGCTGCAAAAGGCCCCGTGCGAGCTTTTGCAAAAAATGAAAAAATCAATTATCTTTATATTATTAAATTTAAGAGGGCAAATGCGACAATAAATAGGTAAATAGGTGAGATAGTCCACAAACTTGAGCCTAAAAAACAATATCAGAGCGTAACCCCAAACCCCCACGCCCACATTGTTAGCCCCTTGCAAACAAATCCTACTCCGCCCCGGGTGCTGCACTCTATTAATTTTGGACTGACTTTTAGGAAAATAGTTAACATGCTTGGGAAATGGATTTATTAAGCCAAGGCTGGACCTCATTGGTCCATGCCCCCCCTTCTTAAATGCTCACCAAAGTTTGGGGAGCATTTAAGTCCTTTGGTGAGCATTTAAGAAGGGGGGTATGGAACAATGAGGTCCAGCCTTGGCTTAACAAATCTATTTCTAAGGTCTGCCTATCATTGCTCAACTCTTTATGACCTATCAAACAAATTTTTTTCTTCTCAAAATAAATAAATGCTCCACCAACTCAACTACCAAACTAAAGAGTCTTCTTTCTTTTGTATCCTTTGTTCCCTTTGTTCGAGAAATAAATCAACGTGACAAATTCAAGAGCCTATGGTCATATGAGGAGTGCTAGCCCTACTCTCAGTCAACTCATACTCTCACCCGCAACCAATCACTTGTCCACTTTACAATGATTAAAGCACTTTTTCACCAAAAAATGGACAGGCGGTTGGTTAAGGGTGAAAGTATGGGTCGACTCAGAATAAGGTTAGCATTCCTCATGGTCATCTTGTTTTTGGTAGTCCTATGGTCATATTAGCAGTTTGGATAGATCAAGTTATCTATATGCCTAGCAGAAAAGAGGCTGTAAAGAGTGTTAGTTTACATGATAACTTCCAAAAAAGGAAAAAATAAGCCTGTAAAGTAAGAAGGCTGTGAAGAGCGTTTTTTTTTGACACGTTTAGACTTTTTTCAGAGTGTTTCTCACCATTTTGACATTAAGGCTCTCACACACCTTTATATTTAAATTTGAGAAGTGCTAGTCTAATTCTCTATCAATCTCTACTCTCACCTTCCACCAACCACCTGTCCATTTTTTTTAATTAAAACATTTTTAAAAAAAAAAATAGACGTGTGGTTGGTAGAGGTAAGAGTATGAGTTGATTGAGAGTAAGGATAGCATTGCTTTTAAAATTTTGAAAATGACATTTTTATCCTTAAAAAAAAAAGATTTATAGACAAAAAAAAAGGCGTGAAAGTTACCCAAATTACATACCACATAAACGTTATCATTCTTCATATATATATATATATATATATATATATATACAAACCTTATCATAAAGTTTTTCAATCGTCCAGGTGTGTCCAGTTGTTGACCATGCCGAAGTGTGTCTTTCTAACTATGGTTAAGGAACATCAACTCTCAATTTAAAGCTAACTTCTTATGTATTTTTATAAAAAAAAATATTTATTTGTGCTATACATGTTCTATGTGTTATAGAATGCTAATTATATATAAGGGAAATGCTTAACTTACTACCACATTAGACTATGTAGTCTAATGTACAGTCCTCATTGGTCCATGCTCCTCTTTCTACCACACGGTTAAGCAATTAACATTTGATTTTTAAGAATATAAAAGAAACATATTTATTTCAATTTTCTTAAACTTAAGCATAGTTAAAGGAGTGTTAAAAGGGACACGTAACCATGACATTAGACTACATAGTCTAATGCAGGGCATGCTAATCACTACCCTTATGTATACTCTCACCGATTTTAATAATAAATCAACTAACTTATTGTGGGATATGTAATAGGAAAACAACAGAATCCGACGGAAAATAATAAAACTTAAACACACAAAAGGGAACATAAGAGATATACGTGGTTCGGAAACAACCCACCTACGTCCATGGGTCAAGATCCGATCACTTCTTTATTTATAGAAATATTGAGAAACTAGTATAAAATTAAAGCACTCAACTCACCTTCTCTATGAGAACCCAAAGAATAATCTTTATCTATCCTCCTTTAAACATTTCTCAAATCCTAGTATGATTTAATCATTTCTATTATCTCACTCTCAATGTTATTGCATTAACCCATGATCTTCAAGATGATTAATTACAAACCCTAGACCCATAATCCCTTATTTATAGGCCTAAACAAGAGACCTAGACAAATAGAAAGTCCCCAAATCGGAATAGGGGTTTCCCAAAACATATACAAACTGAAATAGAAAATTTCTGGAAGAAATCCAGGCACCTGGGCCTAAAACGGCGCTCCGGGCAATCGATCGCCCATCCTAGAGATTGATTGCCCCCTTTATTTTTGAGTCAATTTTCAACAATCTCCACCTTGGCGAAAATTCCACGACACCACCACAACCAAGAGAGCCAATTTGCTAATCACCAAGCGAACTTTCAAGATAGAACACCGCATCGTCCATATCCGGGAAGCACCTCCACCTCGAACCAAGATCTCTCTCAAAATTTTGTAACACCGTTTGCTATTACCACAAACAATCGTTTTGACCTTGCCTGCCTTTCACCATCAGCGACAGATACCTACCAGCTACACACAACCTTGAATCCACCCCGGAAAGCATTCCACCGAATTCGATAGAACATGGCCAAAACTCATGAGTAGCCTAAAATCTCATTCTCCAATCTAGAAGAATCCCGGACGAGGACATAGATCCGTCCTCTCCGTCAAAGGCACATAATCATCATCTTCACCCTTACGAAAACCTACCGAAAGAGACTTTAGGTGAGCTTTCTACCCTCTACACAATATTAGGTTTTGGTTTTCCTGTAAACCTTGTAGTAGCTCCACCTACCACAGTATTCCTCACCAGGAGATATATACCACCACACTTCTTCCCCTTCATCAAAACCAAACATTCCTGCTTTCCCCGTTTTATTTTTATAACTCCACCTGCAACTGTGTAGCAATAGCCTTTGGAGTCTAATTGTCCGAGTGATATTAAATTTTTTCGCAACTTAGGGACACAAGCTACCCCTTCCAAAGTCCGAATAACTTCATCAAACATTCTTATCTTTACATTACCAAACCTCGTGATTTCACATTCAGATCCATCACCTAAGAATACTTTTCTCGCCTCCTTTGGAATGTATCAAAAAATTTCATATTTGAGCAAATATGACATGAAGCCTCCAAATATAAAATTCACTCACCAGAAGAATTGTTCATACATTTGGAGACTATGAAAACATCTGCAATATATTCCTTATTGTCCGGTGCTATTGCCATCGAAAAATCTTCTCCAGAAGAATTCCTCTTCCTATCAGCACGCTTCAGACACTCCCTTTTAAAGTGCCCTAATTCTTTGCAATGATAGCACTGGACCCTGCCTTTTCCCTTGGATTTGGATCTGTCCCTACCTTTTCCATATCCTCTCTCCAAATCTCTTCCTCCTCCCCAAGCAACCATGACATGATTATTCTCATTATGCGATAGCTTCCGCCTAATATCATAAGAAAGTAGCGCCTTCGTGACCTCCTTCGTCAACAATGTTTCCTTACCATATATGAGGGTTGTCACCAAGTGATCATATAAGTCTAGAAGTAATGTAAGAAGCCCCACGGCCTGGTCTTCTTCATCCACCATAACATCAACTTTCTACAATTGATTCAAGATCTAGTTGAACACATTAATGTGCTCTATGAGATCTGTACCCACTGTCATCTTTAAGGTATTAAACTCATTTTTCAGATATAACCTATTAGTAAGGCTCTTTCTAATATAAAACGTTTCTAACTTCTTACCAAAATCCGATATCGATTCCTCATCCCTAACGCTATGCATCATGTTATCTGCAAGAGAGAGGTGTATTGTGTTGACTACCCTCGCCTCAATGTCCACCCAATCTGCATCGGACATCTTTTCTGGTTTATTGGAATCTCTTTTCACCGCCCTTGCGAGATTCTGTTGAACTAGGATATCATTTACCCTCTTTTGCCATATATTGAAACTCTCTTTTCCATCAAACTTTTCCAGGGAAAATTATCCATAATTTTTCAAAGTCATTGAAAAATAATTAACTCAAAGTTCTAATACCAATTTGTAGTGGGAAAACAACAGAACCCGACAAAAAAGAATAAAACTTAAATACACAAAATGGAACACAAGAGATATACGTTGTTCAACAACAACCTGCCTACGTCCACGGGTCAAGATCCGATCACTTTTTTATTCACAGAAACCTTGAGAAACCAGTACAAAAGCACTCAACTCACATTCTCTATGAAAACCCAAAGAATAATCTCTATCTATCCTCCCTTATACCTTTCTCAAGCCCTAGTATGATTTAACCCTTTCTATTATTTCTCACTCTCAATGCTATTGCATTAACCATTGATCTTCAAGATGATTAGATACAAACCCAAGACCCATAATCCCCAATTTATAGGCCTAAACAAGAGACCTAGACAAATAGAAAGTTCCCTAATCGGAATAGGGGTTTTCCAAAACATATACAGACTTAAATAGCAAATTTTCGGAAGAAATCCACACACCCGGGCCTAAAACGGCGCTCCGTGTGATCGATCACCCCTAGTAGCAATCAATCGCCCATCCTGGCGATTGATTGCCCCTAGTGGCAATCAATTGCCCCCTTTATTTTTGAGCCAATCTTCAACAGGGTCTATAAGTGAGTCATTTGTTTTATTATTTTATAAAGTTTAGGCCTAAATGACACTTTGTAATCATAGAAAGATAGAGGTAATCTTTTAAACTCATTTTCTTTAAGACAAAGACATGTGTTATTGTTTTCCATTAAAAGAAAGAGACATGTTTTGCACTAACACTAAATAGAGTAAGTCTTGAAAGAAAATGGTGCTAGCATTATCTATTTAATAAAATATTTTTTTTCCATATATACAAACTCGCAGCATAATAGGTAAAACTCCTCTATTTCTTTACTATTATAATGCGAGAGGCAGGTGTAGCCTGATTTTTCCGAAATTCCCAAACTATCCTTATACAAAACAAAACTTTGATTTAATGTTTTACTTTAATTCTCAAACTACCCCTTGCTCATCTATCTATTTAGAGAATAGAATCACTGCCAATCGCGATTGAACTCGGGGAGAGTTCAATCGCACCTACGGGTAATACTAGCACTATTAACTATGGTTAACTCCTTGATGCACGTGCCACCCGCTAGTAATAAATAATAGTAAAAGGACTGTACACACCAAGGCTTTGTCCAAGTGGTAGTGTATCCCTTGTTTTGGGGGGAGGTACCGGGTTTCATTCCCGAGAGGGTAGGAGTTTATATATACTCCCCACCCGCTCACTAACAGAACAGACACTATGTATATCTTGAACCAAAAAAAAAAGGACTCCAGAGCAATGATCGAAAACCTCCTCTAAAAGGCCCAGGATTCTCTTGAGTTCAAACTGAGGAGACTGTCTCCGGTTTGAACCCCTAGAGGTCACCATGTGTCTCTTTTGACACCCCTTAACCATGGGTAAGGTTCACCCACCCCTAGAGTTCACTCATCCATCCTTGGTTTTTTTTTAAAAATATTAGTTCTTTTTTAAAAAAAATTAAAAACTGTTTTAATATTAAAAAAACTCTAAAAACAGTTTTTTTTTATTTAAAAAATAATAATTAATATATTTAAAAAAAAACCAAGGATGGATGGGTGAACCCTAGGGGTGGGTGAACCTTACCCATGGTTAAGGGGTGTCAAAAGAGACACGTGGCGACCTCTAAGGGGTTCAAACAGGAGAGAGTCTCCCCGAGATTCCTGAGCCCCTCTAAAATGGACAAAAGGACAAGTTCACAAATCACAATAAGTATTGGCTTGTTTCAGGGTGCAACTTGCAACACCCTCTCTCTCACACTCTCTCTCGCTCTCTCTCTCTCTCTCTGATAAAGACCATTGAAGGTGCATGTCGCCTTCGCGGTCAAAGAGATAATTTATTTATGGTATATTAAAGAGAGTGAAGTGGGGGAGATGAAGGACACGTGGAAGAGAAGGATAAGAAAAAGACCCAAAAGGAAGTTTCCTAGAATGTCCTCAATTATAGCTGAAGTTACTTAAATGGAAGATTTTATAAGAAGAGGTCAGATTTGGGATGGTCCTGCCTCCATTATCACCAGCTTCCATGGCTCCTGAAGAAGATTCAGAACAGGATCATCTTCGTTTCTCCGATGACCCAAGTTACGCTGTACATGGTGAGACCGTGATGCTCATTCTCGTGCTTCTTTTCGCTCTCTTTCTCTTCTTTCTAATCTTCTACCTCTGTCTAAGGCGCGCTCGTCGGTCCCAGCCCCCCCACTCGGACGAAGTCCCCCAGAGGCTTCTGATGCTCAAGGCACACCCAGATGTTCTTCCGCTGGCGTTGCAGCAACCAGATGAAGTTATCATTGTGTGTGTCCCTACAAAATGAAGCTACTTTTATATTTTTGTTAAATCAAGCTAGCAAGTTTTTTTTCCTTTTCTTTTCTTTTTTTTTTTCATCAAATTTCTGGTTTGTCTTAGTAAGACCTTGCGATGATGTGTAAATGGTGATGATTATCTATAAGCACAGGGTGCATGTTTTTTTTTTGGGGGGGGGACATCTCAATTTTGGATTAACTGAAGGTCTTGAACATCTCAACTTTGAAGGTCGTGTGTTAATGAAGCTTGGCTAAGTATGGCGATACAGCCTTTGGATCGATCCCGGTACCAGTGAAGGGATACACTACCAAGCAAAAAAGTGTATGGCCCCAATCAAACGAATTACCAATTGAGTGGGGATCTTCTCCGGTTGGTGCAGGCCATCTCCACTCCAAGGCGCCAGTGCCATGTCGTACGCTTACCAAGGTAATTATGCAGGTAAAACAATATTGTGAACTGATAAGTGCAGATGTGGCGCCTTGGGAGTGGATGCCGGTGGTATCCTTTGCCAGCACGAACTGGAGGGATCCCGTGTTGTACCCTCTGAATGAAACTTTGTTTTTTCATTCGTCCAACTAGTCCACTCCAGCATAATACTTTTTCTACAAATGGGCTTGTCCTTAGCTCCTTAGGCTTAACATAGGCAAGCTCAGTCAGCCCACCACGCTCCGTCGGCTAATATGCCCTTGGGCCTTATGTGAACCAATTAGGGGAAGTGAACGCTTCGGATGGGCAAGTAGCATACTCCCAATTTAAGAGGCTTGAGTTCCAATGAGGCGGTAGTCCTGTGAGTCCACGCTTTGAGTCCTTGAATAATATATATACTAGCGAAAACCCATGCGATGCATGGGAGGTTTGAATATTTTATAAATTGGAGAGTCCTCACGATGATTACTCCTTAAATAATAAAGAATAATAAATATAAATAGATATAACAAATGAACTTGTGAAAAATCTTTATATTATAAGAAGTAAAGAAATAAGGGCAACAATAATATTAATCTTATTATGTATCTCTCTCATTTGTTTTTATCAATTCTATTTATATTAGTTACAATGTATGAATTTTCATTTTAGAAAGCTAATCTTGATCACAAATTACTCTCTCTCTCTCTCTCTCTCTATATATATATATATATATATATATATATATAATTCGTAATCCAATTCATTTATACAAATTCAAATTCAAATCCATTTCCAATTTGTCGTCAATTGTTTTGGTAGTTGAATACAGTTAAGCCGCAACCCCAATTAACATTGATTAGCAGTGGTTACTGGGCTAGAGAGCCGATCACCCGACTTAGAAGCGGGGTTGAACATGATTAGCATATCAACCACCACACTGTATTGGGGGAATGAATCCCTGAATACCCCCACGTGGGGGACATACAGGCACAAGCCAACCAGTGTACTTGGTCTTCAATTGATCGAGAAAATATATTTATATAAATTAAATAAAAAATTCATATGTAGAATTTCAATCAATTTTTTCCCATCATATCCCTAGCAAGAACAACAATAAATATTACCCAAAAAAAGTGGAGTGAAGGTGGGGCGTGGGAAAGATTGCTAATAAAACCTATCAGTCTTCCTATTAGTGTTTTGTGTACCAACAATCTGTCCACTCATAAAGTAAGTGCTTAAAGAGTATTGCTAGCACTAACTTAGTTTTATTAACAGTTTCAAGTAATTAATGACGAGAAATTGAATAATTAGGGATGACAGTGGCCTCCGGGGCCCATAAAACGCAAGAGGATGACATGTTGAGAAAATATTGAGACATAAGGCATATGCAGATTGTCCTTAATCATCTTGATTGTGCCAACACCGTAAATTCTATAGGGAAAGGAAAAAAGAAAAACAGACTGCATGGTCTGCTTGCAAACTGACCACCCAATTGTAAAGTAACACATGGCTATAAAAATTTCTTAATTTTCCCTTTGCAAATGTGTTGTAATTTGATTGGGGTGATCAACTTGCTAGAGGACCTGGTAGGCCTATTATCAAAACTCTTTTCTATGGAATTGCTTATCGCCACATATGTCTGGTCTTAATTTTGAAATTTCATTCCCACTTGCACTAATAGTTATATTATTATATCTCAGTAAAAAAGAAAAAGGAATAAAAAGAACTAAATAACCCTTCACACTCATGGTCATTAGGGTGTTATGTATCGGGAAGGTTAGTTTATACATAATGCATAGACCATCAAGTGAGGATGAGATGTGAAATTTACAAATGATCAGGTCATTTGGTCTATTTCAAACTAATCAACAAAAAATTAAGTGATGAAGATAGCATGTAAAGCACTCATAATTCTCTCCTAGGAGACTAAACTGTCTCCAAGTTTAACTCCATCGTCTTTAATAGTTAATTGCATGAGCAACTGGAATTAAGTGCACTACCTTAGCTTGTTGGCTATTGTCCCTTTAGGCTTCACCAGGCCTAGGTCTCCAAGACTGTCATGAGCATTATCTGGTCAAAAAGACAACTGAAATGGAACAAGGGTTATAAATTTCTCTAGTGTGATGGAAAGGTTTTGATCTCCTAAATTATAAACTTGAAGAAATTCACTTTCTTCAAATACTGGGTTTGATCTGGAACCTTATATATTTATGACCAGCTTTGTCTCAAAGAGTAGAAAATTCTAATTTGAATTCTGAAACTAAAACTTATAAAGTGTTGCCTCACGACTTTTCTCTCTCATGTAATCATACCGTAAAAAGAAACAGTGTACAATCTCATAAATAGATCAATACATATATGATTGCAAAGACAGTTCGGTAATCAAAGGCAGAGTGCGACTGTAACAATTTCTCGGTAATCATGATTACGGAGACAGTTAAGTAATCAAAGGAAGTGTGCAAATTCGTAATAGATCAACACATACATGTAGGAGTTGGCTACAAATTCTTGTCCCTAAAGACCTCGAATAGATCAGAGATGAAGCTGGAGGCAACAACTCAACATGAAGCTTCAAGACAACATTCTGCAACAATTTCTCGAATAGGTGGCAAGCAATCCAAACCAGCCGATGGGATGCTTCTGTTCCCTCCATCGTATCCAACGCACCCCTCGATAGGAATAACATGAGTAGATGGAGAAGAATAACCTTGTCGTGAGTATGGCACCCCTCTGCTCAGGTAGCTTCCAAAATGGGATTAAACCCAATATGATCTGGAGATTCATATTGCAGTCCAACAATCCCCACCTCCTTTCACAGTTTGCTTGACGATATCCAATCCCCCAATACGTGCGAGATGTTTTGCTTAATAGAAGAGATAAGACCTAATGATGGAGACGAGAGGGAGAGGAGAAGACTTTGGGGATTTTAATGGTGGGAAGATGGGTGAAGTGAACGGAAAAGAGAGGATGAGATGAATGAGAGGAGTTGATGGAGAATGTTTAAACGAAGAAGCTGGAGAGAGAGAAATGATAGAGAAGGTAACGTTTCAAGGAGAAACTAACGTAAGGGAGAAGTTGATGAGAGTGAAAATGGGGATTGCTCCTATTTTCTATTTTTGGAAACATTATAGACGGATGGAAGAGAAACCGTTTGAGAGTGAGGAGGAGACGTGGGGAGAGACAGATGATATGATTACAATTGAATGTGTGGGGAATTGAATGTGTGGGAGTGGGTCCACATCTCAATAATTTAAGGGAATAAAGAGAATAGGTGACACATGGGGTAATCCTATTGGTTATAGGGTGTGCCACGTGGCACCAATTTGAAGAGAATAAAAAGCAATGGAGTGTGCCACATGGAACCAACCAGCATATAGTATTAGTACTAGTAAACACCCCGTGCAATGCACGGGACAAAAATTGAGATGAAACTAAAAAGTGAAGAAATTAAAAATAAATAAATCAACTACCCCTAAATTTTAATGACCAGCGCACCTAGAGAACAAACAACCATCAATTGTATACCTTTAAGCACTATGTAAACTCTAAAACCTAAATTTTATGAACTAAATAACTCTTCTAGAACATGAATGTCTATTATGAACACTAAATGTCTCTTTCAAATTGAAAGTTTGAGGCTAAAAATCAATATGAAAAGTTGAAGTTACAGAAATAAAGTAATAGGGATATGCACCCAACGTCACACAAATTGGGCAAAAATTAAGAAACTATCAAAAAAATGATGTATGCTGTATTTTTGTTTTAAATAAATATTACAACAAAGCAGGGATAAAAATTCAAATATAACCAAGTAATAGTGAACTAAAAGGGCCATCCTTCCCTTTTACAAAAAAGAGCCCATTAGAAATTGCCATGCTCCCATCTGTTTTGATTTCCATAATATAAATCTCTCTTTGTTACACCATATTACAGTGGGAAATACAATTTGTATACGTTCAGAAAATAATTGAAATAATGACCAATGGTCACATACGGACCATGCATTCACCATGATGATGAGTATAACATGCCAAAAATGAATCCTTCCCCCCGCCCATTCCCAGCCTCCCCATCCGTGCTACTGCTCTTTAAATTAACAGCTCAAATCGAAGACTGATAATGAAACAGAGTGGGCATGGTTGTAGCTGATGCAGCTGCTGCCGTTCCATCAATCTATTCAGTGGGTCTGTCATGTTGTAATGTGATAATGAGAGGATAGGGCTGCTCTTTTGAAGCCAAGAAGAGAAACAGAGGGAGATGGTTGTTATTCCAATGTGGAAATGAGAGGATGGGGCTGCCTTATATATATATGTATAGCTATAAATTGCTACCTGGAGATGGGTATGCTTGATCTATATATTCTAATTATTTATTTATTTACTTCAAAACAACGTCCTGAGCTCCCTTTGTTCAGACATAAGATAGATGGTGGGGCCGTGAAAGGGTGTTGTAAGTATTGTTTATCTGGAAAGGATTGTTGAGAGATGAAGATATGAGAGGGATTTTGTGGGTGCTGTCATGAGAGATGGCTGAAAGAACATGTATGTGTGTGTGTGTGTGAGAGAGAGAGAGAGAGAGAGAGAGAGAGAGAGAGAGAGGCTTCGTTCTTTTATTTGCCCAAGTGACGAAGGTGATAGGCCATCTCCCACCCTCAATTGCATGCTCTTGTTGTCCAGCACTGATTATACAAATTGAAAGATCACCATCACCGTTGCATGTAGCAGAATAGTCCAACTAATTCTGAATGTCCAACATTGATCAAACCCTCTGCTACCGCCCACCCACAACACAATTACTATATAATAATAGTAATAATAATAATCTCCCTCTCTTTTAAGTTCAACCCTTACAGATTGCAATCTCCTATCTCCCTCTCTCAAGCAAAGGAGGATTGGAAAATATATATTTTTAAGGGACGAAGAACCGTAATGCTTGGAGTGGAACCCGTTACACTTTCATAAAGATCGTTACAACTTCAAATAGTTATAACTTATAACTGTCCATTTTCAAGGAAATAGACAGTTCACGAAATAAGAGTTATAACTTGTAACGTTTGTGAGACTCCAAATGAATGAGCGGGGGTTACTAATAAAGAGTTGTAACGTGTGTGGGACTCCAAAAAATGAGTGGAGGTTACTAATATTTTAGTGGGCATATTCATTACCCATCAAATAAAAGGAGATGATGTGGCTTCACGAAGTAAGAGTTAAGTGACTGGTTTCACAATGGGACGTTTCAGAAAGAACATCTTAACACGTGGCAAAACGTGGAGTGCTATGTGGCATCATTTTGAAAGAAAAATATAGAGGTTTGAGGGTGTCCACGTGGACACACTGTGTTTTAGTATAGTAGATAGATAGATAGATATGAGGAGTGCTATCACCAGTCGCATTTACTCCAAATTATTCCTTAAACGCAAGATAGGCCTAGTACTTGGAGGTGTTTCCTTATTTTAATTGTTTAAAACACAAAAGTCAAACAAAGTTTGACAATTGTATGGCCCTAGTTGCGTGTCTGGAAGAGTTGCGATTGGGGCTAGCAAATATATATATATATATATTAGTGGGGTGGCACGTGTGATGCACGTGAGAGAGAGAGGAATGGGAGAAAGACTGGAAAAAGGGATCCTAGTGAGGGCATTTTGAAAAAAAAAAAAATTAAAAGATATAGAAACATGAGAGATTTTTTAGATTAAAAAAAAAATTGTATTAAAAGGGACATTTTGAAAATAAAAAATCCCTACTTTTTCTCTTGAAAAGTAGTTAGCATGTAGTAGAGAGGGTGTGCCTCTTCGTTGAGAGAGACCAAGGAGGTTCCATGGGTGAAGATAAAGATAAAGATTTGAGGGAATCATGGAGATATAGAAGGATTATTGTTAGTTGTAGTTAATATTACTTCAATACCCCTACTAACTTTTCTCATTAAAAATTAGATAACATAAAATTGGGACTCATTAGGAATATTAGAAAAAAATTAACCAACTTTTTAACCCCGCTTTTCTTATTATATATATTAGCGGAATGCACGTGCGATGCACGTGAGTGACCAGTTCTAATGGTTACAAAAAAAAAAAACTACACAACAATAAGATGAGAAAAAATGGTTTGAATACATGTGAAATGCAATATATTAAAAGATATATTTTGTTTTGATGATATGCTAGTATCTAACATCGTATTAAATCGTTAGTTCAATCTAACTGATATTATTTATTTAATCTTATTATTAGAAGGTGAGTATGCCGAAACATAGCGATGTCATTGATGTGATTACATTCATATTTTGATAGCTTAACAAATAAACATATTTAATTTGATGAATGAACATCTTAGTATTGAACTATGTAACAGCCAAAAACATGGTCCACATTTGACTCTCATTAACCGTAGTTAAGATTTACTAAGCCTTAGAGTTGAATCATCTATATTTGATTTTTTTTTTAACTACATGGGTTAAAAACTTACCACTCAGTTGTAAATTGACACTTTTTCATCTAACTGTGGTTACTAATTTTTAATCTTTAAAGTTATATTTCTTTTGGAATTTGATAGGGTGGTCGGCTACGAAGAGGACCTTTTGATCATCTAATCACTACTCATCCCTATATGTCACGGCAAAATACATGTTCCACATTTGACTCTTAATAATTGTAGTTAAGAATCACTAAACCTTAAGGTTAAAATATCTAATCTTGGTAGTTTTTTAACTACAGGAGTTAAAACTTACAAACCAAAACTTAAGGGCATTTAAAGTATGAGATGGTTTGTCAATTGATACACCACATTACTACTCATCCTTATATGTCACATGTCACGACCAAAAACATGGTCACACATTTGACTCTCATTAACTGAAGTTAAGATTCACTTAACCTTAGGGTTAAATCATCTAACCTTGATTTTTTTTAATGAATATAAATAATTTTTAACTATATTTAAAACTTATCATCAATTGTAAAGTGACTCTTGTTCATCTAACTATGTTAACAATTTAAACCTATACAATTAAATTTCTTATGAAATTTGATAGGGATTGGCTATGAAGAGGACCTTGCGGTCATGTAGTAACTACTCATCCCTATATGTCACAGCCAAAAACATGGTCCACATTTAACTCTGTCACTAATTGTAGTTAAGATTTACTAAACCTTAGGGTTAAAGGATTTAACCTTAGAGTTTTTAAAAAATAATATAATCATTTTAAGTAAGCCTTAGGGTTGGTTTATCTAGGATTTCGAATCTAGCACTCATAGGCAAGTGCAATGGGTCATGGGGAGAAAAAGCCAGAAGCATGAATAGGTAGGTCTAGCCAATCATGGTCATGAAAAGACCGTAGTGAGCACATCCAATAGGGCACAGCCCCATGGCATTCCTTTGCTTTTCCATGCGCTATACTTGGTGGTTAACTCAAGCCCAATGCATCTGATCACCCAATCTTGCATCGGAATACAACCATGGACAAACTGTTCATCCGGGAGATAACACACATCAGAGGGTCTTAACAACTTTCTGCAACTAATCTAATAAAGAGATGATGGATCAAAAGGAAGAAGATGAATAAAGAATAAGAAAAGAACTTACGGATAGAGGAGGACCAGGTGATGGCACCAAGAGGCAGGGAGCGGTAGCAAGCAGCAAGGGCAAGAGAGGGTGAGAGCATGAGAGAAAAAAAACAGGATTGAGAGAATCGTGGTGTTAAAGGATATGTAGTTACTTAGTTAGTGGTTAAATTACTTAAATGTCCTTAAGTATAACTACCCTAAAGAAAGTAATAGGATAAAAAAATAGTTGGGTTTATGGTCAATATAAGAAAAGAATTCATCTACTTTTTGACCATCTTTCTCTCATTATAATAGTAGAGACTATATATATAAAGTCTGGGTAAGGCTATAGAGGGTGGTACCTAAGTTTGACCTTCATGTTAGCGAGCCTAGTATTTTTAGGCACGTGGACTTTGTGAATGAAAAAAAAGTCTTTATTTTACAGGCTTTTAAGGGCCAAGTCAGGTAAAATTAACAAGCCTCTGGTAAGTCCTGTCATTGCTAACTATTAACCTAACAGGTTTTGGTGTTAGATTCTACTATCACTAATAAGTGTCACAGATGTATTTTGAAAAAATCATTAATTTGCTCGTTGCTCAGAGGAACAAGTTCCGGCGTCCCCCCTGCGCTCGAACTGTTTGGTTTGGATCTCATTTGACCATCCGAAATCCTCTAGGCTCTGGAACTTCAATGAAGGAGTGGTGGAAAAAATGGACCCAACACCCACTCTTTGGGGTTGCAGGTCACTCGATGGCGATCACACTAAGTGTCACCCTTTGGTGTATTTGAACCCACCGTAATGATGTTGTCTTCTAGGGTACCTCCTGGATCCCATTAGTGTTATTCAGCGAGTGAGGTTTTTATGCTACGAATCGTTTGGAGCCGCAAAGACTTTGGACCCAATTTCCCTCAGCTCTATGGTTAAGTGGACTACTCCAAACTCCAAACCCAGGGTGGATTAAAGTTAACGTTGATGGTGCAGCGTTATTATCGGGTGCGGGAGCCGGGGCCGTAGTTGTGGCTCGTAACCACGACGGAACAGTGCTCTGCAAGTCCAGCAAAGCTTTATATGGAGGCTCTGCTCGTCTAGCTGAAGCCATTGCGATTCGTTTTGGTTTGGACATGGCTATTGCTAACCAGTGGCCAAGAGTGGTTAGCCAAGAGTGGTTGTGGAATCCGACTCAAAAGACTTCATCTGTGGAGTGACGGATCAAGCCCATGTGGAGTTATCGGTGGTTCTAGAGGACATGCAACTTCTTCGAATGGAGTGCACTGAAGTTAAATTTCAGTTTGTCAACCGTTTGGCTAACTCCTTGGCCCATGATCTGGCCCACCGTGGTCTTCATGATAGCATTGCTGTTATGTTTCTGCCTCTTGGGTCACTCCAATCCCAAGGGGCTCCCACTGTAACTAGCCCTATCTCAGTAATAGAATGTTTGCTTTTCAACCAAAAAAAAGACTTCTCGTACCCTCAACCGACACATTTCCTTTTTAATTGTGGTTAAATACCTCTAATAAATTATGATTAATATTTCGAACTTTGATTTCCTAAAATTAAATGTTAACAATATTAACCCTAAGAGTTAGAAGATTTTAACCACAGTTAGAGGAAGTTAAAAAAGGGACAGTACCACTGAAGGAGTGAGACGATTATTTTTCTTTTTAAAAAACACAAATTTATGAAAACTATCAATATTTTTTATTTAATATTTCCATAACATTAGAACACGGATAATTTTTTAATTGGAAATGAAAGAATCTAATACCGTCTCAGATAATTCATTTAAATTATAATCATTGTTTTTTTTTTTTTTTGGTCACATTTTTTTTTAAAAAGAATTGGTGACCGTATCCACTTTTTTTTTGGTGACCATATCCATTTACTATGGTGTATCTTTTGGGACAACGCAAAATAGAAATTACGATCAATGGTTGAGTTACAAGGGAGTCTACAAATAGAATCATAATGCTCGTGAAAAATTGAATGACATTTTGCCAAGTTGGATTTCGTGAAGCATATCTAGGTGAGGTGGGGCTGGTGGTTAAGGAATCATAATTCTCGTGAAAAGTTCAAGCCGAACTCCTTAAAAGCTCAATAGAGTTTATTTATTTTGTAAACAAGCCATAGATTTTCAAACTCATTGGAATTAACAAGCCAAGATTTAGCACTGAGGTACTTGGCTTATATATATATATATATATATATATATATATTAAAATATTTAAAATATACTTACTTCATTTCAATACTAAAATTAAGTATATTTCTTATATATAATAATAAATATTAATTTAATAGTATATAATCTATTTTACTTGATAAAAATACTTTTTATACAATTATAAACTTATACTAAAATTTTATTTAACCCAATAATTTATTTACCTATGATAATAAAATAAAATTTTCATTCAATATAAATAGTTATATCCAATGACTAAGCTACTTGCGAATAACTAGAGTTCAGCTCGAGTTCACTTATTAAAGCTCAAACTTGTTTATTTAATAAATAAATCGAGCTCAAGCTTAATTTTAAGTTTGCTTAATTAACAAACAAGTTTGTACACACCTTACTTGGCTCTGCTCTATAACACCCCCTAGGTGGGGCTCCTCGACTCGAAATGGTATTGCAACCCTCCCCTTTTGTGTTGTGCCTTCTAGGTTGCAAATGCTTCACTGCAGTTTGCAACCCGGCTTTGTGCATACTCAATAACAGAGTCCGCTTAGAAGTGGTCCTCATGCCATGTTAGACCATTGGATATTGAGAAATGTTATTGAGAACGTATGATCATAAGACAACTCATCGTTCTTGAGAAGACGTAATCTTGAGCGTCAAAAATATGGAAAAAAATTTCGTTACTTGTTCATCCCATAAAAGTTTATGCAAGTTATTTTTCTTGAATCAGGTTATTATCACTTGAATTAAGTTACTTAACTGAATTATAAATTCATGAATTCAAATGACATTATGTGGAATTAATGGGTGGCACGTGCGATGCACGTGAGAACGAGGGGAATGAGTTAACCACAATTAATAGGAGTTAAAAGGGACGCTTGTTAACCCGTGAGTGCGATTAGTGGCACACGCGATGCACGTGAGCACGAGGGGAAGGAGTTAACCACAGTTAATTGGAGTTAAAAAGTTAATTGGAGTTAAAAGTAACAGGTGTTAACCTGCGGGTGCGATTGAACTCTCCCCGAGTTCAATCACGATTGGCTGTGATTTTAAATAGATAAATGAAAAAGGGGTAGTTTGGAAATTAAAGTAAAATATTAAATCAAAGGCAATGAGTTGTTTGGGAATTAAAATAAAACATTAAGGGGCCGTTTGGATACACTACCGTTTTTCTGTTCTTATTTTTTGTTTTTAAAAATTGGAAACAACTTTTTGTTTTTAATTTTTTTAAATAGGAAACATGTTTGGTTTTAGTAATCGTTACTTATTTAAAAAAAAGAAAAACAAAATAACACGCTTGGTAAATATGATTAAATAATTACAATTCATGATGGTGGTAGTGGTGAGTGATGGCAGTGAATGTAGAGTAGTAGTAAGTGTTGGTAATGGTGGCGGTGGTGATGGTGCGGTGGTGGTGGTGGTATTGGTGGCGGTGGTGGTGGTAGCATTGGTGGTGGTGGTGGTGATGGTGGCGGTGGTGTGTGGCGGTGGCGGTAGTGGTGGTAGTGTGGTAGTGGTGGTGGTGGCGGTGGCGGTGGTGGTCGTGGTGGTGGTGTTGGTGGCTGTGGTGGTGGTGATGGTGGCATTGGTGGTGGTGGTGGTGATGGTGGTGGTGGCGGTGGTGTGTGGTGGTGGCGGTAGTGGTGGTGGTGGTGGCAGTGGTGGTGGTGGTGATGGTGATGGTGGCATTGGTGGTGGTGGTGTGTGGCGGTGGCGGTAGTGGTGGTGGTGGTAGTGTGGTAGTGGTGGTGGTGGTGAGTGATGGCGGTGGGTGTAGTGTGGTGATGGTGGCGGTGGTGATGGTGGCATTGGTGGTGGTGGTGGTGGTGGTGGTGATGGTGGCGGTGGTGGTGGTGGGTAGCGGTGGAGGTGATGGTGGGTGGTGAGTGGTGGTGGTGGTGGTGGTAGTAGTATTATGGTGGTAGTGAATGGTGGTGGCGATGATAGTGGGTTTGTATTTTCTATTTTTGTTTTTTATTTTAAAAAATAGAGGTAATAAAAAAATTTTGTTTTCTTCATTTTCAAAAACTTTATTCCTAATTTTTAAAAACAAAAAACAGAAAAGAAAAATGTTTACTAATCATGTTTTGTTTAAAATTTTTCAAATTTTTATTTTTAAAAACAAAAAACAGAAAAGAAAGTGCAATCAAACGGGGCCTAAATCAATATTTTGTTTTTATGTAAGGATAATTTGAAAAATTTAGAAAATTCACCTGCAAGACTCTGGCATTATAATAGTAAAGATAAAGATAAAGAAAAGACAATAATTGGCAAAGAAAGAGTCTTGCACAGTTGCAGGGGATGAACTAAGTAACATGGACTTAAGGGATTGAATCATCTCCCAAAAGGTTCGGGTTGCACGGTACGGACTCGTTAGCAATTCTCTTGGATGTGGGATGAACTAAGTAACATGGACTCTGAAGGATTGAATCATCTCCCAAAAGGTTCAGGTTGCACGGTACGGACTCGATAGCAATTCTTTTGGATGGGGCTAACTAGCTTTAGTCTCAGACATTCTCTACTCTCAACAATTGGTTTTTGGCTTAGAATAGAGAGTGTCTGGGAGTAGAGCTAGCACGGCTCCTCTTAAATATGTATAGGGAAATAGTTAACGTATTTGTAAAATCCAAGGTTGGACCTCATTAGTCCATTTTCCCCCTCTTAAATACCTATTAATTGTGTTGGGTATTTAAGAGGGGAGAGGGGCATAACCAATAAGGTTCAACTTTGGATTTTAAAATCCATTTTCCGCGTATGCTAATCACTGCTCATATATATAATATATACTAGCAAAACTCCCGTGCAATGCACGGGATACAAATTGTTTTATGGAAAGATGCAGTCTAAAGTAGGGTTACCAAGTTCACTACATGCAGGGGCGGAGCCAGGGGGCACAGGGAGGGGCCATGCCCCCCCCCCCCCCCCCCCCCCCCCAAACTTTTTGCAATTCCTACTTCTAGTAGTAATCAATAGTGGGTTCCTTAATTTTTTTTTAATTTTTTTTGCCCTCCCCTAATGTTTTTGTCTTATATACACAGTGGCCCCCCCAATCTTTTGTCCTATATGTAGTGCCCCCAATGAAGTCCCGTGATGGCCTTGAGGTTGCCACACGTCCCTATTGACACCGAATTAACTATGGTTAAAATCATCATGATTCACCAACTTATCCTTGATTTTTTAAAAAAAGATTGAAAACTTTTTAACCTTAGGAGTTAGTTCACCACGGTTCACCTACTTAACCTTAGGAAAAAAAAAATTGGTATCAACATGGAGATGGAAGCAACAACTGCAATATGAGGAGAATATAAGGATGAGCCCTAATTTCACCTCAAGTCAATTAAATCCAATTTAAGAACACCTGACTTTTGACTAAGAAACCCACCACATCTTAATTCAGTTCCAAATTCCAAAATCACTTTTCTTCTTTTCAAGTCCTACTTCTTCTTGCCTTCTTTTTTTTTTTTTTTTTGTGAGAATTATATAGTAATTAATAGGCAAAAAGCTAAAGAAACCAAAAATATATTATAGTCATGTGCCTATCAAATGACTTTTAATTTGAACAAAAAGTACCAAATATGGAGTTCGAAGTTGGAATAGTCAAATATGCATCACATGACCCACCCACATCCCTCCCTTATTAAATTTAAAAAATAATATATTTTTGGCATAAAATAGCAATGAGTTTGGCATAAATCAAAGGACTACTCGCATCGCAATCAAGTCGCATGAAACTGTCCCCAATCAATGGCACAATTTTTTTTTTTATCTCTCTTGTGGCTAACAGAGCCCAAGCAAATGTCTTCCCTTCAGCAGGATGAGGACATTCTTCTAAGGCAAACATGAATTTCATATTCTCAAGCTCTTGGAAATTTGTAAAAAGGTGGAGGACAATAAACAATTTGATTCCCAGAAATTTGTATTTAAAAAAAAATCCATTCCGTGTTTTTTTTTTGGGGGGAAAGAATAGGAAAAAAATATTCCAACCTTCAAATTGGAAAAGGTGAAAATAATAAACAATTAAGCAAAGACCGAGTACCTCAACTAAGTGAACTATTCCATAAGACTTAAACATCTCCAGAAGCTCTGAAATGTCACTCCTTGGCGGATTATAGGCATAAAGTTCACATGGTTTCACTTGACTCTTCAATTATGGGGCAAAACCATCCCCAATGTTGTCCTAGTTATTCTCCACTTCTACCAGGGTAGCTGCGGCTACCAGTTCCTCTTCAACAACGGCTAGAGCTGAAGAAAACCCAACATGGAAGAAGCCAAAGTATAGTAAATAGGCGAGGAAGCATGAAACCATTGGATAAGGAAAATGGACCGAAGAACGCAGTGCGGACAAGATGAAGCGTTCCGTTGTTCTTGTTTTGCAGGCCAAGGATGATGTCTTGGCCAAAACCTATAGCTTGAGATAAAGGAAAACCCCATCCTACAGACAAAACTAAAGAAAAGAAGAGAGATTTTTGAAGCGTTGTTCCTTGATGCTATGGACGAGACTAATTAAGCTTCGTTTTAATGGAGAGTTTTTGGAAATATGAAAAGAAGTCTCGAAAATATGGAAAGAAGCATAATAGTAATGGAGATTTTTGAAAAGATTGTCTCGAAAAGATGGAAAGTACTTAAAAAGAGATTTCTCTGGGAGACCAAGAGAGATTGAGAGAGTGGAAATTCTTGTAAGCAAATGATGTGGCACAACTTAAGGAGAATGAAGAGCAATGAAACATGTCACATAAGCATCATAAATGAGAGATGCTGTAGTGGGAAGAAATAAATGAGAAATGTAATGGGGGGTAATGTGGCATACAAAATAAGAAAATTGAGGTCAAAGAGGGATGCCACATTGGCATCCTAATTTCTTTAATATATAGTATAGATATATGGACAGTTATAGTTCATGAGTTGAAAAGGGGCACCAACTAGCATGGCACCCTAGCGGTCTGATGTGTGTGTTTTTAGGTTACCTCTCCAACCAAAGAAAAGAGGCACATCTAACGATCGTAATTATGTGCATCCGACAAAAAAATGACCATGGTGGCACAAGAAAAGGTCATTGGTATTTGCAAAGAGAACAGCCATGGGCCTAAGCAACTGGCTGGAATGGGCCAGATTGAACGGGCTTAGACTTACAAAGCCCACGAACGAAACACTCTTTCCGTGTAAAACAAGTACTTCACCAGTCCCGTTTGTCCATTATCTGTTTGTCCTATGGCAGGTGATAATCAGCCAGAGAGAGTTGGAGGGTGACGTTATCGACGGTCAGATGCACGCCCGACGGCACTCCTCTGCTTCCCTTCCTTCCAAAATGGTAGGTCCAGAAACAGATGCGTATTCGTATCCCTCCACCTCGATTTCATCCTATCCTTCACTTCCGGCGTACCTTAGCGTTATACTCACCATCTCCTAATAAACAAACAATTCCCCTCCGGGAGGACAATCATCAGAACCACCGAACCGGCTGATTCAGTACTACTCACCCTATGGAGAACCAGGGTGCGCACGCTACAAGCCGGGCCCACCACCACCAGCCTTTCCCTCACAGCAACGGCGGGCGTGAGGACTGCTGGAGCGAAGGCGCGACTGAAACCCTAGTCGAAGCCTGGGGCGACCGTTATCTGCAACTCAGCCGGGGAAATCTCCGTCAGAATGACTGGAAGGAAATCTCCGACGCCGTTAACGGCCGTCAAAACGGCGTTAAGCCCCCTAAAACAGGCATCCAATGCAAGAACCGGGTCGACACGCTGAAGAAGAAGTACAAGCTCGAGAAATCTAAGCCCCCGCCGTCCAAATGGGCGTTTTATCCCCATCTCGATCACTTGATCGGCACCAACGCCATGGCGACGGCGGCAAACAAGAAAATTACGCCGATGCCATCGCATCATAAGCCCACCGTCGTTACTTTCTCCGTTAAGCCTTTCAATGAGAACCCTAACCCTAACGCCGTGTATTCCGGTGGGTCTTTGTCAAAGTCGATGCTGAACTCGGCTGGGTCCACTGAGAGCTCTCGTGGCGATGAAAGAGATGATGATGGTAGTGTCAGGAAGCATCGGATGGATTCCATGAATTGGTCTGACGGGGCGGCGTTTAGGGAGTTAGCGAGAGCGATTCTTAAGTTTGGAGAGGTTTACGAGAGAATCGAAAGTTCAAAGCAGCAGCAGATGATGGAGCTGGAGAGGCAGAGGATGGAATTTTCAAAGGATCTTGAGCTTCAGAGGATGCATATGTTTATAGAAGCTCAGCTTCAGATCAAGAAAATGAAGCGCCAGAAGTATAGGCCCGGGACAGGTTAGCTGCAAGATTTGATCTTTTTTGCTATAATAAATTTATTGTATGAATTTGGGTACAGGAATGATTGATTAATGGGGTCATTGGGTTTTCAAACAATTTCTTTGTATTACAGTGTGAGTAAACCTAGTTCACATGTAAAACTGTCCCAAAATTAGATTTCAGAAGGCCAAGAAATGCAATGTTGTTCTTTAGGGGAATCAGAAAGAGAAGCTAATTTGGAGAAGTTGCATATGGGAATTTGTTGTTTTAGAGTTCTCCAACGTCGAATGGATATATCTGTTATCGAATAGGGCAGAGGAGTAGCTTGCATGGTATAGCCGTATAGGTTGTCTAAATTGATAAGGTTCAATAGCATCTGACCTGTACAAAAATGCTGGATGTTCTTGAACCATTGGTCATGAAAAGCTTTCTGCACAATGTGTTTTTGTGTGTTTCCTGGTCAGTGATTGGTACCTTGGCGAGATTATTATCCATGATTTCTTCCTCAACCTAATGTCATCTCCAATATGTGTTATATTAATGAATGATATCAAACTATGAACCTGTAGGCCCGAATAATGTTATGTAAGCAACAGACATTTTTATTGGTTTTAGTTTGTTTCAAAATAATGAAAAAAGCAACTGGACTTGTTGATATGCAACATAAATTTGCATTTGGGAGACTAATTACATGGATCTCTTAGAAATTGTTGCAGCTTTCACTGTGAAATTATTGTTTCCTCTATCCTTCCATTCGGTAGAACTTCTTGTCGTCTAATTGTTCTAGGTCCTACTTCCACTTCCACTTCCACTTCATGCCATTCTAATTATTACGGTGGGCAGTTTTTTCAAAAAGTCTTGAATAAGTTGCGACTTTTTTGTTGAACAATTAATTCATGAACTATTCTAGATTTTAAAAAAAAGAATTGCTACTTTTTTTTCAAAAAGTTGCGAATTTTGCGAATTAAACACGAATTATTCACAATTTTTTGAAAAATTCTCAAGTAAATATCTAATATATAAACTTTTTTTTAATTATAACTTTTCATAATTAAAAATATTGTATATTATCAATTCATCTCTTGACCGGCATTATTTTTTGCCGTAATTTACAAAATTTTCCCTAACCGTCTAGGTCCCGAACTCAGATTTCGTAACTATGATGGTGCGTTCTTGCATAGTTTTCTCAGAGCCTGATAGTTCATCATGTTTCGCTCTATCATTTATGAGATGTTCCTGGTGGAACTTCTCATGGCTAAGATTGTGGCATTTGAATGTGCGAAAATAACCAGCAGCAATTTGGGAGGATTATAGCTTAGTGGATGTTGCATCACTCTACACGTGTTCACTAGTTCAGAATTCAGATAAGGGAGGGCGGAAGCTGGAGAACAACTGAGCCAGTTCTCCTTAATTTCTCTTCCAGGACTTGGGGAATGCTATGGGGGGGAATTGGGTTGATGGATCTGCATGTAACAACTTTTATTAGTCCATGGCTTGAAATCCAAAATTTAGTTATTTTATGTAATTGATCGGACTGTAACAAGCTCATAAAATTTTGTCAAGGTTTTAACAATGCGGTAAAAGGATGTGAGGTTTATTGCTAAATTATTTAGCCATAATGTGACTTCTCAAGGTGAATGTTTGATACATGGGGTTCATTGCGTTGCTCCTAGAGGGATGTTTTGATGGATTTCAGAGCCTCATGGTAGCATAATTTGTTGCTTTGTATGATACTGAATGTTCTTATTGAAACTTGTGATGGGAAAACATAGTTATATGAATAGTTATCAGAGCGAGATGTAAAAACAAGAAGCGGGAGCGAGACTCAAAAAATTCTTGAGAAATAAAAAGTGAGAACTGAGACATGGGCGCCCTACTCCAATATATTAGTATAGGCAATCATACCTTATATGAATATGTGTGGACAATAAGGCGCCTTAGGTTCCAATTCAACGATACTTGTTCTTGGTTTAAATCTTGGATTGTAGATTGAGGTCTACTGTCTATCCTATCACATCCCACATACATACACTTTTGACCACTAAATGGAACGTGATGGAAACAAACTTCCTAGGAAGCGAGCATCTCACACTTACATAGCTTCCGTGCAACCATCCATGCAATTATGGTTTCATCAACCAATACCACTTTATCTGCATATAGCATACACCAAGGAACCTTCTCTTGAATACAAGTGATCGACTCATTCATGACCAATATATAGAGAAATAAATTATAGCTGACCCCGGGATCTTTGGCCACTAAATGAGATGTGTTAGAAGTGATCTTACTAGGTAGCGAACCTAGAAAACGAGCATCTCATCCTGTGCATAGCTTCCTTGCAAGTTGCAACTATGTGGGAAAATGCCAACTTTTTGCCATATGTGATTCTTCTTAGTTTCAATGGATCCCTATGAGATTGCATACAGATTATTGATAGATAGACATCTGGAAATGTTTATCCCCAGCTTAGGGTTGAGTCAGGGTTTGAAGATCTTTCAATTTCTTGATGATAGGGCAGCCAAGCACCCAAAGAGGGAGTTTGGAGCATAGTGTTAAGGGAACCTAGAGTTAAGACTTGGTGAATTAAGGAAGGAATTGTGTAGGAAGTTTGGAGCATATGGTGAAGTTGGCATTGATCCTAGAATTAAGACTGAGTAAACTAAATTGTTGAACCTAGAATTAAGATCGAGTAAACTAATGGAGAAATTGGTCTGTGGGAATGTGATTTGTCTGTAGGTGTATAAGCTTGCACAGATATTTATATATGCTTAGGCCTTAGTGTTCTGGTATTGACATGATATAATATACCAATACTGGTAATGGAAACTGCTTAAACATTTGTATGTTAATCAGGTGTTTCCTACTGTAATCATCATTATTCTTTGAATGGCTAATAGTTTCTTATTTATTTTGTCGTAGAAACTTAATGGTATGTCCCAATGACTAAATTAATAATTTGTAGCTTGTTATCAAAAGTTCTTTAGTAAAACTAAAGGAAGTTCTAAACATGATTGTTTTAAATTGGAGAGTGGCAGAATGAGGCTACCATTTTGGCAATTATGTAGCTTAATCTAAATATTTAACTAACTTTAGGGGCATGACATGATTATGTTAGTGGATACCTGTATTTGTGTCTACGTGCTATATTTGATTTTGGGGAGAGGCTGAGTTCTGCCTGCTTCCATGACTGCATGGAATTTGTCAAGTAATGAAATGACATTTGTAATGAAATCACTAAAGAAAGTTTCCTACTAAACTTCTGCCTTTTTTTTTGGAACTCGGGATGTCCCAGCCCTTTGGGTCAGGAATAATCCCCGAGGGTGCGACGTGAGCCCGCAACCTGCATTCAATGAAGGATTGAGTGGCCTGCTCCAGTATATTTTGGGATCGTTATGTGATGTTTATCCCTTCTAAATTTTTGGACCAATGAGCATTTTTAACCAATGTCATAATCATGTTCTGGCCTGTACACTTCACCTTTCCTGATTGCTCTCCAAACCATATTTTTCATTTCTTTCTTTTTTCTCTTTCTCCTGTGAATGTTCATCTTCTCTTCATTTCACTACATCTAATCCCATGCATCCTGCTGTTAAATTAACCCTGGTAATGCCTTATACGAGCATCTCTATATTGTTTGATTATTGTTGCAATTTCTGCAATTTGACCTTGTTTTAGTCTTAAGCACATAAGAGAGACTTCCACCCTGGTCAGACATCATTTTTAGCATCTGTTTCTCTCAGATATTGGTAATGGGTGTTCTCTTATCTGCTGTTTACTTCTTATTTGCTTCCATTGAAAGTTTATTGTCCACAAATCTTAAATTGCAAGTTGAAATCATATTTATAATGTCTGATGAAGCTCATCGTTGCTTACCTAAACCTTGCTTTTCAATAGTCTGATAAGCATTTTCTCAAATTCACATATCATCAACAGGGAAGAAGTAATAGCTGGAAATGTCATGAAGGGGGTCAATTCTTAGTTACTTCTGTGAAAGCCCTCTTGATATCTCAACTCTAAATGATGGTAGACCTTGTCAGTGAGATATTATCCATAGTTACCACGCTTGAAGCATCTAAGATGATATGCATGTATTGTACCCATGGTTGCCAATGCCATGGCACTTATTCATGATCCGTTGTCTCTGTGCAGGGGATATCTTGTACTTTTGTTCTCTCGGGTGTAATTCGACCGGTGTACCTTTTTTTTTTCCAATTCCGATCTGCAAATATGTTGAGGTGATATTGTCTCCTATAAATATTGTTTACTGACACTCATGCATGAGCAGAAGATGACATGATAATTTGTGTTTTGCAGTTTTACTTGGTGCAATAGTCAGTGTCTGAATAAGATAACAATAGTTTTACCCATCTTTATCTATGATCACCCCACCTCAGATTTCAGCAACATACTAAACATTGAACCAAAATTACTACTATAATATACAACAGAAATCAATTATTCTCCCAAACTAGGCATCAGAAGACAAGACTGCTCACGAATACAGAGGCCAAGGGAACTGTGAGGTTGTCATCAACCTCAGTACTGATAGGGAGTGACTCCACCACTGCCGAGACAAGAGACACAATGAAGAAGCCCCCTAGCATTTCCCAACTTTCCTGAACAAGTCCAAATGCGCAGAAGTAGTGCATGTACCTGTAGTCCCATAAGATTTCACAAGTGCTCATTCGGAGACGAAATCAAACGAATGGAGTAAGAAACAGATGAAGCCAAGAGAAACTTACGCAGCGGATGCTACGAAACCAGCCACTGCCATTGCAATGCTACCAGCAAAAGACTTGTTTCTGTTGTATGGAATCTTCCGACTGCCAAACCGTCTTCCCACAATGTCAGCTACACCTGAAACCAAATAAGTGAACAAGATGCCAAGCCCAAGTTATGGCATTGAAGCAGAAAGTTCAGCAAGAAGTCAAGCAAATTTTCCTGTTTCTTTCACAAGTTGTGCCAGAAATGGAATGTCCTAGGTAATTCGACTCAGGTCCTAGCCAAGTTGAGTCAACTCAATAGACGCTCAAAGTAACAGCAGTACCATCTCCAGCGCACAGGTTGCAAATTGCTGCAATTGCAGTAGGGGAGGTTCGCCAGTAGATCACAGTAGCCAGGGTTATTGTAATAGCATAGTACAATGGTCCCTTAAGAAGTTCCCTAATGCACGGAGGAAGGACATTAAAATCACAATATGAGAAGTTTCATAATGCAGGAGCAGTCAATCAAAATGGTCTGGGTTCTGGTGGATGATTAATGTTATCCAGTTGGGTCAGTTCCGCAGCGGAAGGGAACGGTTGAATTCATGATGGTCTGATCAAACCCATCTGAGTAGCCACCGCGACGCTCCGTTTATTTTCAAGTAAATGGTTTTTGACGTAAATCATTTACAAAGGAAAAGCATTCTTGATATAAATAAGGCGATATATATATATATATATATATATATATATAAAATAAAATAATCAAAAAATTAAAATAAATAAAGAATATTTTGTGAATATGGGTACTTTTGTAATTTTTGAAATATATTTAAAGATGCAGGGATTTTAAAGGAAAAATGACACGACTTACGAGTTTTTAATTACAGAAGTGGTTCATTTTCCGTAATACATCACATTTACAAAAAAATTTAACATACATAAATGGTATTTGTATTTTTCACAGAATTAATTTGACTTTCTCCCATTTTCATTCGAAACAAATGGAGCATTTAAGGTAGGTGGATTCAAACAGAGAATTTGCAAGGAGGAGACATAAAGACCCAAAGTAATAATTCCTCAGAAGTTGTAACCTATAATCTCCAAATCTGCTCATTGACTTGACAGTGGTATCATCTTTCCATATTCCGAGTCCCAGTAATAGCATCCGGAAAATATTGACGCCGGGAATTAGAGCTGCTAGAACAGCTCCCTGATGCCCAGAACTGTGAAAATTTAGCAGATAGGATTCATCAGCATGTATGACTATGAGAGGTGGATAAGAAAAACTTGTTTAGCGATGTAGAGGATTACCTGAAGAGGGGCCAGAATAGCATGAGGACTAGCCCAATGCTTATATGCACAAGCTTCCTATTTAATTTCTAAACATAACAAATCAAAGAAATGGTTATAACTTAGTCACTAGATTAACAAATTGCAGGTATTCTTGCAATTCAAACCTAAATCTAGGAAGCAAATCGTTTGTGTTCTTCCTTGAGTTTTTTTATTTTATGACCTTAGTGCTTAAAAGGTCAGATTTAAGATCTCTTGAACAGCTGTTAAATCCGTACACACCATCTGAAAGAACACAAACGATTTGCTTCCGTAATTCTAGACCTCAAATGCTAATTTCACGAAAGGAAAACAATTTTCTTTTTTCTTTTTCTTTTTTTTGGTAAGGAGGGTGTCTCAAGTCTCAACTGTAACAAAATAAAAGACTAGTAAGTCCTCCGGATGCCCGCAAACCACCACGTGGGAAGGAAAACAAAAAACTGAAAACCCGAAAAAATAAATAAAAAAAAAAGGGGAGAGATTTGGAATTGGGAAAAAAAAACTGGAAACCCAAAAAAAAAAAAAAGGGAGAGATTTGGAATTGGAACCTGGTGGAAGATTCCTCGTTTGGCGGTTTCACCCCACAAGTGAAGTAAGGAGAAAACAACAGCAGCGGCAAGGGCTAGAGCAGAGATATCCTTGAGAAGTAGCCAAGTTTGGGACATCATATTGGACTGGGCCTCCGGAATTCGGAAGAATCAGGTGGAAATGAAATCCGGTGTCAGGCTTTCTCGCACGGTCAGATCGGGGAAGAGAGTTATCATGTAGTAGTAGAGTAGACCTTTCGGCTTTCGGTTTCGTCAGGTGCCGGTTAGAATGAGACAAGTGATTGTGATGGAAAACGAAACAAACAAATTTACTAGGTACAGCTTTTTCATCAATAATCTGAACACTTCAATTCAATCAACGACGAAGCGCACCTCTTAGATCGCACAGCCGTGTATTCACTAATCAGGGAGGGAGAAATAATAATTGAGGGTAGGGTAACATGTCTCTTTGCCCAAAAAAAAAAAAAAAAAAACATGTCTCTTTGCCAAGTCTTGACATTGGATTTGAGTCCTCTTATCACTGCTCTAATATAAATTCTAAACTCAAATACCGCATGACACTAAGATTATGGCTGTCAATGGACTGTCCGGACTTTATTATTAAGAGGAGTGCTAGGCCTACTCTTAGTCTATTCCTACTCTCACCTCCACTAAGTGGTTTGTAGAGTTAAGAGTAGAGATTGACTGAGAGTAGGGCTGAGCATAATATATGTCAGTGTTATATATAAGTACTACATGTTCTTTACCCTAAAAAAATGTTATATGATATATGTAAGTGTTATATATAAGTACTATATTCTTTACCTTAAAAATGTTATATGATATATGTAAGTGTTATATATAAGTACTATATTCTTTACCTTAAAAATGTTATATGTTATATTTTTATATTATGTAGTATATAATAATGTAGATATATAAAATGAATTAGTCTAGGGCTACTCTCAAAGTGTACTCTTAAATATACTCCCAAATCAGCAACCAAAAAAAACACTTCCAAATTCTAATCGTTGATGGCAATTATTAAACCGTTATAATTAGAGCTGATGTGGCATTAGAAAAGACAAAATAAACCAACTTAAATCCCGGCCCTTAGTGGTTAGTTATAAACGGTTAGGATTAAGAAATATATTTGGGAGTACCCATATACCGACTCTTTGAAAATATGCATTTTGTAATATATACAACATTCTCCATTACATGCAATTGAGTTAATATATCATAATAATGTGTATATAAGTTTTATATGCTTGATACTAAAAACCCAAAATATAAAATAAATATATCAGGCTAGGCTCGGGCTTTTTGAGCCTAGTGGCCCACATTAATATGGGCCTAATATATTGAGTGGGCTTTTTTTGGGCCAGGCCACAGGCTAGGCCAGCCCATTAACACACCTGATGATGATATCTAACCAATAAAGGAAACTTGCCCCATTGGTGATGAGTGTAGTCCACTGGTTTGATTGTCCCAAACGGTTGAGATATCCACCCGTTCGCTTAGAATAAATATTAACCATACTAATCGGGGTTGCAGCCTAACCGTAAGCTGCATATCATGAAACAAAAAACAAAAAAACCTGTTGGATGGGAACCATAAAGTGAATTGTCACTTTCTTTCACGGTCCAACCCTTGCCAATCTAATGGTTTGAACCTCTTTGAACATTAAAACCATCTGTACTGTGAATTCTTACTGGTGTTTTATCATGTTCCAGATGAGGATAACCCTGGCCCAACCTAAAATTTGAACAAGGCCAATCCGGACAGAGTGCGGAGCAGCAGTGCCAAACCAGATTTCAAATGATTAGGCTGGTTTTAAACTCCCTAGGTAGGCCCAAGGAACTGGATCGCATGTATGCTGGGCGCATCAGTGTGGGATGTATTGCCTCCATTTATCTGCTTTTCCGCACTTTACTTCTCCAAGAACATTCCTAGCTTGGAGCTAAACCGAGCTGTAAGATTATAAAGATCAATGAAATACAACAAAGAGGTCAACAAAATATGGCTCAAAAGATATGATAACAGAACTGCTATAATTTGCAGCAAACACTAGAACATTAAGAAGTGAAAAGTACAGAATCATATATTCATGACATCATAGAGATTGGTTCATCAAAAGTTAATTTTTGACAGCATAACCCAGAATAGTCAAAGCTTCAACCAGAGTGAAAGCTCTTGAATCTCCCAGATAATTAGATATATTTACCCAGTATAGAAGGGTCCAGGTATCAGCAGGTGATCTCCAGAACAGGTACTTCACCCTGAAAGTCAAAAATTAAATCCAACCTTACAAATGAAACATACAATAGGAAGAGATAATAACAGAATTACAATCAATAAGAACAGGAAGCATGCATACCTGTGATCCCTTCAGAAATTTTTTATGGCGATAATAATATAAAGGAAAACAAAATATGGTACATATTAAAGTAGGAGACTCTTCAAAGGGAAAGAAAACATGTAACTCTTATTACTCAACTTAAGCCACACTGTTTTTACAATTAGAATACATTTGGATTACATAAACAATGGCTGGGAACCACGTGGGTCTTACAAGGCTTCTTACTCAACACCTTATACAGTGGGAGAGGTTTAACTTCTGTTCAACCACTCATAATGAATCGGCCGATGATATGAAGGTGAGCTTCAAGTCAATCTGGGAACCATGATTCACAGAAGACGAGGTTAAGGGTCTGGTTAGTATTCTACAACTCTACCAAATCCAGGTGAATGTGCGTGCCCTTTAACTTATACTTCCAGAACCAGCTTCCTCTGTCCATCATCTCCTTTTCTAAGGCATCCAACTGAATTGATAAACCTGAATTGTGAACGAAAGTCGTGAATATTACTGGTTAGCTGATTCAGGCAGTAACTTGTACAGAAACAATATCTCTGTAAATAAAGATGCAATTTAGTAATGGGAGGAAAATAAGACTTGTATGACTAACAGAGAATCTTCGTTAGAAGAGGGGGAGGGGGGGGAATCAAACATCACAACTGAGGTGCTTAAAATGACAATAGTTCTCTAAACTAAACATGAGCGTAAAAAAACAAAAGTAACCACCACATGAGAGTAAGGAAAAGAACCAAAAACTTTAATTTCTAACAAGAAAACATTAACTTTCAAACTCGAAAGAGTATGCACGGGCCTGTGAAGATGCTGATTCTATTCATGTGAAATATCCAAATATTTGGAATTCACATCAATTTGATCTTTATAACACTCCGGTAAAGAATAATTAACTTTATATGAGTTACAATTATATCCCAACACCCACTAGCAGAGAAAAAAAAACTTGTAAGATTTTCAACTGAAATCAGATTTCATGATAATGATAATATGTACCATTTTCACAAACAGGATTGATGTCGTAATAAAAAACGAACTCCAGCAAGCGATAAATGAAAAAAGAATTGAAAAATCTTTGAACTTAGTCCTTGGAGTGGATATAGTTATGGACTCTCCACACCTTATTATGGACTCCTCCAATATAATTATGTATTATAATGAAAAGCTGACAATGGTACATAAAAAATTTAATCTGACCAGGAAGAACAAAAAAAAGGGATTGTTAAATCAAAACAATGTTGAAATGTTCACATGGCACAAGAGAAGGTTTAATGCTGATAATGGTATACTTGGTATGTTTATGACAAGTGAAATACAGGTGGGCATTTAACTTTAGGAACCTGAATTTCCTGTTGTAACCCGCAATTTATGGCCATTGGGAACTTCAAATACATGGTTTCCCTGGAGAGAAAAAAAGCAGAATGAAAAGCTTTTTAGTACACAATCAAAGACAAGATTTTTATAACCAGAAAATAATTTCCATTTATAACTAGAATATCAGGAAGATGATGCACCTATAGGCAACTAGCACCCTCTATAGGGCGGATCCCATTAAGAAGATCTTCTAGGTGAAAAATCAACCTAATTGGATGATTGCAACCATCCAATTTAAGACATATTTCTGGAACAATTGTCTTTTGCTGTTGGATTGTCCAAAAAGAATGTGGTTGATGGGATAGTTACTCTCATTCCACCCTCTCCAATTTCAACCCAAAGACATCTTTTGTGCGGGAGTCATTGATGTCAGTCCTAACCCCTCGCATCGATGTTAGATTTCCTGAAATCCATGTATATGTTTTATTTACCTTCTATAATACCTAAACCATAGATCCATCCTACATAAGAACATCTATATTTTTCTTTTGTCATTCTAACCTGTAGCACTACATCCATTGCCTCAAATTCTGCATTTCCATGCAGTATGACCCTTAACGCCTCAAACCGCTGAACATCATGTTTCCAATAAATATTCTCACTGGAATTCCAGTCAATCCCTTTATTCAATACTTGGACATTCTGCAATTTGCACCTTCCACACCTAGCACCAGACAACAAGTATTCCTCACTTTTCAATGTTGAAATTTGATATCCTATTATTCTTGAAAAGTTAAAAAGAATGGAACCAATACGTTACCTGTATCCATACTGAAGTGTTGGCTCACCATTTTCATCTATCCTAGTTGAGCCCATAACATTTTCAGCAACAATGATCAGGCTTCCATCAAGCTGAAACAGAGAAATAAGATCATCCTTATTAGGAATAAAGCATAAGAACTATGCATGCCTCAATGTTTATCTAGTTATTACCACCTGAACATCCCTCCATAAGAACTCTGTGACCTCTATTTGTAACTCAGAGCCCTTGGATATGGAACCTCCACAGAACTGTTGTAACACAGAAAATGATAATCTAGTTATAGTTCTTTTTTTGGAAGATAACATAGCTATACTTCATTACAATAACTATCGGTTGCTTAATTCTTTGAATGACGAATACGTAAAGCATCTGGGTTTTGATTATAATCAACAAAGAAAAGAGCAGCTCATTTATCTCAGCAAAGAAGAGAGACTCATTCATTAATCACAGGAGATGGGTATATAGAATTATAATACACGAAGATACATGACGGAGCACTCCCTGGGCAATGGACGAACTATTTGAAAGTTGCTAGTGAGTTCCTATTCGCATTACCCATCATTTAGTTGTTCTTATTCTATTCTAACAAATATAATTCTCTAACCTAATCATAATAATAAAGTTCTCCGTTTTTTTCAAAAAGTCTCAAATAATACATGACTTTTTTGTCGAACAATTAATTCCCGAACTATTCACGATTTTTTGAAAAATAACGACTTTAAAAAAATGCGAATTTTACGAATTAAAGACAATTATTCACGATTTTGTGAAAAAGCCAAGAATAAATATATAATATATGAAATATGTTTGCTTATAATTTTCATAATTAGTAATCCTCTTTAATATTTTTTTCATATCTTGCTCGGTTTTTTACTAATTTATTTTCACATTTTTTCCCACACGAATACTTCTCAAACTTTGACTTGGTAACTATGGGTGGTATCATGTTACTTTCTATTTCTAATTATTAAATTTATTTATTTTATTGTTTCCATTTTTTTCCTTAAGTTTTTCCGACTTGGCTGATTTTTTCCGAACTAGATCCTCGCCGAATTATTTCCGAACCCTGACTTTGTTACTATGAACCAAATTAGTTTAATGTATCTACTACATCACCTAGATTTACAAGGTAATTCGTTGAAACCAAGAATGTCTTAAAGACGATTCATTACTTACAAGGCTACAACCACTCAGTATGTTGCAAGATTACCTTTTGTCTGGTGACCTCCCAAAGTGGGCCCAGAGCAGGATGGAGAAGAATGAGAAACGGTGGTCCAGATTGGAAGTACTCATCATTATCTTCAATCTAAAGAATATGAAGCAGAAAAAAATACCATCATAACTGAGCCCAGCTTCACAAGAAAAAATTACAAGAAGCTAGAAGCATATAGTAAATAAATCAACAATGAACTAAGAAAATATGTGGAAGGCACTAGGCAGATATCTATACTATATTATGAAAGAGCACAATTCAAACAAGGAAAAATTGTTATTTCCCATGTTATCCCTACTAAGCAAATTTTATTTCTCATAGTACTCTTAATCAAAATTTTCTCCACCTCTATATTAAGCTTGCACAGGCACACGCAACTAATAATCATAATAAATCCACCCCAAATCAACTGCGAAAAGAAGCGCTAGCACTGCAGGAGTTCTCATTTAAGAGAAAACATACCTTGGGAATTTTTATACCACAGTGAGACAAGAGATCAGAAGCATTCCGTATGATATCTAACAGCGAACCATCTGGGGTCTACACATTAAGCAGAATTGAACATGTTAATAACTTAATGTAGGAGGACCAGTTATCAAGTTAAGTAACCAGTCTATATTATGTGAAATTTCCTATACACAATAAGGAAGAGAGGTCTGTAAAGATCTAGCTCTCACAAGTCACAACTCATGTGTAGATAATGAATACGATGGGGAAAATAATCCTCAGCTGGTTGAGGCCCCTAAACTCTATGGATCTTCAGGCGACAAGTCCTACTATTTCGAAGACAAACCAAGAACAGAAGTCACACAGTCAGAGGATGTAGGTAGTAGACAAATGATGGGACTCAACTAAATCCTGATGTTTATTGATTTATTATAGGAACTTAGACAAAGTGCAACTTCCGCAAAATAAGAAAGAGCAATTTGATATTAACTTAGTCTAACCATTTGTTTTTATCAGTAAATAGCAGAGAGATATATTAGTCTAGCATTTGGTTTGGTTGAGAGTGTAGTGGCTAAAATTTGACATTAGGGTATCCTTTAAAGTATAATGGCCAGTTTAAAATTTTAAGAAAATGATCTACTCAAACACCTTGGACGGCCGAAAGCCTCCATTTTGTTATTCTGTCAGGGGCATATGTAAGAAATACATAAATATTATCATTAGAAATGAATGTGACTTATTTAAAAACTAAAGAGTTGTGGACCTTTGGGTACATGTGAAGAAGCTGGTTTAAGGACAGAAAGCACCACGAGAAGATTATATTCAAATTTTGTGACACCTCTTTAGGGAGCAGAAGGCCTTTCGGCATTTCACAGATAAGAAATAAGATATCAAGTTTTTGTTCCGAAGGCATTTTGGAATTATAGCCTTATAGGCTCATGTAAAGCAGAAGTCAGCATTGAAGGAAGTTTCAAGATTTTTGGTCTCTCTTGATTGTCCTCTAATCATAGAAGGAATTCTCTTCAACAACTAGTTGGGTTTTGAAGATGAGACCGAGACCTTGGCAGCTTGCTTGGTTCAGTGACGAAATAGGAGAGACATTGTAACTAAGAATCGAGTGAGATTTAAGTAAGGCATATCCACTGGGATGTCAATATGGTGTTTCTTTAAGTGGAGGAGGGCTGGAACAAATGCATGTGGCAAACTTGTTTCCACTCGAGTAGTCTTCGGCTCTTCGCCATTTCTCTTTACAAGGCATGTGGACCACTCCAAACCTTCTGTTCCCCCCACTCCCCCAAAGAAGACCAAACTCTCCAATTAATCACATCAGCGAACTCCTAATTGTCAACTGTTAAATAGGGATGTGTATAATAGTAAAACTAAGAGTATGACAAATGTCTCATTGAATTCTAAGTTTTGGTATTATAGGCTAAGTATGCATTTTATCAACGATAATAAACAATTAAAAGTTTCATACCAAAGTTACAAAATACAATACTAGTAATCAGAAGCACATAAACCTGGCGCAAAGATTTGTCTGTATGCCTTCTTTTCCTCTTAGCAGATGAAGTAACCCTCTTTCGTTCGTTATATACAATATAGGTATCCAGTGCATCTGTAAACATATGTAATCATGAATGGTGTCCATAAGCACACAGCAAGGACAGACACAAAACACAGAACCAGTATAATGCATGCAACAAAAGTTCCAATAGTAGATAAACATTGTTATACCTTCTACGCCTTTATAACATCGAGATGAATATGTATTCAAAAAGTTATCTGCAATATTTTGCATTGTGCATTCCAGCCTGCCACCAGAGACACTGCCACATGGAGAAAGTGGTTATGATCCAGTGTAAGATTTTATATCAGTCCTTAGCTATATCTCCTTTATTAATATATGAACTAATATTGCTCAGCAATAAGAACACTACTGCTCAAAGAGGAAATATTTCAGGGAGAGGGACCCATATATCATTTACTAAAACATAAAGCACTCATAAGTTGATCCTAATCAAATCGTGTAACAGATGTTAAGGTATAGAACACACGCACACACAAAAAATAAATAAATAAATAAATAGCAAAGGAATTTAATCCTACAACTTAATTATATCATCAAGAAAGAGTACATGCTAACCATTCCTTTAAATCATGGAAACATCACCAACTTAGATGACAAGAACAAAAAGAATCTCAAAGACCCTCCTATTTGACCTTACAAGCAAATATTATTCCAGTTATAGTAAAATATCACCTATGGATGTGTTATGTACAAGAGCTTGATTTGGTACCAATATGGTCAAGGACAAAGTAGATGATCAATTAGAAGATCTAAAAGACTGAAGATCACCCCTGATACTCATTCTATATCCTAACTTGCAACAATGTAAGGTGGCTCAAATCTTGTGCAAAGAAAAAGGATAATTGATACTACTCATAGATGCACAAAGTGCAGAGGAGAAAGTATCAACCTCCTTTTCATACACTGTAAGGTGGCTTGAATCTTGTGGGATCCTTTCTGTGATAACAAAGTTGGATTGGGTTCATCCACTAGATATCGTGGAGCTTATGTTCCAGTCCATTCGGGGTTAGGGGAAAGATTATGTAGAAGTGTCCAATCCATGCCAGCCTTTTGGTTATTTGGGAGATGAGAAACAATTGTCAATAGCATTTTCAACGATTAATCCTACGAAAATGATTAACAAGGTGAAGGTGATGGTAGCCCACTAGGTAGCTGCTACTCCTGTCTTTAAAGGCATTAGTTCTAATGACAATTATGAGTGACTGGCCTTCCATGGTAAGTTGTCTCCAATCCAACCCATATTTATGTTGGTTTGGTCTCTGCCCCAAAAGACATGTAATTAAGCACACATTCCGTGTTATATTACTGTATATAAACCATCCTTAATAAAAGGATACAGAAAATACAAGGTTAAGGACATCAGCACTATAATGACTGGATTTGAGTTCACTGAAGGTTGTCTGCTTCTTCAATGCATGTGAATTGCAATAGTAAGAATGATGTGCATAAATGGTGTATGTATTTAACTTGTAGGTTTCCTTCTGACGTACTGGAACTTAGGATATCCCAGGGGACATGCCATAAGGTTATCCTGATGAGGAATAACAGAACTTGCAGTAACAATATACATAATAAACGAAATATAAACAGCAATCAAAGTTTCAGAGAAAGCATGTACCTATGTTGGATTCCATGATGGTCCACGTATATAATGGGCTTTTTTAGATTTAGCACCATGCCTGGTAAACAGGCTGCATTTTTACTTGATGCAACTTTCTCCGCAGAAGCTAGATCAACATATAAAATGTTTGTATTGGCAGGGAACTCTGCCTGCAAGCTTAAACACAATGATATTGGAGTAATTTCTAGAATCTCTTGCTAAGGAAAATATAAAACTAAAAATGAACACTATAGGACATAATCAAACTACCAGGGTGCCTTGGAAAAAAAGATGAGAGAAACAAGACACTGAATCCATGAAGCACAAATTTCATGATATAGCACTAAAACATAAACATGCCTCACTTTCTATTGAATTAAAATCCAATATATCTATGCCATAGACAGATGTAAAAGATATTAGATCAATCACAGACCAATCATAACAGATGATTAAGTGAAAAGACAAAGAAGCTGGTGTCTACAATGCCAAGAAACTGGTTGATTTCCCTTCAAAAATATATATGTAAGCTCCTAACTTTCAAGAACGGTCTAATAGAAAAAAGAACACAAACTGAAGTTGCTTTTTCCACAACCAAGTTCAGAAATCTCCTCAAAGTTTGGTCAAGGAGAACTGAAACACAATGATCCCCAGGTGTTCCCCAGATGCAACTACAGTAATCAGGTAAATTAGCTTCTTTGTCATGTTGCTTTTATAATTTACATAATGTTGGGAATAATGGGTCCAATAAACCACTAAACTTCTAGTAGTCTTAGTTGGAAGGCAAAAGAAGTGGTGTTTTGAATCTATAACGTCTATAAGTAAAATTTTGCTAAAGGCTTCTCTCAAATCAGCCCTATGCCATGACACCCCACAAGCAAAAGAAATACTGCTAAAAAGTGACTATGGTCTCCAAATAAAACCTTTCACGAGTGCATCAAACTGTTACAGCATCACATCATTTAATTTAACTTTTACCACATTTCAGCCACTCATTGAGTTGGAAATAACAGGTTTATCACAGAATGCACCTTCTTCAGACGGTTCACAGGTAATATATTGGACCAATTTTTCTACTCAAAAACTTGTCAAAGTTTTCTAAATGGCCTGTCGGCTCGAGCAGGATGATGAAATTATAGACGATAACAGTAAGAAAATTCCATGGCTATTAGTCACTTAGTTTAATTGGAACATCGCGTGATATCATTAAGACATACGTGTAAAAGCTGATATAACATTACACCAGATATTGCAAAGGATAGTGATTGGGTGCGCTCAATAGCACCTGCTATCAAGCGCTGAGCCGTCCGATCGAGAATCCAACGGACCAAGAATGATCATTGACATGCATTGAAAGGTGGGCCTCACACCATCAATTCTTGGGGCATTGGATTCTCAATTGGACGGCCCAGCGCTCGACAGCAGGTGCTATCGAGCGCACCCAATCGCTATCCTATTGCAAAACAGTGATCATATGCATCATTTTGTAAAAATGGCCATGAGAGATATGCCAATATATCATGTAATATTTTTCTTCAGTAAAAACCAATTGTATACCTGTTAAGAGAAAGAGGTCCATCTGTAATGCCAAACTTCTCAAACTCGGTGTATTCAATGCATGACAAACCATAAGCCCACTTCCCATCAAGATTCTTTTTCTCAATGAGAACATTAATTCCTTCTGTTGCCCCCAAGTTGCGCTTACAGGATGCGAACCCCAATTTCTACCACATGTGACGAGCAAAAGTTAGAACAAGAAGCACAAACATAGCAGAATTTTTTTTTTTATAGGTAATCAAGTCAAGATATAAATAGAAGCAAGCAAAAAAGTACAACGAACTAAAAGATATCAAAGGTTCACACAAAATAAGAACCAGAAACTAGAAAGCAAGAAAATACAGAAACATATAACATGATAACCAAAAGCCCTAACTATGAAGATAATATAAAAGCGCTAATGGAACCTATCTAGCCACCCCTCATCGTCGAAATCCTTTTTTATGGCACACCAAGCTACAAGCAACTGCCTAGCTTTCTGAAATACTCTACCCTTAGTAGAGTCAAAACTATCGAATACATGCCTATTTCGTTCTTTCCAAAGGGACCATCCTATGGCACCCGGAAGCATTGCCTAAATCACCGAAACCGCGAAACGGGACCCTCCAAAGTAATCAAAAACTAACCAGATAAGGAACTCTGAAAGGAGCCAGAAAAGATCCAAACGATACTCAATTGGCGAAAGAATTGACCCCAAATGGCATAAGCAAAAGGACAATGAAGAAGGAGGTGGTCCACTGACTCCTCCATCTCGAGGCACATAAAACAATGATTGGGCATACTCCACCCTCTATATTGCAAATGGTCACATGTGAGGATCTTATCCAGCGTTGCCATCCAGAAGAAGAAAGATACCTTAGATGGAATGCCTGGATTCCATACAGCTCGATATGGAAAAGGAAAGATGGAAAGAACCCGCAATGATTGAAGAAAGGATCTCACAGTGAATTGCCCTTTGCTATCCTCTGACCAAACTCTAGTGTCTCTCCTATGTAAGCTCCGGTTGACACAAGCCACCCTATTTAACATTCTAAGGAATTCTTCTATTTCTCAATCATTTAGGTTGCGACTAAACCTAGGAGACCAGACTGCAATATCGCCACTCCCCTGAAAGCATGAAGCCACTGAGAAATTTTTATCCAAAGCTAAGGAAAAGAGATTCCCAAAGTCCCTTTGAAAGGGACTACCCACACCAGATGTCTTCACAAACATAGCAGAAATAATAACCATAATCAACTAAATAGACTTGGGATGCACTGCAAATGATGAGAAGGTATACTACTACCAAGATTGTAAGTCAAAATTTACAAAATACCATGTAAGCCGTTATAAGCACCAATAGATGAAGATGCAGATGATAAAACAAATTATGACAAAACATTTGACACCCGAAATCAATGCCAAAACAAAATCTATTACCTATTATTATTCATATGATATTAAAATACATATAGCAAAAAAATTCGGTAAAAACTAAACCAAAGGGTTCTATCCTAATTTTGATGATTTCCAAATGCAATTTTTTGCAACTTCTATAGAGCCCGAAGTTGGTAGAAGTCAATCCAGAAGTTTATCCAAACAACCTTAATTTTGATGAATCTTGATTTGTTTGCAAGTAAATATAAGGGAATAGTCTCATCCCTCTCCTTACTTTTCATAAAAGAAAATAGTACTTCCACTACTAATACTAATAGAAGTCCAAACTAAATGTCAAACCAAATGCAATTTTTTGCAAGAGGAGTCATGACGATATAAACTTCTGGTTTGGCCACTCGAACTTCTTTAGGTAAACAGCAACCAATGGAGATTGCAAAGTACCATTTTCTAAAACCATCTTCACAAGACATGCCACAAAAGCACTTTCTGAATTGGCCGCTCGAACTTCTTTAGGTATCTGTCATGAGCTTACTAGTACATGAAATATATAACACATTACATGCAGGAAACTCTAGAATTTATCCATTGGGATATTGGCCTAGAAGTTCCTTGCAAAGGCACGTGTTCTGTTGACTCAGCATGCAAAATAAAAGTTACATAGTTACGAGTTAATAGTTTAGGAATGACCTCTTCCTACTGATTGATAGAGTAGTCAAGGACCTAACACCTTGATGAAACTATGAAAGTGGGCCTGAATTTGTCATACATTTTTGAACCACAAACATAATGATCTCCATTAAAGTGGGCAGCCCACAGCATTGTCATTCCATTAATTTTTTTCTTTTTCTTTCTCCTTTTTTTAACACTAGTGTTGGTCAAAGTTATAGGTTGATCCATTGAAAACCAGGATATACAAATTTGCATGCCATGCCATTCAGTTTCTTGAATATTTAACACCCAGTCATATGCTTCATGAAAATACTGCACACCATAATAACTAGATTATTTATATATAGTTCACACACACACACACAAAAGGAGAGGAAACAATGTAAATAAATCTGCGAATGTAAGACATACCTTACGATGGCGTAAACCTATCCCTGCCAATGCTAAAAGGGTCAAATCTGTAGCAGCCACGACATTACTGCAAACTCACAAAGTCATACTCCACAATCAGTGGTCATTGCTCAATCCAAGAAAAATAAATTATAAGATTACAAATTGACTATTTAATGTTAACCTGACTTGTCGTACTGTTGCACCTTTTCTTCCATGATCATAAAACCACTGGAAAATGCCTTTATCGTATGCAAGTTTCCATATCACACCATGACCACCGGGTTTGCATACTGGTGTGAATGGTTTTGTAACCAGCCACTGGCCATCTTCTGCACCAACAGCTGGAACAAGAGGCTGGCAATGCACAAACCAAACTACTGAGTGCACAGTTTTATTAATATGATCAAGGAAAAAGAATTCATTCATAGAGGAGTAATGGCAAAAGAGATCTTAATGGTCTCCACATGAAACCTGCTCAAAAAGTTGGAAACTTGATTGGCCTCTTCCAAACCATCTGAGTCTTTCACATAGTGTAGTTATGCGCTCATGGTTGTTCTTTGCGGAACTTGTCATGATTGCAACAGGAGTGATGCATTGTTTTCCATAGATTTTGAAGTATAAAAACTCTCTAGCCTGGCAATATTAAAAGAGGTAAATCAACTATCATTTTAACCACAGGCACGTAATTCCAGCATTCATAATCAATAATTCCAATGCGTCCACATCCTTTTTTCTCGAGCATCAAAGGCGAAAATGAGTGCTACAGGCTTTGATAAACAAAGATCCTATACCTGAAGATCTCTTATAAGACCTTCCAGTAAAGTCCGTCCACAATAAGGAAGCATTGCAGCAGGAAGACATTCACCTGTATCAGGATCAACCAAACCAAGCCTGTCCCCAGAGCCTCCAAGAGGATAAATTTCACCGAATTCCGGCAAACCCTGGAAAGGAGAAACCATGATTACAATTCCAAAATGATCTATAACACATCCTGAAATTGCAAAAGTTAATACTATAATTTAGGGGGCTAACCTCGATTCCCCATAGAGCTGCTTGAGATGCATATTCTGTATTTTGAGAAAGATTGAGTCCACTAGGAGAATGAATTTCTAAAAATTGACATTCCATTGCCTCATTTATATGCTGAGACCAATTCATAGTCTGTCTTTCAGAAGTTGACTTGGAAAGGAGCTCTAATACCATTATCTGATATCTGCAGCAAATATTTACTTGAATTAAATATAGACATTTGGCTTTGCAACTCAATATAAATTTTGACTCTGCATAGCTTCAACTTGAACTTGTGAAATGATTTCAGGGTATTTGCAACCGGAAACCACACGCTTAAGTAATTAGCGTCTAGAATCTTTTCAATTTTAACGGTTTTCCTTAAGGAAAAATCACGTTTCACTCCTTGTTCTCCACTTAAATTAGACACTATACAATGAAATTTACTGAATGCAAACTTGAACACAGTTAAACATTTCTCAAGTCTCAATTTATAAATTATATGGTTATAGTTTTTGGAGAGGAAGAAGAGAAATGGAGAATAATGGGATGGATTTTCTATCCACTCTGCTGGACATCCAAATTTTCGTAACAAGCATGCAACTACTAAAGACTAAATATGATATAAGATAATAAGACATACTGAGGATTAAATATAAAATAGCATAAAAGATGTCCTACAATACTCCCCCTCGAGCTGGAGCATAGATATCGACCATGTCCAGCTTGACGAGTATTTCTTGGATACCAAACAGTTCATGAGCTTTGGTAAGGATGTCCGCAAGTTGCTGAAAGGTGCAAACAAACAAGGTAGAGATTATTCCATAAGCTACTTTCTCTTGAACAAAGTAAATGTCCACCTCAATATGCTTAGTGCGTTCGAGTTAGAGGCAATGTGAATGAGATAACCAAAACCCCTAGCTCAGATATGAAAGTCTTCAGCCATAATAGCTCACTCCTCACTTGGGCCATAGCTCTATACTCAAACTCGACACTTGAGCGGGCCACAACAGTTTTGTTCTTGTTATTCCACGTAACCAAGTTCCCACCAAGAAATGTATAATAATCGGATGTGAAATGATGATCAGTAGATGAATTAGCCAGAATCTGCATCTGAGCCAAGATGACCATTCGTAGTACACATAGGGCTGGTAAATGAACCGAGCTGCTCGCGAACAGCTCGGCTCATTAAGAGCTCGTTTGAGCTTGTTCATCTAATAAACGAACCAAGCTCGAGCTTGATTTTTGAGCTCTTTTAGTTAACGAATTGAATCGAGCTCGAACATGCATGAACTCAACTCGTTAAATGTTTGGCTCGTTTAATACTATATAAATATTTAGTTGAGTATCTATTATATATTTAAGTATGTTAAGATAATTATTATCTATTATATGTATTTAAGTGTGTTAAGATAATTATTAAGTATCAATCATATGTATTTAAGTATCTAAGATAATACACATATTTTAAGTTTGATCTGGTCCATTAATCTAAAATAAAAGAATCTGGACATTTGAAGAGTTGAGTACATGCAGGGAGAACCAACCAGATAGCCTTCCGCACACTATCTGCACTTACCAAAGACCATGAGATAGCTCCAAGGAGAACCAACCAGATAGCCCTCCGCACACTATCCGCACTTACCAAAGACCAACTAAATAAGAAGTTGTGAACGGAAGAAGGGAAGACCAATTCACCCCCACTCGGGAGAGGAAGTACCTCCTGATCACACCCACAATAAGGCAATGCAATAGTAGATGATCCATCGTCTCTTCTACATGAAGGCATAAGAAACAACGATTGGTCATCCTCCACCCTCTATTTTTCAAGTGATCACAAGTAAGGATCTTATTCAACGCCGCATTCCATAGAAAGACAGACACCTTAGAATGAATACCTGGGTTCCAGACAAGTCTATGTGGAAAGGGAGCATATGGTACTGACTCGAAAGATTGAAGCAATGAACCCACCGAGAATCTGACAGCGTCTCCTCTAGACTAGATCTTACGATCTCTGCCTTGAAGGCTCAAGGGGAGACACTTAAGACGTAAAAGAAGGCAACCTAAGTCCTCTATTTCCCAATCATTCAGATATCGCCTCAAAGTCGGGCACCACACCACCCCCTCATCTCTCAACTCAGCAAAGTACCCCATTAAAGCGTCCCGATCAACAGTTAAGAGCTAAGAGGAAGATGTTATGGAAGTCATCATTCAATTTCGCGGAACCGCACCATAAGTCTTTCCAGTAACAAACTTCTAACCCTACACCCACCTTGAACCTAAACTTGGGGATGACTAGATGAGCGACTGCCATAACACCTTTCCACAAACCAACCTCATGGGAGCGCCTGACCTCCTACTCTCTCGGTTTTGAAGTTTTATCATTGAGGTATTCCAACTTCATTGTTTAATCTTTCTCCAACATACAATTAAATAGCCTGAGACCATGCAAGAAATTATTCCCATCAAACTTAACTGTGATGATGCATAGATTACCCACTTCTGATTGCCCTATAACTGGTTTGGCCTCCATTATTAACTAAAAAAATGCATCACAACTACTACAAAAGTACAAATCCTTCAAAGGAATACACGAGATCAGTAGCAAGACATTAAATAACATCTATATTCCATCAAGTAAATGTTAAACAAAGAATGAATGACAGTAAAATAGAAAATAACGATATACAACCATAAACTACAAAATAACATTCACTAATCTACATCAATACGAAACACGGGTCAAAAGGATGGCATTATAAGAAAGGTGCAACAAACATAGAGGAGGCAAAAAAATCATAACTTCATCAAATCTTCTATGATCATCATGGAATAAGGTTTGGATCGAACAAGAATATCATTTTATCCAAAACTATAAGAATTAAGTGACCAGAAAAACTTGTAAGGGATCACACTAATGAGAAAGATCCAATCGAATATTTTGGTACTTTAACTGTAAATTAGAGCAACCGCACCTGAAACTTGTTAAAACAAAAAAAAATTGTGGAAATCACTATACATCATCATAAAACATCCTTTATTAGCCCATAAAAAATACCAATCATTTACGGCATTGTTCACGACACTATTCACATTTATTGTTCACGCAACTGTTCATGGATGATGTAACCCTTCCGAACAATGAAACCCTAGGTTTCATAACAACTCCGCAATCTAGGATTTACATTCCCCAAAAAAGAAGAAGATAGAATTGTAAACCAGATTGAGCTCTGATGCCAACTTGAACACTATTAATCTTCCTCAAATCTTTATTAATAAATTCTAAGGTTATGGTTTCTTGAGAGAAAGAAGAAGAAAAGAAGAGAAATTGATAGAGAATAATATGATAGATTTTTCATCCACTCTACTGGACATCCAACTTTTCTTATTAGTGCTGCAAAATGTTAGTCACATCCAGTGTTTTAAAAAGTGTGTGAGGCTTACGCCTCAAGACTCGCCTCAGGGCGAGGCTTAAGGAAAACGCCTTGAGGCTCAACCATGAGGCTTAAACCTCATGAGGCTCACATAAGGCACACGTCTCATGCCTTGAAGCTCGCTTTATGTTTATGACGTACATCTCATACATTGACTAAAATTAGATTTCTAACTACAACTGAGACTTAAATGTCAATTTTTTAAATTTGTTATTGGTTTCAACTAATTTATATATTATTTCCTATGTACGCATGCGCCCACAAGAACTCACACAATGTACACAAATGCATACATACATACATATATATATATATATAATATATATACACACACATATATATGTATGTATATTTCTCTCGATATATATATGTATATATATACTCTAATCTTTCATTAACATTTTGAATATTTTTACAAATTTTCATATATTTTATTTATTAAAATGAGAGAGCATGAAGCTTTCTTGTGAGGCTTACGCTTCACGTCTCATGCATCTGAAGGTCCTAACGTCTTGCCTCATGCCTTCACGTTTGGTCCTAACGTCTTGCCTCACGCCTTCACGTTTTAAAACATTGGTCACGTCCATGAGAATTAAAAGAATTTACAAGTATCCCACTACTAAGGACTAAATATAAAATACGACATACGGAAGAATAAATATAAACAGACATAGTTTCTAGAATCTAAATGGACCTAACCAATAACTCCGTCTGCAGTAAAAACAACGTTAAACTATAATGAAGAATGTGACTGTTGTGATAAAAGCACAGTTTCCAGTTTGTTAGAAATGTATTTAAAGTATAGTTTTATCATTCATAACCCAGTTGTAAGAGAATCCAATTAACAATGAATACCCCATTACCTGAACACATTCACTAAGATTCAAGATATACCCATCTCCTAAAGCCCATCAGGCTATCCACAAAGGTCATGCCTTTCATTATAGTCATAATATTATTCTTCACTTAATGTTCTTTCATAATCTCGGAACCAAAAAAATGAGATTGTTACAATCCCCGGTGGACTATGAGCCTAGCTTTCTGCTCCTTAATCACCCCTATGATCTTTTGCAGTAGTATTGGTTAGGTTTCTAACATTTGGTATCAAAGTTGGCACCACATTTAGAGTTCGAGCCTCAGAGGAGGCGATCTAGGGAAAGGGCTATGATGCCTTGGGCCAGAGTAAGAGTCACGGCAGGGAAAGGGATATGCCAGGGCAATTAAAAAAGATAGGCCAGAGTGAAAGCCGCCACAGAGTGTGCCGCCGTCGGCTAAGGAGTGTGGTGGTATGTTATGATTCCTGATGTTTTATCATTTATGAGCCTAGCTTTCCACTCCTTAATCACCCTAGGGCCTTCTGGAGTAGTGGTTAGGTTCCTAGCAGAGATCAATATCACTATTCCTAAATTCTTACAGTGAAGGAACAGGCTGAAACAAAAAAAAAAAAGATTTAGAAGAACTCACCCAATAATTCCTCCAATGCAGTCGTAGAACTGTTCAATCTCTCCCAGAGTCCTCAAAAGCTTTTGAAATGTTACAAGTTCTTCGCCCTTGGCATTTTCATCTCTCTTCTTTCCCACCCCCTCATCACCACCATTCACATCCCAATTCTCAATCATCTCAACTAGAACATACAAGGCACTCTTCAACGAGCTTCTCCCAGACTTGAATTCAGTCTCAACCAAATCCATCTCCGAAATCAGAACGTGTTCTTGCCCAGCTGCAACCAGACATTTAAGCCAAAATAGCTCGGAAAGTCCGAGATTAAGAGAAACCAAAACCCTAGAAAATCCATTTGTACGAACGCGGAAGAATTCCTTTACTTTCGGATCACAATCAATTACCCTAAGTTTCTCTATCAGGCTCTTCGGTTTCGAAAGCCTCGACCGGAGACTCTGCAAACGTGCGATTTCTTTGAGGAAATCGAAGTCCGGCACCGGCGCGTACTCGACAGGCGCAGTGGAAATGCGTGGTATTCGAACAAGTGAAAAAGAAGGAGAAGACAAGAACGAGAAGGAGTCGAGAGGTTTTTTGAAGTGGAGTGTTCTGTTAGCGTTGAAGGAGATTAAAGGGAGAGACTGAGACGTGTTTGTGGTGGTGGAGTGAGAGTGAAAGAGAGGGTGGTGGTGTAGGATAGGAGTGGTACGCGCCATGCGTTGGTTAGTGGGGATGTCCGGAATGAAGAGGGAGAGAGATGGGAAGCGCAGGGATTGGGAGGGAGAGTTTCATTGTCTTTTGTTTAAATAAATGAAGAAAAAAATAGCAATTAGGAAGAGAGGGGGGGGGGGGGGGAGGATAAGACGAGATGCTGTAAGCATATACCTAGGAGCCGTGAGACATGGGAGTATCAACTGTCAAACTCCATCGTTTAGCCGTGTCTCGATGCGACCGCGTGTCCTAAAACCTCATCTATTGCTCCCACTCCTGAGTTCCGATTGGCTGGCTATCTTTCCTTTTGGATATTTCTCTCTTTTGTTGCTATTCACACACCGGGTATGTCTTACTGTGCAAGGTGCGTTACGGGCACGACATATACCGTTGAGGAAATCCTTATCACCCAGCGTGGGCCCTGAAAAATTGGAACGCGGGCAGGCCCAACCCAGTAATTGGGCTAGGAGCCTAGGATGGGCTGGGATTTTCGGACCTTGGGTTGGATTAGGTTGAAAAATGGCAAATTGACCTCGGGTTCGTTGAGACTTTAATCAATTCCACATAACCCCCGTCCAAGAATGTATATTATTTTGGAGCAATAGTCCCCTCCTATGGTAAAAGTTTTGTTTTCCTAAAAACCAAAGTTAGATTCTTTAAGGGTGAGTGAATCTTAATCACAGTTAAAAGGAGTTAAAAGGGGACATGTAGTGAGTTTTAAGGGGGCAAGACGCCTCCCTCCCCTTCTCGTATGAAGAGGTGGTTATTTTTCATTATTTTAGTAGTCCCGTGTAGTGACTCAAACCAAATAACACCCATAGCTATTGATCACCATCTCTTAAGCAAGTAAATATTGATCAATATTAATTGAGCTAACTAATAAATGGAGTTCACTTAAACTTATAATGACTCCCAAATTATCTGTTTTGAGTCATTTCAGGAAAGACATCCCTGCTTGTTTATGTTAATTTCAAAAGTCACAAACTCAAATCATGCACATAGATTTCTGCGAACAGAATGCCAAATGGGTTTAGACTCTCAACTGTCCAGGCCTGGCCTATACAGTCAACCTTAGCCCATCCTGCATGGACCCTAGGCCTAATTCCAGGCGATTGTCTTGGACAGGGCTTCAGTCTGCTCCTTTTGAAATTGCACCCATTGTCCAGCCCGAGTAATACAGACCTTAAGATCAAGGCTTAATGGAGGCCCGCAAGCCAACATGTACATTTTCATTGACAATTTGGTCTATTAGTCTGATCAACACGCACTTGAATTGGAACTGTGATGTGATAGGAAATGTGGAGCCAACACATACATTTTCACATTTGCTATCTAGCCATAATATTATTAAGAATAGGTGTGTGCGGCTACTGTTAGTTTAGATCGCAACTCTGTAATTCTCTTTCGCTCCAGAATATAGTGAAATCTCGGCGACTCCGTGAACGTACCTCAACTTGAGAGAACCACATAAATCTAGTATTCTTGTGTGTTTGTTCTTGTTTTATTTTCTATCTAAATTTCGTGTCTCACATATCCTGTTTCTGGATTCATTCCCTAACATGATGGCATGGTTATAATCACCTGATCATTAGTCCATGTATATGATGTTTGGATAGGCCATTGCCCCAAAATTGATAGGTTGATCCCAATTACTCATCCATCCCTAAAAGCCACTCCATGGAATTTTGGGGGCATGCTTAAGTAGAAAAAGTGTAAAAGATACAAGGAGAATGCTACTGGCATGGTAATTGCGGCAACTTCAACTTTCTTGCACAAAACAACACTTGCTATTGTTTTTACTGGTCACTTGTGCACAACCTGTTAACAGCTATTGTTTTCTGCAAAAGAGTTGAAGTTAAAGCGATTACTGCTAGCATTCCCCAATATTAGCAATTATAATTTTGTTCGTCAGTAATAAAGCTTTATAGCCATTCTACATCTTTTGTTTATCAGTTATAAAGCTTTCTAACCATTTTTCATTGGTTGTGTCCTCTCTCTCTCTCTCTCTGATCTCTCTCTCTCTCTCTCAATTGATTGATTTTTCATAACAATCAAAGCATTTTCCTTGTTCTGTAAGAGTAGCAGATACCACGGGAGATATAGGCAATCTGCTAACATGCATGTTATGTATTTAATCCGCATCTCCTTTTAATAAGTATGCTAATAGCCTCCATGAATCAATGGTCAAACCTACAGTTGATAGCTAGTTTGCATTGGCTGCAATCTAGTTAGCACAATTCCAGTTTTAGGAGATCACGAGAAAAGCAAGACGATTGATCAGGACATGTTAGGGATTAGTGAACAAGATTTTGGCTAGGCTTTCTGCACTGTCCCAAAATACGAGAGACCTAGCAAGAAGAATGAATGAAGATAGGACTAGTTACCCTTCATTGGGACATCTTGACAAGCCTAACTCTTTGAAGCAAAAAGTATATAATATTAAAACAAAAATGGTAGTAGAACTCCAAATTAAGCTCTACCAATATCTATTAATGTTTTCTTTTATTTTCTTCTCTATTTCTTGGGTAAATCAGATCTATTATTTTCACAAACACTACAATATCAGCTTTCAAGCTTGCCAAACCATTCAAGACTTTGTAGAGTTTAAGTACTATGCAGAGATTCTGCCAAATTATCTTCACTCTCCATATATCTTGATCTCTAGCATAGGTAGCAACCAAAGTCAATTGTATAGATTGTGGTTATCGTACCATTGTTAATTGTGATTGAATGTTCCATTAAAGGTTAAATTTATTCTCTTATAAACATTTCAGAGAGTCTAGTACGCTCCTGGTGTTGTGAGAAAATCAACAATAAAAATAACCAGACGGAAAAGAATAAACCAAACACACACACAAAAGGAACACAAGAGATATACATGGTTCGACAACAACCTGCCTACGTCCACGGATCAAGATCAGATCACTTCTTTATTCACAGAAACCTTGAGGAACTGGTACAAAAGCACTCAACTCACATTCTCTATGAAAACCCAAAGAAGAATCCATATTTATCATTTCTTAAACTTTTCTCAAGCTCTAGTATCCTTTACTCCTTTCTATAATCTCTCACTCTCAATGCAAAAACATTCCCTTGATCCTTTCAAGATGATTAGATATCAACCTTAGACCCATAATCCCCTATTTATAAGCCTAAACAAGAGACATAGACTGATAGAAAGTCCCCCAATCGGAATAGGGGTTTCCCAGAGCATATAAAGACTAAAATAGCATTTCCTGAAAAAATCCCAAGCACAATGGTATTCTGGGCGATCGATCCCCACTAGGTAGGGGCGATCGATCCCCCTTGGCGGGTGATCGATCGCCCCTGCCTTATTTTCGCCAATATTTCAACACCTGGAACTTCTTTGGAGAATCCAGTTAAGAAAACTGCTGTCCAAATATACGAAAATTGACCTCCTGGATTATAAGAAGATTTGAGTACTGATGATCAAGCGGTATACAATCACGCTTATTAAAATGTGGTATTCTGGATTATCAAAAAAATTAAATGTCATATAGATGACATGTCTGAGTTAATCAAGAAAAGAAATCATTTGAACTCTTAACCAGACGAGTTGCAATGGTTTAAGAACCATGTCTAACCCTCTAACCCATTGTGAATATTTAGTAAAACTGTTAGAGATGAGAAGCCAAAAATATTGGGTTCCATTAATTGAAATAGAACTTAATCTGTTGCTAGATATTCACCAAGTGAAGCTTCATAACTGGATCATTCATACAAAATCAAAAAAACAACAACAAAGAAATAACAAGTGATGACTACTACCTTGTGTTCTGGTTTCTCTTGGACAAGTACCTCAAGATCTCACTTAGAATTGTCGCATTCATATAGTCAGATCTAGAGTACTTGACCTTCTTGCATGTTTTCTACTATCATCTCCTTCCTTCAACCTGCTAAGCTTTGAGGATGAAGGTGAGAACAAAGAGAGAGTTAAACTACTACCAACTTCATCATCCTCCAAATCTCTCTGATACTCATCGTGTCTTGGTGTTATCTTCAGAGATAGACTCAAATTGAGGTCACAATCCAAAGCCTTCCTTTTCGCCGTGCTTCGCTCTTCTGGAGTCATCTTGCAGTTCATATCCTGGCTGACAGTGTTGTTGAAACAATTCATTTGTTCTCTCCCTCTTTCTTGCAATTGGGTTATAACGTTGGGTTCCCTAGGGGTTGGTCTGATTTCAGTTCGCCAGGATTTGCGATTGTGAAACAATTGGAATTCATTTTGTGTTTCATGGGTTCTCTTATCAGCTTGTCCATTGGAAATAGAATTACCCATATGGAATAAACCACGATAGCGTGAATTAATGTTGTTGCTGCCGAAGATCCTCTCAGCTACCGAGCCATAAAATCCAGGTTTGGTCCAATCATTTGAAGCCCTGGTCATGTAAGGATTATGCATCTGGTTCTCATGACCACTCCAAGAAGCATCACCATATCTTGAATAAAAGAGACATCTTGCTATAAGATTAAAATTTTCAAAAATCCTTATTAATTAACACTAGAGAGAGAGAGAGAGAGAGAGAGAGAGAGAGAGAGATGGAGCAAGCTTCATACCTGAAACTGGAAGTAGGCCTTTGATTAAAACATTGTAGCATTGGGAGTTGGCTAAGGTTGTAAATGTGGCGATCTCTACCTTCAATCAGATGCCCTTGCTCCATCGTAACTGTCATAGAAAGGCAACACTCCCATGACATTAAAGAGATGACTCAAGCACCACAAAACAAACCCTAATTTCATTATCTCAGAAAAAGCATTTGATGTACCTTGACCAGGGTCGTCGTTCTTCTTGCTCCTATACATCTGATAAAACAATCCCAAAAGGCAAGATTGTAATGTTATAACTAGTGAATTGAAGCAAGTACATTAAGAAATTTTAATTTCTTAGGTATATATATATATATATTTATGGGTTATGTTAATCAAATTACCTGTAGATGGCTCTTGACATGAGCAATGCTAAGGCCTTTGATGTCCATCAGTTGGAGAACCAACTTAGGTGTTGCTCCTGCCCCAAACGATTTAGTATTATAACAAGAGAATTTCTCATATAATGCTATGAGGAATTGAGGATGCATGATATATATATATATATATATAGGAGGTGTGAAGAGACTAGAATACTCACTATCTTGTCCACCGAGTCGCTCGATGGCTTGAACGAAACAAAGGTGGAGATCAGGCGTCCATCGGAGCCTCGAAATCTTGGATCGGGCATATTGCCGTACCGACCCAGAATCCGCCTTCCTCTCAATCTCTTCGATGGTGCTGTTGCTCGGACTCCCTCCATTTATGGGCTTGCTATCATCATCTACCTCCTCGCCCTCATCCTCATCCTTCTCTGAAGGGCTAGACTTTGAACCCTCACTGCTACCACTATCCTTCATTTCTTTTATTTGGAGGCTTTAATTCTAAGTTTATTAGCACTAGAAGCAATAATTACGGATTAGGGCCTTCTGGGTAGCTCAGAAATGATCTTCAATCTCTTCTTCCCTCATGAAGAAATTATTCTTTAGAAGAGATCACTGATACCCCCATGCCCTTGAGATAGAGAGGAACACGACTTCTCTCCCTCTCTCCATGTATATGATATGCATGCATGCATGTCTATGTATGTTGTGTGAATGGATTGTTGTGGGGGTTGTGAGAAAAAGATAGGGTTCGAGGAGGGAAGATGGATATGCATGAGAACGGTGTTGGGATCACCACACTAACTCAAGTTGCTGACGCATTGATACCTGCTGTCTCTGATGCAGACCCAAACTAAAGAAAAATGTCGCTGCTTTTCCGTCGAGAATCACGGATTGTCCCTACTCGGGACTTACTACCACCACGTCATACCAAAACAACCAAAAGATTCTAGATTTTAGGGTTTTGATTAGACCAAGAAATGAAAATGGATATTTTGTGGGAGGAGTTATTTTTCACTTAAGAGTGTACGAATAGCCCCATGTGATGAAGGCCTAATTTGAGTTGCTCCAGCTAGAGTTCCTAGTTGTTTTTTTGGGACGTATTCTTCTCTGGTTGTAACCGGTTTTGCCAAAACCGGTTACCCCCCGGCGCGGAGGTGGCCACCTGTCTCTTTTGACATTTCTTATATATGGTTAACATTCATTCACCCCTAAGGTTCATCCATCTATTTTTGGTTTTTAGAAAAAATAATAAAAAAATTTATTAACCGTGGTTAAAATTTACCAACTTTTAGGGTTAATTTTTTAAAATATTTTTTCTAAAAACCAAAGAGAGGTGGGTTAACCCTAGGAGTAAGCGATTCTTAACCACAATTAAGGGATATAAAAAGAGACATGTGGTGACCACAAGGTTGTAACAGGTTTTGCCCAAAACCTGTTACAACCGGAGAAGATTACCAGCCCCTTTTTTTTTTTTTGGGTGAAATGTTATAATGTAACTAACACACTCTAAACTCAAACACACAGCCAGACCGAAGTCTAAACTCACACACACCCAAACCTAAGGTAGCTGCTAAGGTGTTATAAGGGCAAGTCACACACTCATTGTTTATAGTTTTTTTTTATAGTTAAATCTTTAAAAAAAGTGAAAATATGGAAATGGGATTATGCTTAGCAAATTTTTAAAACCAAAAAAGACTCCACAAGTTGTTCGTGAAAAAACAGTTGGAAAAAACCATTGCGTGAAAACCATCCGGGTTGACGGATCAGGTAAAAAATATTGCTAACCATTACCCCAGATGGTTTGCTTCTCCTTAGAGGCTAGGTCTACACTTGTCCAGTCCCAGGCGCAGCCTACGAAGTGAATAGGATTAATCGATGCACAAATAATGAACAAACTCAGTTCTTAATGTGAGCTTTCACATTATGGCTGATTTGGAAAGCCCGAATTGAAGTAGTCTTCCATGCCTCCGAAATGAAATAGTCTACCATGCCCTGATAAAAGTGGCAGCTAACAAAGGCTTCCATGGCCAAAAGGGAATCGCCTTTTGTTTAATCATTAATGTAGTTTGTTTCGGAAAAAATAATAATAATAAGAATATCTCTTTGATTAAATGCTCAGTTTTTCACATTTAATTATGATCATAATCCGTTCCTCCCCCGTGAAGCGAGGAGCAGCATCTGGCCCCCCCTCTGACCCCTTATTGCCAACACGTATCCCTTCTTCTTTCTTTTTGGTTTAATAGGGGGGGGGGGGGGGGGCAAAAGCCCACAGCTACACAGAACAAAACCTAGCCAAAGCAACTCCTACCAAGCATCTCCTACTACATCATTCCAAATTAAAGGTTTTAAACCCTCCACCCTCCACAGGTTCATCTAAAATAGTTAGGCCAATGGGGGGCATTTAGACCATAATTGGCTAACCAATCAATAGCCTGATTCCTTCTCGAAACATATGTGATAGATTACATTCTCATGGCCTAGCGAGCAACTCCCTACAAGCCCGAACTAGAGACAAATTAGGGTTGTTTCTTGAAACATTCTTCTTCGTATCTAAAAGCACAGTCAAGGAGTCCAACTCTAAAAACACTCATTTATAACCTCTCTCCCAAGCCAGCTGATTTAGCCAATTGAACGCTGCCCAAAGCTAAGTACCAATATGATAAACAAACCCAACAAGCCATCTACCTGCATCATCTCGAATAATACCTCCGCCACTAGCCATATCCGGGTTTCCTTTAGAGCAACCATCTGTATTAAATTTTACCCAACCTATAGGTGAGAATGACCAACTGACAAGAGTTTGTTGTTTTGATCGCTTTAAAGGATCACATTCCAAAGACTTCTCTCCCTTTTTAACTCCTTTTCAGTGTAGTTAAGATTCTCTAACCTTATGCTTACTATTTTTAACCTTGATTTTTAGGAAAATATGTTATGGTTAAAAATATTAACTATAATTAAAGGAAGTGAGAAGTTAGGGGGCGAGAGGCGTGTCTCCTCGCCAGCGGATTAACGCTCTTTAATAATCAGGTTCGACTTGCTTCTTGTAGGACGCCATTGTCTGTGTTTGATATACCATGGTTATTGTACCTAACTTTACCTATGGAATCAGATCATCAATCTCCATGGTCAAACTAACGACCAATGTGAGTGATAGATAACATGGTCTCATCAAATAAAATTGACTTTTGACTAGGAGATCTCTCATATGAGACCCGATATTTCGTCCACGTACGTGAGTATCCATGGGATTTATGGACCGAAATTGCAGTCTACAAAAAAATTACCAAAGATTTCTTCTTTAACATCCTACCACTCTTTCACTCACGGGCATCTTGAGAGATGACGACAGCACTCCAAGAACCCTAGAACCCTAGAAGGCTATCCATCTCTTTGAACATCTAATTTCTTGTGAGCCACAATATTAAGGCAAAAGATTACCTGTGGTGGATGCCTGAGCTGGGCGCAAGGGCATCCACAAACATGGGACGTGTGGTAATTTTTTAAGGGAAAAAGTTATCAGTCAAAATCAAGAAAAAAAGTGAAATGATTTTTCACTTATGCTATGTTTGGTTGTTGAGAAAATAGGTGAAAACATGGAAAAGAAAAGAAAATTTTAGATTTCTAATACAAACTTGAGTTGTGTTTTGCATAATTTTCTTTTCTTTTTCATGTTTTCACTTATTTTCTCGGCAACCAAACATAGGGTTAAAAAAAGGCCACACGTCCAATGGTTCATGGATGCCCTTGCGCCCAGTTCGGGCATCCACCAAAGGTAATCTTTTGCCCAATATTAAATGATCTCCTGCATTCCAACCCTAAGGATCATGCAACCCAATATGTTTGGACGGGATACTTACATCATCACACCCATCCAAAAAAGCCAGCCATTTAATATGGTAGCTCGCAAGCCACCCGATTTGAACCTTAATTATTTGGAATAGAGATTCAATCGGGTTGGTCTGAAAAGATTCATCCCAACACCCAACCTGTAAAGTCAACCCCTAACAGTACTTTTCTTTTTATTTTATTTTAATTTATTATTGCATGCTGAGAATACGTGAGCCTATTAATGCGGATCCACCATCATCTTGAGAATAAGCATGTCTGTCTTTTTCTGCACGTTCAAATCAAATATCATTCATACATGCCATGCCATACTGTGCCCCATACCATGCATGTTGCACTACATGGCACTTCATCAGTTGACCCTTTCAAGCTTCAATGAAGCTTCACAACTGCTCCAGCTCCATTGGTAATGGTAGGTGAATGTATTATTCCAATATAAAGTTTTAAAATATATGGTATAATACCATGGAGAAACTTGTAGCTTTGAGTACAGTAGATGTAACACAACCAACAAGAAAAACACCAGGTCACAGGGCATACATGAAGGGTTAAGGACCCACCAATATTTGACAATATACATGATCGGATAATCGTGACCGTCCGTATTATATGGGTCCAGAAAATGGTCTTCAGATCAGATGATTGCAGCCATTTAAATGGTGTGTTATTTACATATGTGTGTGCTTTATTTATACTTATGCATGCAAAAGGGAAGTCATTAGGAATTTATATATATTTATTTCTTGGCGACTGGTGAGTAGTCTTCACATCAAGACGTAGGCATGTTTTGAAGAGAATATTATAGAAATATGATTATATATTTGTGTCAAAGGTATTGATTGTCTCATTTTCAAGCACTTGGTATGGCCCACAAGGGTTACATCTCACCCATCAATTTATTTTCCTTTGATTATCAAGTGAGTCCCATTGATTTAGTTTTACATACTCTAATTCTCCTAATATTCTCATTATTATTCTACAAGCTTAGGTGATTATTTGTGTCAAAACTGAAGCCCAATCATGGCCATTGATTCGATATTTTTGTCTACCTATCCAACGAGCCAAAACAAAAAGATTGTCTGTATACATATCTGATGGTCTGCAAAATAGATCAAACAGTTGTAATTGAACAGCCGGTATTGTAGGAGTGGACTAACATTTTGATGATCTAACATTGGTGAAAATGTGTAACTAATCTTCCCATGAAAACCCTAGGTTCCTTCATAGCAAAGTACATCTCCTTTCATGTAATAAACCTTAATCCACCTATCAAATGATCAGGATAATCTAATCAACTAGAGGGCCGTCAACTGGACATCTCGAATCAAGCGGTTTGTGTGAAGGTTGTATAACGATATTTTATTATAAAGTCCTAAAATCTGTTTGTTTTTTTTGCTTTGGAAGTCATAAAATTTGTTAGTATAAGATTATATGTACATTCATCTTAGACAGTTTCTATTCAAGAAAAAAAAAAACAAATACTAAGAGAGAAAAAAGAGCAAGGAACAAAGAAACCAGACCTAAGACCCATGTTTCACGGAGGATATTCTTCCATCCTTGTAAGTGAAAGATGGTTTTTAAGTCTTCTTCCTCCCTCTTTGCAAAGTTTGTCGTCTTTTAAGTAATGTGTCGATTCATTTCAGACCAATTATAACGGGATCGAATCACAGCCAATCCTATTGAACTCAAAGAGAGTTCAATCGCACCCATAGGTCAAAACGTGTCTCTTTTAACTCATGTTATCGGTGGTTAAGATTCACTATTCCTTAGGGTTCAAGTGTTCAACAATCTTAACCCTAGGATAATTTTTTTTTAAATATATTTTTTCTAAAAACTATGGTTAGATTGCTAAACCCTGTGAACCTTAATATCTTAATAGAGATTAATTAATATGGGTTAGAACTCAGAAGAGATACGTGCTGACCTATGAGGTCGATTGAACTCTCCGTTCAATCGCAATTGCCCGTGACTCGATCTCAGTTATAGCTTCAGGTCTTAATTTTGCGTGTGATGTCAGTTTGCTTGTAGAAGAAACCAAGGCCTTGGATTGTCTCTGGTGGGGAAGTCAAAATGATTTTGACTTCCCCACCACTTGGCCCCTATTCTATGGCTTCCCGAGACAAGCCCTTTCTGGCTTCGCCAGAGACAATCCCAGGCCGCGACGGCCTCTCTCAACAAGGAACCAGACTATGCAGTAACGGAAGCTGGATCGAAGTACTCCTCGCCTGCAACCATTCAATTGGGGGTGATGCCAAGTCAAATTCTTTTAGCTATCCAGTTATTATTTATTTTTTATTACTTAAAAAGCAGTTACTAACAAACAAAATTTGACTTGGCAGCGCCCCATTGGATGGTTGCAACCTCGTTTGTTGCCCAAGGTTACTGCAAAGTCTGGCTCACCAGAAGGTGACTATTCCATATCTCTCCATATCTCTCTCTCTCTCTCTCTCTCTCTCTCCCTCCCACTCACTCACAAAGACAGGGCAATATTACTCTAATCTTCTTATAGTAGTCAATTAGAGCACTTAATAAAATATTTAGAGAAAGGGTGTTTGTAATGAAAATGGGTATTGGAGACATTGGTTAAGTTGTATATCCTTCACTGGGACATAGGTCCAACTCCAACCCCAGTAGGGCATAGGGCTCTAAGGTTAGGCAAAAGGTATACTCTGGTGCTCACCAGAGTATCCCTCTGGTGAGCAACAGATCAATGGACAAAAAAAAGGCTAACTCACCATAAGTCATTTTTTTTTTCCGCCCATTTTTGACTTTTTCCCATTTAAATTTTTTTTCCCCCTTTTTTCGTCTATTGATCTGTTGCTTACCAGAGGGGTACTCTGGTGAGCACCAGAGTAAACCTTTTGCCCTAAGGTTAAGGTTCACTTGTATTGGTTAGAGACTTGGAGTAATACAATATTATTTTAGGTCATGCTCCTGTGGTCCCTAGGTTTCCGACACCACTGAAGCAAACGATATTTAATTAATCTTAAATTCAAATCTTGACATGTATATGGGGATGCCACTGAAGTCATGAACTGATTCCGACTATTTTAGGAGTTGAGCCTGCAACAGGTGTTTGGATAAGCAGTAGAAAACCAAGACCAAGTCCTACCCTGAAAAAAGGGAAGTTGATCAGTAAGCGCTTGGTTATGGTGGGAGTAGCAAAGCTAGAGCAAGCTCACTCCATTTTTCCATCTCTTTTTTCTCTCACAGCTTCATCTCAGTTGAGAAGAGGAAATTCCTCACCTCCAGGCTCCAGCCGAACCCAGTTCTTTTCTAGAGTGATATAGGCTCCATCCCTTTTGAGCACACAAGTTAAGTATTGCAGTAATTGACTAATTGTGAGGTCATGTGTTCAGCCCTCGACTTGGACAATAGCCTTTCATCTTTAGGGCGTGTTTGGAATAGGAATATATTGCAAGAAATTTCCAGATAAGGCTCAAACATTTATATGCGATGGAAGGATTGGAGATCTCTGACAAAGTATTTGTCAGCAAAGGCCTTCGGGGGTATGTTTGGTTGCCAAGAAAATAGGTGAAAACATTGGAAAGAAAAGAAAATTTTGGATTTATGATACAATACTCAATTGAGTTTTGTCCAATTTTCTTTTCTTCTCTCTTTTCCCTTATTTTATTAGCACCCAAATACAGATTAATTAGAATCTCCCATATAAAAGACTTTCTAATATTTCAAAAATACTTGCAAAAGGAGCCAAGCTCCTAGCACATTGAATACGACTTTCCTTTCTCCCAACTTACCCTTGAATAGCTACTACAATTTGTAAAATTTACCCACATGCTCCAACCAATAAGCACCTCAAAAAGCTTTGGGGAGGGATATATCTTCAGAAATTTGAATGAGAGATGAATATTGGGCCTTTCTGGACATTTTATATTTTAGAAACCAGAATACTGTGCAGTCTCAAGGTTGTATAGAGCCATTAGAGATGAGCATGCAGAAAGCAAGAGCTCTAATGATGAACTTGAATGCAATGGAAAGAGAGTTCACTTCTCCGAACTTGTCATCATACTTTAGTGATAGTATTACTGTTTTATCATGTTAAAGATTATGTAATTACATGCCATCATCTAGAGCTTGTGACTACGTAAACTATGCTGCATTGGAGGGAGTATAATTCATAATGTTGTATCACATAGTTTGATGCAACCCAAGATAAAGGGGCCTAGATATAGTGATTATGCATTGAGGTTTATAGAGGTGAGAAGCATAGTATCATATAATTAAAGAGTTGGTTGGATTTGGGACAAGTAAAGGGGCGGTTAGATTTGAGTGATTCCTTTCAATAGGGGGAGTGTCTTCCCCATCTTTTATTTTGTTTTGAATTTGAATTGTAATCAAGTTTTAAGCTTTATCATGATCGGTAATATAAAGTGAGTTTCAACTTTTTATCGTCTTCTCTCCTCCTCAATTTTTGGACAAAGCTACCTGAGATCATAAGCAAAATATTGGCTTGTGTCGGAGTTGCAAAATTAACATTGACTGAAATTCTTAGCGTGTGTTCGGTTAGCGAGAAACTGGGTGAAAGAAAATAAAAGAAAAGAACGTAAAATAAAAGAAAAAAAAAGCTTAAATTTCTTACAAAATAACCATCAAAAGATGGATGAAGGTTTTGAAAGAAAATTTGTCACTTTTGAGAAAGTGTAAGAAAATGGAAGTGTATTTCTTGCAAATCAAACACAAGAAAAATGTAAGAAAGCATACATTTCTTTTCCTTTCCCTCACTTTCTCACCAAACGAACGCACCCTTAAAGCTCGTAGTTGAGATTCTTGATATAGCAACAAATTTGGTGTTGATCAAATTGTGAGAGATAAAGTCCCCCCCCCCCCTCCAAAAAAGAAAAGAAGCAGCAGAAGAAGAAGAAATTGTCATGAACTGGCTCCAGTAGTTTAGTATCTCCTTCAAATGTTTCAATTTGTTGCTTATTCATTTAATACCATTAGAATTAGAAGGCTTCGAGAAATAAGGTAGTCCTTTTGCCGCCACTATATATGTCAGAGTAGAAGATTTTCGATCACACTAGTTGGTTATGCTCGGATTGGATGGAAAGCAATGTTCACTCCAACGGACGAATGACTAGAACAGGATGTGATAACATGAAACAATAACGGACTGATAGGACGCAAAAGTTATTCTTGAATGAAGAATCAAAGCCTATATATTTGGAGGCATGGCCATGGAGATGTCAAAGCTGATTTGGAAACAAGGAGTGAGCTATGATATAGGACTGGTTAACATGAATGGAAATTCTTAGAAAGAACAACTTTGAGACAAAGATGGAAAATCATAAGCTAGAAAAAATCGTACGTATATATCCCCCCCAATATCAAATTTCTAATTCACATAGACGGGATCATGGAAGAACAATGAAATATATGCATAGCTAATGCTTTACGAATTTACAGAGTTACATGTAGTGCTTCCCTCCTCTAGCACAGGAATCGACAACATTTATACAGATTTTTGTTATTCAATTGTTGTTAAAGCTTCAAAAGTGATGGATTGCTTATTCGAAAGTGAAGCATACAATCTTAGAAATATAATTTAAATGCGACCCTAGGGTAGATATTCAATATAGTTGATCAGTAGATTCCTAGGTTTCCAATTTTTTTTACCTCCTCTATATGGAAGATGGCTCTCCAACATCGATTTCGGAACTGTACAACATATACAATTTATTTTGTGGATGACCATGGGAATGCCTAGACTTAATGTTGGAATTTAGACTTCAGTGATAATGCTAGATAAATTAATTATAATGACCCTCTAATGCCTATATAAGTACGATTAAAATGATCTAGAGATAGAATTTCATCAGTTATAACTTAATATTATCATAATCCCAGCCTGATCTACCCCCACAAAAACCAATGGTCCTTCGCTGATCTTATTTTGCGATAAAAACAAAATATAGATTGCATGCTTGAGCAGACTAGAAAAGAAGTGAATCAAATATGCTCATGTTCCCAAGTAAATTTGAAACTATGATAATGCATAAAAAAGATGATATGGGAACAAGTGCTGGGTATTACCTTATATGTGATAAGAGTCCCACTATGTTGATACAGCAAAATGATCTATATATCCTCTTGGACAAGTACCATCAAGATCTCACTAGAATGCTCTCATTCATAGAGTCAGATCTAGAGTACTTGGCATTCATGGATTCTTCCTACAATCATTCTTCCTTCAACCTGCTATCTTTGAAGCCTATAGAATATTTTTTCTTCTTCGAAGGAGGTAACAAAGAAAGAGAGAGATTGCTATCTACTTCTTCCTTCCCCCAACCTCCTTCCCTCGCCTCTGGTTGTCTCGGTGACATGTTCAGCGAGAGATTTAAGTCCAGGTTGCAAACAGCAGCCTTTCTTTTTGACATGTTTGGTCCTTCTCCGGCCATCCTCAAGTTTGTGTCTATCGAAACCGTGCTGTTCAAACATCTTGCTCTCTCTTTTCCTCTTTCTTGCAATTGTGTTAGGAAATTGGGTTCTATTATGCTTGGTCTGGTTTGGATTCGGCATGATTCTTGACCATAAAGCAATCGAATTTCTTCCTGGAACTCGCGGGCTATAGTTTGTTCAGTAAAAGTAGAATTATCCATATAGAAAGCCCCATTCTTTGTCTTTTCGCTGGTTCCACCAAGCATTTCAACTACTGGACCATGAAAACCAGCTCTCATTCTAGTTTTTGTGTTGTCGTCCATATAAGGGTTAGACATCCAGTTCCTATTACCACTCCACGAAGCATCACTGTATCTGGGCAGAAAAGGATTCGTTTATATATGATGTTAAGCTCATCAATTTTAGTATCAAGAATAAAAAAGATATTCACAGTATATTAACTTCAATACCTGAAATTGGAACCAGTCCTTTCATTGAAACTTTGTAGTATGGGAAGCTTCCAAGGGTTGTGAAAATGGACATCCCCACTTTTCACAAGATGCCCTTTATCGGCTATTACTGTCATCAAAAGCCAACACTTCCACATCATTAAAAGACATCTCAAGAACCAAGCTATAAACCCTAATTTCATAACTTTCAAGAGACCTATATGGAAGAAAAAATCTATACCTTGACCCTGTTGGTCGATCTTCTTGCTCCTAAACATCTGTTGCAGTAAACCCCAAGAACCAAAAAAATTGGAATTTTGTCATTATTTTGATTGAATTTAAGAAATTAGCTAATTATTAAATTACCTGTAGATGGCTCTTCACATGAGCGATCCTAAGGCCATTGATGTTCATCAGTTGCAGAACTAGCTTGGGTGTTGCTCCTGCACCAAAAAATAAAATGATAATAAGTCCCTTTATTAGCCATGGCAATCAACATATAGTGAATAGATTTTAAGCACTTACTTTCTTGACCCCCGAGTCTTTCGACAGCATGAACAAAACATAGATGAAGATCAGTTGTCCAACGTAATCTCGGCATCTTGGATCGAACATAGTGTCGTACCCCACCGGAGTTCGTCTTCTTCTCACTCTCCTCGACCGTGCTGTTGCTTGAGCTCCCACTGTTTCTAGGCTTACTCTCCGCATCGTCGTTCCTGTCAGAAGGGTTCGTCTTCAAACCATCACTACTATCACTCCCCTTCATCTTTCTCTTTTCTTTTGTAGCTCCAAACTTCAAGCTTTACCAAACAAAATAAGAAGAAAGAGAATAGAAATACTCAATTCTAAGGGATGACACTAATAAATTAGGCATTAATTAGGTCATTCTGATAGCAATAAATCCACCACTTATCCTCGAATATCGATCTCCTAAGGCTAATTTCTTGAGCTAAACACCCCGGGTAGAGATGCTGATGAAAATCATAGGCTCTTGAATCCATAACATAGAGCCCTCTCTCTACCTAGATGTATTAAATATTAACATGAATGTATCTATTTATTCATGCATGCATGTATATAACAATATATGTATGTCTATGAATGGGACAAAACTCCATACAGGAGTGGTGAAAAGTTAGGGTCGTGAAGAGTAGGGCTGTCAATGGTCGAATTCGGGCCAGATTTGCTCGATTCAAATCTGATCCGATTAAAAATTCAACCGATTCGAGATCCATTGAATCCTCAATTGTCCAATATGAATTTGAATCCAATTATATATTCAAGATCCGAATGAAATATGAATTCGAATCGGATCTCGAATCCTATTCGAGATCCGAATCTATTTATTCGTGCATGAATATATATAACAGTATATGTATGTCTATAAATGGCACAAAACTCCATTTAATTAGGGTGGTGAAAGGTTAGGGTCGTGAAGAGTAGTGCTGTCAATGGGTCGAATTCTGGCCAGATTTTCGAGGATTTGAGTATGATCCGATTAAAAATTCAACCGATCTGAATCCGATTCAAGATCCGTTGGACCTTCAATTGTCCAATATGAATTTGAATCCAATTATATATTCAAAAGTGGAATCCAATTCGATTAATAATAATATCTTTAAAACTCAACATTTTAATTAGAAAAGCAAAAAAAAAAATATCTTTATGGATAACATTATAATATATTTATAAAATGAGATTATTATTATTCTTATTATATTATATAATCTAATCGGATTTTAAAGGAATCGGGTTGTTATTGATCGAAATCCGATCCAATTATAGTTAGATTCAACATCTCATATCCGTATCTGATCCAATGGATCTATATAATAGGATTAGAATCACTTCTAATCAAATTAGGATCTTGATCCAAACCATTATTGACAGCCCTGAAGACAGAAACGTACATGGATGTTCATCTCTATATGTAAATGGGTGTGTGGGGGGTGCAAAGCTAGGGTTCGGGAATTTGTGCGATTGATCATATTTACTGACGCTTTGATGCTTACTGTCGGTGACCACGGATTTGTCTTACTACGACCTCACAGCATCAAAAGTTAAAAACAGAATTTCTATTTTTCTTATCTAAGATTCTCCTTTCTTATTGCGAAGTTATCTGATGCTCCCTAGGGGTATCGAATATGGTGCTCCTTTCCATCCCACAAATATCTCTCCTTGGGATCATTGACGATGATGCTCCCTGTATCCCAAAAATTTATGATCCTCATAGTATCACTATTTTGTCTGACTGCGTGTGTGAACGTAGAGATGAGGCAAAGCATAAATTACGGTGGTATGGCGCAGCATGCAATCGCTCAGTATCCCTGACGATATACTACGTAACTACGTAGAAATATCAAATGTAATGCATAAGCTTATGTATTAACGCCACGTGGAAAAGATCAAGCATCTGACGTCATACCACGTCTGCCTCACGTTTCTCAGTACAGCCAACTAACACGAGAGAAAAACAAAGCTTATCTTTTTTACGTAAGACTCAGAAAGTCAACAAATGCAAACAAAAAAAATGGTAAAGAATAGCGAAATAATACTTCTGGGTTATTAGAAAGAGACCCAACATTGGATAAATTACGATATTAATATACTATAATCCTAGTGGTTTGTTTGGAGAAAGGGGTAATTCTGTAAACTTAGGATATTTAAAATATAATAATATATAAGAAATTCTGCCTAGTTGCGTCTGGTGACTCGGGTCTTGCATGTGAAGATTATTAAAACCCTAAAAATCGTTTCGGCAAGGGGAAGGTTCACATCTTGAGGCTTTTTAGCTATGGCCATTACATTACCTGTAAAGTTTAATTATACGTGAGCCCTATTAATGCGGATCGAACACCATTATTCCAGAATGAGCATGTTTGTTCTTTCTCTATCATCATCGCTATTCGTACATGTCAGCAGTTTGTTATCATACATTTCATATCCATGTTATGACATAACATATATACCATGCCATGTTTAATTGACACTTTCATTGAAACTTCCAGATTGCTCCCTCAATTGACACTTTCATTGAAACTTCTAGATTGTTGACAAAACACCATTACTTTCATAAATTACTGCTATACACCAAAACAAATTAAAAAGGCGACAATGCTGGCTCTTATCATCTTCCTTTTGTCTCCAACAATACAGAAGGGGCTTCAATCTTATGCTGCTGCCGCTGTGCCACTCATTCGTTGTTGCTGTCAATAAGAAGAAAACAGAAGGTTATAGTGATTTTTTTTGCCATTGAAAAGAGCTTCAAAAAAAAAAAAAAAAAAGGAGCTTCAAACTTATGTTGTTTTTTTTTTTGGGTTCAAAAACTAATGTTGTTGTTGTCATTCCACTATCGCCACCCATGTGCTGATAATGTCAGGGCTCAAAATTCTTTGTTAAGGTTAAGAAAAAAGCTTGAAGACAAGGGCATTATCATCTTTTTTATTTTATTTTTGGTGTATAACAGTTTTTTTTATAGGGTATTGATATTTACTCAGTAAAATTTTGTCTGCGCGTAGCAACACGCTTTAGTTTATTAGGATCTTCCTCTCTGGTACAGACGTTACATCTCAACCATCGATTCCTTCTCATCATCAATATGTGGGGTTTATAATAAATATATTGCATCATCAATGAGGAAAGCTGAGATTCTGTAAATAATTAAATATAAAATGAGAATATCATAATGAGTGGGGAGACCTGAAATCAATTTGAAAGGGAAAAATCTCGTACACGCCACACGTCTATAGCTGCTTAGTTGGTAGAGGAATGTTAGCAAAACTCCACCTGTGAATGAGTCTAAGGGGGCGGGTGTGCACCCTGAAATAAGCTCCGATGATAAAGTCAGTATAAGGCACAAGCACATGAACATATGAACATAATAGTATAAAGATACTTATCGTGAGGTCACTGGGTATATGCACTTGAGGACAAGCTCTGGTGTTATGCTCTGGAGATTGTAGCTCAGGAGGCACAAAGAATATGACTCAGACAACGTAGCTCTGACAACGTAGCTCGGATAAGGCACAGATAACGTAGCTCTGACAACGTAGCTCGGATAAGGCATAAACAACGTAGCTCTGACAACGTAGTTCGGATAAGACACAGACAACGTAACTCTGACAACGTAGTTCGGATAAGGCACAGACAACGTAACTCTGACAACGTAGCTCGGACAAGGCACAGACAACGTAGCTCTGACAACGTAGCTCGGACAAGGCATAGACAACGTAGCTCTGACAACGTAGCTCGGATAAGGCACAGACAACGTAGCTCTGATAACGCAGCTCGGATAAGGCACAAACAGCGTATACGTTGTGCATCAGACAACGAGTACGTTGTGCAACTCACAACGGACAACGAGCTCAACACTACTCATAACAGACAACGCGACAACGGATTCGATATTATTCACAGCAGACAACGCGACAACGGATTTGGCACTATTCATGGCCTATTTGAGAGAATCTGGTGGCCATAATAGATTGTGAGGCCATAAAAAGCATCAAGTAGCCGGATAACACCAAAGGAAGATGAGAGAATCAGGTGAGTGGCCGCCTGCATAGCCCTTCGGGGTAGGGGTGTGAATGACTCAAGCTTCTCAGATCTCCTTCTTCCTCTTCTTCTTCTGCCCTTTATTTCCTCTCTTGCCTTCCGCACCATCCTCCTATTCTTTCTGGTGATTCTTGCTTATTTATAGGCATTTGGAGTCATCATGACTTGTGTAGTCATGATGAGGTCACCTGTCAGACAACACTCAAGAGAGCCAGCACATAGCCCAAGTGGGCTTATGTCGGCTAAATTGTTAGAATTTGTTAGCATAAGAAATTCCTATTTTACCCCTTCTTTTTACTCTTTTTTACGAATTTTATCCCTTACACTTAGCCCCTTCTCGGTGCCTTGGACTCCGTTCGAGGTGCCGAGAATACTTCATGGGTAAAATTCTCAAAAACGATATCCTACATGTTGCACAAACAAACAAGTAACTTGCTTAGAGCGTGAAAAGGAACATGGATCTACCTGGTCTGCAGACACTGATTGTGTTCCGCTCTCCGCTCTCTTCCGTTGTAGATGCTTCGTTCTCACTGATACGTTGTGCTTTCGCATGAAGACTGATGTTGTGGAGGCAGAGCTCGCCGAGGAGTTAGAGCGAATCATTGACAACGAGGCCGAGCTTGCGAACAACAAAGAGGAACTTTCATCAACGAGGACGAGCTTGTGCCAGCGAAGACGAGCTTGTATCAGCCCTAGTCAGGTCAAAGCAATTGCTTCTCGTGCATAGTGCCTCAGAGCATGTGTCAGAGAGCACGGGAATGTACATGTATCACCATACCAAGAAAAATGAAGTCATTAAGTACTTCGAGCACGGGAAGGGGCATGAACACGTGAAGCTGTATGAACACAAGGATTCACTTGATAAACACACGGATGAGTTTGCAGTAAAAATCATCATAAATATAGAAAAATGTTATCTCACGCGAATGACTCGTAATGGGGCATCATGACACCATGCTCAGATGACATTGCATACAAATAAGTCAATTGGTCGCTTACTGGGCAATGCATCTGACTGAGTCACAGAGGTCCCGTAGTGAGCATCATGCTTAGATATGTGTTGAACCGTATGGTAAGACACCTTGCTCGGATGACATGTCATTAAGAAGCTACAAGTGTCCCATCACCGTATTCAGACATATCAGATAAGACATCATTTGACATTGCATTCACGATGTTTTTTACTTGATATGGCACTGGTCGTTTCTCTTGATCTTTCACTTGATAAGTCACTTCGAAATTCACTTGATATTGAAAATTCACTAGAGCATGCACTGGACAGTTCAATTGATAAATCACTTGAGGATGAGAATGCACTCGATAATTACCTCTTGATTGTTGCCATGCAGTGAAAGTCTCATTCAGACGTAGAAGGCGCTCGTTATTTGCGATTGTTTAAGCTCCTTTGCCTTTTTCCCACAGACGGCGCCATTTTGACAGGGGAAAAATCTCGTACACGCCACACGTCTATAGCTGCTTAGTTGGTAGAGGAATGTTAGCAAAACTCCACCCGTGAATGAGTCTGAGGAGGCGGGTGTGCACCCTGAAATAAGCTCCGATGATAAAGTCAGTATAAGGCACAAGCACATGAACATATGAACATAATAGTATAAAGATACTTATCGTGAGGTCACTGGGTATATGCACTTGAGGACGAGCTCTGGTGTTATGCTCTGGAGATTGTAGCTCAGGAGGCACAAAGAATATGACTCAGACAACGTAGCTCTGACAACGTAGCTCGGATAAGGCACAGACAACGTAGCTCTGACAACGTAGCTCGGATAAGGCACAGACAACGTAACTCTGACAACGTAGCTCGGATAACGTAGCTCGGATAAGGCACAGACAACGTAGCTTTGACAATGTAGCTCGGATAAGGCACAGACAACGTAGCTCTGAGAACGCAGCTCGGATAAGGTACAAACAGCGTATACGTTGTGCATCAGACAACGAGTACGTTGTGCAACTCACAACGAGCTCAACACTACTCATAACAGACAACACGACAACGGATTCGGCACTATTCACAGCAGACAACGCGACAACGGATTTGGCACTATTCATAGCCTATTTGAGAGAATCCGGTGACCATAATAGATTGTGAGGCCATAAAAAGCATCAAGTAGCCAGATAACACCAAAGGAAGATGAGAGAATCAGGTGAGTGGCCGCCTGCATAGCCCTTCGGGGTAGGGGTGTGAATGACTCAAGCTTCTCAGATCTCCTTCTTCCTCTTCTTCTTCTGCCCTTTATTTCCTCTCTTGCCTTCCGCACCATCCTCCTATTCTCTCTGGTGATTCTTGCTTATTTATAGGCATTTGGAGTTATCATGACTTGTGTAGTCATGATGAGGTCACCTGTCAGACAACACTCAAGAGAGCCAGCACATAGCCCAAGTAGGCTTATGTCGGCTAAATTGTTAGAATTTGTTAGCATGAGAAATTCCTATTTTACCCCTTCTTTTTACTCTTTTTTACGAATTTTATCCCTTACACAATTGTTGGAAGACCATCAATTGGTTTTCTTAGATCTTAATCGTACACGTGGTGTGAATCGCAATCATCAATTTAAACAGCAAATCCTCAGTCGATTATCACATCCTTGTTTTCTTATAACAGATATTCTTAGATTCTTATAAGTAAAAAATCTGTATATTTAAGCGTTTTTTTTTCTTCACTCATTGACCAAGTTGTCGCCTCTGTCTCTATAAGAAGAGAATTGAGATTCCTTTAAGTGCTACAACGATGTTGTCTACTTGTATTTTGTTTGGAAAATGCTAGTGAGACCGCAAAGGGCCAAGACCACATCGAGACCGTGCATGTGATGCACGGATTTCAAAATTTTAAAAATTGATTTAATGAAATTTTGAGATCCGTGCATCACAAGCACGGTCTCGGCCCTTTGCAGTCTTAGTAGTAAAGTCCATTTTGTTTATAGTTAATATTCTTATGGAGACCACTTACCTACACCTAATAAATGATTATTCCATTGATCATTTTTGGGATTATTTGAGTGAAGTCTTCGAGAATCTTTCTTCTAATATGAGGTTTTCGACTGTTAGGAGAAGGTGAGTAAAGGGTCTTTCACGTATCCTACCTAATAATATAATTGCATTGTATTAATCGTCAAAATACGATTAACAAGGCATCATTCGATAGTCAAATCATCCATTAGTCATATATAAGTCCAATGTATTAGGAATTTAGGATATGGCCTAGAGGGTTGTGCTGTCCGTGTTCACACATGAAGTATACATGCATGCTATAAATATACTAAGGGTCCCAATTTAATATCCCTTTAGGGGTGGAAGCAAATCGTCTGTGTTCTTTCCTAAGTTCTTTCCTGTGCTCATGAATGTTAGAAGGCCGGGATCAATTGATTTATACGGATATAACCGTTGTAAGTTGTAATCACCTCTTGAAGAGATCCTGACCTTTAAAAATGCTAGTCACTGCACAAAAGATATGGTTCCTCTGGATATATATGGAACAGTTCCATTAGCAAAACATTCAATTAGACCCTAATTTGCCAGCCCTTCCTAAGGGAATATATATGCAACGGTTCCAATAGCAAACCATCCAATTAGACCCTAATTTGTCGGCCCTAAGAATTCACTACATTATAGTAATCACTAAATTTATGACCTTTGTTCAAGCAACTAGAAATTTATGAATGGACTGATTTTATTTTATTTTTGTCATGTTTCTCCCAATAACCCACTTTAATATCTAACAATTAGATTTTAAAACAACTTGCCATGTGTCCAATTTTTAAAGGCCGGTCACTATACTTTTTAGTCAGCCCCCTAGAACGTCATATATATAAGGAGAGTGCTAGCCTCAATCTCATATTTTGACTTTAATCAAAACTTTTGAGCCATGTGTTACACGTGTCACAAGTTAAGAATTTCTTTTCCAAGAGAAACTTATGCCTTCAACTGATCTAAAGGTAACATGAAAAAGTAGTAACACGTGTTGTGCATGTCTCAAGAGTTACGAGAGTTCCACCCTAACATATAAAAGTAGTGACACGTGTTGTACATGTCTCAAGAGTTACGAGAGTGCTAGCACAATTGCGTTAAGCAGCCAACCAAGTAAAGTAAACATTTTTTGTCTTTTTTTTTTGTTTTTGCACATTCTGATTAAGAAGAGTTAATATCTGTTCTAAGTGGAGGTAACAACTACGCTCATTTCTCTCCCATGGGATTGATCTCAGGACCTCCTTCCGAGTGAGGAGAATACATTACTACCACTGGGCTATTCCCACGGTGTGTTGATAGGTCTATTTAAGGGGCATGAATGGGGTTAGCAGGAATTTATGTGAAGAATATGCTGGGATTTGAACCACCCATTTAATCTCTAAACCCTTTAGTTCTTGAGAGACTATGAATCACAAAAATCACACAACAAATAGAAAAATTACAGAAAAGAAAATAGAGACAAAACACAAGGATATACAAGGTTCGGCAACATGCCTACGTCCTCGGGAGCCACACCAATTCATTATATTAAAGATACATAATACACAGAGTTTTCCCTCTCTTAGAAAAATTATGACAATTTCAACAACTAGTTAACTTAAAAAATACGCATACAACTATATGTTTACGGTTAAACTGTAAAGCAGAAAATACCCTTGCAAAAACGCTAAATATCGATTTTCGTCACAATCTGGGCCGAGTCAAGCAATCTGCTTAAGGTTGTCTACATTTCTAACAGAATATTATTTTATGAGTTTAAATATGAAGCTGTTTCATGGCAGTTGAGCAGAGCTCCCCTTTTTAATATAGAGATGGTGGCAGTCTTGTAACAAATGAAAGAAGCAATGGCAGTTTTGCAAATACTTTTCTCTCAATTATTACAAGGTTGCCACCAATTTCACACTAATAGGAAAGATCAGATCAATTCAACCGCCATGAAGCAGATGTCAGCTTCATATTTAACCCTTATTTTATCTGGTTCAGAAAGTGGGATTTGGTTCTTATTGCTATTTATTTATGGATCTCATGAATTTCACCATACCATCAAAATAATTCACATATAGTTTTGTTATCTGGGAAAATCTAAACTTGAACTAACATTCTGAATCGTGTCCCATCAGTGCTGGTGGACTTGCAAAAAAGCAGAGACCATAGCAGAACTTCAGAAGTCTATGGCTTTAAAACTGGACCCGAAGCTGCTCCATCTTCTAGCATTATTCCTTGACAATGCTTCCACTCTTCGAGACTACACTCTAGTCTCGAACCCAACGACACAGACATTCAAACTGTAAAATAGAGCTCAGGCCAGAGCTACTGATCAACAACAGAAGAAATTAGATCCATATTTATTTGGGGAAAATTCCGAGTGGGTCGGTGCAGATACCCGGAGGGACTAGTCCTTTGCCCATCAAAATCTTAGTGGAGGCTGTCCCATTGTTGCCAATTTTGTGGGTACAGTCAAGGCTAGAACTTGTCAACTCAATTTTATCAGGGCAGCCCTTTGAAGCATCCATATGCAAACTGGCTGTGGCCAAAAGGAAGAAAGGAAAGGAAAAAAGAAGAGCAGGAAAGTAGTATGTATATATGTATACTTGGTTATGGAATTGATTATTGTAAGAGTGGAGAGTACTGCAGCTGCCCGTTGGAATGATCCGTTGTTTGACAGTGCTTTGAAAAGATTGAAAACAAGTGTGTACATGATAAATAGTAGCTTGTTCAACTTACAGTTTCTCTTTGATGTGAACAAGTTTCGAAATTTGTTCCTCCTTCTCGTTATGGGTCGGATCTGTTCCTCGACATTCCAGCCACATGTCCACAGGATCATGCTTGAGGAAGTCTGAGTACTCAAAACTCTATTCCCCTTTCTGTTGCAGCCATCCATGTCTTGATGGACCTGCTGTAAAATAGGGCAAAAATCACAGGGCGAAATAACAACAGATCTGTCAAAGACAGTAACTAGTCTAACTGCCTGTCCAACAGTGGGCACCATGGAATGCAATAGGGGCATCAGGTCTTGAATGGAACCGTCATAAGAAGCTATCACATGTTTCGATAGAGCAAAACAGAGGACCCAAATTCCATTATGCAGATTTATTGTGGACTGCTTAACCATTGGAGTAAGAACGTGGTAGCTGGAGGCTTTGATCATTCATGCTATTGATCTTTTTTTGACCTGGAATATCTAAGTAGAATGGAAAGTCCAGAATCCTGCTAGTAAACTAGTTGTCCTAATTCCCCTCCGCCAATACAACTATCTGTAATACACCAATGGATTTATGCTATTAATAATTGCTCACAAGACTACACTGTAAGTAAATATGTGCAGGTTGTTTCGACTAGCCAGTAGCACACCTATGTGGCTGCAAGAAGGTCATGTTTGCAACAGCATCACCATCATCAAACCCAACTCGTGCAACGGAATGTAGAAACAAGGCCTGCTATATGGATGGATGGGCACAGTTTTCAAACAATTCACATAAATAAAGAAATCAGAAACAAATGTCTCTCTTTTATTTTATTTTTTCTTGAAAAGAGAGGCAATACGATAGCATGGGCCAAAAACAAAACCCTCTGATAACCAATAGTATTCTTTTATTGAAAGTACTCCGCAGTAATACAAAAACAGAAATATGGTATGTAGTCAGATCCTCTTTACCTGTATGCCTCTTGATATTAGCCCCCTTGTGCACTCTTCATGTATCCACATATCCAACCAGGTACATATTCATAGGTATTCTGTTGTCAGTTGTGTCTCACCATGCAAGCATAGAACACCATACTCTCCAGACTTCTCATTTCTTACTGGAAATAGGGATGAACTTACAAAAAGGTGTAACCGTCCAAACTCCAAACTAAGATGCTGGAGATAAAACAAAGTCGTCAATTGACCCAAAAAAATCAATTACCTAGCATGATAGACAATGTGGTAAGGTTGCTGTACAACAAGCATGGATCCAAAAGTAGTCCCACTTTAATAATGAAGAGATCAGAGAAGCTAAACTGTAACCCCTTCTTTCCATGGCCATGCTCAAATTGTGCCAGTAGTTAACCTGACAACAAATTTCAAGTTCATTGGAGAAGTATTGAGGAGTGGATACTGTTAAGGCGAATGGTCAAATCAAAAATGGGAAGAAAGACACAATCCTGCCTATGTCGTAACTCGTAAAGGTAGCGCACATGTAATGACACACTGTTCAGCGGGGCCCAACATGATCTTAGTTCTTACCCTGTCAAAAGTTGGCCATGTGGGATGAACAGAACCTGCAATCTGATGACTTTTTTGGACAGTTTGCCATAATTTTCTTGAACATCCAAACTAATACAATATTTGGGGGAGTTAGGATCTTGGGTCAGCTTTGCAGCCAGGAGTTATCCGAGGTGAGAGTTGATACCTTTTGAATGCAAGAGTCCTTATGCATGTGCACCACACCATAGGAGGAAGACCTCAATCCATGTTCGGGTTTTCCCTTGTGGGACAGAGGAAGGAAGAGAAAAGTCTACTTGCTTCCTCTTTCAGGTAAGTTTTCTGTTTGCGCATAACAACTTTGTTTCCGATTTTGACACAGGTTTTCAGCCAAGTTAAGAGCTGAAATGGCTAACCCAAATCGTCCATCTGAGAAGGCACCCTTTGAAGTCTTAATAGCAGACATAAATAGGGCATCCATCCACATCAGCTTCAGATAATACCATGTATTGGACTTTTCACATGTGAATGGCAGCTATTGATTTTTCCCCAATTCTCTAACTAAAAAAGAGGCAGGAAAGAAGGGTCTCCTTTTTTTCACACGGCAGATGTACCACAGGCTGAACTTGCCACGTGGAGGGAGAGGTGACGTGGAATAACAGGTGGATCCATTTGGTAGTGTCACCTCAGCTTCCAAATGTAACACCCATATCACAGCAGGACTGCAAACTTATTGTGTCTAAACAGGGCCTCTTCTTATTTTGTTAAATTTGATATAAAGATGTCAAAACAGATTACAAACCTCCATGTGGAACAGCTTGGTGGGGACAATAATTCCAAATCCTGCAGAGCTTTGGAATGAGCCCTCAAATTTCCAAAACGAGAAATCTCGGAACTCATTCTTTGTTAATCTGGCGAGGTTTCCATCACAAGCAAATAGGTGTCCAAGGATTCCGGCTCCTCTGAACAGTCAACCGAAGATTGAAAGAGAGAGGTCCGTGAAGGCTGTAACAGCAATGTCTCTGAGTACATCCCTTTCAGAAGAAGCAGGTCAACTTTTGTCGTAGAATCAATCTACAATTAACCGTCTTGACTTAGTAGGGCAGCCCAGTCCCCTTAACTTGAAACCCAACAATGTCGTTGGGCCCCCCAAAGTGCAAACTGGAGAAGAATGGCAGCGCAAGAAGAATCAATCTCTCAGGCAGAAACAAGGGCATGTTCATTTATCTACTTCCCCATCGAAAAATAACCACCAGGAGAGATTCCAAGTTGAGTGCTGCATTATAAAAGCCCAATGGAAAAGCATAACGAAGATCAAACTCCTTTTCAGAATAGTAAAGGATAGGAGGTTCCTTGAGCAACAATACATGTACCACAAGATAGAAGGGTATGCCTAAAACAAACTTGCAGCAGATTCGCTAGTGTTGTGACTTGTGCATAAGTACATAATCATTAAAACGATGAATAAATTAAAATGCATATAATATAAACCAATGATGATCGGCCAGACCTATAGCAAATGCAATCAGGAAGATAGACCAATCATATTAGAAACGCACATGAAGTAGGTATTAATTAAAGAGGAAGCGAGTTCCCAAGAGCAGGCTGTCATTACATGGTACAGTGCATTTATAGAACAAATAGACATTTTTCTTAAATTACTCAACGAAGACAATCAAAAGTACAAACATCGCAAATCAACTCAGGACTAAATTCACTTAATATGCACCACTGATAAACATTGCCCCTTCTTTATTCTGACGAACACCCAAGTCCTGGGAGATATTACAAACATCACAAATCAACTTAGGACTAAATTCACTTAATATACACCACTGACAAACATTCCAACTTCTTTATTCTGACAAACACCAAAGTCCTGGGAGATAAAATTAAGGAGAATCAGACAAAGCAACGAGTTAAACTGTAGGACAAATATTCCAAATGATGAGTGATGCTCTATGGACACAATCAACTTGGAAAGGTCAGCTGTCTTGGTGTTCAACTCCTAGCCAAAGTGATGGAAGAAATGCCTCATCCTTCACATCATCTTCGATTTCTTCAAAGAGATTTGCCAATCAAACAACCAAGTCCTGGGAGGTAAAATTGAGAACAGGAAAAAGAAAAAAGTTAAACTGTAGGACAAACATTCCAAATGATGAGTGATGCCCTACAGACACCATCAACTTGGAAAGGTCAGCCGCCTTGCTGTTCAACCCCTGGAGAAAGTGACAGAAGAAATGCTTCATCCTTCAAATCATCTTTGATTTCTTCAATGGGATTTGCCAATCGCTCTCCAAGGTTTCCCCCCATCGAACTTATCACTTTTCTTGAGTCTCCCTTGGTCATAATTGCACTACCAGGATAGTAGAGACAAAGTCTCATTCCTGGTAGGAGGAAGAGATCTGAGCTTTATTGCTTATCAGAAACTGTGACCCAAATTGATCCAGCTTAAGACTTAAGAAAGAGGAGATTTGATATCATCTTTGGAAATACTTCCAACTAAGGACGTGCTGCAATATTTTCTCTTCTTGAACTGTGATACCCTATTTTGTCTTGTATGGACTTTACACATGGTCCTTTATACTTTTTCCATTTTGAATCTTATGAATTCGGGGTTTTCTTTGGCCCACTTAAGAACACTGCTCAAACTTTTTCACCAGCCTTCATTGAGGTATTTTTGATGTACAAAACATGTGCAAAATCATTTATGGTCATCATGGAATGTTTATCAAGTTCATATCATACAGTACATGTTTTTTCTCCATGACAATGGCAAACAACTAGATTCTACAATTATCTGCAGTTCAGAAATTTTTCACAATTAAATGTTTTAAACAACGCAAGCAGGTATTTAAAACTTGAACTTCCACCTGACACTGTGCATCCAACAACCAGCTGCAGATATACAGTGTGAATTTTATTTTTTTTGGTAAGAGAGGGTGTCCCAAAGCCTTCGAGCCAAGGACTAGTCCCTTCGGGTATCCGCTTTATGGGGCTGTTTGGTTACTTCTATAATTCTATTCTGAAGGCACTTTCATGCGGACAAAGTAAATTCCAAGTCTTCTTAGAATTCTTTCAGACCCCCTCGAGTTCTTGCTAAGCCTCCCTAAGACAAATCAACGAGTTATTTTGTCCTCAATAGAGTTCTATCAAGATTCCAGAGTAAACTTGTGGCCGTAACCGAATATTCCCTAAATGTTAGACACTTAAAAGTGCAACACTTGCAAGTATCCTGTGTTTGTGGCACCTCGATACATTAAGTACTATATATCAAAAAATCCTTTCACACAAAGGTTAGCATGCAAGAATCAGGATTCTAATATGCTGTTTCTAGAAACATACTAAAAAATTTCAAATCTGAGTGGTTTCAGAAACGTATAAACCTGGTTATTATGAAATTTTTATCATACTTGGTATTTATCTCATGCATCCACACGCATGTTCATAACTTTTGTGGCATGCCCGGAGGTTATATTTAACAATAGATTTGTAGTAGTACGAGAGAAAATTGTAGAACAACTAGGTCCAGAGCTAAATTTCTCAATGTCTAGAAATCTTTCCTGTACAAAACTCCCGAAATATCCACGCTAATATAGTAATACCCATGTGAAAGAACATCAAGTTGGGTGTAGACTTGACAGTTTAAGGTGTAATTTCCTTAAACCGACAAAATCCTCTCTTGCTTCTATTGTCAAGATTCTAACAGAGCCACAAATTTTTTCATATGCCTCTGGATTTGCCAATGAAAAGTTGAAACCAATTCTTTTGGAGAATTCCTAAATCTTATTAGGATGGTGAAGAGGTTAATGGGAAATATTCACCAAAGACAAAAATTTAGAGAAAGGTCAGAGACTATAAATTCAGAATGAAGAAGAGCCTTTGCCTTTTTATTATCTGAAGTTGTTTGTTTTATTGCCATAACACGAAGGCATAGAATTTTAAAATATATGAGTGTCTTGTGTGCCTTTGCAATGGTTTCTGACCAATGTTTTAAAACATTAAGGCGTGAGGTGAGGCGTTAGGACCTCAAGATGTGTGAGGCATAAGCCTCGAGGCGTAAAGCGGAAGCCTCACAAACAAAGCTTCATGCTCTCTCATTTTAACAAATAAATATAATATAAAAAAAATGGCAAAAAGATTCAAGAAGTTGATGAAAATTTATAGTATATATACATATAGAGAAAGAGAGACATATATATATTTGTATTTGTATACATTGTGTGTGTTCATGTGGGCGCACACGTACACATAAGAAATCCTATATAAATTAGTTGAAACAAATAACAAATTTTAGAAAAAAAATGACATTTAAGTCTCAATTCCTAATTTTAGTTAATGATGTATAAGACATACACAGACATAAAGCAAGCTTCAAGACATGAGGCGTGTGCCTCATGTAAGCTTCGTGGTTAAGCCTCAAGGCGTTTTCCTTAAGCCTCACCCTGAGGCGAGCCTCGAGGCGTAAGCCTCACACGCTTTTTAAAACACTGTTTCTGACAAAAGATAGCCAGAAAAATGCATGTCAACACAATAGCTACATAAAGCAAAACTCCAAAAAAAAAAAAAAACTACACAAAGGAATATATCTGCATAGCACAAACACATGAAACAACTGCTAAAAAACAGTGCCCAACTCTAGCATTGAGAAGAAGGTTTGGCTTTGCAACACAATATTAGTTCCACACAGGTTACGGCTGAGATTAAAATCTAGGGTCAAAATGAGGAAACTAGCAAGTATGTAATGTAGACATATTAACATTTGAAAGATAACAAATAGTTCAACAGATTTAATCTTAACATTTCAACCAAATGTAGTACAACAAATTCAACAGTTGAGAGAGAGCTCCTTGAATTATTATCATCCACATTAAATTTGACTTTATAGCTAGACGTCATCAGAATTCCGAAGAAACATCAAACTTGACATATTGTTATCACTTTTCAATTGATGCATTCCATGTCTCAATCCACCACTCTAGTGCAATATACCACATCACAATCAGCCATAAGAGTTGAAGGCTACACTTTTACCGATTGGACTGGATCTCCTCTTATAGCCATAGGAGGTCAATTACTGAGTATTGTGCATTTGTAGGGGGTAACTTGGTGATACGTACCTAAATAAAAGAAAGCAAATAAAAAAATAGGGAGAGGAGAGAAAGTGACTCATTCGAGGGAGTCGAGACCTCCATAAGGGATCTACTTCGAGTGTATATCGAACTCCCCAAGTGCAAGTACTAAGTTAATTGATTGTTTTTTCTTTCATTTATTGAAGAGAATACATATTTATAATGAATACATGTAACCGTATGTAACTTCCCACTACCCACAACCCTATAACTACCCACAACCCACCATTCCTATTTTATCTCTAAATCACTAATTATAAACAAAAGGCACATAACAGACTATTCCCCTTAAAAAAAACCTTGTCCTCAAGGTTTAATATTTATACAAATGAAATTAACGCCATTAATGGATGAAGGTGACCACTTCAAGGGGGTCTTCCTCCTAAAAACCGCTTCGAGGGGGTTTTCCTCCAACCTTCAACCTTCAACCTTCAACCTTCATAGCAATCTCTTCATTGATCCATCTCCAGCTCGGGAACGCGACTCTGATACCAAATGATACATACCTAAATAAAAGTAAGCAAATAAAAGAGAGGGAGAGGAGAAAGTGACTCATTCGAGGGAGTCGAGACCTCTATAAGGGATCTAATTTGAGTGTAGATCTAACTCCCCAAGTGCAATCACTAAGTTAATTGATTCTTTTTTCTTTCATTTATTGAAGAGAATACATATTTATAATGAATACATGTAACCATATATAACTTCCCACTACCCGCAACCCTATAACTACCCACAACCCACCATTCCTATCTTATCTCTAAATAACTAATTATAAACAAAAGGCACATAACACTTGGTCACCTAGACGAGTAAGAAACAAATAATGATCGATAGATCAAGTGCTGACCCATAGTATTGAGCCATGGCACATATCACATGTAAGCTTGTATGACTACGCATATTCCTGCAAGAGATGAGGATTGAAGTACAAGAACCATTGAAGCTTTATTATGATTTACAATAACCAAGTAAACTCTCATATAGAAAGTATCCCAGTCTTTAGAGAAAGAACAAAGAATATAGAGGTTGAGCACCATTTTATCAGGGAGAAAATCGATAACAGTAAAAGCACCACTCCATATGTTTCCTCATAGAACCAGCTAGTAGATATCTTCAATAAGGCAATGAATAGAAGTCCTACAGGGAATATTTGTTTCAAATCTGCTATTTTATAGAGACCAACGAGGCAGGCAGTTAATCATATTTGAGTTGCCAGCTTGGCTGCTAGCAATACAAAGAATATATATGGGCCTATGTGCTTTAAAAAGCCATCACATAAATATCCACCCCAGGCTTAACTACTGCCATCAAATTTCGGCTTTGAATATCCACGAGGTTTGAAACATGGCATTTCATGTTGGGGTTTTGGATAGCATGTCTCAGTAGATTAGTCACTTATTTTCTGATCGATAAAGCAAGATCATGGTAGATTGGTCACTCTTGAAAGTGAAAACTTCTTCTTTGGTCTGAAAGCTGCTAATTAGTTAGCGGGTTATGACTGAAAGTGAGCATAGGTTCTGGTGTAAACACATACTGACTTTACCAACTTAGCAAGGCAGCATCCTCTTGAACGTCATATTGATTACTCTTGGCTATTTCCTTCATGTTGTTAGTTTTTTCATTTTATGTGGACCATCTCATTTCTTCTGAGGGAAACTTACCACTCACATCCCCAAGCTTTCCATTCCTCTTTTTCCAATAATTTATTGATAGGTGAACCCAACACTGCTAATTAAAATGCTTAATTTTCTTCCAATAATACTTAGAAGGAGCCTCTGGGTATTTCTAATACTCAATTCTCTCCTTTACATCAGTTTATCCTCTTTTCAACAGTTTCAAACGAAATGACACCTCATCGAACCCAATATAGTTCATAAATCAAACGGGGGATAATCAAATTTCAATCACCCACCTCTATAGTTCGGTTCGCCAGATAAAAGAGATTAGGGATTCAAGGTCATTCAACCAATTTCTAGTTCTAACCAATTGTCTCGCTATAATCCAAATCAAAAGCCAACCAGAAATAGGTAATTTGGCCGAAAATAATAAAATCCGAATAGCAGAAAACAAAGAACAGTACCTCGGGCTTGGGCTTCGAGAAAATGTCGCGACATAAGCATTGCCGGGCAGCTCAGGCGGGCCGGAATCAAGGGTAATGTTAACCGAATCGAAGATTTCGGACGCTGAAGGCGAGCATTGGAGATACCAGAGGCTTGAAGGAGCTCTTGCATGGTGGATGTGTTCTTGAGGACTTCAAGTTCGGCTTGGTCTTGCCCTAGATCAAGATATCGTGGAATCAAAGGGTTACTCTCTCTCTCTCTCTCTCTCTCTCAGTTGATAATCGACGGAACGGATTTTTCAATTTCTTTCTCTCTGAAATCAATCTCTATTCTTCGATTACTTGAACAGTGGCGTTAACGTCAGTAACTTGAATGGACAGTGGACACTAAGAACGGTCATCTTTTAATCCCTATTCGCTAAGCCTGGACTTGCACGTGTAGGGACGACTGACAAGTGATAATTGCATTTGGTGCCCTAATTAAGGTGTCAATTGGGCCCTCACGTGAGTGTACCCAGCCCGGCCCTCAAAAGCCTGAAAATTTTGGCCTCGGATTGTCTCTGGCAAAGCCAGAATGCCCCTAAGGGCATCCATACATTGTGTGCCATGTGGCTTTAAAAAGGGCAGAAGTCATTTCAATTTCTTCCTTGATTTTTGACTCCCCCCCTTCTGACAACTTATCACCATGTGTTGAAACATGTGTGGAGAAGTCAAAAATCAAAGGGGAAAATGATTTGACTTCTCCCACCATATGACACAATGTATGGATGCCCTTGAGGGGCATTCTAGCTTCGCCAGTGACAATCCAGAGCTGACAATTTTGGAGCTTTCTTCTATTGGCCTCGGATTGTCTATAGCGCCATAAAGGGCTCTCGAGGTTCCTTACATCGTGCGACAGTTGGCATAAAAATGGGGAGAAGTCATTCCATTTTTCTCCCCATGATTTTGACTTCTCCCCATTTGATCTCTCCCCCTTATTCTCACACTTATCGCCACATGTCTTATCATGTGTAGAGAAGTCAAAATCATGGGCCCCATGATTTTGACTTCTCCACCACTTGTCCCCTATTTTATGGAACCCCAAGACAAGCCCTTTCTGGCTTCGCCAGAGACAATCCAAGACCTCTTCTATTGGAAGGCATGCAGTTTAAAGTGGGTCCCAAAAAACCAAAAAGATGCCCTATAGACAATAGGGTCGAACTTGCGCAACACTCTTTAATATGTAGAAACCCTAATCAATAAGCTAAGATTTGTTGTAGCTTTGTAGATTTGTCAATTTTTAAATTTTGTTACCGTTCATAAGTCATAATTAATTATAAGGCCTAAAAAATCAGAATCAGTGAGCTAGGAATTTGAGCCATAATCCGGGTGAATCATCGGGATTTTCAACCTAAACATATATCATATGAAACCAAATCCTCTACGGTGATAATTAGATTTGTCAAATCCGGTGTTGTCACTTGTCCTTTTGACACTCTTTAACTGTGGTGAAGATTCACTTATCCCTAGGATTCACCATCCATCATTGTTTTTAGAAAAAAAAAATCGATAAATATAATGATACAAGTGTTTGTCTTTCTTTTTGGCCTCGGGCCCAACTTGTACCCTAAAGATAGGGCTTGGGCCGAATCCTTACAATTAAGGGTTGGACCTAAATAAACCACGATCTAACCCATTGAGAACCCTAGTCCTAAATCAAGAGATGGGATTTGCTATGCCCTCGCCATACCTCGCAACCAAACATAGCATAAAAGTTAATATTATAACTTATTTGACTTTTGAAAATGACAAAATAAATCAAGCCAAATCTAAATTTTATATCTCACTTACTTTTTTTGAATCAAGGGTTATGATCGAAGAGTATATTTGGGAGTACCCATAGATTTATTCGATTTTCTAATCGACTGAATGACATTCTTACTGAATGACATTCTTATGGGGAAGCAAAGCTTGCCCTCTCAATTGTGTGTGCAATTTACTGCAATCTCGAGCCAAGAGGGTGTGATGTTGAAATTTCACATGTTTCACTAGTCCTTAACAAGCTTTAATCACATTAATTGAGGTTGAGGCCACAATTTTGGACTAGGCTCGAGTCCCCATATATGGGGTTGATATTGGAATACTCATTTCACTAACCTCAACAAAATACTAAAATGGGATTGCAACAATAGTAATAAATAAATAAAATAGTACAATTTTTATAGGAGTGTATCCAAGCACAGATGAGCTAAGCTTGGCCAAGTTTGAGTTTGGCTTGAATATGCTCAAGCTCGAATGATTAGGCTTGAGCTTAGCTTGAACAAGCTTGATCGAGCTCGAGCTCTATTGAGGTTTGAACTTTATTCAAGTCGAGCTAAGCTCAAGTTGGCTCAAGCTTGATTCATAGAATTATTTTGTTTTTACATAAATTTAATAAAGAGTGTTTTATTAATAATGATACAATAAATTGCTGAAAATTAATACATAAATTTAAGATTTGAGAGTAGTCCTTCGGTCTATAGAGTAGAGAGTTAGAATTTATGCTTTTAAATTTTTTCTTGTGTTATTGTTGTATCGTAAGCTTATTTATTTAAAATTAAAAATGAGTATAATTCATAATAAAGAAATTTTAAAATATTATCTATAAATAATATCATCAAAAAAATATTATATATATATATATATATATATATATATATATATATTTGTATTTTTCGAGCTGAGTCGTCTCAAAGCTTTACTTGTTTAAACTTTCCAGCTCAAATAAAAGTTTGGCTTAATTCATTTGAGCTAAAAATGCTAGCTTAAACTTTGCTTAAACGAATTGAGCAATCGAGCTAGCTTGACTTGAATGCACGCTAATTTTTTCTCAAGAAAAAAAACCACAATCATCATCATATTATAGGTGTGTCAGAGGAGATAGTTTAAGCTCGCATCTAAGAGCGTAGTGAATAGTTTTAACTCATATTTGGGAGCATCAATTCAGGTCTGTCCGCGAGCAGGGGTGGAGCTAGGTGGAGGCACGTCGCCTCACTCAACTTTTGGAAAAAGTTTTTTTTTTTTTTTTACCATTGTTTTATGCATAGCCATGGAAATGGGGGACATGCTTTGAGATTGGATTGTTCAATTGTGATTGAGCTTGGAGAGAGTTAAATTGCACCTATACATCAACACATGTCCCTTATAACCTCTATTAATAGTGGTTGAGATTCATTACCCCTTGGGGTTCAATAATATAACCGTATTTAGAATAAATATTAACCCTAAGATTTAAAATTTTTATATTATTTTTTTATTATAAAAACAAATGGTATATTGTTGAACGCCAAGAGTTGGTAAATCTTAACTACAGTTAATAAAGGTTAAAGGGACATGTGTTGACTTGTGAGTACAATTGAAATCTCCTTGAGCTCAATTACAATTGACTGTGTAATCTGATCCCATGCAGGTGCTACTCCTTTAACAATTTTTTTTTTTTTTAATTTGTTTAATTATTTTATTGGGGATAATTATGACAAGGAATAACTGTCCCTAAAAAAAAGTATACTATATTATTTACTTATTTAATAGGGTATAACCATGAGGTAAGGGGGTAACGTTCACAGAACTAGTGAAAACAAATATATTTTTTTATATCATGTTATATAACGGGATACAACTATGGGGTAAGGGGATAGTTGTCGATTAAATAAGGAGAAACAATACCCATAAGATATGTATGATGTGTGTGGACGAAATGATCCAAAATTTTAGTAAAAAAATAAATAAATTCGGTGGCTATGCCCCCAAACCCCCCATCCCATAGACTTAGAATATTTCATATTAACCTAATAATTTTTCACAAATACATCAACAATTACTACCATTTCCATCAACCATCGTGTGCCCCCCACTACTAGAAAATCCTGGCTCCGTCCCTGTCTGCGAGGATAGACCCGAACACGTGTCAATCTCATTGGGATTGGCAATTGGCACATCCACGAGGCATCAATGGGTCCACTTCTCTACATCTATTGGGCCTCAGATTGTCTCTAATGAAGCCATAAACCCCTCTCAGGCAACCATAGAATAAGGGACATGTGACGTTAAAAAGGGAAGAAGTCATTTCATTTTCTATCATGATTTTTGATTTCTTCCCACTTAATATCTCTCCCCTTTATCTCAACATGTTATTGCCATGTGTCATATAGTGTGCGGAAAATTCAAAATCATGGGCCCATGATTTTGACTTCTCCATCACTTGTCCCCTGTTATATGGTTGCCCGAGACAAGGGGTTTCTGGCTTCGCCGGAGACAATCCGAGGCCCATCTATTGCATGCGAAACGCGTGTGTAAAGAGATTGGTTGGAACCATGGCATTCGCACGTACGATAAGTGGGATGGAAAATTAGGGTTTTGGTGAGTGAACTCGGGCAGAAATGGGCAGGCGAGAAGGCTGCCCGAGGCTGGTTTCTCGAATGACACTCCCGCTTCTTCTAAGCATTCGAAAAAAAATAAAATATTAAAGTATAAAGGGCAGAGAAGCGAAGGAATCCATTTCAATTGCGATTTTGATTCGCAGACAGGAAGAAGGGATAGCGGAAAGGGGGAAGAAAGAATAGCGGAAAGGGGGAAGAGTGAAGGAAAAACCCTAACTCTTTCCTCTCACTGTTACTTCTATTTGAAGAAACCCTAATCTGTTCTTCAACAATACTCGAAGAACCAGTAGAAGGTATTATTTCTCTCTCTTTCTCTACCCCCTCTCTCTCTCTCCTAGTATATAATCTAGGGTTTACGATGTATATTCCCTTACGAGATCTTCTTGTTTTCTATGTTCATGATGGTTTAAGTTTCTTGTGTTTTCCCATTTCGAGATGCCCCCATTTGTATCTGTAAAATTTGCAGCAGATTAGGGTTTCATATTTTTATTTATCACACTTAAAAACTTCATACGTCTCTTGTTTTGCGGATTTCAGGATTTCAGGAAGGTTCTATTTTTCGCCCCTTTTTCCTGTTTTTTATGGTTTAAGTTTCGAACTTTACCAGTTTGTTGCTGTCTTTCTGCTTATATCTTATTTTTATATACTTGGTAAATTCATTTATTTTCTTCAAATGTTTGATTTTAGCTGACTTGGTGGTTTGAGAAGATAAAGTGGAGTTTTTCCTCTGATTTGTTTGCTTTACGGTTTACGGTTTATGATTTTTATTTTATATATCTATGGCATTCATCCATTAATCTGTTTCTCCCTTTTTGTTTTGGGTTGGATTACCGTTGGTGCTGTAGTTTGGCAGAGAAATGGCTATGGAGATCACTCAGATTCTCTTGTCAGCTCAATCTGCGGATGCAAAGCTCCGGACTGAAGCAGAGGAAAACCTTAGGCAGTTCCAGGAACAAAACCTACCTGTGTTTCTTCTATCATTATCTGTTGAGCTTTCGAATAATGAGAGACCAACAGAATCCCGTAGGTTGGCTGGTATTATGCTTAAGAACTCGTTAGATGCCAAAGACGCCGCTAGGAAGGAACAACTTGTTCAACAATGGGTGGTAATCGACACTTCTCTCAAATTTCAAATAAAAGATTTGCTTTTGAGGACCCTTGGATCATCCGTTCCTGAAGCAAGGCACACTTCCTCACAAGTAATTGCCAAGATTGCATCAATTGAGATTCCTCGGAAGGAATGGCCTGAACTCATCGGGTCATTGCTCACCAATATGACCCAGCAAGATAGGCCTGCAGCATTGAAGCAGGCGACTTTGGAAACTCTTGGATATGTATGCGAGGAGATATCCCACCAGGATCTTGTGCAAGAGGAGGTGAACTCTGTCCTGACAGCTGTAGTCCAAGGCATGAGCCTTGTTGAGCATGGCCCTGAAGTCCGTCTTGCAGCAACAAGGGCTTTGTATAATGCCCTAGATTTTGCACAGACTAACTTTGAAAACGAGATGGAGCGGAATTACATCATGAAGGTGGTTTGCGAGACGGGCATGTCCAAAGAGGCGGAGATTAGACAAGCGGCTTTTGAATGCCTTGTTTCAATATCGTCCACATACTACGATGTCATTGAACCATACATGCAGACTGTCTTTGAGCTTACATCTAATGCAGTAAAGGGGGATGAAGAAGCTGTTGCCCTCCAAGCAATCGAGTTCTGGAGTTCCATTTGCGATGAAGAGATAGAGCTTCAAGAGTATGAAGGTGCTGTTGGTGAGAACTCTGTGTCTCCTCATTCCCGATTCATTGAGAAGGCTCTGCCGTCTCTGGTACCTATGTTGCTAGATACATTACTGAAGCAAGAAGAGGATCAGGACCAGGACGATGGAATTTGGAATCTATCCATGGCTGGTGGCACGTGCCTTGGTCTTGTTACAAGAACTGTTGGGGATGCTATTGTGCCCCTTGTGATGCCTTTTGTGGAGGCAAACATATTGAAGACAGAATGGCATAACCGTGAGGCAGCTACCTATGCATTTGGCTCTATTCTTGAAGGCCCGAGTATTGAGAAGCTCTCCCCGTTGGTCACTGCGGGTTTGGATTTTCTGCTTAACGCAATGAAGGATGAGAATAGCCATGTGAAGGACACAACTGCTTGGACTTTAAGTCGGATATTTGAGTTATTGCACACTCCGGCTAGTGGGTTTTCTGTGATTTCTCCTGCCAACCTCCAACGGATTGTGGGGGTTTTGTTGGAGAGCATTAAGGGTGCCCCAAATGTAGCTGAGAAGGTTTGCGGGGCAATCTACTTCCTCGTTCAGGGATATGAGGATGCTGGATCAAGCTCATATCACCTTTCACCATACCTCCTTGACATGATTACTTGTCTTATTTCTACAGCAGACCGAACGGATGGCAGTGACTCTAGGCTCAGGTCTTCTGCGTACGAGACCTTGAATGAGGTGGTTAGGTGTGCCAATATTCCGGAGACATCTCACATCATAACACAGCTCCTCCCGGTCATCATGAATAAATTGGGGCAGACCATGGAGCTTCAGATTATCTCATCAGATGATAGAGAAAAGCAAGGAGATCTTCAAGCTCTTCTTTGTGGCGTCCTCCAGGTTATCATCCAGAAACTCAGCGGATCTGAAGATACCAAGCCCATAATTCTCCAGGCTGCTGATCAGATGATGCTCTTGTTCCTTAAAGTTTTCGCATGCCGTAGCTCTACGGTGCACGAAGAAGCGATGCTTGCAATTGGCGCCCTGGCTTATGCCACTGGGCCAGATTTTGGCAAGTACATGCCAGAGTTCTACAAGTATTTGGAGATGGGGTTGCAGAATTTTGAGGAGTACCAGGTCTGTGCCATCTCAGTTGGGGTGGTCGGTGACGTCTGCCGTGCCCTGGATGACAAGGTCCAACCGTTCTGTGATGGGATAATGACCCATCTTCTCAAGGACCTCTCCAGTGGCGCGCTCCACCGATCTGTCAAGCCCCCCATATTCTCCTGCTTTGGTGACATTGCCCTTGCGATCAGTGAACACTTTGAGAAGTACCTCCCATATGCAATGCCCATGATGCAGGGAGCTGCGGAGATCTGTGCCAAGATGGACACAGACGACGAGGAGATGATGGATTATGGAAACCAGCTCAGGCGCAGCATCTGTGAAGCTTACTCGGGTATTCTCCAGGGCTTCAAGAATTCCAAGGCAGAGCTGATGTTGCCTCATGCTGCTCATCTCTTGCATTTCATTGAAGTGGTCTCTAGAGATCAGCAGAGGTATTTATGTCGATTGGTTTGCTGTTCCTTGCAATTAATTGAAATGGATTTGTTTCCTTTTACTCTAATGTTACTGGTTTCATGATGCTTGTAGGGAGGAAAGTGTGACAAAAGCTGCAGTTGCAGTGATGGGAGATTTGGCAGACACACTTGGTCCAAAAATGAAGGGGTTGTTCAGAGACAACACATTCTATGCAGAATTCTTGGATGAGTGTCTTGAATCTGACGATGAACAGCTCAAGGAGACAGCAACTTGGACGCAGGGGATGATTGGACGCTCTTTGGTTTCATGAGGTGAAGCCATTTTTTATGGGGGGGATACAATTGTTATTTCTCTACATGTTCTTTCTTCAAATGGCTCTCTTTTTATAGTTTCAGTTAATGGTCAGGATATTTTAAGATGGTTGAGGTTGTCTTTCTGTCTGTCTAGTGTATCATAGGTGTTAGTCCAGGACCTTTGGAGCTGCCCTTTTTCTGCTTTTTGGGAGGTAGCAAAGGTCCTTGGAGGGCTCGGACATGCATTGTATTAAGGTTTCTTGGTAGAGATGGGTGGCCTGGTTCTGGATCTAATGTTTAGTTAATGCATCCATTAATCATTGGGTCATTGAGTCATCATCATCTGTTTTTGTTTTTTTAAATGCTCTTAAAACAATTATTAAGGGAATTCTTAAGGTTACCCATCTGAGAAACCTTTCACATGTATAGCTTAAAGTTATCACATCTGAGAGACCTTTCACTTGAAATAGATAAAAAGCTTGTTATATTTGGAAGGAGAAAATCTTCAGAGACAGGCGCAATTGCAGTGTGGGCTCTTATTTTGCTACTAGAGAGTGCTAGTAGCCCCACTCTCCTATCCGAAGCTTTTTGGACTTGTATTGAATACACCCTGTTGGCTTAATTATCTCACATGTTGGGGGTCCTTAACCACTCCTATATCCAACTATTTCCTCAACCGAAGCCATTCGATATGGAAATAATGATCTCACATATTGGGGTCCTCAATCACTGCTGTATCCAACGCCAACATTAGTGTGGCAATTTATTAACTTACTCATCTATGGTACAATATCGGTGGCACTTTGAGCCCTCCGAATAGGGGCGGATTTTAAAACTCGGAACAAAAATAGAGAGAGCAACTCTGGTTGTTGGTCAGTTAGGTCTCCTTGGAAAGAAATGGCGAACATGCTGTACAATGATCTTTTCTCTTCCTTTATTTCCGAGATTAAGACTTATTACACAAGCAAAGATCCACTTCTCCCATGTCTCCCATAAGAAAACCCCCTCTGTTTTCTCCATTATACCTTTGTTTTTTTGCCTTTTTGTCTTCTTTGTAATAATCTAATGCGAACGCGGAACGCCCGAGGGATTTGGAAGATGAGGGAATCTATCTCTCTTCAGCTTCTCAAGGAGAAGATCTTTCGATTCCTGCAGAAATGTACTCAGATTTTTGAGTCTGCACGGGCATTACCGGAGTGACTTGCGATACCTTCGGGTTTGGATACATATGGTAAGTCCAAATCTTCTCTTACCTGTTTTTGACTTTCTCTTGATGATTTTGATTGTGGGATATCTCATTTTTTATTTCTTTCTTTGTATTTTTGGAGTTCAACTGGGTAGATGAATGTAGATTAGTTGGATCGGAACGAAGAGGTCCCTATTTTACCAGGTGTATGCTTTGAATTATGAGGAGCTCAAGAAATTCGAGGTTGAGAAGATGTGCCATTGGGGTTCAGAAGTAAGCCACCATCCCTAAATAATCTTAATTTCTAATTTCTCCCTTTTGTCTATGTTTCATATGCTGAATGATATGTTAGAATTGTTGCAGAGTTATTTTTCTCAAGATTTCCTGTACATTAGTTTAATATCTGTATAACCCTCTACTAGTTCTAATGTCTAATTTTAAAATTTTACTCTCCATTGATCATGAATTTTGAATTTAAATCCTTATTTTTTCCATACATTTTGTGAGAAGATAATTTTTCGAGCACATTCTGTAAGGCTCCGTTCTTTTGGTGGAACTTTTAAAAGTCTGGAACATTAATGTTTTGGAACAAGAGGCAAGAGTTTGAGAAGAGAGGGGAGGAGAGGGTTTCGAACCCTTTTACACATGGTATCTCAGATCTATCTAGTTCAATTTAAATAGAAGTTCCACATCTATGGAACTTAAAAGATCCAAATTTTTTGGTGGAACTTGAAAGCTCCATATTTGTAGAACTTTCGCACTCTATGGAATAATATAAGTTCTAGACATTAAGTAAAATTAGGCATGAAACAATGAATGTACTAGGCTTTAAAAGTTCCACCAAAAGAACGGAGCCCAAGTGATAATATGGTTAAGGAAATCCATGCCGACTGTTGTTTTGCAGAATCCCATTTATTTGACATTCTAATGAGATCATTTTAATTTTATCATCAGGACCCTTGGAAGAGTCACCATGATTTCTATTTGTGAAGTTGTTAGTTGCAAGTTTTGATGATTGGCAACATGCAGTCAGTAAACACTGCTTCCATATCTATCTTTGTAGGCATATATGTGTCTTGAAGTGTTACCATCCATGTGTTGTATCTTTAGAGGTTCTTTGATTATGATCTGATCCCACCTTGGGAGTCTTCAGAGAAGGGGCAAACAAATCAAATGGTTTAGCCAAAAGCCCTTTGATGGAGCTTTCTGTTAGCCATGACATGGTGCTCAAGAGCAGCACAAAGTATCAGCAATGGTACATGGCAAGATGGTCATATGATCCAAGGAAATGAATGGAAATGATAGTTTGAAGCAATCATTTATGCTGATGGATAGGAGAGATGTTGATTGATAACGATTTGAAAGACATCAACAGAGGCAACAATGTAAAATATTGTGCTACTTTTGTTTATAAATCTGGAACCATACTAAAGCTTTAAAAGTAAATATGAGATGATTCACCTCTTTCAGAACAAGGGTTCTTTGCTTTGCACTTCTATTTTCAGGCACACATCTCTTGATGATGATTTCAATTACTGAAAATTTTAATGCTAACTAATGAGAGCCTAGTATATGCAAACTCATATTTGTAGAGATTAAAAACATGCATTTAACAAAAGAGGACTCTAGATAGAAGTTAGAACAGTAGTAGGATAAGATTATTATAGCCGACTCTAAATAGTTTTTATTTATTTATTGAAAATGAAAATCAGATATATAGATATAAAGAACAAAAGCCTTAGGGCCTCACTAAACAAACAACAAGGTTCACAAGGGAGGGAACCAAAGAGAAGCAGACAGGTCTAAGAAATTATAATCACAATAAACTACATGATAGACTACATAATGGAAAAAGGATCCAATAATCACAAAAAGTGATCTCAACTCAAATCAAGAGCTTCACCCTCATCTGACTCCAAATAGTTGTGCATAAGGATGATGATGTTTAGAGGTTTAATGGAGCCTAGAGCTACAAATTTGCTTCTGTTTTCTGTTTTTAAAACAATAGTTAGTAGCTCAATGAGTTCCATTGCTTCTTTTTGGTAAAATTACTTGCTTTTCTCTGATGTGAATGTCTTGAACTTGATTATTTGCATCTACATAATCACGAAAAATTTATCATATCGCCTAACAATGCACCATTAATGATTTTTGGTGCATTTCTGTGAAGGACAACTCTTTTATATTCCAAATTGGATAGTTCTCTTGTTAAATTTATTATGCATGCACCGACCCCAAGTATTTGGGATATAAGAATGATGAACATAACTATACTTGGTTAAGTATGCGATTTAGTAGTTCCTAGTGCGAATTAGAGCTACCTTCACCCCTTAATAATTAATTGAACAGCGTTGCAGAGCCTTCTGAAGAATTGCGTAAATCCTATGACCAGTTCCTCTGTCAAATGGAGTCATACAAGAATCGAGAACCCAGGTAGCGATTATGTTTTGTATCTGTGCTTTGAATATTCGCTCTTTGTTTCTAAGAGTCCTATGTTATCTAACTAGCAACAGATTTCCTGCAGTGTGGGAAGGTAGAGCCGTAGAGCGGCCATGAGGCCCCTGACTACTAGGACCATCCCTCCCTGTTGCATGGAGATCAAAGAATACAAAGATCTCTGTAGAATTATTAAAGTAGGGCCTATGGGAGCTTGTTCTGAGATTTCTTTACCTGAAGCACAAAATAATCATCACAATGTTGAGATTCTAAGAAGATAATCGAAGGGAACTTTATGGATATCCCCTTCCTCCTAACAATCTTGGGAATATAATAAACTTCTGTTATGTTGGTATAGCTAGTGATCAATCTATTGCAAAGGTCATTGGAAATGTGGGCCCCAACAGTTCTTTCACGCGCCAAGAGAGGACTGATGTGGAGTCAGATGAATCAAATTTTGCAATGATGAAACTGTTGTGGTGAAGTTTGTAGATAGTGCCATTGTTGGAAAGTCTGAAGCAGAAGTTGCCTCCCATCATGGTTTGGTGGATCCTACAATTAATGTGATGGGTGCTATGAATGCCATAAAAGCATGTTTTTGGAAGCTTTAGAGCTGGAAATAATGGATAGGAGAAGATCACACATGAGCCAACCCAAAGTAGATCAGACTTCAGAGTGTGATCAATGGATTTGAGGTGTTTATTGATGAGAACTTGGATAATGTGCACAGGTTATCAGATCAGAAAGAAGAAAATGATGTTATAGTAGCTGATTCAGACTTTGCGCTCCCTGCGAACCCAGCATTACTGTCGCAACACGGTAAAATTGGAATGCGCCAGTCTCTCCAAGAAACCTTCAAAATACTCATTGATGACGACAGCAATGAGACTGGTGGCAGTAAAGATTAGAATAATAAGTTAGCACCCCATGGGTTTCCACGTGAAGATTCTATGTTATCTCTCAACGTGTAAATGCTTTTGTATTTCTAAGTCCAAAGGATCTTCCTTCGAATGGTTCTGACAATCTGGATGTAGAGAGCTCACCCCACGTGAAACTGATACAGTTGTTTTTAGGTTTGTGGGGTCTACTATTTGGATGAATCTGATGTGGAAAATGCTTGCCACCATGGCTTAGTAGACCCTACGATCAACTTGAAGGGAGGCTATGGATTATATAAACAGTATGTTTGGGAAGCCACTAAATCTCTTAATGACCAATAGACTGAAGAAGCAAGACAAAAGTCACAAAACTATCAGATAGAAGAGAGACTTGTGAGTTTTTAATACTTTTGACAAGGACTTGGAAGATCATTAAGGACTAGCTCATTAAGGACTAGTTTCTTCGATCTCATCTAGCAAATTCAGCAGGGAATGTGATTTGTTTGAGCCTACTGTGCTCACAAAGGAGGCCATGGCTGATATAAATGAGATGTTTGGAGTGCCATTGGACTTTTAGGAACATGGTAAGTGTCATTTGTTAAGTTTTTTCTCGGCTTTTGGTTACGACCTAAGCACCATTGAATTAGATGGACCCTTGACCATGACCTGCGTCTATTAACATTGTTTTTCTAAAAAAAATTAAATTTATGCACTGTTTGATTGCACACACTTTGACCGGCGTTGAATAGAATGAAATGGCTAAACATGATTTTACTGCCATATTTGGGATAAGGCACAAATGATGATGGCTTTTCATTTAGTGTGTTCAAGTATTGGCACTTGCATGCATGTGCTGTGCGGTGTGTGTATGCCATGCATTTCACTGTCCACTGAGGAGCACAGCAATTGTTTCTAAAAAATTTCAAATGATTGATTACCTCTTAAGTTGTCAACATCCTGGAGGTCGGCCCTATAGAATTAATCAATCTGGTGAATTGACCTCCTATGTACCCCATGCAATCAGTGGCAGAAAGATGTTCAATTAGAATGTCAACTTTTTCACATTTGGTTTTATTTTTGAGCTGAACCCATTGATTTGAGGGTACTGAACTACTTGTATGTGCATCAGGTAGATTGGGAGGTATTTCATAAAAAAGGCAGCAGCGCCCGGCTTATAGAATGATGGTTGCAAGGAAGAATGTAACGGATGATACACTAACAATGAAGATTCCAATTTATTCAGAAAAGAAATATTAATTCAACATTTTGGCAAAGGTAACAGAGGACAAATGGGGCTGCAATCAGTAGTGTTTCATGGAAGGGCAATGAGCAGGGCGGAAAGCTAAGGGTCCTGCAGCATACACCACAGCCTCATAATTCTTTCCGAATAATCTCTTGTTCTCATAACGAAGTGGGGAGCCGTTGATTCCAGAATTAATATTGGATAGAAGGTTGCAGCTTGGTAGGGGAGACGAAACAAGTTCGACTCTGCAAGAATGGAGGGGATGGTCCAAGATATGGCTCATCTTGAAGCCTTCAAGTTGTGCATAGAAGTATCCATTCCCATTTGTGGAAAAGGCCTTGTAGAAGCTGACTCGATCCTTGTGATCTTTGCAAACTACACTAACTTTAGCAGAAGGGATTGGCTTAGCCCCAGTTAAAGACCATGTTCCAAAGTACTCGCAGCTCTGGCAGTATACCATACCTTCCACCACCACGTCCACCTTCTCTTCTTTGTACGAGACTTCTTCGACGGCTGTTACAGAAGTGAAAGCCAACGACAACAGCAAAAGCAATGAGATTTCAATAACGAGCTGGTTGCTTGCCATCTTTTTGGAGAGAGGACTAATGACTATCTCTAAGACTAAGATGTCTGTGTAGGATGAAAATAAGGGACTGGTTAGAGTAAGTATATATAGTTGACTGCTTACAATATTTTTTTCTAGGTTTTGATGAACGTGGGAGCTACTAAGTTTTTGTTTTTTTAGGTAATCGTGGGAGCTACTAGGTTGAGTAATGAGAGTTGCATTCTCCACGTTTGGTGTATACGTGAAGATCAGCAGGCTTCAGATTATATATATATATTTATGTATGGAAAATGGGCATTGCACTGTTCATATTGTTTTGTTTAAGTTTCTTACAAAAATGTGTCAGTTTCTTTATGTACAAACACAAAACCCTCTTAAAATCATAACATTTTCCAGCACATTTCCTAATGCATTGATAGATTTCGTGTCATTCATGCTAAAACATTACATTTTTTAGGGACGTATTCTTCTCCCGTTGTAACTGGTTTTGCCAAAACAGGTTACACCCCTGAGGTGGCCACATGTCTCTTTTGACACATCTTAATCGTGGTTAAGGTTCAGGCACCCCTAGGGTTTATCCACCTATCCTTGGTTTATTTTAAAAAATAATGCAAAATTTTGTTAATTGTGATTAAAATTCATCAACTCTTTGGGTTAATTTTTTTAAGTACTTTTTTTTTTTTGAAAACCAAAGATAGGTGGATGAACCTAAGGGTAGGTGAATATTAACTGCAATTAAGGAGTGTAAAATGGGACACGTGGTCACGACAGGGGTGTAACCGGTTTTTGATACCGGTTTTATCAAAAACCGGTTACAACTGGAGAACATTACGAGTCTGATTTAAAATGCCGACACAATATGTATCTATGAAACAAAATTGTTTCGAGAAGTATCTAAATTAGTTTGATAAGCTTTGACCAATATATTTATTTCGTAGTACAAAATTACACAACTTTTGTCATAATATGGGAATGTTTATAAGCTTATTTTATAAGGAAAATCTCTCTATATATATATATATATTTTTTTTTTGGTATGGGTAATCATTTAACTATGTCTTAGGGGTCAGCAGGGTTAGCACTCAGGGTGGGCGACGACAGCCACACCCAAGACTCCAACCCAAGTCTCCACTCCCCAAAGGGAGCTACACTACCACTGGGATAAACTAAATATATGGTCACTTAGTAAATAATTTTAGTAATCAAAAATAGGGTGGTGGTACGTGCACCCCAACTTTTACTGGCATACACCAAATTTGAGAAAAAAATAATTAAAAATAATCTCTCCATTGAGGATGTCATGGAGATAGAAGTGGATATGAGTCTTATTCTCCATAATGTGGGTCTCTTTGTGGCATTTGCACCGGGGAAAATACACATGCGCATTGCACAAAGGAAAAGCAACCTTCCATCCATTCAATTTCTTCTCTGTTATTACCTGGCTATCTCTCGTTTCTCGTTTCTCGTTTCTAAAGTGAACAATCAAAGGCTATATATACAAAGAGCTTGATGTGGTTTCTTTTTTAATTGAAAATGTTTACCATTTTTGGATGAAGAAGAATCAGAACATCTGCGATTCTATGGTGCCTTTCGTGATTCTTGGGGAAATTGGTCATTTTTGGGGCCTTTTTATTCTTATATTTAAGGGGTGATATTTAATGGGATTAACATCCCACCAGGTGAATAGAGAAGTAAAACAGTTTTTATTTTTTATTTTTATGATTACTGCTATGGAAGATTGGAAACCCCTTCATCATTTTCCATGAAGAGAAATCAATCCAATTTCATTTGCCATGAAGAGAACTCAACCCAAGCGAATCAGGAGAGGCCTTGCTTCAGATTTTTGGTTGGAAACGATCGATGAGAAAGAAGGAGAAGAGGGCAATTTTGTCTTCTTGTTTTTATTTAATATTTTTTAAGTTTGGTGTATACTAGTAAACTTTGGTGTGCCCCTAGCACCACCCTCAAAATATTCATCCTATATTATTAGAAATAATAATAGAAAAATATAATTATGAATATAAAAATAAAATTTCAAAATATTAAAAGATGTTAGATTGATAAATGCTTATTAATGTTTTCGACTATAATTTTCTAATAATAACTAATTTTAATTGTAAATGACATAATTTTATCAGAAATTAAGAAGTCTCGTATGAATATAATAATGTGTTTTTTTTTTAGCAGAATTAGAATTGGATAAGAATAAGTCTACAGATACTTTCAAATATACTCCCAAATCCTAATTCTTTAACATGTGGTAATAGAAAAGACAAAATAAGTCAAGCTAAATCCTATCACTTGGTTAGGAGATGATAGTATATTTAAGAATACCCATATTTATGACTTGAGTTGTAGTTAACAATATTATTTAAAATTAAAAATTTAAAAGAGAAAAAAATACCTCAAAACTATGTTTTTCATGAGTATTTTTCTCAAAAAATACCAAGTGTAAAGATGCCTTTTTTTTTGGTTAAGAGACATGTATTCCATCCAAGGGACTAACTGAATACTAGAGTCGTCAAATTAACCTCCTGGAAAGGATAACACTAATAAAGGCTGCTGAAGCTAAAAGAGGATTATGGATGCTTTCATTTAAGGCCCATTGTGCCTACAGAGATGAGCTTCGCCATTTGCAATTCTGCTCACAAAGCACCATTCCACCGACCCACATAAAACCTGGAGGTGCTGAATATCTTCCATCAAAGAGTAGACCTCCCAACGAGGAAGGATAAAATCGCCCCGCAGGAAATCAATTGATTCCTTGGAATCGGATTCGATAACCACCTGCTGCCATTCGAACTGATCGATCCCAACCACAGTGCTTCTACTTCCGCTACTCGACTGCTACCTCCCCGAAGAGAAAGTCTAACATGAGAGAGAGTAACCCCAAGATGATTCGGGGCCACTACACCTGCCCCCGCAGCCAGTTCATTCGGAAGTGCAGAACCATCCACATTAATTTTAATCCAGGCCTTACCCAAAGCTTCACTGGTGGCGGCACTGGTTGTTATTATTACGTTATTTAAGATAACTTGGAGCTATGTAATAACTGTGTTGATATAAGTTGATCTAATGTCATGTATTACATAATGACTTTAGTTTGTTAGAGATATATTAGGAAACCGTGTGCAAGCACACACGGTTTGCACACGGTTTCCTCCCTTATCACAATCTCTGGATTTACAGAATCCTTGATTGATTCAATCTCTTGTAATTGTTTCCTGGTATAGGTTTTGTAACATCTCATTCACATTCTATAAATCTAATATCAATCCCATGATGGGATCAAGGTGATTCAAACCAAATCTGTTTTTGAATTCTTTCTTTTATCATGGTATCAGAGCTCCAAGTCACGGCTCCTTCATCTTCAATGTCGTTTCCTACCATCAACACCTCCAACGCCCATGGAATGGTTACCATCATACCCAAGTGGAACCCATCCTTGTCTCCTTGGATCTGATCGGGTTTGTTGACGGAACCACAGTTCCTCCACCCCATGTCATTGAGAACAACTCGAAAGAAGAAATGCCAAACCCCAAGTTTCTTCAATGGCGGAGGATAGACAAATACATCGTCACTCTCCTCAATGTGACGCTCACCGATAGCGTCCTTGCCCAGACGGTTGGTCTTTCTACTTCCCGTGAAGTTTGGGAATCCCTTTCGACAACTTTCTCATAAAATAGTCAAGCACACAGTATGCAACTGAAACTGCAACTTCAGACCACCAGAAAAGGTTCATCTACTGTAACCAAATACCTCAATAGGTTGAAGATCATCGGAGACTCCCTCGCTGCCATTAACTAACCCATTCCAGATTCAGATATGGTTTTAAACGCCTTGGGAGGCCTTGGTTCAAAATATGAATCATTTGTTACCGCAATCAGCAATCGCTTTGAAGCCATCTCCTTTGCAGAACTCCGCTCCAGGTTGTTGAGCCATGAACAACGACTCAACAACTACTCTTCTCAGTCATCAGAAACCTCCCAAACTGCTCTCTATAGCAGTCGACCACCTCAACGACAAACAAATCGCTATCGAGGAAGGGGGCGTCGTGGTCGTGATCGTCACCAACGTGGGCGTGGCCACCCTCATAACCAGAACTTCGATACTCGGGGTCCTCCTAACTCAGACAATGGATTTCATCGCCCTCCGGCCATCTGTCAAATCTGTGAGAAGCCGGGTCATTCTGCGGTTCGTTGCTATCAACGGCATGATGATCCTCCTTACCAATCGTTTGCAGCAATGAGTATGTCTGATGCTTCTGATCCCGATTGGTACCCAAACACGGGTGCTACAAGCCACATTACCGCTGATGCCTCCATTATTACTCAACCTATAGACTACCATGGAAAAGACACAGTAATGGTGGGTAATGGGCAGGGATTGCCTATCTCTCACATTGGTAACTCTCTACTCTCTACTGCATCTGGTTCCCTTTTTCTTAATAATATTCTACTTGTGCCGGATATTAAGAAAAATTTACTCTCTGTGGCCAAACTGACTAAGGACAATAATTGTTATGTTCTGTTTTATGCATGGGGTTTTGAAATCAAGGATCTGCGCACCGGGAAGCTACTACTGGATGGCCCCATTGAAGGGGACCTCTACCCCATCTCACGGTCAGCCAAGGCATAACAAACTGCACTTCTCAGCTATCAGCCAACGGTCCACACATGGCATTGCAGATTGGGGCACCCACCATCTTCTGTTTTCTCCAGTTTAATTCAAAATAAATGTCTTGGTTCCTTACCCGTGGATGTTTAAATAAGTTCAGTTGTGAACATTGTCTTTTAACTAAGAGTAAACGCTTACCCTTTTCTACTATTAAGCATACTACTTTATCTCCATTAGAAATTATTCATAGCGATGTTTGGGGGCTTTCACCCACATTATCTATCACTGGTTTTTGATTTTATGTGGTGTTTATTGATGACTTTACCCGGTTCACATGGTTTTATCCTCTCAAAAAGAAATCGGATGTGTTTCTATGCTTCACCAATTTTCGGGGCTATGGTTGAATTCCTTCTCTCTGCGAAAATTAAAGTTTTTCAAAGTGACGGAGGCGGAGAGTTTTGCAATCACACTTTCTGTGAGTATTTACAGAAACATGGAATTATGCACCGTTTTTCATGTCCCTACACTCCGGAACAGAACGGCTTGGCTGAGAGGAAGCACCGCCATTTAGTAGAGACAGGAAATGCACTTCTTCATCACAGTAGTCTTCCTCCTCGATTTTGGGTTGAAAGTTTCAGACATGCAGTCTTCTTGATAAATCGAATGCCTACAACAGTTCTTAAGGGTCTCTCACCATATCAGAAGTTGTTTGGACATCAGCCTGACTATTCACTATTTCGTGTTTTTAGATGTGTGATTGCTACCCTTTTTTGGGTGATTATCGCACAGATAAATTATCACTAAAGTCAGCCAAGTGTGTTTTTCTCGGTTTTAGTGGCAACCACAAGGGCTATCGATGCCTTGATATATCCTCTGGTCGGCTCTATCTTTCCCGCCATGTTAAATTTAATGAAGAGTTGTTTCCCTACTCTTCTTTGTGCAGGACCTCATCATCAGCTGACACTACCACCTCTCGACCAGTGATCTCTCTAGCTTGTCCATTGCCGGCTACACAGGGTGTCTCCATCCTGCCTTCACCGGACCAAACTCCCACCGCTACTCCACCACCGAGTCCCACCATGGCAACTAGCCCTTAACATTCTCCATCTGGATCTCCTCCGACCTCTCCTTTCCGCTTGGATAATGTTCCTCTTGCCACAACCCCGGCAAGCTTAGCCTCTACCGCATCATCACCACTGTTGCAGTCAGATTTTGATCTCTTTGTTGAGGCCCCACTTTTACCTCCTACGGTATCATCATTACCTGCAGCCCCGTCCAACACTCATGTCATGACTACTCGCACCAAGGATGGCACCATTCGTCCTTGTGCTTGGAAAGCCACTCGTCACCCCATTCCTATGGCACTACTCACTCGCCTACATAGTGCCCATGTTGAACCTACTTGCTATACACAGGCCTGCAAAGACCCACTTTGGCAGATTGCTATGACCGAAGAATTTGATGCTTTGGTCCAAAATCATACTTGGTCTCTTGTCCCTCATCGGCCCGAAATGAATCTTGTCGGCTGTAAGTGGGTCTACAAGATCAAGCAAAGAGCAGATGGCATCATCGAACGCTATAAGGCTCGTCTGGTCGCCAAGGGATACACTCAACAAGAGGGGATCGACTATGATGAGACATTCTCCCCTGTTGTCAAACCGACAACCATCAGGCTTGTCCTCTCCATTGCCATCTCTCAGAACTGGCCAATTCGCCAATTGGATGTCAAAAATGCGTTCTTACATGGTGTTCTGAATGAAGAGGTCTACATGACCCAACCATCGGGATTCAAATCCCCAGACCACCCATCGCATGTTTGTAAGCTTCAGAATGCCCTCTACAGTTTGAAACAGGCTCCACGGGCTTGGTTTCATCCCTTCAACACTTTCTTGTTGGCCTATGGTTTTCAGTGCAGTCGTTCTGACTCTTCGATGTTTACTTTTCATCACAATGGTGGTACTCTCCTCCTCTTGCTTTATGTTGATGATATTCTCTTCATAGGAAATCGACCCCCTCTTCTTCAAGCTTTCATCGCACATCTGAAATCTCACTTTGCCATGACAGACCTTGGGGATCTCCATTATTTTCTGGGTATGGAAGCTACACGCACTAACTCTGGCCTCCAGATCACTCAAACCAAGTATGCTCTTACACTTCTCGAGAAATCTAACATGACTGGCGCAAAACCCTGCATGACACCGTCGCCACTGGAACCAAACTCTCCCTTCGTGATGGTGATCCTCTCCCTGATCCGACAGTCTATCGTCGTCTTGTTGGAGCATTGCAATATTTGACACTCACTCGTCCGGACATTACCTATGCCGTCAATCAAGTTTGTCAGTTTATGCACCAGCCCACCTCTCTACACTTGATTGCGGCAAAACGTATACTTCGATATGTGAAGAGCTCTCTTGATCATGGACTGATGTTTCGTCCGAGCCCCTCCTATGCCCTCTCTGGCTATTCTAACGTCGACTGGGCTGGCTATCCTGATGATAGACGTTCCACCACTGGATTTTGTATCTTTCTGGGCCCCAATTTAATTTCATGGGGGACGAAGAAGCAACCTACAGTCTCTCGCTCGAGCTCTGAGGCTGAATATCATGCCTTAGCTGTTGCCACTGCCGACATTCTATGGATCCGATATCTTCTTCGCGATATCGGTATCTCCTCTCTGCTTCCTAGTCGCCTCCACTGTGACAATATAAGCGCCACATACATGGCCGCCAATCCCATTATGCATGCCCGGACGAAGCATGTGGAAATCGATTATCACTTTGTACTTGAACTCGTCAGTAATGGTACACTTCAGATTTCCATCATTCGTACCACCGATCAACCTGCGGATATTTTTACCAAGGGGCTCTCAAGTGTGCAATTTCGATATCTTCGTACCAAACTGATGCCCCCTCCGCCATCAGTTTGAGGGGGCGTGTTAGAGATAGATTAGGAAACCGTGTGCAAGCACACACGGTTTCCTCCCTTATCACAATCTCTGGATTTCAGAATCCTTGATTGATTCAATCTCTTGTAATTGTTTCCTTGTAAAAGTTTTGTAGCATCTCATTCACATTCTAGAAATCTAATATCAATCCCATGATGGGATCAAGGGGATTCAAACCAAATCTGTTTTTGAATTCTTTCTTTTATCGTAGTTTACATAGACACTGAAGTTTAAACTTTGTATGACCCAGTCAAGGGGTGACCTAAGACCTGTAGTCCTAGAACCAAAGAATGATTATTTATTTATTTATTAATTTACACAATTATTTTCGGTCTTCTCCATTTTCACACTTCTACACAGTAATGACAAAGCAAACAAGATCCACCAGGCCGCCTCGTATCTCAGTTATATACATATACCTTACATTAGATACAAGCAGTATCTACTTACACCCAACTGCTTTGGTACCCCCAACAAAACAGAAAAAGAAATTAGCTTGATACTTACAAGCTGGACTTCATCCCCTTAGCTTGCTTCTGTAGACAGAATCTCAAGCTCCGCCCACCAAAGAGGAGACAGTTTTGGTGTTGCCCCATCAGGTCCCATCGCCGTGATCTCTCTCAATCTAGCAGCGACCTCTCTCATTGTTGGTCTCTGGTTTGGGTCAGGATGGACGCAAGATTTTATCACATCAAGCAGTTTCTTGAGCTCCTCCTCTTGGAAAGATTTTAGAGTTGGATCCACCATTTCTGCAAAGGGTTGCTTCCCTTTCATGTAGTCTGATGCCCAGTCCACAAGTGAGGCATTGTCCACGGAGTATGGGAGCCTACCCGTTACCATCTCCAACAATATTACCCCAAAGCTGTAAACATTACTTTCTCGATTTGTCGATGGTGTATCCACAAGCTCCATGCCAGCTGATCCCATTTTATCTTCGGCTTCCTCTTTCCAGTAATTGAAATCGTTCCAGTAATTGAAATCGGAGATCTTGGCTGCATAGTCTTCACTCAGATAGAGAGAAGAAGAGTTCAGGTTTTTATGGATTATGGGTGGGGTCAGTTGGTGCATATGCTCGAGGCAGTACGCCATGCCCATCGCAATCCGTAACCGCATCCCCCAGTCCAAGTGCTCTGCTTCTTTTACTACAAGATCCACCAAAAATTAGATGTCAGCCAAATTATAGGATCACATCAATAGACTTCGTTTACTTTAGGCCTAATGGTTTGGTACACTGGTAATAAAATGAGCACAAAATGATCTGTCAGTAGTTTATTAGCTGAGACAGACTAATTCATTTAATTCATTTCCCTCTTGTAGCCCAAGTCAAACATGCAACTCTTGAGTTCCTTCCTTGTCAAAGAGAAAAAAATGATATCTACTTTGGCCAGGCACGTACGGAGGAGTTCGGACTGACCAAGTCAATTTGGTTGAGACCATGAACGAGACAACCCTCAAAATTGAGATTAAAAACCTTGTTAAATCTTCATATGTAATAAGTAGATGTTTAGACTTTATTCTGAATTTTTTTTCCATATTATCTCTAATGGTCCAATAGAATAGAATAGACCTGATGGTCATGATCACCTGACCAGTTCAATTAGAGAATGTCTCTTATTTGGGAACCATCAAATGAGTCCAGTGCCCCTTGTATATCCATACGTGTTCGATAAAGGTACTATGGATGATAGGAATTCTAATCTTCTCAAGAATATCCAACAACTCTTCTCAGAACATAAGAGGTTGGTTTGTGCAATCAGCAGATCAGAAAATAACCAGCAGAAGTACGAGATGGTTTATACTTTACACAGCAACTTTATGCTGTTTCCTACTGGAATTATGAAGCCGAGAGCGAGGTACTCACTGTGTAGATGCTCGAAGAGCGTTCCATTTGGAGCATACTCAAAAGCCATCATTCTAGTGAAAGGCACCTCCTCCTCGCAATATCCAAGAAGGTTCACAAAATTCTTGTGGTTCACTTTAGATAATGTGTCTATCTGAAACCAAAACCAACCAAGACATTAGAAACTCAGACTGAATGGAGACTACATAATGTAAAGTTTAGTGAAGTGTGTTTGTAAAGTACCTTCTTCCTGAACTGGGCTTCTAAATTCTTTGACCAATCCTTGGCCGATGCCACTGAACTAGATGTCACTGCTATTTCGACTCCACTAGACAGGGTCCCTTTGTACACAGTGCCATCTGATGATGAACCAATTATATTGCTGAAATCTTCACAGGCTGTTTCAAGCTCTGATCTCTTGAGTTTCGGTACGCCTGAAATACAGATTCTACATCATGAGTATATAAACACAAAAGTTGCAATTGGATCATGGGGAACATTTGCACCAAAATGGGAGGGTGTGAAGATACTATTCTATGCTGTAAGTGTGCCATATATGTAGGGAAATTAGGACTTTTCAAGTCTTCATCCATTGTTCTCTTCAAGGATATCTTTTAAGCAAAAGGTTGACCCATCGTATTATTGCAACCATCGAATCCATAGTCAGATATGGTTCACAAATCACAAGAAACACTTTTCCTTACTCTCCGAAATTCAATGGATCCTAACGTATGACCATTTGACCAGGTCGATTTCTGGTCTAGGAGTTTGTTAGGGAGAACCCTTTAAACGGTGCCTCTGCTTGTTTGCTGTTGGTAAATGGTCCTTGTGTTTGGCTGAGTGGTACTTTAGATCACCTCAGAATCTAAACATGCAAAAATCATTTGTTCAAATGAGAAAGAAGAATTACCTGTTACAAATACTTTCTGCAGCTGCCCACTCAACCCTGTGGCCCACGGTTTGACAGTGACCACCTTATTACGTCGGCAGAAGAGAACGCCGATGGTCGACATGAAAAAGAACAATGAAGCGCTTATAACTCCAGATATAATTAGAACTTTATGATGTTTCGACTGGGAACTTGTTTCTACATTTTGGCTGAGGCCTGCTGAGGGGGAAGGCGTTGGGGAAGATCTGGATGGTGATGGTGCAGAAGGAACAATGGACGGGTCTGCTGGAGCAGGAGGCGTAGGCACAGGTGTGGGTGCAGGTGTCAGAACGGTGCTGGAGCGAGATGCTGATGGTGGGGATGAAGATGGACCAGAGGGTGACAATGATTTTGATGATGGTGGTGAACCAGAGGATGACAATGGTGATGAAGATGGAGAAGGTGATGGTGCTTCTTGGGAAGGAGTCCCTTTCCTCTTTTTCTTTCCATGACTTTTGGATTTGGGAGAATGAGGGGCATGTCCCTCCTGCAGCAGCTTCCTGTAAGCGACATCTCCAGCTTGGGCAATGTTCCTAGCAGAGATAAGAGTGGTGATCAAGAAGCTGACATGGAGAATAATATACTACCTTGATTTTATGATAACCATAGCATATAAATTTGTGCAAGGAAGAAAATTTGTGAAACCCAGAGGATGTGAAGAACTGGTCATAACCTTCCTGTGTGGTACACACCACACAGGTGCAGTGGACCCACAATTTGATGAGCCCCAATAAGAACTCTTGGGTCGAGACCTGATCCTATTGAATGAACCTACCACCCAATATATAAACTTTTCCTGGACCGATTTTCATACTCTTTTGATGGTTACAATCATCTTATCATTTCTCTAATTATTTTTTTTCCTTTTTTTTTTTTGCGTTGGTGATCTATCAGGTAAAGCCCATTGAGTGATGAGTTCCAACCCTGCTCGCCACATGTACCACTAGACTGATTGAGTAGGTTCCTTTATGGTCTACCCAATGGGAAAGCCTTCAAAATGATTGAACTGACTTACCATGAAATGGATCTTCTGTTGCAGGATGCTTCTTGTGCAGCGCTAGTAAGCAGATTCTGATCTACCTGAAATTCAGAAAGCATCTTAAGCTCATGAAGTTCAGGAGATATGCTACCAAGGAACCTGTTATTGTCGAGTAGACTGCATTGTGAATCAGAACATGGAGTTAATGCAAGCAAAGAGAAACAAGAGCTTAATGAAAATTTAACTGTTCACTAGCATAAACTCACAGGATTGTCAGGGCCAGATTATTGCCAAGATCAGATGGGAGTGGTCCACTGAAGTTATTGTATCCCAAGTCCAACACCTCCAGCTCCTTCAGTTCTCCGATCTCTTTAGGAATGATTCCGGAGAAAGAATTATTGCGTAAAATACTGCAGAAATGCACAAGAGTGTCACTATGCAGGTTGCATAGAGAAAAAAGTACAAGAATGACCAAAACACTTCAAAATTTTAACAGCAGTAAGAATGTAACAGCAATAAGAACGGAAAAAAATATTTTGAAACTAAATAGCAATAAGAATGACAAAAAATACTTTGAAACTAGTTACTGAACTTTTGTTTATGCTTACATAGACTTAATGTGAATGAGGTTCGCAAGCTCAGGAGCCAATGTTCCTCTAAGACAAAGATCTTTCAAATTCCTGCAAGTAGAATAAATCTGACTTTAGAATAGATCAAAACACATCAGTAGAAAAAGTAAGAACAATATATATGTAAGAGACCATAAACAATGAAAAAATAAAAAAAGCATTACTCTCTCAACACAATCAATACTTTTAGACATCTGATTAATAAGATCATTATGCATATTGCTTAGAATAGTTTATGTGGTGGTAATGCCATTTCCAAATCAGTTTCCAAAGGTCTTAATAACATATTGACAACCACAAGTTTGGTTCCGTTCACAGAGCAGGTAGGTTAATTTCATATCTATAAATTTAAAATTGAGATAATATAGGTTTTCTGTAGTGCCAAGTTTGAGGACTCTTGGCCCTCTGCACTCATTTCACTTGTTGAGATGACACACACCTTTTATTCTCAGAGTTAAAATAAGTGGTTTTTAATCGATACAAAGTCATCAACAATCCCTTGCTCCATATTTAATTATGACATTTCCCATTGTCCTATTTACAATTTGGCCATTACAAATAAGTAGAAGTGTCATGATACATATTTATCATCACCATTACATGTCATTTAATTTTGAACTTCTACTATATGAATAAGGAAATTCAATTTTCAAAACGAGGTATAAATTGCGAGACAATTAAGAGACTCTTTTTCTGCACAAGAACTGAACAAAATGTCAAAATATCTATCTGACAAGCATGAGAAATCCTATCTCCAAGTACATAATCTCGTCTTGAATGAAATACTGGAGCTGTTTAGCTATTAGCCTATTACACCAAAAGGCATTCAGTGGAATGGGAAAAATGTGCGAAACCTATGACACCAAAATGATAACTACCGAAAAAATAAAAAGATGTAAAATGTAGTAAATTATGATATATACCTATAGCACACTTCACCACTATTCAAAAATTAATGACTCGGTTATGATATGCGACTCAGGCATAACTGAAACAGAGCCAGCCCGGAGCCACTACCCACGTTTACCATGACTCAGGCTCATGTCCATTGTAGGGAAAATATAAATGGGAGAAAGGTTGAGCCATGCCTTACATTTTAAAATAGAGGAAATCGTTGGATTGAATGATATTGGTAAAAAAAGTTTATAGGACCTTGTAAGTTCGGAGAAATATGGATGGGTGATAAAACAAAGGAAAGTCAATCGTGATGGTTTGGTCATGTGCAATGATGAATGAGTGCTTTGGTGTAGGTTGAAGGCTCTAATAGGGTAAGAGGAGGGAAGGAAAGGATGTGGATTAAGTAGTGAGGAAAGAACTGAAATTTCATGCTTTAACAGAAGAAATGGCCATAGATAGAGTAAAAAGGCAAAACAAGACTTGTCTAGGCGACCCAAATAGTTTGGATAAAGCTCAGAGGATGATGACGAAGTCTTGGGCTGATGAAGTTCAACCGATTGACACCCTTACCAAATGTGCAGGAGTTTGTGCCTTTTTTGAGTCTAACTTTTATTGTACTCTCAATGTTAACTCTCATAAAGACCTATATCCTCAAGGACACAACTTCATAATGCTTCAGCATTTTGGTATGTTGTAATTCAATGGTTGTGTCAAAGTCCCGAATAAAAATTAATTTAGACTACTATATTTTCTGACTCGCCTCAATAACTCTTGTATCCTGCGAACAGCCCGTTAGACTACAAGGAAGATAGCGGAGTTGTTTCAGAAGCTTGGTCTAATAATTACATATATGCTCTTGGATCTCCTAGATGAAAGCCCCATCTTAAAATCTAGATTTAATTCTGGGATCTATTTGACAATTACTGATAAAACGAATCATATACTATAGAAGATGCAGAAAATTGCTTTCATTGATACAAAGATGTCCTAACCTGGCTCTTTGATACCATATAGAAGATGCAGAAAATTGCTTTCATTGATACAAAGATGTCCTATATATAAGGACTGTACAGGGTATTGCAGTTACAAATTCAAATACACAGCAATATCAAAATATTCAAATAGTGTAACAAGAAGATCCTAACAAGAAGATCCTAAACTATTGGATAGCAGATTTACAGGAGATAAAATACCATGAATCTAGTCAAGGAAATCAAGATGGTTACAACTACATGATTTCCTTTATATATACAGTAGCATAGCATACATACCCCTTGAGCACCCACCTCGTACAAAATTTAAAGAACAATTAACATTTTGCATCCAGTCAAAAGTTTTCTATTAATGATCAGATTAAGATATCAAATGCATGAATCTTATTAAAGATGTTATCTAACCAAAAAAGAAATCATAAATAATTGCACAGAAAAATGGATTCCAAACCTCAGCATACCAAATACTCAATAACCAAATTATATTTGCATATAACCCAAAAACAATCATGAGCAAAAAAAAAGAAAAAAAAGAGAGAATTGCGATCCTGTGAAAGAATCACTTACAAAATTACAACTTTCCCTTCTGAGCATTCAACTCCGAACCACGAACATGGATCGTGCTCTCCGTTATTACCATTCCAATTCAATAGAGCACCGAATGGATCCGTCACCAATCTCTCTCGAAATCTCAACAGAGCCAGTCCTGCATGCAAAAAATCATCGTTAGTGAATCTCAATCCTTCAAATGACTAAATTGTAAAAAAAGAAAATGAACAGAACTCGAAAGCTAATACCGTCAGCGTTGAGAGACCAACAGAAACTCAGATTCTGAATCAACAAACACATCATCAGCAACAACGCCATCCAAAGCTTGAATCGGTTGAATCTCCATCGCTCATCCATGTCAAGATGAAGAAACCCTAAAATATCTCGAATCAATTTCTTCTATTCTTTCAAATCAAACTTAGCTCAATCATGAAAAACCAGCAACTTTAATCGAATTTCACGAATCTAATTACGGTTTGAAATGATTACAGCTCAGTGCGATGATGAGACTAAATTTCGAATTCACAGGTAAAACTAAGTAAAGATAGAAATCAAATGCATTTTCGCGTCTGTCGGTCTTATTTTAGACCAGCTTAGTTGAAAACGCGTTTATCGGTCTTATTTCTAACTTAATAACAAAAACCGAAAAATTACCGATACAAAGACCGAAAGACTACTGTAAGCTGACAAGGAACCAGAAGTTACGGGAACGTCAACGAAATGTTTCTGTCAGAAACCGGTTTTAATTTTCCGACGCGTTTCGGTGTGCCGGATTCAATACGTTGAACCTCAGCCCTCAGGTGCCGGCAACGACTTTTCTCCTCCACATAAAATTACACACAGACTTAAGATAAGCCTAAGCTTTAATAAGCTCTGACCCCTACTGTCACGTGGTTCTCTCGTGTTTGCAATTTTATTTTAGAGAAATGCTAGCCCTACACACAGTTAACCCATACTCTTATTCTCTACCCACCACCTATCAACTTTTTGTGAAGAAAGTGCTCTAATCATTGTAAAATGGATATGGGGTTGGTGAATGATGAGAATAAGGCTAGCAATACTATTTATTTTAAAGATAGTAACAGGATCCCTAGCTAATAATAGATTTTATTGAACTCTTTTATAAAACTATGTTTAATAACATCATCATATTACAAGACACAAGACACAAGACAGTTGATGTCATTTTTAAATAATAATCATAGTAATAATAATTGGATACAAATTTAACTTTTAATATATTTCATGCAAAAACTGTTTGATTGTGTGTATATATATAAATACACACACGTAACATATTTTAACTATATAAATCTAAAATATTTTTATTAATATAATTTAAAGATATTAAATTAGTAATTTTAATATGGATGAAAATTTAATATTAATTTATTATTCTAAAATAATATATATACATTTTATATTTTGATATTTTTTAATTTCTTTATAAAGTAATGGAATATTATCCGAATTTAAATATTTTAATCAGAAATGAATACAAATATTATAGTTCACTATTTGTTGCATATTTTACACAATTCGAATAATTAAATATATAATCTGATACCAATTTGGATATACCATAGTGGGCTTCCAGATCCGTGTATAGCTCTAATCACGACTAGAAAGAGAATGATTCCATGTTGTTTTACCATATCATATGTTTAGTTGGGAAGAAATAGGAAAAATAACAGTATAAGACAGATCTAAGAATTATATATTAGGGCATTTGACACATTACATCACTCGTACCTTACATGGTGGGCATGCAAATGGTCGAGGCCAACTTGGTATGCCACCACTCAATTTGATCCCTAAGGGAAGGGGTGTGATGGATGCAATATCCATCTTTTTTTTTTTTTTTTTTTTTGGTTCGAGATATACGTTTAGGCCGCAACACCGGCTAGGTGTTAGTATCCTGTCCAATTAGTGAGCGGGTGGAGAGTATATACAAACTCTCACCCTCTCAGGAATGGAAGCCGGTACCTCCCCCAAAAGCAGGGGATACACTACCACTGGGACAAAGCCCTAGTGTATGAATATCCATCCATTCGCTAACCTATATATGATACTAATCATATTAATTTGGGGTTGCGGCCTAACGGTATATCTTGATGAAAAAGAAAAAAAAATGGTATAGACACTAGTGGTATGACACGAGATGCATATACAGAGAGGGGGTCCACCGTACGTTAATGCTGTTTGTTTGGATTGTAAGGGTGACCAACAAAGCTTATCGCATTTGCTTTCTAGGGCAAGTGTTTATATAATATATTGAGTGGGGATTTGGGCCTAAGGGTGGGCCATTGTGACCCTGACGTTCTAACCTTTCTTGGGACCCCATTAGGTTTCTAGTGTCTTTTCAAGTGTTCTCTTTTAGTCGGACTGGGCTCGGGACCTGGAGGTGGGCTCGTTAATTTTGCTTGAAGACTATGCAACCTCCGAAAAGAAGACTAGAGAATGTAATCTGACCTATTTAACCTGTGATAGGTTACCAAAATCCAAAATAATACTCTGATCAAGAAGGGGCAACATACCTGTCATCTTCTTGTGGCCTTGATTGTAGCACAAGTCATTAGCTTTTGATGAGCCTAACAAATAATTATTGGTAGTTATTTTAAGGGCACTTCATCTAAAAGGACAAACTTTACAGTTTTATTACCTAAAATGACATGTTTTTGACAAATTTATCAACAAAAAGGGCGCTTTGCATTTGTATTACCAAAAATGATATGATTTAGACATATTTATCCCTTAGCCATTCGAATAAAAACCCAAACACTACAAGGGTAATATTGAAATAAGAATCCTATTTGGTAATTTTTTTTCAAACCATGCTCTTTTAGGTGATATTTTTTTATTTAGGGTGACTAAACAGTACGTATCTCTTATTTTTTTTTTTAATTAAGGGTTAATAAAAGATATTTAACTATGAATAAGAGGTCCGGACAAATAGATGACATGAGCAACCAAAAAAGGCGGCCCTCCCACCAAGCACAAGTCTAAGGTTGAAGGTGGAAGAAATGGATGTGGAGGAGTTGGTGAGATAAAGAAGATGGAGAAATATGATGGTTAGCCTTTGTTTTTTTGGGTGCCCATTTATCTTAGTGCACGAGTGGCAGTTCCTAGACTCACAATCCATATGAGAGTTGCCCGGTATCTAGGGGTCTAAAAAAACCTAGGTTCAATTAGGGGCGGAGCTAGGAATTTAATGTAGAGGGGCACATTTAGTTTAAGGGCTGGGTGTTTGGGGGCGGAGCCCCCGAATTGTTCTTTTTTTCGACTAAGTTTGTTGGTCATTTCATCTATACATTTTGTTTCTTCTTGTTTACGGGAGCAGTTGTCTCCTTACCCTATTGCTATGTCATGTTAAATAATATAATATAATTTTTTTTGAGCAGTTGCCCACTTGTCTAATGACTATGCTCTATTAAATAATTAAACAAAATAGTTAAAAGTTTTTTTTTTTGTGAAAATTCAATAGGACAACTAACCTATGACTAATCTTTTACAGTTATAACCAAACTCTTTAGAATTCAATTTCAATACAAAAGTCTTTGAACTCTAGTTAACAACTTTAACCTTTAGAGTTATTTTTTTCTTCTAAACACTAAGGTTAGGAGTGAATCTTAATCATAATCAAGAGGTATTAAAAGGGACATGTTTGACATGTGGATTGTAACAACTCCAAGGAGTAGAGGATTCTAAATCCTTAGTAAACTATATTTTTTTAAAAAAAATTCAAAAGCTTAGGGGCACCCACTTGAGATCGAGTCACAGGCAATCGCGATTGAACTCAGGGAGAGTTCAATCACATCCACAAGCCAACCGTGTCCCTTAACCCCTATTAATTGTGGTTAAGATTTACAAACCCTTGATGTTCAAAAATATAACCTTAGTTTTAGAAAAAATATTAAACTATAGTTAAGGATTTGTAACACTTAGGATTAATATTTTTTAAAAAAACTAAAGTTATATTGGTGAACCACCAAAGGTTAGTGATTTTTAACCACAGTTAATAGAGTTAAAAGGGATATGTGTTGACCTATGGGTACAATTGAACTCTCCCCGAGTTCAATTGCAATTGGCTGTGATTGGATCTCCATCCACCTCATGCCCATGATATGCCATATAATACATATTAAAAAAAAAAATTCCAAAAGTTTAGGGGGTCACGTGGCCCCCAGGCCCCCCCTTGGCTCCGCCCATGGGTCCAATGGTACCCGGCTCCCTGCCAAACCTTTTCAAACCCTGCCATTTCTCTGCCCGTGGGCTGGACAGGGTCCAAAAACGCCCATTCCCTCCCTGAATAGATCCGGACAGGGGGTCCGACGCTTGCCGACCTTGCCCTCCTCTTGTGATAATAGACAAATTTTTGTTTTTTGGGAAACTGGGGTTAGGTGGGCCCCAACCAAATATTTTAAAAAGAACCACTTTCACCACCTATACCACTTTCTAAACCAGCCCCTTCATTCCAACCCTCCTCAACACTTCTATTTCAAAGAAAAGCTTCTTTACAAATGATGATTAAAGATCCACATTTGAAGGTTTGAAGTAGGGAATAAATAAAGCAATGCAAAGGAGTAGCAATATTATGCTAGCCAATCACTAGCCCTATAGTAGAAAATTGTTACTATACATAAACATTATATATATATATTTGAAACCGGTGCACTAAATTCTGACTCTCTTTATTTTTATTTAATTTTTAGCATTGAATTACAATTTATAGTTTGTATCAATTCAATACGAACCTAACCCCTGGATCTGAAACATCCTCTAAAAAATGTTAACCCTGGACCTCATAAAACCCTAACTCTAAGGTGGAGTTTGGTAACACTAATCTAATATTTCTAAATTGGTAGAAATTATTTGAAAATTGTGTTTAATTAGACTTTAGATTGTTAAGTTGAAAGTTAATTGGATGTCTAAATCTTTTTGAAGTAAAGTTTTACCTCTTATTAAAAAAAGTTATCTCATAACAACTTTTCTAATAAGAGATAAAACCCTTACTTTAAAAAGATGTAGACATGCAATTAACCTTCAACTTAACAATCTAAAGTCCAACTAAGCACAAATTTCAAATAATCTTTACCTATTTAGAGCTTATTAGATTAGTGTTACCAAACTCTACCTAAGTCTCTAATTAACCCCCTAAAGTTGTAAACTTAACACTAAATCCCATAGAACCCTAACTCTAAGTCTCTAACCCCCTAAAATCATAATCCTGACCCAAAATCCCATAAAACCCTAACTCTAAGTCTCTAAGCCCCTAAAATTTTAACCCTAACCCTAACCTCCTAAAATCCTAACCCTAAAACCCTAACCCAACCCAAACCCTTACCTAGTCCATATTGATAAGTGATCAAATCAGTCCCTACTGGCTACAGATGTGGTGGTTCATAGTTTAATTTATTTATTTTGTGGTGGTTATTGATTAAATTATGTGGTATTCTTAATTATTCTGTGGACCTATGACTTTTTATTCTGATTTTTTTTTGGTGATCAATTAATTTTTCATATCTAATTTTGATTTATTTAATTTAAATCATCATCTTAATTTGAACCTGAGAGCTTGATTTTAATTTGATATGAATTTGTAATATGATATGAGATTAATCTAATTAAATCCATATTTGATTAATCAGATTAATTCGCTTTGTTTGATATAAGTTTTTTATTTAAAAAAACTAAGGTTAGATTATTGAACCTACGGGTTAGTGAATTTTAACCCCAGTTTTAAAGGGACACATGTTGACTAGGTGCAGTTGAACTCTCCCCGAGTTCAATCGCTATTGACTATAGACTTGTCAATGAGCCGAGCTAGCTCGCGAGCCGACTTGATTCGTCTTCAAATAAGCCGAGCTTGAGTTGGGCATTTGAGCTCGTTTTCAGCTCAGCTAAATGATTCAGCTCGTTGGTTAATCAAGCCGGAGCACAAGCAATGTCGTTGGTTCGCCATAGGTTCGCTTTTCTATGAGAAAAGTATCAATTTGCCTATGTCCCATTTGACTTAGTTTATTTTGTAAATTATAATTGGTAAAATTAATAGTAATTGATTATAGCTTATATAATAGCATTTAGTGAGTGACTAAAAGAAACCCTCAGTTTTAATTACTATAATTGATAAAAATATAATTAACAAATTCGATTATATTTTAATCACGCCCAACTCAACTTAATTTGACTTATCTTTTACTATCATTCCTCTCATTCTTTTAACATTTTTTTAAAACTTTTTGCTCTTCTTAATATATGTATATATAATTTTTCTTTAATTGGATGCCTCACGTTGGTATCATTAACAGTGTTTTCAGTAAATTAATCAAACACATATTTATAGAATTATTTTTTTCAATTACTATAATCTTAGTAATTATAAGCGGATATAATCTTATCCAAACGCCAAGTAGGGTGGCCTAAGGGGGCACGTTCCCCCCTAAACTTTTGGGAAAAAAGAATTTTTTTATCTATATACATAAATGAGAAAATAGAGAGTTCACGCAATACATGAAACTCTTAAAGGTCACGCAAGTGTAAAATCACTGGTGTAAAGGATAAAATTCGTAAAAAATTTGAGTGTTGTGACAACGAGCATGCCTTTGATGTTATAAATAGTGGATACGAGCTTGTATGTCTTTTGAGTGCGTATTCGTTATGCGTATAACAACAGACTCGTTGTGCTAAGCACAACGGGAACGTTGTCCTCTAGACAATGGACTCGTAGTCATCAAGACAACGATATCGTTTTCGGTGCAACAACGAACCCGTGCTTTAGTCAACAATGAGACTGACTATCAGGACTCAATCCTCAGGAGGCGATCATTCTTCTCTGACGTTAGGTAGAAAACACTGTCTTAGTATTTATTGCTAGTCACCTCAGATGAGTTTTCGACCCTAAACAGACTTTAGAAATTGTAGGCTCACACATGTGACACGTAAGGCTCAGAATATGTCTGACATATTTAGTAATGAGTGTAAACCTAGTGACATGATTGTAATGGGTAAATTTCGTAAAAACCTAAGTATGGTAGTAACGAGCTCATCCTCAGTGTGGTATTATCGTTTGAACTCATTTCTGTCGTCTCTTCGACGACGGGCCCGTGGTCGTATGGACGACGGACTCGTGGTCTCACGGAAGACGATCACGTCCTCATTTTGACGACGGACTCGTGGTCTCACGGACGACGATCACGTCCTCCTTCTGACGATGTATCCGTCGTCTTATTGTCAACGATCGCGTATCCTAACACGTAATGAGATCTGGCGCTACTGCCCGGTCTCTTGGGACTGATCCTACCTCTACGATGGTAGGTGGGAAACACTATCTTGGCATTAAATGCAGCATTAAATGCCATTTAATGCCAGTCACCTCGGACGAGTCCCTACTCTTTGCCTGCTCTCTTTTGTGTGCAGATACGCGTGCAGTACGGATGACCGGGAGATCTATCTAAAATGATTACTGAAGTACACATCAGGGATTTGAGGTGTGCATGGACATCAATGGGTGCCCATGGCCATGGGAAGGGTAGCCTATATAAACCTGTGAAAAACAGTGTGAAGGGGACGGAAAATTTAAGGAGCTAAGACCTTTAAACTCTTTGCACTTTTCTTACTGTTCATCATCTTCTATACCTACTGACTTTATCATCGGAGTACAGGTCAGGGTATCATACCCTCTATTCCAACCTTCTACCGGTAAACCAGAACTTGAGAGGAGCTGCTGCTGACGCGTGTCCTTTCGGTAATTTCCCCCCACAAAATTGGCGCCGTCTGTGGGAAACTTAGCCGAAACCACCATTTGCTCACACCACTTCTTTCAATCAGCATGGCAGACCAAACTCCTCAGTCTATCATCAAAAACCAGCCCCTTCAAGCCTTTCCTTGCACCCCTCCCACCATGCAAACGTTAGCATCGGGCCAATCTTCTGGACAACCAGAAAGGCCCATGACCACACCTGAGCCCATCCTGTTACTGTTACAACAACAACAGGCCACTCTGGCCCAGATAGTCAGCCAGCAGCAGTCACTGCAGGAGCGGCTTGATGCTTTGGAGCACAGTAATTTGGAGATCGATGACGAATCTCCTAGAGGGGGCTCTGCGGCTCGCAAACTCAATTTCCCTTCTTCTCCTCCCCCTAAAGGAACAGTCCCGATCTCGCCGTCTGCACCAGAGAATCTGGAAAGAAGATTCACTCTCACTCCTTCTACTGACGAGACAGCCTATCCTCATTCTCTTGGTGCTCATGCTGAACATCGAGATCTCCGTGTCGGCAACGACGGGTTGAAGACGGGTTTGACCCTCAAGGACGTGGAAGCCCTGATTAATGCCCGAGTCAGAGGAACAACGAGCGGGGCCTCTCTCGATCAATATGCTCAGAAGTACAAGAACGAGGAGGAGACGTCCCCTTTTTCCAAGGAGATCGTCGAATCTTATACCCCATCAAAGTTCACGGTACCGAATTTTGTTAAGTTCGATGGGAGAAGAGATCCTATTGACCACCTGACCGACTTCAAGAATGCTATGGCTGTCCGTAACCCGGATGATAATCTTCTCTGTAAAGCCTTCCCGAGTAGCCTGACTGGAGCGGCTGCGAGATGGTTCCGTAATCTACCTGCGGGGTCGATCAGATGTATGGCTGATCTCAGGTCAGTTTTCATTGACCAGTATATCATTAACAAGAAGAAGAAAGCAGGCGCAGATTCACTCTTCGCCATGAGGATGAAGTCGGCGGAACCCCTTAGAGATTTTATTCAACGGTTTACCGATGAAGTCTCTAACATCGACAAGATCGAGGACTGCACTTGCATAGCGGCCTTCAAGAATGCCATACCCAAGAGTTCTAAACTCTACGAGTCTCTTGCCCTTGACTATCCAATCAAGATGGACGAGCTGATAGTCCGTGCCTCTAAGTACGGAAGGATGAAGGAAGATATTGCAGCAACAACGATGCCCAGAGCACGAGGGGTAGATGCTGTGGAATGGGGAAGCAGACCCTCCTCGAAGAGAGGAAAGAGATTAAAGTATGAATCATCTTCCAGCGACGAAGAACCACGAAGACGCACACGACAGGAAAATGTGGTGTACGTTGAACGACGGGGAGAGCCGAACCGACTCTCATTGGGAGTTCACCAAGATGTAGACTCGTCAAGGAGGACGGATCTACGTTCCAACTTCCAAAGACGGGACGATCGTACCTATCAGAGACGAGAGGAGCCCGGATGTTACAAGGAGAGGGAGAATCAGACAACAGAAAGACGTCCTTTTGCATCTCGTGGTGGTCAAGTCAACTTCTCAGCGAGCCCGGCGACGATTATGAAGACGATGGAAGACAAACCATACTTCGAATGGCCAGCACGGACCGTTCGTGATGTCACCACGGGACCCAGGGCGCATGAATACTGTCAGTACCACAAGTGCCACGGGCACAAATCGTTGTCGCATCCTGAGAGAATACCTGGAAAGATTGGTCCGTGAAGGCTATCTGGGAGAGTATGTGGACTCTGGAAGAGGAGAAGGGCATATTACGGATCCATCCACTCGATCTCACGAGGGAGAACCATCTGGCCATATGGGCCGAGGCGGAGAAGCTCCGAAGGGAGTCATAAATGTCATCCATCGCGCTCGAGTACCGGAGGTAGATATCGAGCAGCAGCACCGAGCGAAGGCAAGGAAGTTATCACACGTGGCAAAGGTTTGTCAAGTGCGATCGACGACGAAGGAAGTCGAGCAGGCCCTATCGTTCACTGATCAGGACATGACAACTGTGGTCAGGCCTCACTACGATGCTCTTGTCTTGACAATGCGAATTGGCGATTTTGACATCAGGCGAGTGCTCGTTGACCCTGGAAGTGGGGCAGATATCCTGTATCTCCATGCTTTCGCAAAGATGGAGTTAGACCCGGCGATTCTCGTCCCTGCACAGACCCCCTTGATAGGATTCGACGGAAGCTCGATGCAACCCGTAGGAGAACTCGTCCTACCGGTCAAAGCTGGACCGATCATCCTGTCCACCCGGTTCTCCATTATCGACGCGCCGTCCCCGTACAATGCCATCTTGGGGCGATGGTGGACTCACGAAATGAGAGCTGTTCCATCTTCCTATTATCAGGTACTGAAATTCCCCACTCCGGACGGACCAAGTGAAATAAGAGGAGACCAGCTGGCATCGCAGAAGTGTGATTATGCCTCACCCGACCCGCTCAAATAGCAATTACAGATTGGGTCCGTGGAAGAGGAGAACACGGGTGAATCGCTGACAAACCACTCTGTTGAACCCACGAAGCTTGTCAACCTGGGGATGGAAAGCGAGCCAAGAACGCTACAGATCGGGACCTGTTTGACAACGGACGAAGAGCAGGAGTTGATAAGTTTCCTAAGGAAGAATCTTGATGTTTTCGCTTGGTCACACGAGGACATGACGGGTATCCGTCCTGAAATCATCTGTCACCATCTCAACGTTGATCCCGTAGTCAATCCTGTTAAACAGAAGCCTCGTAGACTTGCTCCAGCGTACCATGAGGCCGTCAATGAAGAGATCGATAAGTTGATCCAGCAAGGGTTCATACGTGAGTTCCAATATCCAGAATGGATAGCCAATGTAGTAGCTGTTCCGAAGAAGAACGGGAAAGTCAGAGTCTGTATTGATTTCACTAATGTTAATAAAGCCTGTCCGAAAGACTTCTTCCCAGTTCCCAGAATCGATAGACTGATCACGGCAACCGCGGGTCACGAGATGTTGAGCTTCATGGACGGGTATTCGGGTTACAATCAAATCCTCTTAGCGGAAGACGATCAAGAGAAGACGACCTTCATAACGGAGCGTGGCCTGTTCTGCTACCGGGTCATGCCCTTTGGCCTGAAGAATGCCGGGGCCACTTATCAACGATTGATGAATCTGATGTTTGGACCCTTGCTTGGAAAATCGGTGGAGGTGTACATCGACGACATCGTCGTGAAAAGCCGAACTCGGGTCTCTCTTGTAGCCGACTTGACAGAGCCGTTCTCTATTTTGCGTACTTTCAACCTGAAGCTAAATCCTGAGAAATGCACATTCGGCGTCGCCTCGGGCAAATTCCTTGGTTATCTCGTCAGTCAACGGGGCATTGAAGCAAATCCCACGTAAATCCGTGCTCTGATAGATATGCCGGAACCGAAGACAAGGAAAGAAGTTCAAAAACTAACAGGACGTATAGCTGCTCTCAACCGGTTTATATCAAAGTCTTCTGACCGTTGTAGACCCCTGTTCGAGTTGTTGAGGAAGGATTCCGTCTTCAGATGGACAGAAGAATGTTCCCAATCTTTCGCCGCCTTGAAGACGTATTTAGGCTCCGCTCCGATCCTGTCCGTACCTGAACCTGGTGAAGTGTTGTACCTCTATCTCTCCGTTTCGGAACGAGCCATCGGCTCCGTGCTGCTCAGAAGTCACGACGGCATAGAGAAGCCTGTTTATTTCGTCAGCAAAACATTCCACAAGGCAGAATCCAACTACAGCAGAACGGAGAAGGTATGCCTGGCTCTTGTCTTTTCTGCTGAGAAGTTACGTCCTTATTTTCAGGCACATACCATCGTCGTCATCACCACGTATCCTTTGAAAACTGTGTTGGGGCGACCTGAAACCGCGGGTCGTATGTCAAAGTTGGCAGTGGCGTTCAGCGAGTTCGATATCCAATATCAGGCCCAAACCGCAGAGAAGGGGCAGGCTGTAGCAAGCTTCCTAGCCGATTTCCCCGTGGAGGAGGCCGAAACTTCAGTAGAGCCCGACCGTCATGAGCTCCCAGACGATGCAGAGGTGGATACCGTTGTGGAAGACGAAGCAGGAGACGGAACCAAACTAACGTCGTGGTGCGATTGGGTCTTGTACGTGGATGGGTCGTCTAATGTCAGCGGTTCGGGACTTGGTGCTGTTCTTGTCAGCCCCGATCATGTTAAAGTACAGAAACTGACGCGCCTTGGTTATGCTGCCTCCAATAACGAAGCTGAATATGAGGCGTTAATACTTGGATTGCAGAGTGCCCGAGAGTTGGGAATTTCTAAACTCCGAGTGTTCTGTGATTCACAGCTCGTGGTGAACCAAGTCAATGGTATCTATGAATGTCGAGATGAATGGATGAGACGCTACGCTGCACTTTTACAAGAACGACGAAAGGCCTTTGATGTCATCGAGATCAAACACGTCCGAAGGGACGATAACAGGCATGCTGACGCGTTGGCCTACCTCGCCTCGATGATGCAGACTGATGAATCCAAGACAATCCTCGTTGAGTATAAGCAATATCCCTCAATTGAACTACAGACTCAACGAACGGTGCTGTCCGTAAATCAAGTGCCGAGCTGGATGACGGGCGTAATAACTTACTTGAAGAATGGAATTCTCCCCTCTGACATAAAGGAGGCAAGACGAATATAATATAAAGCTCCCCGTTATACCCTTGTGGACGGGGAACTGTACCGTAAATCCTTTGGAGGACCCTTTTTGAGATGCGTGCATCCTGAAGACGTAGAGAAGATCTTAGCCGAGCTCCACGAAGGGATTTGTGGCATTCATTTGGGAGGACGGACTATCGCTCATCGCGCTCTGGGGCAAGGATATTTTTGGCCGTACATGCAAGCTGACGCACAGAAGTACGTACAAAAATGCAGTTAGTGTCAGCGTCATGCGAAGTTGATTCATGCCCCCGCTCAAGAACTCAATGTCGTATCTCAACCTTGGCCTTTCGCTCGTTGGGGACTTGATATCGTAGGGCCCTTTCCTAAAGCTCCCGGTAATCTAATTTTTCTGCTGGTGGCCACGGATTACTTCTCCCGGTGGATCGAGGCTGTTCCACTAGCGCGTATTAGAGAACAAGAAGTGAAGAAGTTCTTGTGAGAACATATTATCTGTAGATTCGGCATCCCGCAGTCCATCATTTCTGATAACGGGAAGCAGTTCACGAGAAAACTCATTGCCGACTTTTGCCGAGAGTTGAAAATCAAGCACATTTTCTCTTCTCCTTATTATCCTCAGGGGAATGGCCTTGCCGAAGCAGCCAACAAGAACATTTTGAATGCCCTCAAGAGAAGATTGGAAGATTCCAAGGGAAAGTGGACCAGCGAATTACATAACGCGTTGTGGGGATACAGGACGACACCGTGGAGCTCTACGAACGAGACCCCGTTCTCTTTGGCATACGGGGCGGAGGCTGTTATTCCCACTGAAGTTTGCCTGCCAACAACACGTTCCCGGAAGAAGCATGGAGACGAAGACAAAAACGTCGAACTAATGGCTATTCATTTAGATTTGCTGGAAGAAAAGCGGGAAGATGCCAGCATTCAGATGAAACGGTATCAGCAACAATTACGAAAGGCGTACGACAAGAAAGTACGGAAAAAGATTCTACAAGTCGGAGATCTCGTTCTTCGAAAAGTCTTCCAAAATACGAGAGAAGTCAACAGCGGAAAGCTGGGTCCCAACTGGGAAGGGCCATACATCGTGGACCGTGTCGGGAGTCCCGGGGTGTACTACCTTAAAGACTTACAAGGTAATGTAATTCAAAAGTCGTGGAACATTATGAATTTAAAACAATTTTTCCAATAAAGTTGTGCGTTATGGACATTTGATGTGAGCATGTGGTCAAATCGTTTTATTTACGTGTTCAATACTTGGTAGAATATTCTAGACGTGTTATCACGACGGGTGCATTCCACTCGCACAGGGTACTCACCACGGGACACAGGCGGCTCATACAAAGGAATTGCCATCTGAGCATCTTGGTGGCTTATACTAATGGAATGTCCTCTGAGCATGGTGTCCCACCACGAGTTACCACGGCGAGTACATTTCACACGAACAGGGTACTCATCACGGGACACAGGTGGCTCATACAAAGGAATTGCCATCTGAGCATCTTGGCGGCTTATACTAATGGAATGTCCTCTGAGCATGGTGTCCCACCACGAGTTACCATAAGTTCGTCTTTATGAAATGGACTTTTTGTCGAATTACGTCCGTAGTGTTAATCTGCGTCTTTGACAATTCGTTATTAGAATGACATGGTGAATTATATTCGTTATGAGATTTATATCCAATCACGAGTTAATTATGTGCTATTTGTCTTATTTGAACGAGATGATTATTCCGGGTCAAGCGGTTGCAACACAGTGATCACAAAAGAAGATATATATATAAAACTTTTATTGATAAGAAACGAACAAGAGTACAGCCGATACAAAATATGAAAAGAAAGGGATAGGAAGGAGGAAGGATCAGTCTTCGCCAACGTCAACGATCACGACAGCATCATCAGGAACGGTCGAAACGTCGTCAGCAGCAACAGCAGGATCGGCGGAAGCGACTTCTGCTGGAGCCTCGGGGAGAACGGAAGATGGTCCGATAGATGACGGGGGTTGCCCCCCTCCTTGAACCTCGGGCTCTTCACCAGGCGAGACCTCCATGCCCACAGCCTCAGAACGAGTGGCCTCGTCCTTCAATTGTTGGGGAGATTCTGCCAGTCGTCCCGACTCTCGGAGTTCGTTCATTAGTTCTCTCTCCGTCTCAACCCGGTCTTCAGCTATCAGCCGTTCCATCTCCGTCTGGAAGTGGGCTCGAAGAGACTCCGTCAAAGCCTCCTTGGCGACTTCAACCTCTTTGTCCCTCGCGGCCGCGGCCTCCTTAAGCTGTTCGGCCAGCGCTGCCTTCTCGGCTTCAGTCGCCTCTAGCCGTTGACGGAGAGTGTTCACGATCTCGTCCATCTCGCTGATCCGGAGGACGGACGTTTCGGCTTGTTCCACTGCCGCCTTCTCTCCTTCCATTGCCTTGCGGGCTTCATCCCGAGCTTTGTCCCGCTGTTTCACGGCCGTGGCAATCGTGCCTTTAGCAGACCGCAAGTCAGCTTTAACGGACATCAGCTCGTGATTCAGCCGTTTCGCGTCCTGGGCTCCCCTCCTCTCCAGATCAAGGACTTTGTCCCTCAATCCATTGGAGGTACGCTTGTTTTCGGCTGTGACCTCGTACATCCCGGCGAGCATGTTGCCCAGCTACAGAAAGAAGAGAAAAGAAGATGGTAAAAAAAAAAAAACGTAAACGTACCGTGGCAACAGCTCGACTCGCGGCACTGAACATCCCCATCCAGTGCAGGTCCCTCGTCGCGGCTATATCCGCTGGGAGCCTCATCGCCAACATCATCGACGTGGCAATGGAATCGTGCTCCATCGCCGAGTGGACGACGGTAGGACGAGTGTACCCTCTGGGGAAGACGGGATTCCACAGCTCGGCAGGCCCCCCCATGGTGATCCTCTCTCGAGGAGGGGCAGAAGAAGAAGCCACGTTTGTGGCTGGTGAAGAAGTAGAGGCTGGGACGATCGCGGGGGCAGCCGTATCTACCACGGTAGACGGAGCAGCTACGACGTCCACGGGAAGGCCGGTGCTAACAATTGGAGGCTCCTCCACGGGGGCACCACTCCCCTCGCCAACAGTAGCAGCCTGAGTAGATGACATCCCAGCGGATTCCCGTTCTCGGACCCGTTGATCGTGCTCCGCTTCTCGCCGAGCTTTCTTCACCCTCAGAGCTTTGAGAGCTCCTACTCTCTCTCTTTTCTCCGCCTTCTTATCCGCCGAGGATAGACGGGAAGGACGGGAAGGTCGGGGAGGACGAGTCAAGGCCGGAGCCTGTGAAGATCGCGTTGGAGGTTGGTCAGCCATGTCTTCCTCCTCGTCAAGGGTAGCTGCCGGTCCGAGCAGTCTCTGTGACGGTGGATGAGCTGGTCGACGACTCTTTTTAGGCAAGGTCCCTGCTCCCACCACGGATCCTGTCTCTCGAGCAGAGGACGGCTTCCAGGTGATGTAAGCCTCTCCCTTATCGCTGCGAACCCTTCGAAGCGCGTACTCTTCTTCCGCGGACAGGTCAGAGAAATGTATCTTATAAGCCTCTGCAAAAAAAGCGACACATTATTAGCCGTGTAACCGGAGTACGTTTTCAAAACCGACAACGGAGAACGACTGAAAAATAACAGACCTGAGGTAAATTCATGGGGAACAGGACGGGCAGTCTCCGCCCTCCAAGCTCCGGAGACCACGAAGGGCATCTCCTTCCAGTCCCGTTCCACATCGGGAAGGTGTGAGATGATATCGGGGACTCTGGATTTTTGCCTCCAGGTGAAGTACGTTTTCTTTCCCTCCTCGACAACCCCGGGACACTTCACGACGTAGCGGAAGTGGAAGACGTGCCTAGCCTCTACATTGTACCCGTCTCTGTTGAACTTGTCCATCAGAGACATGTACTTATAGAACTTCGGGTGCATTTGCCCCGGGGCAATTTGAAGGGCGGACAGGACGGAGTCCGTGACGGGAGAGAGGGGAAATCGAAGTCCAGCCTCGAACTGAGCGAGGTAGACGATTGTACAGGAAGAACGATGGTCAGGAAGAACGTTTTCTTCCCCAAAATGAATGTGGACATGAGGGGGAATTTGGAAAAGGGCTCGGTAATGGTCAAGTGCGAATCTGACAACTGGTTTAGTTTTGGATTTGGAAACCCCGGTGATAACACCGTGAGGGGCACTGCCTGAACAACTGGTCTCATCGGCACTGTCTATCCTAACTATTTCGGCAGACATGGTTGCAAACAAGGAGAAAAAGAAAAAATGTAGGGAAGACGACCACAGAACAAAAAGAAAAGAGAGGGATCTTACCGAAACTGTATCTAGGAAGCAAGGGGGGCACAGCCGGAGAAGAAAGAAGACCAGAACGGCAGATCGTCGGTGAGAAGAAATTCCGGCAGAGTAACAGAATGCAAGAATTCAAATGAAGAAGATGAAGTACCAGGCCTTCGGTACTTATAGACCGGTCCATAACTCTAAGGACAATAATGACCTCGATCTGTACCGTACGCGTGTCCACGCATGCAGACAACGTGAAGGACAGGATGGTCTTCTGACCGAGTTAAGTAACCGTCGGGAAAAACGAAGCGTCCGGAAGATAATGATGACAGCCTGCCAAGCATTTATGAGGTATGACGTTTCGGCACGCGCAATACAACTGGCACGACGCTACGCCTTCGCGTGCAGAGTATGTGACCTATCATTCATCCTGAGGTTAGCTGTATCTTCTCCTCCGTCGTTTCACTATATTTATGACACTCTGAACCATGTTCAAAGTATCATAAAGGGGCAATTTGTAATGGGTAAATTTCGTAAAAACCTAAGTATGGTAGTAACGAGCTCATCCTCAGTGTGGTATTATCGTTTGAACTCATTTCCGTCGTCTCTTCGACGACGGGCCCGTGGTCGTATGGACGATGGACTCGTGGTCTCACGGAAGATGATCACGTCCTCATTTTGACGACGGACTCGTGGTCTCACGGACGACGATCACGTCCTCCTTCTGACGACGTATCCGTCGTCTTATTGTCAACGATCGCGTATCCTAACACGTAATGAGATCTGGCACTACTGCCCGGTCTCCTGGGACTGATCCTACCTCTACGATGGTAGGTGGGAAACATTATCTTGGCATTAAATGCAGCATTAAATGCCATTTAATGCCAGTCACCTCGGACGAGTCCCTACTCTTTGCCTGCTCTCTTTTGTGTGCAGATACGCGTGCAGTACGGATGACCGGGAGATCTATCTAAAATGATTACTGAAGTACACATCAGGGATTTGAGGTGTGCATGGACATCAATGGGTGCCCATGGCCATAGGAAGGGTGGCCTATATAAACCTGTGAAAAACAGTGTGAAGGGGACGGAAAATTTAAGGAGCTAAGACCTTCAAACTCTCTGCACTTTTCTTACTGTTCATCATCTTCTACACCTACTGACTTTATCATCGGAGTACAGGTCAGGGTATCATACCCTCCATTCCAACCTTCTACCGGTAAACCAGAACTTGAGAGGAGCTGCTGCTGACGCGTGTCCTTTCGGTAATTTTCCCCCACAATGATCATCCATTGTCATCGATGGCCATTCCATGGGCATCCAGAGCTTAACCTATAAATACGCCCAGAGACCTAGTGCATAGGGATCGATCAACCAACCTAGAACTGATCACTAGAACTCTCATCTCTCTCCGTGCTTCAATGCTTTTACTATTCATCATCTTCTTCCCACACTTACTTTGGCATCAGAGCATATTTCAGGGTGCACACCCATCCCCTCAGATTGGAGCTTCACTATCTTCCTTCTACCAGTAAACCAGAGATCATAGCAGTTACTGATGCGTGGCCTCTCCAAAAAAATCCACTTCAAATGGTTTTTTTTGTAATTAAAACTAAATAGGATGGCATTACTGTAACTATGAAAGATAAGTGTTTGTTCAAAATGACCACCACTTCACACTATAATTATAGGCATATATATATACGGCATAGTATGGGGCATGGTGGTTGATGGAGATTGAATCACAACCAATTGCAATTGAACTTGGGGAGAGTTCATCACATCCATAGGCCAACATGTGTCCCTTTTAACCCCTATTAACTATGGTTGAGATTCATTAACCTTTGGGCTTCAACAATATAACTTTAGTTTTTTTAAAAAAATATTAATCCTAAGAGTTAAAAATCTTTAACTAGAGTTTAATATATATTTTTTTCTAAAACCAAAGGTTATATATATTGTTGAACCCCAAGGGTTAGTAAATCTTAACCACGATTAATTGGGGTTAAAAGCGACATGTGTTGGCCTGTGAGTGTGATAGAACTCTCCCCGAGTTCAATCACGATTGGCTGTGATTCGATCTCGGTTGGTGCCCCTCAGCTTTTGAATTTTTTAAAAAGAAAATATAGTTTACTAAGGATTTAGAATCCTCTACTATAACCGTTGGACTCCTTGGAGTCGGTTACAACCCACATGTCAACACATGTCCCTTTTAGTACCTCTTGATTGTGATTAAGCCACTAACCCTTAGGGTTCAACCACCTAAGCTTGATTTCTAGAAGAACAAAATTAACTCTAAAAGTTAAAGTTGTTAACTAGAATTAAAAGGTTTTTGTGTTGTAACCAGATTTCAATGAGTTTAGTTAGAGGATTACTCATGGGGCAGATGTCTCAATGAATTTTCAAATAAAATATTTTTTAATTATTTAATAAGGCATAGTCATTGGACAATGGGACAATTGCTCCTTTAACTTTTCAAAAAAAATTATATTATATTATTTAAAAGGGTAAGTCATAGGGCAAGGAGACAACTGCTTCCGTAAACAAACAAAAACAATACATATAGGATATGTACAAAATGTATGAATGAAATGAATCACAAACTTAGTTGTAAATTCTTGGCTCCACCCTAAGCGAGCGCGTGAATTTTTTATTGGGACTAGTTTGAATTTGTTAATATTCTCTCTTTTTTCTCTCTCCCCGTCCTCTTATCTCTGTGAGCACGGATTTTTATACTCATTGGTTTTCAATTAAGAGTCTTCACTTATTAATTCTGAGGGATAAGTCCCGAATATGGATAAAGTCTTATGGTCTATGAAAGGGAAAAATACCGGAAAGGACACGCGTCAGCTGCAACTGTTCATACTCTGGCTTACTGGTGGAAGGTAGGAGTTGAAGGGTGTGATACCCTGACCTACACTCCGATGATAAAGTAAGTAGGTGGAGAAGATGATGAACAGTAAGACGCACAATAGCACTGAAAAATATATGCGTGTTTGGATTCCTTTAACACTGAAATTCTCAGGGTATTTATAGGTTAACCTTGGTATGGCCATAGATGCCCATACCACGTGCCCTGCACTCATTACCAAATATGTCAGTAAAAATCTGCCACATGTTGCCTCACACGTGAAGCCTACCATGAGTTTAGTAGGTTGGGTCTGACGGCACACAGAAGTGACCAGCATTAAATGCCAAGACCGTGCTTTCGACCTACTTGTCAGAATAACCGATCGCCTCCTGATCACTTTCTCCTGCGAGTCGGTCTCGTTGTTGACTCGAACTCGGATACGTTGTATATGTCTTAAAATATGACCTGGACATCTTTATCTGAGTTGCAACGGACTTGTTGTTCATTTAACAACGAAAACGTTGCCGAGAATACAACGTTTACGTTGTGCATAAGACAACGAACACGTTGTCAAACCATAACGAAAACATTGTTCGCAAGATCACAGATACGTCGTAATTTATACAACGTGAACGTTGTGCATCAGACAGTGTTTATCCTTTGATTTTAAGCACGTGACTCAAACACATGTCCACGTGTCACTTTCGTGCACAAAACAACAAAAGCTAGCTCGTTCCCCAACGTTAATTAGTTTTTACGAATTTTATCCCTTACAGTCTACATGAGAGTTTAGGTAAGAGGTTCGATTTAAGTCCCAAGGAAGGTGTTAGGCACCCTGTGATCCTCATTTTACAATGGTTATCTACTCCCTATGTATAAGCCAAATTAATGTCAAAGTTTTAATTAAATGCCTAGGTGTTTAGATTATATTAATCCAAGAAAGGGAAAATCTAACTAAGGTTGCCTACGTACTTACATGGAGTGAGATCAAATCGAGCGTAGTTCTGACACATGAGCCCATGCCGAGGCTAAGGGAGTGTGTGTGTGCATGGGGATGGCTAAGGTTTAGTCCGGAGACTAAGGTTGAGTTGATCGGGTTGGTCAAGTGCATGGTCTAGAGGGTTTAGGCCCAGAGGCCAAAGTTGAGCCCGGAGGCTAAGAGTTTAATCTGGTAGACTAAAGTTGGGCCCGGTAGGCCAGGGTCTAACTCGTTAAGCTAGGGGATGGGCCTGGAGGCTAAGGTTGTTTAATCGAAGTTAAGATGTAATTTAATCATGGTTAGGACTGCTAACCATGGTTTAAAAGGGTCCAATGTCAGATTTATGATCCTTGCATTTTTTAGATTTTTTAGGATTTTTGAATTTTACCAAGGTTAAATGGTCATAACCATGGTTAAAAGTTAACCGGGATTAAGTTTAACCCCAGTTAAGATTATGGTTTGGTCAGGGATGGGCCCAGATAGCATGACAAGGCCTAGAATGACATCTACTTTGTTTGGGCCCTGTAAGACCACTGTCTTATGAAAACAGTGGGATTGGCGGTAGAATAATCACCACCAATTTCATTTATCTGTAGAATGGAATTAGCGGTAGAGTAACCACCGTCATTTCACTGTTTTCTAAAACAGTGACTTTGCAGCCAATGTGAAGGTCAGGGGAGGTGCCCTGAGGGCTCTGGGCCCATAAGGGTATATGGGGGACTTGAGGACAAGTCTTGAGCCTGGTCTAGGCCTTAGGCCTGGTTTGGGTTGGGCCCACAGTGGCCATCTACAGTGAGAAGCAAAATACCCAAAATGTCGGTAGGCTGTTTATCGACATTCTGAACAGTTCCAGATTTGTTCATTTTAATCATGGTTGAGCTGATCTGGTGAGCCTGGAAGGACCAAAGAATGAGAGAGAAGGTCTCAGGGACCTAGGTCATGCCTTAGAATAGACCAAGGGCCCATATAATGCAGTTTAGATCTACTGCAATGGGAAACCCCAAAAATGGCGGTACTGTGTTTAACGTCATTTCTAGATTTTTCCAGAATTTGATTTTCTCCACCTGGCACTACACCAGGGCTACTCCAGGGGATCCCTCCTATGCTGAGGTTCCCTTAGGATGCTTGAGGAGTGACTGCGCGTGTGACAAGCTTCGTAGCTGAGATTTTTACCCTTGAGGGGTCCTCATACCTAAGAGGAAGGTAAGGGGAACTCATGCTCTTGGGTTTTGCAACAAAACAACACAATAGAAAGTCCCCTGGAGTAGGACTAGGGGCTCACAAAGGTTTCTATAGAAAAAGAAAGGGGTAGGGGAAGACCCTACCCTGCTGATCCGCCTGCTCGGTGGTGGAGGTGGTGGTGCACGACTGGGAGGGACCTAGGGTAGTCCCTGAGTGTCTCTGGTTCTTTTGGTCTTCCCGGAGCTGGGACTAAGGGGAGGTAGGGGCTCATTTGTAGAGTTTTTGAATGAGTTTCTTCCCCCTCCCCCTTTAGCTTGAAGAGGGGCTTGGATTTATAGGAGATGGGGTTGGGGACATGGAAGAGATTAATACTAGGGTAGGCGAGGGCCACAGGAGGGAGTGAGGTGGCCAGAAGGCATGCCTAATGCACTGGGGGGAGCAAGTTTTGCGTAAAACGCAAACTCTAGGAATCACGGTAATTCCAGTACCATCATTCCCCTATAAGGCAAAATGATCAATGACGATAGAAACTCTACCGTCATTCTTGAACTTTTCTAAAAACAAGGTCTGACCTGTGTTTAATGCTCATACATGCAGTACAGATTTTACCATAGAAGGAATGTCGGAAATTTGATTACTGACATTCTCAGAAAATTTGAATTTTATGGCCTAGGCCCTCCTCCTAGGGACCATAAAAGAAATGTCGGTAATTGGATTACCGACATTCTCAGAAAATTTGAATTTTATGGCCTGGGCCCTCCTCCTAGGACTTGACTAGGGTCTGTGGGCCCTGTATGGGCCCAGGGGTTGTTTGTCTACTTGTTTAGGCCCTAGGGGCTTGGGTAGATGTTGCATGGGCATTGGGCCCATGCCCTAGGTTTGCAGGGTTTAGGGGGGGCTAGGCTAGGGCTTGCTAGGGTTTACCTAGGGCTTAACTATGGTTGACCTAAGGTTTAACTAGGATTAGATTTAAGGTTGACTTAGGGTGGTCTGAGGGTTAGACTAGGGTTTACCTATGATTGATCGAGGGTGTGACCAGGGTTTGCCTGAGGGTTGACTTAGGGTTTAAATGAAGTTAACCATGATTAAATAGTTTAACTATGGTTAAGGAGGGGTGTAAAAATTGGGTGCTTACAATCTCTCACCGTCCTCTTATCACTCTCATGCACTTGCCCCAGTTAGCTAGTCCCCACTCTCAACCCGCACTCACAATATAGTCGTTCAAGTAGTTCGATTAATTAAGACGGATAATTAAGCTGTAAAGCTTCAATGCAATATGAACTCTCCTAGTGGATCTTGGCATGTGTTGACTCTTATGGAAGATTTACAGGCAACTCTTAGATCTTTTAATTCAGTGCTGTTTTCATTTGCTCGTCATTCTTCGAACGGCCTGGCTCACTGGATGGCCACCTCCGCCCTTGCTAAGTTTCGGTTGGGTTTTGAGATTGTTGTTCTTGATATGGAGAATGTTATCCATCGTAGTCAGAGTGATGTTCTGTATTGTTGCAGTCTCGAATGAAGTATAATGTTTGAACTCAAAAAAAAAAAATGAGAGTCTCTGTCTCGCTTCCTTCATGTACACCAAACCCATCTCCTCAAACCTACATCTTATGAACTAGCTAGTGTCCACCCACCCTTCTCTTCCTTTTAAGGAGGAAAGAGCATTCACTACGGTATTATTTCTGCAACCAATCAAAACCAGAGATGAAACCTCAAACACAAATCCAACTCCTTCGAGCCTCATTTACAGCCCTCTTAACCTTCACCCTCCTCATTCACACCCTCTAATCCGGCACCCCTTTCTCCCACCTTGTCCACCTCCTCTCCAAGACTCCAACAACCTCACCACCTCTCTATCCTGCGCGCTGGTGCATATTCATCTCCCTCGTCTTCTACCTCTCCACTCACCATATGCGCTTGTTCTCCGCCTCGTGAAACTCGATCAATAGCATTGATCTTAATTTTCAAGCACCTCGCCTTCCAAAATCCATTCGAAGGATTAGATGTAGCTTTGATTACATCTATTCGATATGTCCAAATAAGTCAACTAAGGGGTAGAGATGGGGTGAGGCCTGTAGGAAGGAGGTTGAAACATTTTTATGCATTTTTTTAAGAAGGCTGCAAAGGGAGGGAGACCTTTACAGGAAGCCGAGAGAAGGGGATTAGCAGGAGAGGAACATTAGGAAGAAAGATTGTCACGGGGAGCCCGAGAAACTGAGATCGTGATCGGTGATGGGGAGATGGAGAGTTTTGATCGGGCTTCTCTCCTGTTCCTAATTCTACATGTTGTGGATTTGTCCATTAAGACCTATTTATAAGGGAATTGAATTCTTTTATTTTAATCCCTGTTTTAGTTCCATATAGAATTGACAATTCTAATTCTATTATTTTTATAATATGTCCCAAACAACCGAAAGAATTAACCATTCCATCCACCAATTCCATAAATCCAAACATACCCTCAAGGTTAATTTTTTTATATTTAAAATAACCGATGTTATATTATTGAACACCAAGTTTAGTGAATCTTAACCAACATGCATGTGTTGACCTATGAGTGCAATTAAACTCTCCCGAGTTCTGAATCTTAACCAACGTGTGTTGACCTGTGGGTGCAATTAAACTCTCGCGAGTGTCAAAATTGACTGGAATCCAATCCCACTACAAAGCCATTTTGTATAAGAGTAATAAATCATCTAACTTAAATGGATTTTTCATAGCCCATGGGTCCAAAAACTCAACCTCATTACTCTCCTTGAAATTGGCTATTGCCTGTATCAGAAATAATATGAAAAATAAAAGGGTTAAACTATAAACAGGGCTGTAATTCTAGAGATAATTAAAGTTCCCCAAAATATGCATAGAGACATTCAAAATTAGGTAAAATATCATATAACGAAAATACCCTTCTCTTTTATAGGGAGGCCGAACAGAGCTCCGTAATTAAAATAAAAGCCAATCTACAAGCATGATACCTGATACGAAGGTAGGTTGTATCATGTATGCAATGAGCTTTGGTCCCAAAAATTTTAGGTATCTCTTAGGTGATAGTGAGACTGATAGCGTGGCAGGTCCTCAACTCCTGCATGTGCACCATGCAGGTCTGCAACTTCTACGACAACGAGAATACATAGACTAGACATCTATATTTTGCATATGTCTCTACTGATATAATGAGATTCCTGGTGCAAAACACTGATCCAACTTTTCACTAATTCTAAAATTGCCCCTTATTTTTTAATGTATTATCAACCTTACTACTTAATGTATTATCAAATGTTGATATTTAGATTGGTGTTTTTGCTAAATTCCAATACTACACCTTCTACTAATAATGATGAAAACGATGCTATTGAATTTTTTTACTAAATTCCAATACTATCCTGCTATTCTTGAATCTTGCTTGGTTTTTTTAAACTAAATTTCAATACTACGCTTTTATTTTCTTATCTTCTTATCTTACATCTTACTGAGAATGCTCCCTTACAAAACTAGACTGATTTTTTTTCCAAATTCACGAGGTTGCGTCCCTTGAGGTTGTCATGTGTCTCTTTTGATACCCCTTAACTAAGGTTAAGATTCACTCACCACTAGGATTCACCAACTTATCCTTAGATTTTAGAAAAAAATATAAATTTTCTTAAATCCTAGGGTGAAATTAAGGGAGGGTTAATCTTAACCACAATTAAGGAGTGTTAAAAGTGACACATGGCAACCTCAATAACGTAACTAGACTCCTTGCTCTCTTGGCAAAACGCTTCGAAAGAAGAACGTCTCACCAAACTCCCGCTCGCCCACTTTCTTTGCTATACCGAAAATACCCTTAAAGCTTTTTTGTTCTCAAAATGTCCTTATGTCATATTTTATAGTTTGTAATTTTTTTTATCTCAAATGTTACTCAATTTTCTGTACTCAAAATATTCCTTAATTTTTTCCCAAAATGTACTCTCTATGATCCCTCTTTCCAGTCTCTCTCCCCTTCCCCCCTCTCTCACGTGCATCGCACGTGCCGCTCACTAGTAATTTAATAATATAAGAATCATTTTTTAATGTCAATATGAGCTTGGTGCCGTATCTGTTGTTTTACGTGCAAAGTAAACATAACATGGACCATGAAGCCGTTCTGAAAAGTTCACATGGTAGGATAGATGAGTTGGGAGAAATGCTTCAGGTGATAACTTAAGAAGAATCCGAGGTCCTCTAGTCTTGTAGACCGTAACCCTGGTTTACTTACCAGATTGCACTACCGGTTATCCAAATGCCCACTTGAAGGTGTAGTCTCAGGAGCTTTCCTGTTCCAAGACAGGAAACCTTGGGTTACTAGGCTCTACGTTTTATTCCAAGGCCCAAGGCCCATGCTAGCTCTAATATCCTTAATCTCCTTCCATCCAATTGCCAGATGAAGATCTTTCTTCCTATACGTGGACGGTCAGGATGGGTGATCATATGGCCCACATCTGTAGCAGATTGCCTCAGGAGTCAGGACAGCACCGTAATTCTCCTTTTAGTAAAAACCAAAAAGATTGAATGGTTGTCCAGAAAAGCCACATTCACGGGCTAATCAGACCAAAAAGCAACGTCTATATGATATGATACAACTAGCTCCAGAAAATGTGGGACCCTACTCCGATGCACATACACGTGGTGGTATCATGCTAAGATTAGCAGATGCTTATTTGTATCATCTCCTGTCTACATCTTGCTTATTGCTCACGGACTGTTCTTTACCTATCTGGCTATAGATCTCTCTCTCTGCCTTAAAATATACTGATATAAAAGAGTGCCAGCGACAGGTGGACCATGAACTCCTATAATGCGCCACACCAGCATAAATTTCCTCCCTTTGTTCCCTTCTAAATTTTATCTCTCACTTTCCAAACAAATATGGTATGGTGTATCTTCCATTCCACAAGGCACAAACCTAAAGCGTACCAATCTTGGAGAAGTAAAAAAAAGGCGCTCTCAATCTCTTTCTCTCTGCCTGTGGGTGTTTGAAGGTATCAAATCTTCTTCTTCTTCTTCTTGAAGTGTCCGATGGAGAGACTGGTGGAGGTGTCCCATCCGGAGGTACGCATAGAATTCGAAATGGGGTGCAAATGCCGTGCTAACGTGCGCCTGAAGTCTCTCAGCACCACCACCCCCATAGCCTTCAAAGTCCAAACCTCTTCCCCTCAAAAGTTCCTGGTAAACCCACCCAGCGGCCTCATCCCTCCTTTATCCCACGCCACCTTCCAAGTCATCCTCAAACCTCAATCCCAGCTCCCTTCCTCCTTCCCTCGCTCCCCCTCCGACCGTTTCCTCGTCAAATCTGCCGAGTTCTCTTACTCCTCCTCCGATTCAACTCACCCCGACTCCATTAACTCCTGGTTCTCTTCAGGGACCCCCCATATGGTTACCCATGACCTCAAGCTCAAGGTCGCATACGTGGGTCCGTTCCTTCTCCGCCACGCCGTCTCCATTGGCGATACCGACGCCGTCAAGAACTTAATTAAGCGGCAGAAATCTGTTGTGGCCGAGCTCTCTCCGGAGGACTCCGAGTCCCTCCTCCGATTGGCCACCGAGTCATATAACTCGGACAACATGGTTAACCTACTTGCAGAAGCAGGGTTGAAGACCGACGCGCGTGTCAAACTGGACGACGCGAATTCTGAAGGGGAATCGAGAAGGGGGGTATCGAATTCGAAGGGGTGGACGGAAATTCATGTTGCCGCGGCATTCGATCGAGCCGATGAGCTTCTGAGATTGATAAAAGTGAGCACTAGAAGTTCGTTGGATTGCAGAGATAGGGAGGGTCGAACACCGTTGCATTTGGCTGCGATCAAGAGAAACGTGAGGTGTGCTAGCTTGTTAGTTGAAGCCGGCGCGGATAAGAACGCCAGGAGTAAGGACGGTGGGACGGCGCTGTATAAAGCTGCGGAAATTGGGGACCGTCAGATGGTGGCGACTCTTATAGAAATGGGCGCTGACCCTACGATTCCCACAACAATCTGTGGGCGTTCACCTCTCGATGTGGCTCGAGATAAGGGTCATGTAAGTATGTTAAGTAAGATAGATTAACTCGGGGGGCTTGGACTCTTGTCTCATTTCTATTCTATTGTGAATTATGATCATACAGAAAGAGGTAGTGGAGATTCTGGAGCGAGGAGAGTTGGTGCTAACAGCTGCGAGACGAGGGGAGCTAGGGGAGCTTGAATTGCTGTTAAAGGAAGGAGCAAGCGCCAAGTACAGGGATCAGTACGGGTTGACAGCTCTGCATGCTGCGGCCATTAAGGGACACAAGGAAGCAGTGTCGATGCTTGTTGAGCATGGGATAGACCTGGAATGCCAGGACGGGGAGGGACACACGCCGTTGCATTTAGCCGTGGAGGGTGGAAGCATAGAGACCGTTCAAGTGTTGATCAACAGTGGAGCCAACGTTAATGCCAAGAGCAAGAGGGATGCCACCCCTCTCTACATGGCCAGAGCCATGGGTTATGATGATATCTCACAGTTTCTTCTCAACAGAGGAGCCTCCTCTTCTTCTCTGCCATCTTCTTCCTCTTCCTCCTTATCTTCAATCTTGTAGAGATCTTACTAAAATATTCTTCCCATGTAATTACCATATAACACATTTCTTTCTTCAAAATCGCCCGGAAAGTCTTCGAATGTTTATTTGTGATGATCAATATATGACGAAATGCAGAGTTGCCAAGTTAGGCTTCAGCTGAGCCACTGCGTGTAAATACAACGGACTCTTCTTTGTCATAGCCAGAGCTGAAACCAGCTTGAAAGCCTCTTCATTGAGATACTAAGACCTTAAAAACATATTCAGATAATGAAATGGGTCATCCTCTACCAGAAATAGGCATATTAAGAACACTACCTAACAGTAGTACACCACATTTGTTGTAGATGGGCATAAACATTTGATTCGTATGCAGATTTTTCAGGATCATACATCATCTAACAATCTAAAATGTCTAATCCAATCTTAGTACTAGTAGACACGGGAGAACCTAAAATGAGCAATTTGATTCCTCTTGATGAACATGACAAACGCAGCTTAGAAACAGTCAGTAGCAAACAAGGATACCAAATGACAAACAAGGTGCGATCATACTATCATACTAGCGTTAATGCACCGGATCCCATCAGAACTCCGCAGTTAAGCGTGCTTGGGCGAGAGTAGTACTAGGATGGGTGACCTCCTGGGAAGTCCTCGTGTTGCACCCCTCCTTTTAACTTCCAAAAAAAAAACAAAGAAAAAAAATTGCAGCCAAGGTTACTTGCAGTACTGAAACTTGCTCCACTGTAGATTATATGCTACGCAATCAATGTTGTCTTCATTTATACATGAATGTGAAGTTGTGTAAAACCATCTCCCCTGTGTACTTATATCAGCAGATGAAAATCAGAATAAGGACTACGGTGATGAAACAGTTCTAAATCCTAAAACCGCATATTGATGGACTTGACTGATTGGGGCCAAAAACCTACCGGAAATAAATGGAAACCTGAGGGATGTCGATATCATTGCCTTCATCATCCTCACACGCCACTACGACATCCAGATGGTGCCTGTATGGAGGCAGTTCTACCTTTGCCACTTCCCTAGCCAGATCCACCATCCTCCGGTCCATCCGTTCTCTGTGCCTAGGGAACATACTGTTATAGAGCAGGCAACTCCCGCATGAGATGCTGTAAGCATTTAGCCCCTTGTCATTCAGCCATTGTAGAAGCTCCCGCAGGGTGGGATTGTCCCTTAGGGTCCACCTGTCCCACACAGTCCAGCTCAAATTCCCATGCTTGATCACCTTGGCGGGGACTGGCTCAGCAATAGAGAACAGAGGGAGTGCCAGATTGGCAAAGGTGTTCCGGTAGTCTTCCAGTTTGTGTCCTCTGTCCAAAACCTTGTAAAGTTCAAGGCAAACAAGACCTGTGGCCATCGCTGTGGTAGTTGCAATTGCAGGAATGATCCTCCCAGCAATGAATTTGGCTTTCAGCTTGTCGACTTCAGGAATGCTGTAGTTCCTCGCCCTCATGTTAGCAAGCCCAGCAATCAGGTCCATATGATAGTTTGTGTCATCATCCTGCACATTCAGACGAGGGCTCATGTAGGGAGAGAAAAATGCAATGATGATTTTAAGCTCAAAAGGAAAACTATATCTCAAAATGTTTAACGTGGCATCCAGAAAAGTAAAACTGGGTTTTTTTAATAGTAAGAAGAATGGGGATTCCCGGTGTCTCTTTTTAGCCTGTGCCATGCCCATGGCCCATTACAGAGGGAATGGCCATCCACCATATCATCTCTTGGGTCAAAAATCAACAAGGCCAGATTATGTCAACCACCTGACCAAGTCCAAAATCGTTAGCCATCTTTTTTCTTTAATAAGCCAAAAGAAAGGGATGGATCAGATGGAAGCAAGCATCCGATCAGGTTGACTATTGACCTAAGTGGCTGCAGTGAAGGGTGGTTCCCAACAGATTTGGATGTTAAACATCAAAGATGCAGGGAAAGACAAACCTTCTCAAACTGAATTGGGTTCATCTTGAACCCTGGTGTCAGCTTCTTCCGAAACTCTTCTAGCTTCATGATCAGATCATTGATGACTGCACCATCATCTATAGTTGCAGCCGAAAGGCTTGTGGCTTTCTCATCTGTCAGTATCTTTACACCTTCCTTTGGCTGGAAATCTGGGAGAATCACTTTATTAACAGCATCAGCAAACTTCTTAGGATGTTTAGCCCAGTCAGGAATTGGGATGCCAAATGTCTCGGCTCGTAATATGGATGCAGCCATAACAAAGTGAAGGTGACCAGTGTCGTCAGCTGAGAACTGCAGTGGGTGGGGGAAGCGCTTGGGGGCTGACCAAAATTGTGCCCCATTACTGGTTGCAGCATCTTCAGGAAAAGTGAAAGTCAACTGCTTCACACGGTTAGCAAAGTAGTCTTCAAACCTGGTTATATAAAAAGCACAAAATGTCAGTAACTGAGGTGACAAGACAAGTGCTCTTTTATATTATTTTATAATTATGGGAGATGAATAAGCTTGGTACTTTAGACGACCCCAAGTGATGCAGTCTTGGAATGTTTCACATCTCTCCCTGTCAAGGCACTCAATTACACGCTCCAAGTTGTCTCTGGCCTGTGCATCGCCGGCATTCCTCGTTGCAGATGTGTATTCACTAGGATTGGATAAAAAGGCATTTACTTCAGTTGGTGTCTTCTCAAGCCAACCCTCAAACTCAGAGCGAGCCCAGGTCAGGCAATGGTCAATGTTGTGTGGGAAAGAATGCACGGTGCACATAGGTGCTTGTTTCTCTGGTGGGTCCCTCGAGGCACCATAGTTCTCCGTAAGGTGAGGAATGACCATCTGTGTGTTGCACTTCGCACCTAGGGTGCCTGACTCAAGAAGCGGCTTCTGGAAGTATAAACATCTCTGATCAATGTACAGCCTGGCATTGACGTTATCCAGTGCATTGATGACAACACTTAGATTCTCCCAAAACGTATCGTCGAACACATGCTCAGTCTCAGGGCTTGCACGATTTTGCAGAGCTTCAATATGAAGACAGGGGTTTATTGACCCGGCAACAGAAGCAGCAACTGCTGATTTGGCCTGCCCGATGTTCCAATCCCGGAAGAGGAACTGCCTACTAAGATTACTCTTTTCAATGACATCATCATCTGTAATTGTTAGTTTCCCTTGGTTACTGCAACAAACTCCCATCAGAGCCACATTCTTCAAGAACTCACACCCTAACGCACCAGATCCTACAATAAACATTTTGGCGTCTTCCAGTTTCTTCTGGAGCTTGGATCCAAACACTGAAATCTGTGCATCATAACGGCTATTTAATGGCTTCAAATCACTGGGATCCAGCCGTTCTGTAGGAAGGGATTCAACCGAGTCAAAGTAGAAGAACTGTAAGAAACCAACCAAACACGTGTTAGACTAAGACTACCATTAACAAGCAATTAAAAGCTCAACAGGAAAAACCCAAGGTAGAAAATCTTGCAACTTGGAAGTTGGAATCGACTTGTAATTGTAAGAATATACTTATGACTGGCAAAGTCACAGGGTTTCAAAAAAGTTGGAGAACTTTGTTTAAAAGCTCAACACTAAGCTGCCTCTCACTCAGGGGGCCCAGAGAAAGGCTTAGCTAGCCCGAGTTGCGAGTATAGCCAGACTTTCGACTCTGCTTAAAACCAATATCAAATTAAGTATCTAACCTGAAAAAGTGGATGGAACTTCCCAGAACACGCCTTCACAACCTCCTGTCCAACAATACCACCAAACATGGCAGCCATGGGATTAAGTACCGCCCTGGCACCAAATGCAAAATGCCGCAGAAGTTCCGGGTCAATCTGTTTTAGTCTCCTATCTCCCAAGCGCTCATTGATGGTAGCAGCCACAGATATCAGCTTCTGAGCATCATCCTCTGATCCAGAGACAGGGAAGCGCCCCAACTCGCATATAAACTTATCCAGTGCTTGAAATGACAAGTGCAGGAGAGGAGGACGGTCAAACTTAGAGAAGTCACTCAGAAGAAAATCACCAGGATCCTTGAGTGCTTCTCCCAATGGCTTAAAGTGCAACACCTTGGGTTCTTTCACCTGTGTGACAATACCACCTTTCTCATACGCACCATAATGCGTAGTGTCCTCATCAAGGGTGAAAGAGTAGGATCTCGCATTCTTAATCCTTCTCGGTTTTCCATCATTCAGATCTGTCATGCCGTGGACTTCAGAGAACACAACCAGATCCCCATCCTGAAACTCGAGCCTTTCATCATCGACACATGATACAAGTGCAGGGTTGTCATTGCTTATAGATGCAATTATACCCGTATGTGGTTCCTCGCCGTCGACATCAAAAACCGTGAACTCAGGGCCGAAGTCACAAAACAGGCTACCAAAAAGGCCTCTGACTTCAGCTTTGATGAAAGAAATTGGAGGCTGATGATTATGGCAGTAATCATCAAACTCGGTTGCTTTATCTAAGCTGATATCAGTGAATACAACAGCCTGCACAGCCAGGAAAAAAAACAAGTACAAATATGAAACCATATAATCCAACAAGAAAAATATGTGTGTGTGTGTGTTAGGGGGAGGGGGGAGGGGAGAGAGAGAGAATGGAAGCCGATACGGTCCGCAACTTTTGCAAGAATTGGACGACTAGCTAATGGAATCCGGTTCCTAAATAAGGTGTATAATTTTATCCCCCCCTAGAGCAGTTTCAAGTGACCCAAATATAGGGGCTTAAAGTTCAAAAGAGTGGGAGGTGATCTGGAATCCGGATAGGAGAGGAAGTAGCAAAAGTTATGACTATTTAGAACTTGTAGGTAATTTAAACTGATTGTATCATTAATAAAATTTATATGTTAATATAGAGAATCACTAATTTACACATCCACATATAATAAACTGCCAACATAAAGAGAAGATAATCTAAGAACATATTACTAATTGTGATTAATTATTTTACATGTCTTTATGCATCTAATATACTTGTTGTCATGTTATGGACAAGATAAGATTTATTAGATATGAAAAATTGCCCACATTCAATATAACAAAGCAACGAAAAGCGTATTCTCAAAATAAATAGTGATCTCAAAAAAGAATGAAATGTAAGTAATCTCCAATACAATGGTCTCCCGACTCCTAGATGTGATCTGTTGGGCGTTTGAATCCATGAGTGGTAAACGAGATATCAAATAGGGTTTCTTTGATGTCTGCTAGCTAACGAGATACCAAATAATATAGTATCAGGTAGTTCATTTCGTAATACAATGTAGTGTCATTGGTGTTGTCGTATATAACCAAAAGTGATATTGCTTGCAGTAAACTGTTTAAGCACTACACCCCGCCTCATGCGCCAATGGTAGGGTGTGGCCTCTCTTAATCGAGAGGTCTTGGGATCCATTCCCCCGGGTGATGAGTAGCAAGAACTACAATTCCCAATGCTAACCACTAACCCTGTCGTAACGTAGGTAAATGATATCCTCCAGCAAAAAAAAAAAAAACTGTTTAAGCACTGTGTACTGAGGGTTAGAAAATCTTAGTAAAGGCGAGACCAACTAATATGCATTCTCAATATAAAAGAATTAACCACATACACTATGGTAACTTATCATGTGCCAGTGCCACCACTTTATTGCAGAATAATAGATTGATAATAAAAACTAGAAACGTCGAAGGAAAACTAACTGGGAAATTTTAAGGACCTCTCATTCCACACAAAAGGAACAAAACCAAGAAATCTGACCTTTCTGGTCAGTTCAACACCAAGAACAAAAAATGGGTTTAGGGTACCAAAAAGCCACAATCTGCAATTTTCCTACAAAGGTGACTAGTAATTCTTGAGTCTTTTAGTATCTCTCACTCAGTTATTACCTTTCCCACTTTCAAAGAAATTTTCGTGGACAAAGCACAAAGCCTTCACAACAAGTCTCCTGCTCTGAAAGAGACCATTGCAAACAGCATTGTAAGCAATTGGACATCAGTTACTTCATCCCCCCTCAGATATAAACACCACAGTTTGGTCAACTCGCCCCCCAAAATACGCAAGCACATTGACCAATTTTTAGAGAGATTGATAGGGTGGAGTTAGATTGTGATGTAGACCTCCCAATGAAATTGTAATATTAGCTTTTCCCAAGAAAAAAGCTATGCTTGCAGTGTTAGTCACTTCATATTTACCTCTTTTTCTTTAATAAAGATCTCTTTCTAATGATAAAAAAAAATGTAATTGCATGAAGAATATCCTCCCCGACACTGACCATTAAGAAGCTATTAGTAGATAAATATGATACTAGAATCTCATCACTATCCAACAACTGTACTGAATGAAAATCGGGATAAGCAATGTGATAAGTACTTATGGGAAGAGGTGTAAAAGAAAAAAGAATTCAATGTGAAAATTGGATGCAAGTTATATCAATTACTGAATCAAAATTCTTCACAAGTATTATCTAACAAAAAATATTTTCGAACTGAATTAGTACAGGTCCTAACCAGTAACCATGCAGCTTCCAAAATCAGCGACAGCTAGAACAACACAAAATAATGACAAAACGGTTTATAATTTGAGTAGACAATTAACACGCATGGCCATAGCTCCCATCGTTAACTTCATCACAGCGACTTAAAAATTGTAGGGAACTGCCAAAAGGTTCATTTCAAAAGTATGCTAGCATCGAGTTCTAAAACCAACAACTAGAATTACTTTAACGACATCTTCCATTCAGGCAGGCCATCAATTATCAAGAGAAATAAACGATATATATATATATAGCTCATAATTAATTGATTGATCCCAGATTAAATGAATTGCAACAGATTAAAAAATGGACTTGATAAGCTGCAAACAACTACTAAGCAAACAAATAAAAGAACCAGTACAGTCAGATGCATAGATGAAAGTACCTGAAAATCAGAAAGCTGTTCCTTAGTCAGTTTGGCCGTTGAGGTAGAAACCACTACAGCATTGTTGAGTTCCTGCAACTTCTGGATGGAAGCAAGTGCTCGATTCTTCCCCACATCATCCTCTGAAAAAATAAAATTGCTGGACAAGTCCCACAATTCCACCGTCCCTTCGTCGTGCAAGGTCACAGACTTGACACCAGCAAGAATAAGGTTCTTCGCTACAAGAAGCAACGACCGCATTATGAAAACGACAACAAAAACATAGGACCAACCACCAGAAATATATATATATATATAATGTCATAACATAACGGTTTCGGCCTTTATTGCTAGGTAATGTCCTAGCGTAACAGTTTCAGCCTTTATGGCTGGAACTCATAATGCCCCCATCATTTGGTAGATGATTTTTAAAAAAAAAATTAAGAAAAATGTTTAAAATAAAAAAAATCAAATCAAATCATTGATGTAAGCGGTAAAATTGGTTTTACCCATACCCAACTGACCTAAGCCCACTTGGGCTATGTGCTGGCTCTTATGAGTTGACAAAGTTCTTGTCTAGCACAGGTAATGAGTGTTATCTATCAGGTGACATCATCACGAGCACACAAGTCACGATGATTTGCTCCAGTTGCCTATAAATGAACAAAACCAACCGAGAAGGAGGATGTGTAAAACCAACCAAAGCAAGGGAGAGAGAAAGGGAAGCAGAAGAAGAAGAAGGCACAGGTAATGAGTGTTATCTATCAGGTGACATGCACACAAGTCATGATGATTTGCTCCAGTTGCCTATAAATGAACAAAACCAACCGAAAATGAACAAAACCAACCGAGAAGGAGGATGTGTAAAACCAACCAAAGCAAGAAACCCTAACCCCAAAGGGCTTTATAAATAATGACAACCACCCACTTGATACTCTCCACCTCATCCGATGTTTGTAAACACATAAATTTACCGTCTTTCCTCCCCTCTCAACTCTAAGTGTCGTTACAAGGTCCGAGAGTAGAGGAATAACGCTAAATTTATTCTAAGAGTCGCCACCTACTTAGGGGAAGTAGGATCCCAAGATAAATCCAAAATAAGGGGTCTGCGGTCCAGAGTAGTCTAGGTAAGAGATCCATTTAGGTCCTGGGGAAGGGGTTAGGCACCCCAGGACCTCCATCCAATGATGGTAACCTATTCACTAGGTCTAAGCCAAACATTTAAATCACTTAAAATTTCCTAAAACAATTATTAATTTTGCTAATCAAACATAAACAATCATAAAGGGGTATAAGATCTTTATCCTAGGTTGGGGTCGAACCCTGGCTCGGGCTGCCTACTTATCCGGTTAGTCGGAATCAGACCCTCATAGTAGTTCGGGGACCGTGACTGTTTTTATACTCGTTTCGGAGTGTGGTCACTTCCAACTCGTGTTTGAGTTGGGGGGATGTGGAATTGAGATTTATGAATCTCATTCCGAGAGACGGTTGCGTGGCTAGGTGCTCGTGGGGGAGCTCTAGGGGGCGTTCATTTATTATGGTAGATTTCTTTTTCATTTTAGATTTTTTGAATGTTTTTGTTATTTTGTATTTTTTGATTTTTTTGTATTTTTTAATTTTGGCAAGTTTAACTAGTCAAGAACTAACCTAAGTGCCCAAGGTAGGCAAAAGGAAAAATAAACTACGCCTGATCCTATGATTGCACACACATGGGTTAAATTACAAAGCGAATACTTAACCATTGTTAAAAAATAAACCAAGCCGGGGCCAAAATGAAGCTAATGGGCCAAGGCCCATTGACCACTAATCGTCAACTGGCTTTGGCTCAAAAGCATATTCTGAGAAATGATCCAAGGCCCAATTAAAAGGCTTAATTTCTTACAAAGATACAATCAAAAGTTAAATGAAGATCAGGTCGGGACCAACCAACTATAAAACTATTGTGCCAAGGTTAATTGATTTATGCCGAACATAGTCAATTAACTCTGGTCCAATAGTATAATCTGAGGCCAAGTTCAATCCAAGGGTTAAATTTTAAACAAATGTGAAACCTTAATCCTGAGGCCAGGAAAATGGAATGAAACAAAAACAAACAAAAGGAATAGCCACTGTCATTGCCTAATTTGGCTCAAAGGCTAACCTTGGCCTCCAATAAAATTTAGCTCAAACCACGAAATACAAATCTGCTACAGGTTTTTAAAATTCTTTTTGAGTTTTTAGAAGTCAAAACAACATGAAAAACTTGCTAGCCCTATGGTTTCGCAATGAACGGCCACATCCAAATTGCTCTTACTGATTTAACACCTGATTTCAAATTTTGAACAGAAAACCTCTCTACTTTTAGATTTCAAAATAGTTGGTCTCGGCCTGATCTCTTAACCTTAGCTTCCAGGTCTTAAAATACAAGAGAAAAAGGGAATCCGACCATTGTCTGATCCCAAACAATATATCATAACAAAAGAAATAAAGGAAAATCGTAGAATTAAAGAAGGGGAAGAAGTCATACCTGACCCAGGTTGGGCGTGAAGGGTGACACAGTAGAGACCGTGGACTGTTGCTCCAGTTGGAGGAGACAATGAAGAATTTTGCCGGAGAGGACGAAATTGCTGATCTGATCGTGGCTGGTGGTTAATAGAGAACCCGAGAGAGAAAGAGATCTGCACGAGAAATCACCAGACAGAGTTGTCGCCGGGGAAAAAATCTGGTGGAGATGTGCTGTGCGTGACCGTCGACGGAGCTGTTATGGCGGTTCAAGCATGCAAAGGTTTTTGCCACTTTGGATGGCCGGAGCTGCTACTATGATGAGAGATGGCTACGAACCAAATCTGGCCGAAATAGAGGACGTAACAATTGGAGAACTTGAGGTTTAGATCTGAAATTTCTAGATCTAAACCCAAGAAGACTGAAATGGGAGAAGAAAAACTCGAGTGATTACCTGTTGGCCAGAGATGGAGGTCGAAGAGGATGCTGGACATAAATTGATAGCGACTTCAAATCAGATCTGATCTTAACCTGAGGTGGCTGGAAATAGATCTGATGATGCTGGGCTGAGTTGCTGCCGAGATGAGGTAGCGTTGCAAACATCGAGTTGGAGCTGCTGGTCGGAGCTGAAATCGAAGCTCGCCGGATTGCCGGTTGATGCTGCTACAGACTGAAAAAGAAGAAAAGAAATAGAGGAAAAGAAAGGAAGAGTGAGAAGATAGGGATGCCGGCTGGAATGGTGAAGCTACAGTCGCCGGAAATGGAGGTGTGGCTACAGTCGCCGGAAAAGAAGGTGGAGCTACTGCTGGAAGAGAAAATGGATGATGATGGAGGCGATGGAGGGCTGGTTTTGCCTTGGTGGTGTGGGCGAGGTGATGGTCGATGGAGCAAAGGGAAGCTCTCTGTTGCTGTAAACGAAGAAAAGAGAAGAGAGATCGAGGAGGGAGCAGCTAACCGAATGAAATTGGGTTTCAAAAACCCTTATCTCTTGGCTTTTATAGAAAACTAGGATTGGGAAATTGGGCTTGGCTTTGGGCCTTTAGAGGTAATGGACTCTCTCTCTCTCTCTCTCTCGGGTCTAAAACCTTGACACTCAAATAAAAAATAAAAAATAAAAAATAAAAAATAATAATAATAATAATAAAATAAAGTAATACTAAAATTAAAATTACAAATTAAAAATAAAAAAAAGAAATGATTAAAGGGTGTAAAAATGGGGTGTTCACAATGTTCTCCATGTAGAATATTAAGCTTTCTTGTAATTAGGGGTATTCTTGTAATTAGGAAAAACCCTACTTATAACCCTTATTAATAGAGTATGATAGAGAGAGAAAGACAAGTTCTCTACTCTTTTTCTCTTTCTCTTCTTCCTCCTTCAAACCCTAAAACTTATCCTAAGGAATTCCACTTGGTATCAGATCATCCTAAAGTACAAAGGAAGAGCAAGAAGAAGAACAAACCCGCCGGAGGCTGCTGACATCAACAGCCGTACGACTGACGTCATGATGGCGTCAGCATAACGTCATCCAAGGTAACTTTTTGTGGGTTTTTTTCTTTGGATCTAGTAGATCTACTATTTAGAAGCATTATGGTGATTTTTTCGAGATTTATTGGAGACTTTAAGTGATTTTTTGAGAATTTTTTGTAAAAACAATTCCAAAAAACAGCCTTGCATACCAGTCGAAAATACTTCGTGTAGGGGGGGATTAAACTTGGGGATATTGGTAGGGAAAGATCCCCCTCAAAGTTTCGGACCTTTTGGTACCGGTTTCCTAGCAATTAGAATCTCGCCGAAGCTTTGGCAAGCATTTTTCTCCACTATATTTTCCGGCAGATCACGTTTTTTGCGTTTTTTCTCTCCTTTTTCGCATTCTAACCTTCATTGATGATGTTTGGATGGATCATGAATGCTATATGATGAAGTTTGGGTGCCCTTAAGGTGTTTGAGGTTGTGTTTGCTTACTTTTGAGGTGTTTTTTTGGTCGTTGGACCATTGGTGTTGGTTTTTTGGGTTGTAGAACCCTGTGATACGTGCTAGAAGTGTGTTCAGAGGCTGGATTTGTGCAAATCAGTCCTTAAGTGACAAAAGATGGGCGATTCCGAGATTAGTCAATCTTCACGGGCTCCGTCTTTTGATAATAGTTACTTGCATTTGGGATATGGTGGCTCCCCTAGCCTTCAAATCACTACCATAAAGTTGAATGGCAACAATTATCTTGCATGGTCTCAATCAGCCATGTTATTCATAACAGGGAAGGGTAAGATAGAGTACCTAGCTAGCAAGAGTAAGAAACCTTCGGCTACTGATCCTACTTTCAAGAAATGGCAAGCCGAGAATGCCACAGTCATGTCATGGCTTCTCCACTCCATGATTTCGGATCTTAGCAATGGATATATCCTTCTATCCACAGCCAATGAGATATGGGAAGCTGTGAAGCAGACTTACTCTGAGGGGGGCACACATGCTAGAGCTTATTAATTACATCAATGTATTGGGCAACTGAGACAGGGGGATACTTCTCTGGCCACTTACTACTCTACTTTTTGCCGCCTGTGGGAATAATTTGACATGTTTCATATGTATATGACACAGTGCATTGAAGATGTCGTAAGGTATAAGAAGTATGTTGATGAACACAGGGTCTATGAGTTGTTGGTTGGCCTTAATCCTGAGTATGAGCAAATTCGTGTTCAGATTTTGGGGAAGGACCGCCTTCCGTCCATCACTGAGACATATTCCATTCTCCACAGGGAGGCACGTCACCGGAATAACATGCAACATTCTTCTCTAGAGCGGTCTGCTCTTTCTTCATGGTCATAGCGCGGCGGCCGTGATAGCTTTCGTGAAAGCAGGGGAGGTGGTCGGTCAGGAAAGGTTGATGATGAGAGAGACCGGCTGAAGTGTGATTACTATGGTTGCACTCGACACACCCGTGAGACTTGTTGGGACCTCCATGGTCGCCCACAACAGAGGGGTAGTGGTCGTGGTGGAGGCTCTAGTGGTCACTTAGTTGCCTCTGATCTTGCTCCCGTTCTTACATCTGGTGTATCGTCATCTTCTGACAGCCTTAGCCTTTCCCGTACTGAGGCATTCTGGCGTTTTATGAGTCAGTTGGAGCAGTCAGGTACTTCTTCCACATCCTCGTTTGCTCACTCAGGTACATCAGCTTCGACTTTCAGTGCACCTGTTTCCATATCTACTTGCCCCCGGATTATTGATTCAAGGGCCTCGGATCACATGACCAGTATGTCATCTTTGTTTGCCTCCTATCATATTTGTTCTAGTAGGGATAAAGTTAGAATCGCTGATAGGTCTTACTCTTCTATTGCTGGTAAAGATAGCATCTCTACTACCTCATCTATGTCTTTATCATTTGTTCTTCATGTTTCTAATGTTGCTTTAAGCCTTTTGTCTATGAGTCACCTAACCAAGTCCTTGAATTATAGTGTCATCTTTTTTTCCTCTCACTGTGTCTTTCAGGACTTGAAGATGAGGCGGACGATTGGTAGAGGTTATGAGGAGAGGGGATTGTACTTATTGGATAGTTCCTCACCAGTGGCTTCTCCTGTTCAGCAAGTTTGTGATGGGCCGCGCAGTAGTAGTGGTCGTGACCCCAACATTTTACAGTTGTTGCTGTGGCATAGACGTTTTGGCTACTCATCCTTCTTTATGTTAAAGAAACTATTTCCACAATATTTTGTTTCTGTTTCTATGTCTGAACTTCAATGTGAAAGTTGCGAATTTGCAAAAAAATGTCGATTTTCGTATCCTGCTCATGGTAATAGAAGTAATTCACTTTTTTCGATTATTCATTTTGATGTGTGGGGCCCTACTCCTATTCCTTCATCTCGTGGATTTCGTTACTTTGTTACATTTGTTGATGATTTCTCTAAAGTAACATGGGTTTACTTGTTGAAACAAAAGAGTTATTGTTTGTTCTGTTTTTCAATCTTTTCATAAAATGCTTGAAACCCAGTTTGATGTTTTTTTTGATCAATAAAGCAAGCATAATATAAATAAAGAAAGAAGAAAAAGTTTACACAAGCGTAAACTAAAAAACACGTAAGAAAGCCCATAGATAATCCCCAAATACTAGCCAACCCCAAACATGAGGACAATCAACCCAAAACAGAGCCCAAATCTACCTCACCATTCTGAATGGACATCCAATCAAGAATCAAGATTCGAATTCTCTCTTGCATGAGAGAAATAGAAGAGGAGTCGTCGTAAAAAACTCTTCTATTTCTCTCCTTCCAAATAGACCAAGAAATGGCCCCAGGGAGCGCGGTCCAAATTTCCTTCTGAACACTATCCAAGCTAACCAATGACCAACAGAATAAGAAACTCTGAAAGGAAGAAGGGAAGACTCAAGTCATGCCCACTCGGGAGAGAATACCTACAGCCGAAGTAGCTCCTCCAGCCTTCTCATACCCCCAGATAACACCCACAATAGGACTGTGTAAAAGCAAGTGATCCACTGTCTCTTCTGAAACCAAGTTTGATGTTAAGTTAAAGATCCTTCGTTTTGACAATGGTGGAAAGTATCTGTCTACTACTCTCGTCTCCTACTTCCGAGATCACGAGATTATCCACCAGACTACTTGTGTTGGTACTCCCCAGCAAAATGATGTTGCCGAAAGGAAGAACCGTCACCTGTTGGAAATCACTCGTGTTTTTTTGTTTGGCATGAACATTCCTAAAAGTTTTTGGTCCAATGCCCTTCAGACTGCTTCCTATCTTATGAATCGCATGCTCACTAGAATTTTGGGTTTCAAAAGTCCTATTGACGTACCGTCTCCATCTCCCTCCTTATTTCCTCTTCCATCCAAAATCTTTTGGGTGTTCGTCGTGTTTTATGCATATTGACAAATCGGCGTGTACCAAACTTGATCCTAAGGCACTCAAGTGTTTATTTTTGAGGTATGCTCCAAGCCAAAAAGGGTATAAGTGTTTTCATCCCCCTTCTAGCCGATGCTTTGTTTCTATAGATGTTACCTTTTTTGAATCCACCCCCTTTTATTCTACAAAGGAGACTTCTCTTCAGGGGGAGACCATTGGTGTTAAAGAGATGTTTCCTTCTCCTTTACCTATTTTTATTGATCCAAAGGATTTTCCGATGACTGGTCATGGAAAAAATGATGTAAACATAAATGGAGGAAAACAAAGTGAGATGCAGGTTTTCTCTAGGAATCCAAATCGTGGGGTTTGGATGACGGTTACTAACAAAGAAGACCCTCATATGCCATGCCATGAATCCTCCTCACGAAGTTTTTCTCATGAGATTTTTAAATATAGAATTTTTTCGGGTATTTCCCACATAAATCTTAGCAATGGTTAAAATAATAATTAAAATTACAAAAAAATAGTAATAAATATCATCAATTTATAAATTCATCAAACCAACAATATTGAGTATTTTTTGCGATATTTTAAAAATATCAAGTAAATCTTAAGATATTTACATAATAAAAAGAGAAAATTGTATTTCTCGCGATATTTTAAAAAATACTGTGATAAAATAAAGTTTTAAACTTTAGATTTTTTCTCAGTATTTCTCCCAATAAATTAGGTATTTCTCGAGAGAATTGTAATAATGGTTAGTAGAAATATTTGGTACAAGTCAATTGTGACAAGTATTATTTTTTAATAATTACTGAAATTTTTATTTATTAAAGTTTTATATTTAATATAGTTTACTTATAACAAAAATCCTAAATTTATAATTAGTAGCTATATAATAGCTATAGTTTCATATTATATCTTAAATTCGCATAGACATTAAATACTATTAGTTAGTATTTATTAGATTTATATCTTAGTAGAAGGTCCAACTTAATTAGTATTTATCTAGAGTTATATCTTAACTACAATTAATAGTATTATTTAGAGTTCTTCCTTAACTACCATTCATAGAGTTATAATGAGTGTTGAAGATTAGAAATGGGTCCTACTAATAGTCAAATCTATTAAGGTCTAATTAATGAAAATTACTTTATTAGTCATGAATTAATTGTAATAATATTTCATTTTATTACACAATACAAGGTTAATTTAGTCTAATAAAAAATTATTAAAAGAAAATTTTTGTGTCTAAACAATTCTAAAAAATTACTTAATATTTGTAATAGTAGAATTATATATATACATATATAGGGTGATGTTCTAACTAGGAATGGCCCTCCTAAAAACTCGACACATGGCATGTTGTTTTTAAATATAATTGTTAGATGCAAAGTGAATCCCTTGAGACTTGTGAGACACGTGACAAAAAAATTAGCTCGATTGGTGATGTCTAGACTGTTCGATCGAGTGTTGAAAATCAGTGATTTATTTAGCCTAGGTAGGTTCTAGTGAACCCTAGGGGGTTAAAGCCAAAACACTATGGTCTTATCTAATGGGGTAGAATTGTTCTATCGGCCTGATTTATTGTCACGTGTCTCTCGTATGACCCACCTTGACACCTAACAGTTGGATCCCCAAAGGACATGTTACATGTTGAGAGGGGCCACTCATAGAACCTATAGTGAGCACCGCATATATCTAGCCAGTAAAAAATCCACCTCTACTTATAGTGCTAGAGGTGTTATTGAAGGATTATGGATCATTGTTAGTGTTCCTATTTTTATCCTTGCGGAATTTCTTAATTTGATTGTGAGTCTGTGACCATAGATCAAAACAGATTAAATAAACACTTCCACACAAACCACAACATTCTTAACAATTAGCAACCAGGACACTATTCTGCAGTACCAAGATTACAGACTACAGAAGAAGACCAATTTAAAGATGAAGATTACCGATCAAAATATATATACATATATATGAAATTAGTGTATATGTGAAACTCCAATATCAGATCTCCTAAGCTATTCTAGGATCAAAAATTTCAGTATCATAGAAATTAAAAAAAATCAGCACTCAACTAGTTCTACAAACAAGATCTGCCACAGCCAAATTAGCGGAAAAGAAGAAGTAGAGGTGCGCTAAATCATCTCTATCTATCCATCGTCAAATTCATGAGCTATTACAAGAACAACAAAAGATCTATCATACATATACGCACCAATTTCGGCACCAAGGCCCTGCATCCCAGAGATGAGGATGTTCGAGGCAAAGAGCTTCCGCATCGTCTCCCGGCCATACACCGCAAGCTGACGGCTGTGCAGATCTTCGTCGATATCCGTAGGATTCCTATCGTCCAAGCCTATGATTGGGGGTTTTACAACGCCGCTGCTGCTGTGATTGATGTTGTTGTTGCTGCTGTTGCTGTTACCCATTGTTGCAGCGGCTCCAGTAGTAGCGGCACACGAGATCAAGCAATTGATCCGACGCTTCTTGAGCAAGGGTTCCGTGTTATGGCTGTCTTCACCTACTATCTCTCCTCCGTCAGTTCTCTTTCTAGGAAGCATATACTGCAAGAAACTGCTGATAACCCGACCGAATCCCATCGAAAAGATCAACAACAGGGAAATATTCAAGAAATTGAGATTGAAAGACTTCTCAAAAAGAAATCCGAGAACGATCGGTGCCAGAATCGAAAAGGCTAACCCTAAACCCAATCCTAAGACCGTCATTTCTAGGTTTTCTAAGGAAATCCAAAGCAGACAACTGAAGCAAAGAAGATTAATCGAGAAGGGGAAAGAAAGATTAGCTGAGGGGAAAAGGCAAAGAATATACCGATTAGGCGATTAGAACTTTGCTCCAGTAAGGAATAAATTTGGAACGTGAGAGAAAGAAGAAAGGCTTGTTAAAGCTAATGAATTCTCTCTAGTGTTTTCTTATCTTCTGTATCTCACTTTTTCTGAGTTTGTATTTGTATTTTGTAGTTTTAAGCTAAGAGATGCTGTTGGCGTCGAGGGCGGTTCATTTCTCTCCTGTATAGAGAGAGAGAGAGAGAGAGAGAGAGAGGCGCGGGGGGGGGGGGGGCATCCAACCGGTATCGTGGCCGGTTCCGGTTCGATCTTGTACTTTTTTTTAATAAAAAAAATCATTTTATTTTCCCTAAATTTTTCCGGTTCTGGCCGGTTCTTAAAGAATGCCGGTTTTGAGGGTTTTGAGAACCGGGGAGGGGCAAGTTCCTGGTGGAGTCCGATTCTGAGTAACACTGAGTGGGGTCTTTTGGCGTGGGAACCGAATCCTCTACGGTTATAACCAGTTTGGGGAATCCACTTATGCCTCGAGGTCGCCACGTGTCCTTTTAGACACTCCTTAATTGTGGTTAAGATTCACCCACCCATAGGTTCACCCAATCAACCTTTTTTAAATAAAAAAATATTAATTAGTTTTTGTAAATATTTTTAAATTTTTAATATTAAAATAATTTTGTAATAGTTTTTTTCTAAAAAAACAATGATGGATGGTGAACCTTAGGAGTGGGTAAATCTTAACTACAGTTAAGGAGTGTCAAAAAGGACACATGGTGACCTCAAGGCCTAGAATCCACTTATGACCGTAGAGGATTCGGGTCCTTTGGCTTGATGCTAAAAGAACGGTTTGTTTTTTTTGTAATGTCATAAATAGAAACTAAGGGCCTCAAACCACACCAATTATGCCTTGATTGAAAGGAATGCAAATGTCTCAGCACCTGAGTAGGAAACACAGATCCTCTCAGCATTTCAAAACAAATGAATAGCTTTTTAAGCCTGGTTATGGACTGCAGAATTTGTCTAACGACGAATGAACACGACCCTCACGGCTGAAAAAACGTTTAGAAGCGAGGAGATATCCTCAATGATTGGACGAACCTCCATTGCATATAAGAGGAACCCGTCATTTATAGCATTTAACTTCAAATATATTTAGGCATCCAATAAAACTTTAACTTAATAATCTAAAGTCTAAATAAACTCTATTTTCAAATAAGCTCTACCTATTTAATTCAGAGTTACCAAACTCAATAAACTACTATTTTAATTTTTATCAAACGCTATTTAACTCTCTTTTTTCACTTTTTGATATAAAATACAATAACTCAAAAAGAAAAGTCCTAATTTTCTCAAAATTAATGTCTAAAAAATAGAGTTTTGAAATGTAGTTTAATCAGATGATTTTATTTTGATTTTTACTTTATAGAATAAGTCAAATAAACTTGGACTTGCCAAATGCTATCTTATCTAATAACTTAAAAATATATTTTCTTTTATGCCAATTTTTCACAAAATACTGCACCTCATTAAGCATGTGTTGAGGCTCCTATCATTTTTCTTTCTTCCAAAATCACTGTTTTAGTCAAATAATGAGGGCTAACCCAATCACAATCACAACCATGTGTAATGTGCTTGGAGCACATCCATTTAAATGGGTGCTCCTAACATATTATTTTGTTGGTTTTTTTAATTAAAAAATGAGATTAACTATGAACAGGAACAGGAGCAACCCAAAATTTGCCGTGGGAAGTGGTAGTTTGGTAATTATGAATACAAAGAGGGGTATTCTTTAATAGTAAATTTTTTCCATAATTACCCATTCCCAAGACAAATTTTGGGTTACTCTGACCGGAGCTCCTGTTCATAGGTATTCTCCTAAAAAAATTAGATATGTACTCTTTTTTTTTTTTTTTAATGAGAAAGTGGATGAAAAGAGTATTAGACTTAACCACTACCACCTCCTCCCCCACGGCCACCATAATTGACGGGTCTCAGCCCAAATGGGGGCAATAATAGAATCTTATCCTACGAGCACCATAGCTTAAGACTTTAATGCATGCTTGCACAGAAATTATGTATCAAGTGGGATCGGATTCATCACTTTCTATTAAGTAGTCAAAAAGTGATATACATTTGAGGCGTACTGTAATTGACTAAAATTTACAACCTACGGCATAGGGCTTGAGCAAATATTACATTCTTAATAAAAGATTGATTGAATACAGTGCACATCAAATATCATTAGATTAGATTTTTTTTTACAAAATTTTAAAAGTAATTTTATAGTTCTTTTTACCTTTTTTTTTAAAACTCTAATCACTTAACTCACTCCAGTAATAAAGTTCTTATTACTTTATCCCAACCCAATAACAAAAGATACAAATTTATATGATATTTAAACAGAGTCTTCAAGAGTCTAAGATGCATATTTTTCTTTACATATATCTCATACAAGGTAAAATCTCAGGTATGACACCCACTAGATTGTCTTGTTGTCCATCATCTTAAATTTCAGATAATTGGCAACCCGAAGGTTCTTGGTGTCGGACTCCTTTAAAATGTAGACGGTCCTGAGCGTCTCCCAAAGCTCTCTTGTTGTTTTCACATTATTTGAGAACTGGTTGTACAAAACATTGGAGAGTGAGTTGAAAAGATGATTGTGGCAATCATACTCGTTGTCGTTCCACTTCTACGCAGTCTTAGTCGCTTTCTCAACTGCTTCATTTTCCATACTAGTTCCAAAAGAGATAGCGGGACACAATTCTATAAGCACATACAAAATGTTAAGTTTCTTCATAAAATACTCCATATGTTGGACCCATCTAATGTAGTTCAGTCCTTCGAATTTGAGGACAACATTGACTAGCACAATTGTTGGAGTAGAACTTGGCATTTTGCTATGATCTTAATCTACAAAAAGGAGCAAACAATAGTTGACCTAATATTTGGATTAAAACAGATTAATAATTAATCAGTTTTTGTTAAGTTAAATAAAGAGTTTTAACTTATGATTTAATTGAATTTTAATTAAATGGTTGGTTTAATTAAACAAAGTGTTGAATTTTTTGAACTGAAACGTGAAATGATTTTTGGACTAAAATAATGGTTAATAGTTTTAGATCAATTAATTAAAATGAAATGGAATTTTCATAAATGTAATTAATTTATCTGGGACTATATTAATTTAATGAACTTTAAATTAATTAATCGGGGTATTCTAAAAGAGGTTTGGTGCATCATCATCCGCCAAGTAGTGCAAACTTGGAGGGATTGATCGATTGAATCCGAGTTGAGTTGTATCCTGAAGACAGGACTGCTTTTCACTTGCACATGGGAGACTTTGACTATCTTCAAGAAAGATTTTCTGATTCGGTTATATATATGTTTACATATTTATTGTTATTCAATTGCTTTAATTATCTTACTTGTATAGGGATTTAGTAAGTAAATCCAACAAAACTAACCAAAAGCAAACTTCCAAACTCTCACAATAGTTGCACTTATGTTACCTTTAAGCCCCCCCCCCCCCCCCCCTATTATATTATCAGGGGCGTAGCTTGGGATAGAGGCCGAACCTCCTACTGTTAGCTTCGATGCAAGAGAATTCATTTTGGCTCCACCCCTGATTATATCTACATGGATGTTTTCTTAACCCGTTGAATGGTAGCATCCAGGGGCGGAGCCAGGTGGGGGCCTGTGAGGGCACATGCCCCCACTAGAATTTTGTGAAAAGACTGTTGTATATATAGTCATAAGACATATCCCTTATTAACTCACATGCAAACACGTATCCCTTTTAACACTTGTTAACTATGGTTAAGATTCACTAATTCTTGGGATTCAATAATATAACCGTAGTTTAAAAAATATAATTAAGATCGGATTTGGTCTGGCGCTCACCAAACCAAAATCATATGGCGCACTCACAGAGCCCCTTTAACTATCCTTTTAATTTTAGTCAAATTTCTTAAACTTCTATGATTAGATTTTTTTTAATATTTATTTTTTCTAAAAACCAAGGTTGAATCCTAAGGGTTAGTGAATCTTAACCATAGTTAAGGGGTGTTAAAATGAACATGTGCTCACCTGTGAGATGAAGGCTAGATGCTTTGGTCTGGCGAGGACCAGACCAAATCGTAAACTTGTGAGTGCTCTTCCCGAGTTCAATCGCAATTGGTTGTGATTCATCTCTGGCAATGGAGGCTTGTGCCCCCTAAGCTTTGAGTTTGAATCTATCCAATTGCAAGAACTTGGGACTTCACTCACTCACATAGGGGCGGGAATCGAAGTGGGAGGATAATATTATTTCTAAAACAAAAGTTAGCTTGTTGGACCTAAAGATTAGTGAATCTTAACAATAGTAAATAGAGATTAAAATAGATATGTGTTGACATGTGGGTGCGATTGAACTCTTCTGAGTTTAATCGCAATTGACTTGATCCCAACTCCTGAACTTTAAAACACAAAATTCTTTTATAGTAAGTTGATTAATTATTTAATTGGACATAATCATGGATAAATAATGGCATAGCCATGAGGCAAGGGGACAACTGTCCCTGAACTTAAAAAAATATCTTTTTATATCATATGTTATTTAATTATTTAACAAGACATGACTATAAAGCAAGAGGACAGTTGTGTCATAATCAAGGGGAAACAATACCCATAAAATTTGAACGAAATGTATTTGATGAAATGACCTAATAACTTAGTCATCAAAAAAAAATTTTAGGGGTTACGCCCTCGAACCCTAAACCCATAATATTTCATACCCACCCAATGATTCTTCACAAATCTATCAACAATTAATATCATTTTCATTTAGGAGCCAAATCATCTACGGTGATAATCAGATTTGGCAAATCCGGTTATCACCCTTAAAAGTCGCCACGTGTCTCCTTTGACACCCCTTAACCATGGGTAAGGTTAACTCACCCCTAGGGTTCACTCACCCATCCTTGGTTTTTTTTAAAAAAATATAATTCTTTTTTTAAAATTAAAAAAACTGTTTTTAATATTAAAAAACTCTAAAAATAGTTTTTTAATTTTAAAAAAAGAATTGATATTTAAAAAAAACCAAGGATGGTTGGGTGAACCCTAGGAGTGGATGAATCTTACCCACGGTTAAGGGGTGTCAAAGGAGACACATGGCGACCTCTAGGGGCCGGTTATCACTTCAGAGGATTTGACTCCTTTCATTTAACCACTGCTAGAAAATCCTGGCTCCACCCATGCCCATGGTAGCATCAACCTCAGGTGTGACACCCAAATGAGAGTTTAGAAAAATTTTGAAATATGGGGGAACTCTTCGACCAAAGAATTCTCAATGTGATGGATGTGAACACATAACCAAAGTCCCGTGTCCATTAGTCAAATAAGAGGGAGACAAAGAAACAAACACAATAATGATTCGTTGACACGGTCCACTGGTCATGGATTGTTGAACGGATCAAGGTAACCTCATTCCAACCAAATGATATCATAATATCAGCAGTCAAGCAGTCAATGGAATGGACGTCCTGATATACCAATATGAATATATAGATAGATGTGTAATCTCCACACCTATGATATGATCCATTTGCTGTGTAGTGGGGAAGCTGGGGGGAGTGATTATCATCATCAAAGCAAAGACAAAGATTAGGAAAGGAAATTAAAAGCTTTTATAAGCTTTGAATGACAGAGTTGGAAAACTGAAAGAGGAAGGGGATGTTAGGAATTAGGATAGTGGGACAGCTTGGAAAACGAAGGACCTGTTCTGGCGTACGTTTATACCAACAGCTCTTGCCATTTATATTTATATATACATGAGTGAGAGAGAGAGAGAGAAAGTAACGCAAAGATTGCTGTTAGAGAGAAGCAGGAAGTGAAAAAGGGTGTGTGTGTGACTGTGAAGAGAGTGAGACATGTCTTTGCTCTTCTTTTTCTTTTTCTTCTTTTTCTTCTTTACTCATATCATGACTTCCATATGAACTCAAACCATTCTCTCTCTACCTCTCAAACTCGCTCTCAAAACCCCTCTTTCTTTCTCACACCAAACAGAGCCATACCCATTATCCAATCTCCTCTTTCTTTTCTTAGTAACCCCTTTTTTTCTCCAATGCCCCAAGACAAAAATCCATATTTTCTCATTACTTGGTCTCTCACTGGTAAGCGAGGAAGAGAAGCTGCTCAGATCACCTCCTCCACCACCACCACCACCACCGTCGTCGCTACAAACTCTGCATTGTCTTCCTCGGAAGAGCATGACACAGCCCATTTCCTTCTCATGCTATCCTCCAGCACCTCCACCACTACCAGCACAACGAAAGACCACCAAAAATACACATGCGAGAGCTGTGGAAGGAACTTTCAATCCCACCAAGCTTTGGGGGGTCACCGTGCCAGCCACGTTAAGGTCAAGAAGATCCGCGTCGCGCTAGTTGAGAAAAAACCCCAAATCGATTACGACGACGAATATGATGAAGAAGAAGAAGGCGAAGACAACGAGATGGTTCGAGTTTTTGATCGATTCTCAGTGGAGGATGCTCGTAGAGTGAAGAAACATGAGTGTTCGATCTGCAACAAGAGATTCTCATCTGGGCAGGCTCTTGGGGGTCACAAGAGATGCCATTGGGAGCGAAAGCCAGATGGTGATGGTGATGGTGATGGTGGTGGTGGTGGTGGTGGTGGCGGTAGTTCGAACGACGACGGCAACCACCAGAACAAGAACAAGAACAGCAACATCGCCAGAAAGAAGAGGAAGGAGAAGCTTATTAGTTCTCTGTGTTTCGATCTCAACTTCCCACCTCCACCACCATCTTCAGAGGAAGAAGAGGACGAATATCAACACTTCTCATCTTCATAGCCATTAATGGCTTACTGTAACCGCTGAGTTTCTTTCTTCGTCTCTCTTTCTATATTTATTCCTTTTTATAATAAAAAAATATTGACATTCATATCCCGGCGTTCATCGCGCGTATCGGTCGCTCTCCCAAGAATGCTTGCTCTTGCCGTAATCTCTCGGCGCAATAGACGTGTCACTTTATCCAGTGATTTGCCAAATCCCGATTATCACCGTAGAGGATTTGGCTCCATTTATTTATGACTCGTTATCCTCCTTATATGTTGTTGTAGCCAGACTCGAGAGTCAGTTATGCACAATTTCTTTCTAAAAGGCCAAAAAGGAGTGTAATAGTGTCGGTCCTATTTAGTTAAATAAAATATTTCATGTGTAAAGCATTACTGGCCCGTATGATCCTACTTCAGAATCAAATGACATTCATATCCCTTGCCCTTTCTTGTATGAGGCGATATCTGGACTTGAAGGGAATCTCAGTGGGAAGTATCTGTCATTGTCAAAAAAACTGAAAACAGGTAAGGGTATATGATCCGGATCGTTTCATTTAGGCGCTTATACCATTGCATTTCAGTGCTGCAAACTCTTGTTCATCAGGACCTTTCAATTAATGGGTCCCATGGAGAAACTTGTCAGATTGAAATCACAGCGATTAGTTTGATTAGTTCCTTTGTCTGATTGTTGGTGGGTCAGTAATAATAGGCCTCAGATTGTCTCTGGGGAAGCCAGAAAGGGCTTATCTCCGGTTTCCATAAAATAGGTGACAAGTGGTGGAGAAGTCAAAATCATGGGGCTCCACTTCTAATAAGACATGTGGCGATAAGTGTGTGAGAATAAAGGGGGGAGATATCATATGGGAGAGAAGTCAAAAAAATGGGGAGAAAATAAGATGACTTCTCCCCATATTTTTACCAACTGTCGCATAATGTATGGAACCCCGAGAGGAGTTTTTGGCTTCGCCAGAGACAAGCCAAGGCCGTAATAATAACCATCATTTGTATGGGGGCCTTGGATTCTCTCTGGCGAAGCCAGAAAGGGCTCTCGGGGTTCCATACATTGTGCGACACTTGGCGTAAAAGTGGGGAGAAGTCATTCCATTTTCTCCCCACAATTTTGACTTCTCCCCATTTGATATCTCACACCCTTATTCTCACACACTTATCGCCACATGTCTTATTATAGGTGGAGAAGTCAAAATCATGGGCCCCATGATTTTGACTTCTCCACCACATGTCACCTATTCTATGGAACCCCGAGATAAGCCCTTTCTGGCTTCGCCAGAGGCAAGCCAAGGCCTTTGTATGGGATATGTTGGGGGGTGGGGGGGGGGGACCCCGAGAGGAGTTTCTGGCTTTGCCAGAGACAAGCCAAGGCCGTAATAATAACCATCAGTTGTATGGGATATGTTGGGGGGAGCGAGGGAAGTAAACTAGAAAGAGACAATGGTGCAGGTGAGAGGGCATGATAGTGTAGTTGGGGAAGGATTTTAAAACCGTCGCTGTTCTGTCTGTAACTGTGAGTGGCAGTAATAGCCAGAGAGAGAGAGCACACAAGGGGTCAAGCTTTTCTGAGTGTACGGTCTTTGCGTGCATTCTCGGATATATTTTGCTTTTCAGCAGTGATTAACCGACCGCTCGGTCGCTCTCTAGCTAACAGATTCTCTTTTAACTATCATTAATTAAATTGAGATTAATATTTTCCCTTGTAAAATCCAAGGTTGAATGGAATGGACTTCGCCTTGTGATGTTGTTACTAACAAAAAAAAATATGGATGGACTTCAAGATGAGTGGATGTTAACCACAGTTAATGCATGTTAGAAAAAGAGGGCAATGTAGTTTTATAAACAAAAGAGATATAAATAAAAGAGAAAGTCTCTGCAATTTCACCGCAATTTCACCAAACCTTACGAAAGTGAGTATACTTTATCCTATTTTTTAAGAGACGTTTTTAATAGATCAAAACTTTCGTAAGTGTGTCAATGGCCGGACTTGGGCCTTCATTTTGTAAAGTTTGGGTAGGCCCAGTACTAAAGTCTGACACGTTTCCAAGAGATCTCTGTGGCCCGAATTAGGCGCATTAGAGTTCAAAAAGTCTTTGGTATCGCATGGAAAGAAAGCTATTTTATTTGAGAAAAAAACTCTTATTTACAAATATAAAAAATAAAAAATAAAAATTCGTAATCTTCTAAAAACAATCAAGGCATGTTTGTAGGAATAGTTTAGGATCTAAAAAATTAAATGGCCTCATCCACTCCACAGTAGAGGCAGAGGTAGTAGTGGTGGTCATGATGGTAGTGAAGGCGGAGATGGTATAGGTCTTGGTGTTGGTGGTGGAGGCTATAGTAGGGGTGAAAAATAATTGAGGCGCCAAGAGAGGTAATGGCGGTGGTGAGGTGAAGGCAATTCTGGCAAAGGCAGACATGAGATTAAGGTTGTTCTGATGGAGGTAGTGGTGGTGCTGGTGGAGGCAATGGTGCATATGTGGAGGCAATGGTAGGAGGTGATTGCAGTGGAGCTAGTGGTGGAGGCGATAGAGGTGGTATCGGAGATGACAGTGGTGGTGGAGAAGGAAGGAAATCAACTGCAATGGTTTGGGTGGAGGTGGCAAAAGAGTAAATAGAAAACTTGTGGTTACTCAAAAGGTAAGAAAAAATTGGAGGTTTACGTGTAGTGGTAAAAATTTTCATTATGAAATATTATAAAACACACATATGTAATTTTTAAGAAAATTAAATAAGCACGTAGAGTTTAAAAACCAATATTTTTTTTAGGGATATAATTTAACTAGAAGAAACTTATACTTCAAACCACTGTTACAAATCTTCCGAGAAATACTCAATTCCTCCAAAAAAAAAATCGAGAAAAATATGTAAAGTTTAAAACTTCGTTTTTATCACGATATTTTAAAAATCTCACGAGGAATAAAATTTTCTTTTTTTATCATGTATATATTGCTTCATTTAGCTGAGATTTAACCAATTTTAAAAAAAAAATATCATGAGAAATACACGATGTTGTTGGTTTTATGAATTTAAAACTTTGTGATATTTATTACTATTTTCCGTAATTTCAATATTTTTTTTAATTATTACTGAGATTTAGACAAGAAATACCTGAAAAAATTTCAAATTTGAAAATCTCCTAAGAAAAACTTTGACCGATAAAAACCCGAGAATGAGATTTATAACCTTGCTTCAAACTACATATAAACACCTCGTCTCTTGCGCTAGTGGTGGGGTGTTGCCTTTCTATTGAGGGAGGTCTGGGGATCCAATTCCCTTGGGTGACGAGACAGCAAGAGCTCCAATCTCCTAAGCCAACCACTAATCGTAGTTAAATGATACCCTTAAAAAAAAGTACATATAAGGTTGAAGTGAATTTCTAACCATTACACCATATGTCAACTTAATAAGAGGAAAATGTGTCTTATAAACCTATTTATCTATCTAAAATGACAGTTTTTAGTATCTAATACAAACTTAAACTGCTTTAAAATCTGGAGTTACAACCACAACTGAAGTTGTAAGTAAAAGTTATGACTGATTATTATAAAAATATAGTTGGGCTTAGACTATGTCAAGATGCCCAAGGCCTCAACCTAAGGTGGCGTTTGCATCAAATTTTATTAGCCAAAATCCGATCCAAATGCAGCCTTTTTGAAAAAAAAAATGATTAGATTGTGTTTGGATTATAATTAGATCAGCTGAGCCCACCAAAATGCACCCTTATTTTGATATGTTTAAGACGTAAAAAGTAAGGCATCGGATTACCTCTAGCACACGCTTGAGGCCTAGCCTCGGGCGTCCATTTATCACCTGTCATGTGGTGATAAAAAGGGGAGAGATATCAACCGGGGAGAAGTAAAAAAAAACAGGATGATGTGCATAGAATAATGTTAATTACTACCCATTTATTTGCATATGTTAGTTATTTATCTTGTCTTAATTTTTCTAATTATAGTTTTTCTCTTATTATGTAGGAATTTGAGAGAGTTGTATAGGAATGAGGCTAAATCAAGGAATTAGAGAAGAAAGACCTAAGTCCAAAAGTTCAAGTCTAAGTAAAGAAGATAAAGCCCAAGTCCAAGACTCAAGTCAAAGTACAAATTGAAGAAATTCAAAGCTAAAAGCCCATTAGAGAGAAAAGTCATACAGGGCCCACTCATCTAATTGGATTAAATCAAGGAGAAGATAGAGTTGCTGATGTTTGGCAACCAAATCTATAAGAAAAGCAAGTAAATTTCGTGGGTGGCAATATTGAGCAACAAATCCCCCTCCCAAAAATGAAGATTTTCAGATTTCTGCCTAAACTGACCATGACTCACTAATTTGGTCATAACCTTTGATTGAGAGATCGGATTAAGGCAAGATTTAAGGCATTGGAAAGAAGACTCAAAGGGGAACAATATTGCATTTCACGAGGATCTGCTAATTGGGACGTTAAAGGGGTCAAAATATTCGGTCAAGTGGAGGCTTATGCATAGAGCACAAAAAAATCAGGGTAAAATAGAGTTTTTCTCTTCCTCTTTTGAGGGCTCACTCTCTTTTTCTCCCATTCTCTCTAGCCTAAATCTTATTCTCTTTTCCCTCTACCATTCTCTTTCTTTTATTTGATTTTCTATTTTGTAAGAGTAGAAGAGGAAGTGGTGTAAAAAGTCGATCAAACATCAATGAAGAGCGTGATTTATTTCATTTGTTTTATCTTAAATGCTACAATGTTCGGCTAACTCGTAATAAGGGGAAAATAAGGAAACCAAGAATCCGGTAAGATTAATCCTTATTTTAGTTTTTAAATACTCCAAAATTGTATTGTTACGAAAATATTAAATATGAATTTTAATTAAAGTTTTCATAAGATCTATCTTCTGATCCACAGGGGAGAAAATGAAATGAATTCTCTCCCATTTAGCACCACACGCCAGATGATGTATGGACGCCCGAGGCTGTGCCTTTGGCGAGCACGAGGTAATCCGATGCCCAAAAAGCAAAACACACATGTAAGATAAGGCCACTTTCGTCAATATCGGATAAGGCTTCAATTTGGGCAGGCTCAGCCCAACCAACTTGATTAATTGAGGGGCGAGCTGCACTTTTCAAAATTTGAGTTGGGCTCGGGTTGAAATGTTTGCTCAGCCCAACCAACTTGATTAATTGAGGGAAATTTTTTAGCCCTACCTAAAGTAAGGCTGTTACTTGGGTTGAGGCCCGAAAAAGGTTATCCGAAGCGTGTCCCTAATATGTTAATCCGATACTCATATTAAGTTTATTCCCAGTCGTATCTTTCCAAACTCTCAGGCTAATTGGGACATGGGTTGCTACATTTTTCGGTTAATGTAACTGGTGAATCAAAATTTGCGACAGGGGCTAGCACTCCTCCCCGTTTTTAGATTTTGAACTACATACATATGGTCTAGTAATGCATTAGTTAAGATCACTCCGTAAGTATGCTAGTTGTGCGGTGGAGGCATTGTAGCAGTAAAACCAGTCTCCACAAGCACTAATACTACTACTACTAATAATAGAACATGGACAAAACAATAAAAGAACGACAGAAATCTTCATTCCATTGTCTACCCGCAATAGAAGTGAGTTTCTTCCTCTGAAATCACACAAAACACTATATATATATATATATATACTATTAAAGGAGCACGTGCTTTGCACGTAATAATTTTTATTAATAAAATTAAATAATTTTTTTAATCTAATTAAACTAGAATCATCACTCAAAAAGCATGCGATTATTAGTATGTTTTTTAATTATCAGTAAACTCTAAAATAATATATATAAACAAATAAATAACAGTGTTTACAGCCAGGTTGCCATCCACTCCTGTCAATACATGGTTTGCAATATCATGTAACTTCAATTAAGGTGCTTGGTGCCTAACTGAGCTCACAAACAGTCCACAAGTTTCATTCACTTAAGTTTGAGATATACAATCCTTGGTGTAATGGATTTTATTTATAATGGGCGATTCACCTAAAAGGTCATGCTTTGCATTTTTATTACCTAAAAAGGCATGCTTTTAACATATTAATCAAAAAAGGCATACTTTGTATTTTTATTACCTAATAGGGTATGCTTTTGACATATTAACCCCTTAGCTACACATATAAAACCCAAACCCGAATAAGGGTAATATTCGAGTACATACCTTATTTGGCAAAAAATTTCAAATCATGCCCTTTTAGGTGATATTTTTAATTTAGGGTGACTAATCGGTACTTATCTCATTTATAATTGAGAGATGTGCAAAAGAGTGAAAGATGTATAAAGATTTATTCCAACTCTGTACATTGATAGAGAGTCCTTATCTGTGTGTTTGTTATTAACGTGTACACAAAAAGAAAAGGATAAAGAAGCAGAGTCCTTATCAATAAATTCTCTATTTTAGAGATTCTTTATGCATAAGAATAACAAAATAGAGATTTAATAATTAGTAATAGTGGATCTCATGGATCCCACATAATACTATAAATTATAAATTTTTAATAAAAGATGAAAGGTAATTATGTCCACATAAAGTTTAGTATACTCCTTATACTTTATTCTCCAAGACTCTGGTGAGTCACGTTCATCTTAACCATTTACTATATCTTCCCTACTAAATTTCCCTCTTATCTATACGTGTTTTAAAAAACTATTGGCAAACAAGTTTCAATCTGCCCTATCAGTGAAAGTTTATAATTAGGAAAACAGTTTACATTCTCTTTATCCTTAAGAGTTTCAAAAATAATTAGAAGATTATCATTGTACTCCTATCTTTTTTATACGCCCTAAGAAGACTAGAAATTTTCATTCACTCTTCATCTTTTGCAGGTTAGTTTATCTGAATCAAGGTTGTAACTAGGTTGATCGAAGCAGGTTAGTTTCTTTTATTTTTAACATCTGAAATTTCATCTATCTTCATTAATGGCCCACGGGGTCTCTGCTAGTATATATATATAGGAGAGTTTTAAAACTATTTATCAGTGAAATATATATGAACTTTATTTTTATATATGGGATCTTTTTTTCTCTATAGCAAATAAACGGCTTAAAACGTGAAAACGTCTCCGATCAAACCTTAATCCCTACATGCATTTCAACAGTCAGAGACTTAGAATTATCAAGTCAATGCGATCGTTGAATTATAGCCTTGAGAAGGTGGTCCATTTGGAGAGAGAGCGGACAGAAACAAAAAGAGGGTCCCCTCGGTGGGCCGTGGCGGAAACCACGATCGAAACAAAAAGAAAAGGGGAATCAACAAACCCTTAAATTACTCGAAAATTGTAGGCCCAACAGATTCCACACATCCCGCTTCGCCTCTTGTTATGACCTTTTCTAATTTTCAGAGTCACTTTCAAGAAACAGTGTTATGACTCTAGTGCTGGACGTCCAACATTCATAACAACGCATGGAAAAACTTGCCCTTATTCACATCTCCATCAAACAAAGCAAATGATGATAGAGAGTTGCTATAGTAAAAAAAAAGAGAGACTATATCATGATTTATGGTGAAATAAACACGCATAAATAAGGGGCTCTTTTTACACAAACTGCTAATATCAGTAAATTAGCTTTCCATGGAGATTCATAGGATTCACCTATAGTTGTTGTTGTTTGTTGTTTGGCCACAGTAATATCGCAAGTATTTCAGAGAATTGAGGGCGCTTTGAAGGGCAACTGTTCCAGCACTTCATCATCAAAGTTCTAAGGACTTGTGGGCAGTCCTTGGGTATCTCAGGCCTCAGCCCACATGCAGCTATTCCCACTGCCGCCTGAACAGGTGAACATGTTGCATAGGCTGCCTCCCCTGTCACCATCTCCCAAACCACCATCCCGAAACTGTACACATTACTCATCCACGTCTCTGTAACACTCTCTGGGTCACCGGCAATTATCTGTTCTCACCCAAAACAAAAAAACAACCCTTTCGTTACTTCCACACTACTCAGCTCAACGGAATTAAATTAAACAAGAATGGGAAACTTAGTAATAGTAAATAAATGAATTGGACAGTAGTTACTTGGAATATAACTTTAAAGAAGAAGATGAGAAAGTTTGGCTGGAGTGGTATGTACACAGGTGCTAAAGATATAAAAGCTACATTGGGTGGGATCCACTAATTGAGCCAATTTCAGTGAAAGTAGCACCACTGCGATGTCTGTGACCAAGTGGATTTGTTTAATGGAGCGTCTATGCATGCTTAGATAATGGTAAACAGTGCTATTGAAGTGTAAAGCAAAAATAATTATGAAGGCAAGTTAGGCATACTTGATCGATATTATCACGATAAAGTGACATAAAGTTCTCTTTTAGTAGAAGAAAAACTTACATACATTGAATCCAATTAGTGTCTATGAACATATATAAATGAGTAAACCTACTCTACGGGTTTGAACAGGTAAAAAGGTCTGTCTAGGTATAGTGGCAGTAGTAGATCATGCTTGGACAACTAAGATATATTGCTCAAATGGTTTGCTACGTAGGGCAGCAGTAGTAGCTGAGTGTTTGAACATCCACATTAGCTAAATATGCATTGCAACTATAATTTAAGTTCAACTGACCAAGAGTATTAACTAAGATGCAATGTTGAGAAGCAGTATTTCATAAGCTATCCAATTGACGGGCCATCTCGGAATTGACCGTTGTCCAGATCTGGAAGTAACCAGATCATTAACCTTACTATATGAAAAACAATCTTGGAAATTGATCTCCTATGGATGTGAATGCATCTGTTAAATGGTTAAAATTTTAGCTACTGTAGTTAAGTGAGCTTTGACAAAAGTAGCAGAAGAAAAAGGGGCCGAACCTCCGGAGCTAGCCACCGATAACCATCAGTCTCGTACTCCATGACCTCACCAATGCTCTTGCAAGCTGTGACTATACCCATGTCCCCCAAACAAGCATTCCCTTGCCGATCCAACAGGACCCTCTGTGTGTTGAGGTCTCTATAAACGATACCATGGTCATTCATGAACTTGATCCCTTCTGCAATATCTGCGGCAATCCTAATTATTTCCTTAGTTTGAAGCTTCTTGTTCTTGTGCATAATTTCCTGGACTGATCCCCCTTCCATGGTCTTAGTCACCATGCACAACCCATGATTTTCTTCAATGCAAACGCCATAAAACTGCAATATATTCTTGTGCCCACAGCTCATTAGCTCCAACAGATCTCTTCGGAGCTCGAACTCATAAGCATTTCCCTTCTCACACCCTCTGAGCTTCTCAATTGCCACTCTTTTGCCCTTGTAAGCCCCTTTAAAAGAATTGGGTCCAATCTGATCAATGAACTCGATATGATCAGAGTTCAATAGCCATTTCCCAATCTCATCCCCACCTGATTGGATTGTCTGCCATTCATCAACAGATACAACAAAAGACGAAATGGGTAGCGGCATCTGGACCTTAGGGTTCGAGTTCTCAATGCCATTTTCACAATTCTGATCATCGTTGTAATCTTCAACCTCTCCTACTTCTCGGCCTCTACTATTCTCCTCTTGACACCCACAGAGCCCAAATGGGAGTTTCATTGTGGCGGGTTTCGGCTTCTTGAGAGCAGATTTCAGAGCGGTTTCGATCCGGGTCTTGAAGGATTTCTCTTGCCCTGCTTGAACCAGCACGAGAACAATCCCAAGTGTAAAACCCTTTTTCTCAAAGATCTGTATCTTCTTGCAGCAAATGGCCGCATTATCAAGTGCCCCCGACATCGCAGGCCACGAAATCGAAGAGTTACAGGCGAATGTGAGCCTGAAAACAGATCCCTGGAATTCATCATCAGAGATTTCTTGAATCAAAATCGCAGGGTGGTCATCTACCGCTGCCTGCTCTATCAATCGAATGTGAAGAAAAACATCTTTCATCTCGAAACCCGCCTGAGAATAGCTGTTAAAAAACCATAAACAAAAGAATTTGAAAAACAAAAATCTCTTCAACAAATGAGAAAACGATTCATGACGAAAAAGAAAGAAAACCCCACTTCGAATTCAATTCAAGTTTTCACTAATTTCAACCTGAGTGGTAACGAATCGAAATGCTTCCGAATGTTAGAGATGAGCTTCTCCGGGAGCTGACTACCAGGGTACAACTGTGTGAGATTCCGTACAACACCGCCCCACACAAGTTTGCGACAGCTATCGATCCTAGCTGGTGCTGGGTCACGAACCGAGTCGAGATTCAGTGAGTTCTTAAGGGATGCTATTGCCTCGGCGACATTGCGACCGAGTCGCTGCAACTTCTTCTGCATCGCCGACGACTCCTTAACTCCACTGGTCGAGGATGTGGCCGGAATACCCTCTGATCTGTCTTGGGTTTTCATCAAAACCTGCTCTACCATGTCTTCGTCGGTGCTCGCTCTGCTGGACCAGCATTCAAGAGCTGCCATGGCAGAACACCAAAACAAATACGACTTAGAACAGTGAGTGAGAAAGAAAGTAGATTTGCAGAAGAGTTATACCAGAGAGAGTTTTACAGGGTGGGTTGGTTTGTAATTTTCGGGAAGGGTGAGTATTAAATAATGAGATATGATTGACTGTGATGATGGGATGATGTTGCTAATGCTGATGATGTTGATGTATGTGATGAAAGAGGATGTAAATCTAGCAGGTGAGGCGTGCGTACAGGGATTGGGAGCTACACTCATTTAGCATCTCCATCAATTGAATCTCTACCTGATCATATGGTTGTAATTATGTGCTGAGCTATTGATGTTGGGTCCACTTATATTAGTCTTAGGAGATATGCATGTATGCCACGTCTCAGTACTATTATATCAGAATATGAGAGTTAAGAGATGTACGAACACTCCAAAGGCTTGTCAGCTTCACCTAAAATATATTTCATTAAGCCTCCGTGTTTTTCCAAAGTAAAATAGGAGGAAACAAATTATTTTTACGAAAAATATCACTTGTTTCAAAGAATTTATGTACGAAATTTTTCATGAAATTCATTTATTTTTCTTTATTTTACATTAAAACAAACGGAGCAAAAGTCTCGTTAATTTTCTTCATTTTGGTGGTAGAATAAGGCAACCATTAGCGTTGGTTAGCAGTGGTAAGAGGGTTTTGCAGAGCCGACCGGGAAGCAAGCTAAACATAGGCATATCACCGGCCACTAAGGGCAGAGTCGGGATTTTATCATAGGTGGGTGCAATGGGCATATGTGTGTGTTTGTACTGTATTTTGATTATAGGGTGTGTTTACTGTGCTGTGCTGGTTGGTACAAAATATTTAAGCTCTACAAGAATAGCGGCTCAGGCGTAGCTTAGTTTGCTATTGTCGTGAACTTTAGTTAATATTTTAAACTCTTATGGTTAAAAATTTTATTTAATTTTTCTAAAAATCAAGGGTAGATGAGTGAACCTTAAGTGTGCCTGAATCTTAATCACAATTAAATAGAGTTAAAAGGGGCATACATGGCATTAGCAGAAGACTGGAGGCGCACCTTCTCGCGTCACTGACCGAGGAGGTGATTATTTTTCTTTTTTTTTTATATAACTAATCTTAAATATGACCTTTTTTCTTAGGTACCCATTTTGTCTCGGACATTCAATTTAATGTTTCTATTTAGTTGTCTCCATACATTTCATATATATCCTATAACTATTATTTATGGAGTAGATGTTCCCTTGTCATATGATTATGTTTAAATAGTTAAATAACATAATTTAAGAAGTATATTTTGTTTAAAAAAAATTCAAGACCCCTTACTGAATGGCTATGCCTTATTAAATTATAATAGTTTTTTCAAAAGTTTAGAGAAATCTACCCCCTTGTCCATGACTTACGCTGTTAAATATTTATTTTTAAAAAAGCATAAGTTCAAGGGAGTAGCTGCCCCATGCCTTAAACTACATGTTTTTTATTTTCGAAAGTTGAGGGGTACCTGCCCCCATGCCCCCATTCTATGACCCTATTAAAAAATAAACACGGCCACATCATCATTTTATTTGACTGACGATATCATTTACTAGGTTAGTATCATTGGTCAGTAATTAAATGGATCCTCAGACCTCTCTATTGAGAGATATCACACCGTAAAGAATGAAATCTGAACACCCACCGGCCACATAAGATATACACACTGTCATTCCCACAAGCCAACCGGTGTAAAGTCTCCTTATTTCAAAACTACCCATTGAATGGAGTCATAGGCATTCAGGAATAGGGTCCGAGTCAGTTTGGCAAGAGCTAGCGATCGATATATCTGACCAACACAGCAGAAGAGCAGTCTAGTGATAGTGAAATAAGGAAGAGAGAACGTGTGTAGGGTCTATAGGCCATGTAGGGATGGGGGGAGATGATATTGGAAAGTGTGGCTTTGGAATAGATTGATGGATGAGTAGATGGAAAGTGTTGGAGGTGTAAGCTTTTCTTACCAAAGAGATTTGTCTTTCCTTCGACTTTCGAAAATGGCAGCCATGTCTTGGCTTGTGACATAGACAAAATGTTGCCCCCACTCCATCCTCTTTATGTGCAAATGTTACCATGCGAATTCCTCTTGTTAATCAAACCAAAAAAAAAATCCGCTCGTATTTTTCTGTTTTATGATAATGTTAGTCCAATTGTTTTTAATCCCCCCCTTTTTTTTTCCTCTTATGGTTAAGATAAAAAACAATGGTGACCCTACAAAAAATTTCACTTTTTTTGTCTTCTTGATGAAAAAAAAGAAAGGTGGATGAAAAAAGAAAAGAAAATAAACATAATATTTTCAATTTTTTTGGTTCAACAACTCTAAAACAGAAAATCGGCATTGCACATAAAATGGTGATGAGCCAGACATCGCAAATTCATAGTTGATCGAAAATCATGATGTTTTTTTTGGTTAAAAAATCATGATGGTTACTGGACACAAAAAAGAAAGAAGTTTAGTAATATACCAATAAAATTTATGTCAAGACTCCTCCAAACACATTAGGCAACAAGTAGCTAGGGGCTGTGAATGGGCAAAGGGTAGGTCCATCCAAGGCAATCCCTCATTTATAAGGGTGAGGTCCTACCTCGGCTGTAAAAGGGAAGGCCCATCCAAGGCTAGCCCTCGTTTTAAGGGTGAGGTCCTACCTCGGCCCAAACCTTTAGAGGGTTTATTTGGCTTAAGCCAAAGTGCTAATTACCTCAAGAGCCGAGGCCGGGGGATATGGATTACAAGATTATTTTTTTTTGTTATGATATTGTACGGATTATTTTTTCTAGACAACCACCAACTACTAATTTACTATCAACCCTTCTTTTATCTAGACTTGGGACCGATTGCTAATGAACAACATAACAGAGTTAAGTTTGAGGTTTGGTTTTCAACTTTCAGAACCAAGAGACCACATGCACATAGAGTCATCTGTAAACGTTGAAGAGAGAGAGAGATACATATATTTGGATAGAGATTAGGGTGGGTTTAGGATTTATAACCATACCATACTAACACAAGTGTGTGTGTAGGGTTGGCAATCGGGCCAGGCCGGGTTGGGGTTAGCCCAAGCTCAGCCCAAAGTTCACAACCTTAACCCAAGTTCGGCTCAGCCCAAGCACCCTAGCCCAAGCTCGGGCCAGCCCAATCTCTGCCCAAGCACCCCAACCCAAGCTCGGCTCATAAATAATATCGGGCTTTGGGCCGAGTTCAGGCTAGCCCAAAGTAGACTGAGTTTAGGCCGAGTTTGGGCTGGTCCAAAGTAGATTGTGTTCGGCCCAAAGTATGCTTAAAAAATTGGGTCTTTTGTGGGACCTCCTTTTGGGCTGCCAACTTGGGCTACTGTAACTCTTCTTGCTCGTGGGGGTGATACAACAAATGAAAAGTATAAAGTTTTGGTTGTTGTTATGTAATGATTTATCGATCTATGCAATGTATGCTATGAAGATTGAAGAGAGAAAGAGAAGAAAATTGAATAAAAATTAGAAAATAGAGAGAGAAGAGTGAAAGATATGACCTCTCTCTCTCTCTCTCTATATATATATATATATATTATTTATAAAATATTTTAATTCAGGTCGGGCCGAGCTAAGAACAACCCAAACCCAACCCAATATTAACTTCAGACCTATATTCTTATCCAAACTCAACCCAACCCAAAATAAAGAAAGCTCCTCCCACCTTAACTTCAAGCCGAACAATCGGGCTTCTGGCCAACCCAATTGTCACCCCTTTGTGTGTGTGTTTTGGGGGGGGGGGGGGGGGGGGGGGAGGGAATGCTATCCTTCACTCAATGTTTGAACTTGTTAACAAATTACAACTCAATGCTATAAGAGGGCCAGGTCGGTTAGGATTGAGCTCTACATGGTCTTTATCATGCCTAGCTCAAGTATGCAGACTTGATAAAATAAGGCACAACTCAATGGCATCGGATTGTAGATGCCAGAAAAAAGGTCTCGAGCTCCACACATCATCCGACATGTGGCGATAAAAAGGGGGAGAGATATCAAGTGGGGAGAAGTCAAAAACATAAGGAGAAAATGAAATGACTTCTACCATTTTTATGGTCATATGTCGGATGATGTGTTGAAGCCCGAGACAATTTTTCTGGCAAAAGCCCGAGACAATCCGATGCCCAACTCAATCGTTGAATTAGTGATAAATATATATAGAGACAGAGAAAAAAAAAAGCCCCTCTTTTTTGCTGGCCACGGATTGCTAGGTCAAGTACTCTCATTAGAGAGGCAAATTCATCGCCCTAGCAACAAGGACAATCCCAACCACATGTTAAGTGCCCGTCACTAGGAGGGTGGTCGGGATCGATCCTGCATGGAAGGTGCGTTGTAGGCCTTTGCTAACCCCTAAACAGATACTAACACCAGCTAGCCCAAAGTAGTGATATACCCCCCCCCCCCCCCCCCCCCCCCCAAAAATAGAAAAAGACAATTCCTTGCCCTATAAGACGGTTACACGCAACTGCCCTAATCAAATTTACACCCACCTACAAGACGGTTACACCCAACTACCCTAATCACATTCCCATGGGGACGGGTTTACACCGCAATCGAAATCACCTCTGTAGAAAGAAGACCATGGGACATGTGAGTGAGACTCATGAAAATTACAACTCATTTCCCAACAGAAAAACACATACTAATTAAATCTTTGACATGTGTAACCTCTTATTAGGATTATTTAATTCAAGGTTTAAGACCGCAAATAATGGAGTAGTTGTGGTGTAGTTTGACCGTTATTCACAGTTTGTAATGGTTTCTCTACCATGTTATGACAGTTTTGTATTATGGATCCATTTGCATTATTCCCAGAATGCTAGGAACATGTGCGCTCATGTGCGGACTGGGCTCCATTACGGGATCGGACTATAGCCCTGTCGGTGTCTGCGCCCTAGGCTCCATGGCATTTTTTTTCTTTTTTGGATCGCTCCAACCGAGGCGCTTACAACTGCCTAGGACCACAGGTCCACAATCTACTGCTCTTACGGTGTGCTAATTTAATACATCGGAGTCGATAAATTGGGGTTTTACTAAAATAGGCTACAGCTTTTGCTAAAGCATCAAAATAAGCTCTGGTTTTTCAAAATAACTTTTTTAAACTTATACAAGTGTATGTTGCACGTGTGAAACTTATCATGAGATTAATCAAAATGTCATTCTTTTCACTCTCTCCCACACAGTTCACTGTATGAAGGAAGAAAAACATTTTTTTGGGAGAAAAAAAATTCGTTTTCGTATTCATTTGGAAATTCAATCACTCTCTTTCTCGTTTGACTCGATTCATCCGTTACAGCGATAAGAGTTCATTATCATCTTTCTTAGTAACATATCCTCAAATATTCATTAAGGTTTTCTCGAATTCATTCCAAATTTGTTTTTTCATTTTTTTATTTAAATGGTTTTTATCATCTTTAGTTGTAATATTTACTCTATTCATAGGCTTCTTCATCGATTTAGTGTTTGATTCATTCCAACTCCTTCATTTTCCATTCATTCTTTTCATTCAAGGAATTTTTCTTCATTTTAATCATTTTCTTCTTCTTTTTTCATGTACTACATTCGTATTTACAATATCGATTGATCGCTCTAATATATCGATCGATTGATTGCTGATTTACATCAATTGAAAATTAAGTTTTGTTATATTATGTAACGTTTATTATTTTGATTACTTTTTGTAGTTAAAAATATCTTTTAAATTGACAATTAAAGGTCTTCAAAAGACAATGACACATCCAATCTTAAGGGAGGAGAATTTTACAAGCAAATGAGAGATTGAGAAGATTATGGGCAATCATCATTAAAGTACTCTTAAAAGATATTACCCAACTTATGAAAAATTTTGAGACCCCCAAGAGAGAGTAATTGTGGACAACAAGTTGTTTTTTATTATATGTAGATTTTTATAAATGAGAAATTGTATACATCAGCTTATCATACAATTTCTCATTTCTAAAAATTTACAAACGAATATACATCAACTTGTTATATAATTTCTCTTTTCTAAAAATCTACAAAAGAATATACGTCAGTTTCTTATACAATTTCTTTTTTCTAAAAATCTATAGATAACCGAAGCAACTCGCTATCCACAATTACTTTCTCTCGTGAGCCTAAAAATTATCAATAAATTGGGCAATATCTTCTGAAAGTACTTCAATGATGGTTGTTCATAATTTGTTCCACATCTCTTTTGCTTGTGGAATTCTACACCCTTGAAATTGGAAGTGCCATCGTCTTTTGTGGATCCTTGATTGTCGACTTAAAAGATATTTTTAGCTATAAAAAGTAATCAAAATAATAAATGTTAGATAATATAACAAAACTTAATTTCAATTGATGTAAATCAACAATCGATCGATCGATATCCCAGAGCGATCGATCGTTCTAAGATATCGATCGTTCTGTGATAATGATCGATTGATCTGAGATAACGATTGATCGATATTGTAAATACGAATGTAGTATATGTGTATGTATATATATATATATCATTCTACTAATAAAAGTACAAGGAGTAACCTAAACTTTATGTTAACATAATTGACCTTCACCATACTTTATTATTGATAAACTAAACATTATATTAATAAATAAAGAGAGAAGTTTATGACTATTTTTTATAATAGTTCTTAGTGATAGTATGGTCAGTACAAATTTCATTAATGACATTCTACGTAAATAATGAGTAAATTAGAATTCTATTAAGGGTGGGGTTGCCTGCACCCCAATATTTACTAATTACACCCATAAACTTAAATTTTAAAAAAATATATAATCTTTTGGGAAAACACCCAACATAATGACATAAATGACCCTTTTATCTTCTTCCCTTTGGGACAAACGATTGGGCGACCTCATCTCAGCAATTCCTCCGTCTTTTGAATCAATGGCGAGGACGAAGTTATTGGATTCAGGTCATCGATTTAAGTAATCAACCGACTTGTTGTTATAGATTTGAGACCAAATATTTCATTCCACCATCTTCCATTAACCTTGGTCAGGATCAGTTCCTTTCATGCTTGCTGCACCATTAACTTGCTCGTCTTTTAACAAAGCAGATCCTTCTATGTGAAATAAGGGTGCACTTCAATGGACATTCATCAATTGATTCGAGTAATCATTCTCTCCAATGAACAAAGCAGTCCTTCAAGACTTTTAGGTGGCTATAAGTCTCTTCAATGATCCACTCAACTAGGTTACACCTGCTTGATGGGTTTGGTTCTGCAACCAACCCAAGTTCAAGGATTTTACTGTTCGGCTATCTTGAAAAGCGGATCTTGATCCTTGATTGTTGTGAATTCCTACCACCGGTTTCAATGCTCAACAATTATCCAGTGGTGAAAAACTGCACATGGAATATTCATAGATCGCACCTTCATCCAGTGGTGAATGTTTCATTTGATTGTTTCCACAATAACTGACGGAGGAAGAGGGGTTACATGCAATACAATAGAAAAATGGAAGAAGAAGAAGGAAGGGACATTTCAGCCTCTTTATTATTTTTTGTGTTTTCTTAAATTTCTTTTTAAGAAATTCTTAAGTGTGGGGTGTGGTCATCCATCAAAAAGTGAGGTGCGGGTAACACCACCCTTCTATTAATAGTATTCTATTTAAATTAGAATTCTATTTACGTATATACACATGTGATGAGAAAACTTCATTCTATTTAGTCTTTAGATATACACGTGAGTTTAGAAGGTTTGTTGTTCACAAACGTCTTATAACTAGCTAGCCAATCTTCATATCCTATGGAGGACTCTTAAGTGAAAGTCATCTTCCTCCTATTGAAGCATGTTTATGGTGAAGATTTCTTATAAGGGTTTCGGGAATTAAAAGCTCATTTTCTATCAAGTGCGATGATGTGTTCTCCTCGCCCCCAAAATAAAGTGCTTTGTACAATGACCTTCTTGGGAATTTCGGTAATACAGATACGGAATCAAAGAGTTCAAGCAGGAAGGGATCGAAGAAGAAGATAAAGATGTATTTGGTTTTAATGATTTGATAACAAGGTTTGGTGAGAGCAGTCCTTTATAGGTATTTTCTTCTCTTGTATACCATGATTATGTCCCAGAATATGACAAGATCACATCCAAGTTGATCTGGGAGTGAAGAAACTAAGCTACGTTCCGGAGTCCCGTGGCCTCTGTGGCTGCATGATATGGTGCATGACCTCTGTGTGTGTGTGTGTATATATATATATATATATATATTCATTTTCTTTTGTTTTTGTTTTTAATTTTTGGGGTCTTAGCACTCTTATATATAATTATTATTTTTATAATAGATAATTATGTTTTATTAAAAAAAAAAGTAATACGTGCTTAGCACGTGCACATTTACTAGTATATATATATATATCTGTGTGTGATAAAAACGAAGAAAATTCCTTAAATTAAAAAAAATGAAAGAGTTGACATGGATCAAACACTAAATCGATGAAGAAACCTATGAATAAAGTGAATATTACAAATGAAGATAATAAAAACATTTTAAACAGAAAAATGAAAGAACAAATTTGGAATGAATTCGAGAAAACCCTAATAAACATTGAGAATATGTTATTAAGAAAAATGAGAATGAACTCTTACCTCTGTAACAGAGGAATTGAGTCAAACGAGAAATAGAGTGATCGAATTTCCGAATGAACACAAAAACGAGATTTTTTTCTCACCGAAAAATAGTTTTCTTCCTTCGTACAGTGAACTGTAAGAGAGAGAGTCAATAGAATGACATTTTGGTCAATCTTATGATAAGTCTCACCGCATTTGTGACACTTACATATGTATAAGCCTGAAAAAATTATTTTGAAAAGTTGGAACCTATTTTGAAGATTTAGCAAAACCTGAAACCTATTTTGATTTTTTTTTTTTTAAAAACCATCAACAAATTACCTTTGGTGGATGCCCAAAAATTACTCTCGGGCATCGCCTCTTTGAATGATGCATAGGAACTTAACTAAAGAGACGAAAGCATGCATACATGCACATGTATCACATACGGTACATGCACATGTATCACATACGGTACATGCACACCTCCCAGATCATCACGTGTGCTATTTGACATCCATTAACTGTTATTAATATTCACTTCTCATCCTTAATGTTAAATAATAAAATATTAAAAAAGAATTTAACAATCCGTATGATTTACTCACTCATGTGGGTTAATTTTAAAAAATATTTGTTTCTAAAAACGAAGATTATATTATTTAACCCTAAGGACGAGTGAGTTAATGGGTGTCAAATATAAACGTGGTGATCTAGGACGTGTGAATGTACTGTAATACATGTGGACGCATGCTGAGTTAAGTGCTTCCCACGTCGTTGATGCCCGAAAGTAATATTCGGGCATATGCCAGAGGTAATCCCTTGTCCTCTCCGGGAGATTAAACTTGGGTCGTGTCCCTAAATTGCGATTGGTGTATTTCGCTCTATAAGATTTGTGGCCTTGGATTTTCTTTGGCGAAGCCAGAAAGGCCTCCTCTCCAACAATCACAAATCAGTGGAGAAGTCAAAATCATGGGACCCATGAATTTGACTTCTCCACACATAATAAGACATGTGAGGATAAGTTGTGAAAAATAGGGGAGAGATATCAAGTGAGAAGAAGTCAAAATCATGGAGAGAAAATGGAATGACTTCTCCCCTCTTTATCACCACATGTCGCCTATGTGTGGTTGCTGGAGTCCATTTTCTGTCCTGGATAGATAATTGTCGTGATTCATGCCAATAGTCAATGATCTTACTTGGGAGACGAGACGAGCGAGTCAAAAGTCAAGCGATGCTCAAAGACATCCAAACATGTAAACACCATTATATAGTCATTTGTTAAACACTTGAACGGACGGGGTTGGCTACAATTTTTTTTTTGGTCACTGTTGGCTACAATTATTGAGTCGCCACATATTTTTGACTCGGGCATGGCTACCCATGAATGTAAAAGCATTGACCGTTTCTTGATTTTTTTTTTTGTTTTGAACTTGGGGTGTCCCTAACTCTTTGGGTCAGGATTAATCGCAAGGTGACATGAGTCCCAACCCACCACACCTGGTAAGTCCGAATAAATCCGTGCGGGACTGGCCCTGAGAAATGGAATCCAGGATCTCCCATTTGGGAAATGCTTCGTCCTAGCGTTCCTTCCCTTCACACAGCAAAGTGATCAAGTAGTTGTACAAATCCAGGGACAAGAGGTAGACAAGGTGAAGACATCATAATTGAGCCTCATCTGGTGGCATCGGTGTCCAAAGAAAATCCATCCATCCTCTAGTTTCACCAATTTTGGTTGAAAAATGCTTCAAAGCCCCCTTTTTGTGTGTTCAAATCAGCACACAGATTTCGTGTTTTCGTGATACGGTACTACCCCTAGGAGTTTCAACGGGGCTGAGTTTCGGCCGGCCTGACTTGCGCCCGACTAGGCCCAATTAATAATGGGTCAGGTCAGTCCGCTTATTAATTGGGCTGAGCTGGGCGGATTCGAGCCAAAGATTAGAGACAAAAGGAATGCAGTTTTGGGGGGGGAGGTTTGCACAGTCTGGATTAGTCCGGCCAAATCCGTTTAAAAGCATACTGGAACGGCTCCTGGTCTTGGCCTATAAGTGCAAGTCCCCCCAACTATATACTCAAGATGGATTTGCACCGCCCAGCTATGTAATCAAGCCGGATCTGACCGGGGGCCATCCCGGCCCATTGAAACCCCAGCCTACCACTAAACAGGGTGTGTTAGTAAAAATATGAGTTATGAATGAAAAATTCGTCTTATTGCATAGCAAGTGTACCCACGATTGGTGAATGTACGTCACACACTATCATCCCAGACACAAGATGTGTGCTGCACACACAATGGACTCAAAGCCCGGTCCACCTCTAATTTCAGCAATTAGAGCCCATTTCATGCATGCTTCTTGGCTCTGCAGCATTTTCCATTTTGGTTAGCCCCATTTTAAAATTTTAAGGGCCCCACCTTGCAGATAAAATTTGATAGGGTAAATTACACTAACCTTCCATGAGGTTGGGTGAAATTTCAGAAGCATCCCCTCTTGTTTTTGAAATCACATTGTTCTCTCCTATCAGGCTCACTAGGTTAACATTGTTAATGGAAGATACTCTTTTACAATTTTATCTCCATTACTCGAGGAAATAAGTCACCACGTATCCCTTTTAACACCCACCAACTGGATTAAGATTCACTCATCCTTATGATTTATCCATATAACCTTGAGTTATGAAAAAAAATAAAAATTAACCTTAGGCTAATTATGTCTAACCACAGTTAATGGTCTCTATAAGCCGTCACATGTCCCTTTTAATACCCACTAACTATAGTTAAAATCCACTCATTGATTCGGGGATCAAATTCAAATAAAAGCACGACGAACGGATGTTGGGAAGAGAGGTCGTTGTTTTTAAAATTTTACAAATTGACAATAAAGATTCAAAAATTCATAACTTTCTGCTTAAATATTAGATCGAAAATTTGTAAGATGCACTGGAAATGAAATTTCAAGATCTACAATAGCTATAAAATTAGTTGCAAAAATTAGGTATTTTTAAATTCAGTTGTTTTAGAAGTTTAGTTTAAATTAGTTGTTTAGCTTCTAAATTAGTGTGAGCATAGTTTTTGGCCCACTGGTCTTCGATTAGGAGTCGCCACCTATTAATTTTGAGGGATAGGTCCCAAATATGGATAAGGTCTAATGGTCCCAATGAGAGTCTAGGTAAGAGGTTTGATTAAGTCCTAGAGAAGGTATTAGGTACCCTGAGACCCCCATTTTACAATGGTTACCTACTCCCTAAGTATAAGTGAAATTAATGTTAAAGTTTTAATCAAATGCCTAATTTTTAGAATATATTAATCTAAAAAAGAAGAAAAACATAACTAGGGTCGAACCTGGGTTAGGTTGTCTGCGTACTCACATGAAGTGAGATCAGACCGAGCGTAGTTCTGGCACATGAACCCGTGCTTAGGCTAGGAGAGTGTGTGTGTGCACCGAGGTGGTTAAGACTTAGTCCGGGGACTAAGGTTTGATTGATTGGATTGGTCAAGTGCATGATTTTAAGGGTTTGGGCCCAGAGGCTAAATGGTTAGGCCCCAAGGCTAAGATTTAAGCTCAGAGGCTTAGGGTATGGGCCCACGACCAAGAGTTAGGCCCAGAGGCCAAAGATTGAGCCCGGAGGCTAAGGATTTGGCCCAAAGGCCAAGAGTTGAGCCCGGAGGCTAAGGATGGGGCCCAGAGACCAAATGTTAAGTCCGGAGGCTAAAGATTGGGCCCAGAGGCCAAGGGTTTAAGCCTGAAGGCCTAGATTGCTTAACTCCATTTAGAGTTAACCGTGGTTAGGACTGCTAACCATGGTTTAAAAAGTCCAACATCAGATTTTTGATCCCTTTTGTAATTTTTCAGTTTTTTTAAGAATTTCTGAATTTTCCCAAGATTAAATGATCTTAACCATGGTTAAAAGTTTAACCGGGATTAAATTAAACCCCAGTTAAGGTCTGGGCAGGTCTGAGATGGGCCTAAGTAGCATGGCAGGGCCTAGACTGACCTTCTACCTAGTTTGAGCCCTATGCAAAGTCCAATTTACAGAAACTGGAATTGGCAGTTGAGCCATTTCCAGCTTTCTCTGGAAATAGTTTTGCTGCAAAGGGGAAGACCAATAGGGGATGCTCAGAGGTCCCAGGGGCCATGAGGGTGTTCTGGGGACTTTGGCAAGGTTCCTGGGCCTGGTCTGGATTGGCCCCACAATAGCCATTTTCATATTGAACCAAAAATCCTAGAATATCGGTGAACTATTCACCGATATTCTTGACAGTTTCTACTTTAATGCATCTTAACCATGGTTAAGCTATTCTGGTGGGCCTGGAAGGACAAGGGAGGGTAGAGGGAGGTCTTAGGGACCTAAATCAGGCTCTGAAATGGACCAGGGCTCACCCAAATGTGGCCTATAGCCACTGAAATGGGGAAAACCTAGTATGGCGGTACTATGTTTACCGTCATTCTAGAAATTTCCCATAAATCGATTTTTTCCCTCAGCTTCGAACCAAGGTTTTCCTTATAGCTTCAAGGATACCCCAGGAACTTGGGGGAGTCCGAGGCATAGCCTTGAAGGCTCAAGCTTAAACAAAAGAGAAAATACATATTTTTTATCCTCTTAGGAGGATCCCCATGCCTCCAGGAAAGGCAAGGGGACCCCTGCCCTTGAATCTGGTGCAACAAAAAGGATCCCCTGGAATAGGACTAGGGGCTCACAACACTTTTACAAAGTAAAAATGGGGGTAAGGGAAGACCCTACCCTACTGGAATGCTTCAAAGAAAGGGCGATGATAGCTGCGGTGGTGGTGCACAACTAGGAGGGACCTAGGGCCCTGAGAGCCTCTGGTTCTTCTGGTCTTGCTTGAACTGAGACTAAGGGGAGGCAGGGGTTCTTTCCAAGTTTTGCAAAGTTTTTGGATGAAGGTTTTTCAGTGGTGAAGATGGACTGAGGAGGGTTCAGATTTATTGGATACATGGGGTATTAGAACGGAGGTGGATGGAAGGTTTCAGAGGCATGGGAGGTTATCCTAGGCATGCCTGATGTACTGGGGAGGCCAAGTGGAGTGGTTTATGTAAAGACAGGGAATGACGGTAATTCCAGTACCGTCATTCCCCCGCATGAGTAAAATGATAATGGCGGTAGAAACTCTACCGTCATTCCTAAAATTTTTCAAAAAACGAGCCTGGTTCAGCTTAAATGTTCATGCACGTGGTACTTTTTTTTACCAAATAGGGAATGTCAGTAGATGGACTACCGACATTCTAAATTTTTTGAATTTTAGAGGATTGAGCCCTCTTCCCAGGGCTTGGCTTGGGTCTGTGGGCCCAGGGTTGTTTAGCTATGGGTTGAGGCCCTAAGGGCCTTGGCTTGGTGTTGCATGGGCCTTGGGCCCATGCCCTAGGTTTGTAGGGTTAGGGTTGGACCAGGGCTAGGCTAGGGCTAGACCTAGGGTTGACTCTGGGTTGACTTAGGGTTTAGACCTAGGGTTGACCTAGGGTTGACTCAGGGTTGGCCTAAGGTTGACCTAGGGTTGACTCAGGGTTGGCCTAAGGTTTAAGTAGAGTTGTCCTAGGGTTTAACTGGGGTTGAGATCTAGGGTTGTCCTAGGGTTAGGCTAGGGTTGACCTAGGGCTTAACTGGAGTTTACCTATGGTTGAAACCTAGGATTTAACTAGGGTTGATCATGGTTAAATTTCTTAATCATGGTTAAGGGTGTAAAAATTGGGTGCTTACAATTAGTTTTTAGGGTTTCTTTTTATTATAAATAGTTATCATAAGAGCATTGTGAAGAAACTTTTGAATTATTGAATTAGAATTGGTCATTGGCTTTTCTTTGGGTTCCTTTGTGAACTTTTGAGTTGCTTGGATTAGCACCTTACATGAGAGTTTTTTCTAAGTTTGCTCAAATAAATTTAGACTTCAACGGTGATCAAAGATTTATCTTTTATATTTTTTTTTTACCCTCCATACTGTAGGATTGTTCTACATCAGTTGGTATCAAAGCGACGATTGACCTGACGTGATCCGATTATTAGACAAGTTGATTTGTTATGATGATTGTAGAAAAATGGATTCAAGATCTTGTTGAAAAACATGCAACTAATATGTATGAAGAACTTGAAGAACTCGAGCGTTGGGATTTATAGGCTCAAACTCTACAACCTAAGCATGGTGATGAAGATTATGCTTATAGATGTGAATCTAACGGTTTAATTTCTTTTGAGTTGATTTATTTGAATGAAGATTTGAAACAAGAGATGCAGTTCCAAATATTATAAGTATGATCCATATGAAGACCATAGTGAAGAAAATGAAGCTGAGAACAATAATGAGGTTGTGGTTCAGAATAAAGAAGTGATCAGTTGGCCGACACCTTCTTTCGAATTGTCAAAGAAAATTAAGATAGAAAATTGAGGTCGAGTTTTTTTTTCAACCAAGAAAGAATGATACGGGGGATCAAATTAAAATAAAAACACGATGAATGGATGTCGGGAAGAAAGATTTTTATTTTTCAAAATCTGCAGTTGACAATAAAGATTTAAAAATTCATAACTTTTTGCTCAAATATCAGATCGAGAATTCGTAAGATGCACTGGAAAGAAAATTTCAAGATCTACAATAGCTATTTCATGAAGATTTTAGTGTTTATGATGTCAAAATCGAGTTTTAATTTTGGCTATAAAATTAGTTACGAAAATTAGAGATATATTAGGTATTTTTAAATTTTGCTTTGAGTTGTTTTAGAAGTAGGGTTTAAATTAGTTGTTTAACTTCTAAATTAGTTTTTAGGGTTTCTTTTATTATAAATAGTTGTCATATGAGCATTGTTAAACAACTTTTGAATTATTGAATTAGAATTGGTCATTGGTTTTTCTTTGGGTTCCTTTGTAAACTTTTGGGTTGCTTGGATTAGCACCTTGCAAGAGAGTTTTTTTATAAGTTTGTTCTAACAAACTTAGAATTTGACGATGATCGAAGATTTATTTTCTTTACCCTCCATATTTTAAGATTGTCGTACATCACTCACCCCTAGAGTTCATCTATGATTTTTAGAAGAAAAATATATATTAACCTTAAGTTGATACTATTAACTTTGGTATTAGAAATATATATTAACCTTAAGTTTTATACTTACCAAACCCAATTATCATTTATTTTATTGTATTAGCTTACCTTGTCTTTAAGAATCGTAATTTAGACATTTTAAAATATTTAAATGATGACATTATAAAAGTCCATCCATATAAGTAACAACAAATTAATGTAAGGGGGTATTTGTTGCAACCGAAATCGAGGGAAGGCAGTGTAATTTCATAAACAAGAAGTGAGGTTTATGAAGTTTCACCATACCTCAAGAGAGGTCAATGTACTTTACCCAATTTGATATTGTAAATTTCACTAGCTTATTTATCATAACAAAGTGTATCAGTTGCACTCAAGGGGGTTTAACTCAATGGGGGCGTATAAATTAAATATAATTTTTTTTTAATGAAAACTAGATATAAAGCTTTTTTGATGAATTATAAGATGGTTTGTCGTATTTTAAAGGAAAATCCTTAATATACCCGTGGTTTCCATTTTGTAACGGAATGGCCAGTCCTTATTGGTCCACACCCCAATTATAAATACATACCAACTGTGGTTAAGATACACTCACCCCTAAGGTTAAGCAATCCAACCTTGTTTTTTTTTCTTTAAAAAAAGACCAAAATCTTGACTTTAATTTATTTAAGCTTAAACAGGGTTAAAGGGGTGTTAAAAGGGACACGAGGACATGGGGTCAGTCTGATAAGAAGACTCGAAAATTTGAGATCATGCTATTTTTTCAAGTGTGATGCTTGAGGGATATATAAGTTGGGATCATATTCAAACGTGAATGAACGATGGAGAGTTCAATCACACCCACGGGTCAACATGTGTCCCTTTTAACGTCCATTAAGTGTGATTAAGATTCACTAACCATTAGGTGTGTTCGTTTGAAAAGAAAGTGGGTGAAAAGAAAAGACAAGAAACTTAAATTTTATTTCAAAATAACTATCAAAAGATGAAGAAAATTTTTGGGAGAAAATTTGTTACTATTGAGAACATAATTGCAAGGAAGCTATGTACATGGTCGGAAGCTCTCTTCCTTAGAAACTCGTTTCTCAGAGTCGCTTCCTTGGAAAAACTCGCTTCTTAGGAAGCTCGCATTTATCACGTTTCATTTAGTAGTCAAATAGAGTTGTATGTGTGAAGTGATGGGTGTAGACCATAGTATATAACTTAGAGTGTAGACTTTAAACAAGTATTGTCGGTTTGGAACCTAAGGCACTAACATTTCTACAAAAATCTCATGTAAGATAAAATCAAAGATATAACTACCCATAATAACATAATGAAAATGAGGAGCCTATATCTCATTTCTCGCTTTTCATTTCTTAATTTTTTTTTTTTTGCATCGTTTCTCGCTTCTTGTTTTCGTTTTCGCTTCTCATTATGGTAACTATGATTGAGAAAGTGCAACAAAATGAAATTGTGCTTTCTTGCACACCCAATACAATTTTTTTTTGTTTCCCTCACTTTCTTACCAAATAAACAAACCCTTAACATTGATTTTTAGAAAGAAAAAAAATATATTAACTATAAGGATTAAAACTTCTTAACCAGCATCAAAAGAGCATTTTAAAGCGGCTTTGTGATTTGTGAGTGCCATTTAACTCTCCTCTTGTAATTGGACAGATCCAAACTTAAGTGGCCTGCACATTGAATTTATTGGTCCAAACACATGGCACACAAACATTGTGAAAATATTTTAGGAAAATAGTTAACGTACCAGGGATCCCCATTTGCAAACCTAAGACTGGTCTCATTGGTCCATGCCCCACTTTGACGGACTCATATTGAACTGAAGGTTCTATAAAATGTTATCAAATGAATCATACACAATTCCTTGTACATTACACCCAAGGGTGGAGCCACATGGGCCAGGGAGGCTGAAGTCCCCTTGAAATTTTGAAGAAAAAAACTTTAGTAATAATAAGGTGTAGCCTGGGAGAGGGGTGGAGCCGGGGCGACGGAGACTCTACCCCCCCCCCCCCCCCCTCCCTTAAACTACCGATAAAAAAATTATTTTTACAAATGGACATAAACAAATGCGGACCCATGTACTTGGTCCTAACGAAAAAAAACGAGAACTACACCCCTGAACCCCCATTATTAGCCCCCTTTGCACAAGAATCCTGGCTCTGCCCCTAATTGCAACCCTATTTTTGTGTGAGTTAAAGCGCATGTAAGTATGCAACAAAGATCATAGAAAACTCAATGTTAAAAATGGTGTAGAAGAAATCAAACAATTTGTATTTGATCAATAAGGTGTTTATCTCAAAACAAGGAGCATGGAGCAGCTGATTGTTACTCAAAAGGTATTTCAAAATAACGTAACTTCATAATTTATACTAGAATGGAAAAAAAGGACAAAAAATGTAAATAAAAGAAAAAAAGAATTAGTTTGATAAGTTTACAATAGTTCGGTTGGTGGGTTCATTCTTAGAAGAAAAAAAGTTTTTAAGATAAAGTTTAGGGATTTGGTTGCTAACTTGCTCATAAACAAGTCGTTAAAAAAAAATATTTCTTTTAAATGGTGTCCAAGGAATAAATATTGGTGTGCTCGCATTATTTTTCAAAGTCAAACCCCGCAAGGGGAGGGGCTTTTACAAATAACTTGAAAGATAACAGGGGGTTGGGCTATTGGTTAGGACCACGACTTAGGAAGCGGAGGTCCTAAGTTCAAATCCCCTCCCTCTGTTGGCTACCCTCAAGGGTTAATCCCGTCTTACATGGTGCGTGTCTTGGGAGGGGGGAGGGGGTGTTGCACGGGCCGAGGGAATAGTCAAGTGCTCTTAGAGGGCTGGACACCCTTGTTTTCCCCCTCCAAAAAAAACAATAAAAAAATGAGATTAATTTTCATGCCAAGCTCCCTTTTTACACTAAGGGGGGCAAAATGTGTAATTATTATTCATAATTACACATTTTGCCCCTATTGGTGTAAAAAGGGAGCTTGATAATTACACATTTTGCCCCATTAATGTAAAAAGGGAACTCCATATGATGTAGAGTTGTGCTTGATATTTAAACCGTAAAAAATTAAAAAACAGAAGTTTTGCCCGAAAGAAGGGGGCTTTTACGAACGAGCAATAGTTCACTCCCCGGGCGGGGAACGAACTATTGCTCCTCTCGCTCTAACAAAGCCGCCCTGTCTCGATTCAGGTTAACATCTATCCTGAAGTTAATTTAATTTAATTTAATTTTATTTTTCTAAAAGCAAAGGTAGATGAGTGAACCGAATTTTGTGAACCTTAACCACAGTTAAAGTTAAAAGAGAGTTTATAGAGGGACACGTGGGATGAAAAGGAGACCCAAGACGCCCCTACTTGTGTCACCTACCGAGGAGGTGAATATTTTCCTTTACGAATCACGCTGCTCGCGCATTACAGAAAAAAAAGAGTTAGCTTTTCGCGGTCTTTACTCTCAGATTCTCCGGTTTCTCTTCCCCTAGTCTCTCACGACGTTCTTCGGCAGGATGGAAGATGAAGGAGAAGAGTAAACCCTTGAGAGGAGGTATAGCTTGAATTGCTACTATTTTCTATCCTTTTTCGATTTCTGCATTATTTTCTATCCTTTTTCGTTTTCTGCATTCGATCTATTAGGTTTCTTTCTTGTAATTCCCATTTGCATCTGATTATCTGCAATTCTCATTTGATTTCCTTTTCCTTTTTGAGATTGTACATTTTGTATTTGTAACAATTTATGGATTCTGCAAAAATTACTCTAATTTCTAAATTTTTAGAGACGATATTGCTTTTACGTGCTTTACTTCTGATTGGGAGATTTGTGAAAATCCGTAGGTTTTGGTAGTTGGCGTTGGGTTCTTACATTTTTTGTATTTTATGAGATTATGATTTTGATAAATTTCGTACGTAATGATCACTATTCACTATCAATTAGATTTGTGCACATTCAGTTACTCCAACGGCGTGTTTTGAGTGAGTGTCCGATATTAGATTTAGGGTTTATGTCCCTCCTTTGTTAGAATCCAACCTTCTGAGTTTGAACAGCGAATTAAAATACGAAATAGGGTGGAGAAGCAGTAGAATTTGCTACATTTTAATCCATAACATGTTAAGTAACTTAGTTGTGGTTACGTGTCTAGATTGGATAGTTATGGAGGATAGACATTGTTACAGTCATGTAGGAGTTGGGGAGTTATATTTAAATTGGGGTATGTTTAGTTAACATATTGTTGTGATAGAGTAGTTTCCTTGTTTATAGGGGTTCTGGCTAAGTAGGAGGTTAGTTAGTTATGGAGTTATGTATGACTGAATTTAATTCTCTCTCGTATCAATAAAGGAATCAATCAGATTATTATCCAAAATTTAGTCTCACGAGGTTGGTTACCCTTTAAGTAACCATTTTCTTTCAAAATTTCAAAGAAAAATAGTCAGTGTAGTCAATGCGTCGCTTGGGCGTTGCCTAGGCGGTTTTTGACTGTCACCGCCTGGGCACCTCTCTAGGCGGGCGGTAGTCACCTATACCCTTTAACAGTTATCCTACTTTATAGTTTTATAACTTAATTACATATAAATATCATTTAAGTAAATGATTTACACTTTACTTTCATTTACTTAAGATATTTATATGTAAATAAGGTTATACCCCCCATTTGAATTCAATAAAAATTATCTTAAATCCAAATTCGTAAAAAATAAAAAGTCAACTTTTAAGTTCAAGAACATAATCAACTTTTTAGCGCCTGTCAAAATTTCAACTTGCAAATGCTAAGGTATTTCTCAAAATTTAAAATTTCATAACTTCTAGTATTCTACTATAACAAAATTCTACTAAAACCCAAAAGCCCGATATAAAAAGACATATATTAGTCTTTAAAAATATTTTCGTCAACAGGGTCAAAAACTCAACTAATAGTTTAGTAGAAAAAGACTTACATTCAAGCATTACAACATTAAATGTTAATTTTCCTAGATTATTGTCAACCCTAGGAAGTTTGAATTTTTATGTGCATTTATTAATATTATATACATATATATAAATAAAATTTAACTATTTTTATCACCTAGGCATCGCCTGGGTGTCGCCTCACCTAGCCAGGCCTAATCGCCTAGATGCCTTGACTATATTGGAAATAGTTTTGCACGTAACATTGGTATCAGTGTCAGGTTTCCTACAATGGCAAAAGCTACAAGAAATTCAAAGATTGATGAGATAATGGGGTTGCTGCGGGAAACCACAAAGTGATGCATAGGTTCACCATTATGGACTCCAAAATCGAAAGTATTTCCAATGGCCAGAACAAGGAGAAAGGAGAGGGCTCAAATGAGAGATCCATCAATCGAACCAATGGCATTTCTACAATGGGATCTGACCATATGATTCAGACTCGAATGGCCAGATTGGACTTTCCTCGGTTTGATGTGTTAGACCCTTCAAGTAGGTTGTATTGGGCGGAGCAATTCTATGTCCATCAACAGACCCCAACCTCTCAACGGTTCTTAATGACTTCCTTCCATATGGACGGGAAAAGCCCTCCAATGGTTTAGGTGGATGGAGAGGTCCGATGCGATTACGAGTTGGGAAGACTTTGCTAAGGCTTTACTCATACAGTTTGGCCCTTCTCAATATGAGGACCTCTTTATCAAAACTCCGTTAAAGTACTTCAGTGGAATACTATCAAACCCAGTTCAAAACGCTTGCCAATCATACAGAATGATTTAATGAGTCTTTCACGGTGATCTGTTTTGTTGGTGGATTGAAAGAGGAGATTCATTTAAGCATCCAAAAGCTGAAGCCGACCACCCTTACAAATGCTATTGGACTAGCAATCATGCAAGAGGAGAATGTGATAGCCCGCAAACGACAATACTTTCCGAAAGACACCCAAATTACAAGTCCTTTGCATGGATGTACTTTCCAACCTAAAATCCCACTTATCACGAAACTAACTCCTTTAGAAATGAAGGAGCGAAGGGACAAGAGTTTGTGTTATAATTGCGATAAAAGGTTTGCCCCAGGCCATTGATGCAAAATTCAAAGACTTTATTTGTTAGATGGAACATTGCCAAAGGAGGAAGATGATGGAGATCCATATGATTCATTAATAGACCAAATTCTAGAGCCAAACCTTGAGGACAAGGTTGCTTAAAGGAAGGAGAATTGTTATGTGTCTAGATTGGTTAGTTATGGAGGATAGACATTGTTACAGTCATGTAGGAGTTGGGGAGTTATATTTGAATTGGGGTCTGTAGTAGGGTTAGTAGGGTATATTAGTTAACGCATTGTAGTGGTAGAGTAGTTTCCTTGTTTATAGGGTTTGCGGCTAAGAAGTAGAAGGTCAATTAGTTTTGGAGTTGTGTATGATTGTATTGAATTATCTCCCGTATCAATGAAGGAATCAATCAGATGATTATCTAAAATGCAGTCTTAGGGGGTCGGTTACCCTTTAAGTAACCATTGTTCTTTCAAAATTCCAAAGAGAAATAGTTTTGCACGTAACATATGTACCTTTTAATTTAAATACAATAGAAAACATTAAAAAAAAAGATATGGTAGAAAATATGGCTGATTCGAGGCAGCATGCCTCTTCGACGGGGCTTCGACGGGGCAAACCTTCAAATTTTCTTCGAGAACAATTATCTTCATTCAACATCTCTAAAAATGAGCAATTATAGACCCTTTTATAAAGACAATAGTAGTTACAAACTACCAAAACCACCCACTAATACTATCTCTAAACAACTACCCCTACAACTACCCATGTACATATCATTTTCTCTTTGGAATTTTGAAAGAACAATGGTTACTTAAAGGGTTAACCGACCATCTGAGACTGAATTTCAGATAATAATCTGATTGATTCCAATATTGATACGAGAGATAATTAAATACAGTCATACACAACTCCATAACTAACTGACCTCCTACTTCTTAGCCATAACCCCAATAAACAAGGAAACTACTATACCACAACAATACTTTAACAAACTGACCCCACTAACAGACTCCACTACAGACCCCAATTCAAATAGAACTCCCCAACTTCTACATGGACTGTAACAATGTCTATCCTCCATAATTTACCAATCTAGACACGTAACCACAACTAAGTTACATAACAATAATGATACGTACCTAGGTAGTTATAGGGGTAGTTATTTAAAGATAGGATTAGACGATTAGTGGGTGGTTTGGGTAGTTTGTAACTACTATTGTCTTTATAAAAAAGTCTGTAATTGTTCATTTCTAGATATGTTAAATGAAGTTAATTGTTATGAGAGAACATGTGGAGGTTTGCCCCCCTCGAAGAGGCATTAATGGAGGTACCGGGCTCCCTCGAATCAGCCATACCTTCTATGTTATTTAATTAAAAGATACGTAACAAATGGTATCCGAGCCGAAGTTTTGCGATTGTGTGGTGATTTCAATAGTGGCTAGATGGAGGAGTGAAGTTGTGAAGGCTAAAGATTGGAGGAAAACCCCCCTCGAAGCGGTTGTTTGGAGGAAGACCCCCTCGAAGTGGTCATCTTTATAATGGCAGTTTCCATTAGTCTTAGTTGAAGATCTAAGAGTTGTATGCAATTTTCAACCTTAAGGACAAGGTTCTTTCAAGGGGGATGGAATGATACGTATCTAGGTAGTTAATAGGGGTAGTTATTCAGAGATAAGATTAGTGGGTGGTTTGGGTAGTTTGTGATAACAATGAGAGTTTTAGGAAATTCCAAAAGTCGTTTATTCCTTTACCCCAATGGGGTTTTTATAGAGTTGTACAAGAGATTACATAAATAGAAAGCTTATACAAAAGGAAAGATTACAAGAGAGAAATAGCATTGCTCTACAATAGGAAAGTAGCAGAATAAAATATTCTGCTACTATAGTTATCAGCCCCCCTCAAACTGATGCGGGGGATCAACCAGCAACAGTTTGCGAACAAGGAAAGAGTGTCTAGCAATCGTCATAGCCTTTGTAAGGATGTCTGCAATCTGATCCTGAGAGGCCACATGTGGAAGAGAAATGACCCCAGATTGAAATTTCTCACGAATAAAGTGACAGTCAACCTCTATGTGTTTCGTCCTCTCATGAAAGACTGGATTAGAAGCAATCTGGACAGCACTAGTATTATCCACGTGAAGTGGTGTAGGGCTAGGAAAGTGAATGCCGAAATCAGAAAGTAAGCCTCGGAGCCACACAATCTCACTACACGCGGCAGACATAGCTCTATACTCGGCCTCTGTGCTAGACTTGGAAACTGTGGGTTGTTTCTTGCACTTCCACGAGATAAGTGAAGTTCCAAGAAACATGCAATAACCTGTAGTGGAACGACGAGTAAGAGAACACCCTGCCCAATCGGCATCAGCATAGCCAACAAGCTCAAGCGGAGATGTGGATGAGAAGAACAACGACCTATCTAAGGTCCCCCTTAAGTAGCGAATAATTCGAAAAACAGCAGTCATATGTAAGGTACGGGGCGCAGAAACAAACTGACTAACAACTTGTACGGCATCACCGTCCTGTTTACCATATTGAACATTCAATTCCATTGGTGTCTCAACTGTGCGCTGATCAGAGAGTTGTGCTTGGTTAATAAGGTCGCATGTATACTTTCGCTGGCTGACAAGTATACCACGGTCTGTACGGGAGACTTCCAATCCTAAAAAATATGTAAGTGAGCCCAAGTCCTTCATGTGGAAGGATGACTGAAGTACTTGTTGAAGTTCTACAATTCTAGATGTGTCACTGCCTGTTAGGAGTAAGTCATCAACATAAACGAGTAAAACCACAATGCCGTGGGATGAAGACCTTATAAATAAGGAAGGATCATAACCACTCTGACTAAACCCCGCCCCAACAACTACCTCATGAAATCGTTGAAACCAAGCACGTGGTGCCTGTTTCAAACCATATAATGCTTTACGGAGCTGCACACCATGTCGGGCTTACTAGAGTCAGATCCTGGGGGCTGAGCCATATAAACAGTTTCCTGTAAATCACCGTGAAGAAATGCATTCTTAACGTCCATTTGACGAATAGACCAATCCTTAGAGGCAGCCACGGCAATTAATGTTCTGACGGTTTTCATCTTAGCAACTGGAGCAAAAGTCTCCTCATAGTCAATACCATATTCCTGTTTATAACCTTGAGCCACAAGGCGAGCCTTGTAGCGATCAAGGGATCCGTCAGACTTAAGCTTTATAGAATACACCCATTTGCTACCAATCACTTGCTGACCATGGGGGCGCGAAACAAGATCCCATGTGTGATTATCTGCTAATGCTTGTAACTCCTCTGTCATAGCATCCCTCCAACATTGGTGTGTAGAGGCCTGAGAATATGAGGTAGGAACCGAGACAGACTCGAGACCAGAAAGAGAGAACAAATGAGTCTATCAGGTGGATGTGAAGGACGGGTAGATCGACGTACCTCGGGAATGGATGGATCAGCTACGGTGGCAGCAGCAGGAGGAATAGGAGGAGAAGGCACCGCTCTCTCTTGGCATGGAGGAATCTGTAAAGGAGCTGGAGTCACACTTGAAACAGGAGTTATATCAGGAAACCATGTTAGTCCACTAGGTGCAACAGAAGGAGCAAGCAAAGGGGGTGAAGGCTGGGCATGAAATGATACATTTTCTAAAAAGACAACATTTCTCGAAATACGAATGCGTCGAGCATGAGGGTCATAACAACGATAACCCTTTTGCGAATCCCCGAAACCAAGATACATGCAACGAACAGACTTAGGAGATAGTTTATTACGTTCATTTGGTGAGAGATGAACATAACAAACACATCCAAATATACGAAACAATGAGTAAGTAGGAAGAGAACCGAAGAGCACAAAATAAGGACAAATATTACCAAGAAGTTTGGTGGGCATGCGGTTTATGAGATAAATAGAGTGCAACATCGCCTCGGCCCAGAATGTACGTGGAACAAAAGTCTCTGCCATCAAGGTGTTTGCTGTCTCGACAATGTGTCGATTCTTCCTTTCAGCAACACCATTTTGCTGAGGTGTGTCTGGGCATGTCTTCTGATGAAGAATCCCACGATCACGCAAGTATGCTGCAAATTCTAAGGAGGTGTACTCCCCCCCAGAATTTGAGCGAAGAACCTTAATCTTCTTCTTAAATTGTGTGGCCACCATAGTGTAGAACTATTGAAAAATTGTGAAAACCTGCGATTTGGAGTGCAAGAAATAGATCCAAGTATATCTGGAGAAATCGTCTATAAATATCACATAATACCGCATGCTAGACATGGATAACACTGGAGATGGTCCCCAAACATCGGTATGCACAATCTCAAAAGGAGCAGTGGATCGAGAAGTACTAAGAGAAAAAGGCATACATTTACTCTTAGATAAGCCACATGAAGGACAAGCAATATCAAGAGAAAATTTATTAACTTTCAGTTTATCCAAAATTCCAGAGGAAAATAAGTGAGATAATCTATCCGAATGTGGGTGACCAAGGCGACAATGCCAAAGTTTCCACATTTTATTAGCATGACAAATATCATCAGAACAAGGAGAAAAAAAACAAGAAGCTGGAGTAACAGAGTCATCCAAATCCAACAAGAAGGCCTTCCTTTCCTCCTACCCTTCCCAACCACTTTCCCCGTTGCCAGATCCTGTATGAAACAACAATCAGGAAAGAAAATTACTAAACATCGATTTTGGACTAACTGACTAACAGAGATAAGATTCGCAAACAGTTTAGGCACATGAAATACATCAGTTAAAGTAAATGTACGATGTTGAGAAGGGGAAAAAGATAATGACCCAACAGAAGAAATAGGTAACTGAGCCCCATCAGCAGTAGAGATAATTTGGTTACCTTTGTATGACTTAACATTATGGAGATACGAGGCAGTACCTGTCATATGATTGGATGCTCCAGAATCAAAATACCAAGGAGACCGAGGGGATGTACCTGACAGTCCAGTTGCTGATAAGGCCTGGACAATCTACTGAACCATCTCGGGAGTAAGTGGCCCGCTAGGTGGAGGAGGAGCCATGACACTAGTAGAGGAGTCATCGGTTGTAGTCATGTAGACTTTTCCTTGACCCCGCTTCTTCTTTCGACACTCTTAGAGGCTATGACCACGAATTTTACAAAATGCACAAATCGGGCTCTCTTTGCATGCTGTAGCAAGGTGTCCAAACTTTTTACACCCATAACACTGAACGTGAGGCATGTCGCGTTTTCCAGGGGTTGGTGAAGAAGCCAACAAAACCGTATCTAAGGATCCAGGAGATCGGGATGCACATGTTAAAGCCTTGAGTCTTTGTTCCTCTGCTAATAGGTCACAAATTACAACATTCATAGAGGGAAGGGGACTGCGATTAAGTAAAGCAGCCCTACAATGTTCAAAATCAGGACGCAATTTCATAAGAAACTGCCTAACCCGGGTACGTTCTCTCATCTTCTGAAAAATGGGGATAGCATCGGATGGGAACTCAGGATCCATCATTGATATTTCGGTCCAAATGGCAACAATATCATTATAAAATGCTTGGACTGTTCGATCACCCTGAGAGAGTTGTGTCAATTCTTGTTCTAAACGATATAATCGGGCTTCATTGCTTTGTTGATAAATTACCTTCAGATGGTCCCACATAGCCTGTGCTGTCTTATGTGGAGTCAATCCCACTGCAATAGATTTTTCGAGAGAGTCTAATATCCATGTTACGATTTTGCCATTTTTAATTTTCCATTCAGCTAGTTCTGTGGGCTTATCCGGTTTAGGAAGGGGGTCAGTGCCATCAACTATACCCCATAATCCACGTCCTTCAAGAAAACTCGTAAAATGAATGGACCACAACCCATAATTACTGCCATCAAATAGGTACCGAGAAGAAAAATCTCTATCCATGAAGAGAGTGGTAAAGTGTACACCGTAAAAGATATTTTTTTTTTTTTTTTTTTGAGAGGAAAAGAGGCTACAAGGAACCAATAACCAAAAGGAAACACAAGCCGAGCTAATCACTAGCCAAGCCAAGCCAAACCAAGACACTATTTGTCTTGTAGTGATAAAGCAAATAATGATATCTCTGACCAAGAATCTGTTACCAAAGGAGGAAAAAAATGTACCTCTACTATTATCTTTCTCACGGTTGCAGAAGGAGTAAAGTGAGGTCAAGATGGTTTTCACACTAGAGTCATGCAGATCTAGAAAAATCCGGCGAGATCCGGCGACTGAAGCGGTAACTGCGAGATCCGGCGAACTTTATGGGATGAGATCTGGTGAGATCCGACAAGGGAGATCCAGAAGATGCCTGTGATTTCGACACTACTAAAAATTCTGAGACAGATGAATGTCTGGGAGTTGCGGCAACCCCAAAGGTTGCTTGAGAGCAACAACGATGGCTACGTGAACAGATCAGGACGCTGCACAACAAGATGGCAGCAAGATGCGAGGACAGCAAGGTGCGATAACAGCCCTGCTGCCTGTGTGAGAACGGCCCGACAGTGAGGCGACGACAAAAAGATCTTATACTCTCCGGCAGTCGCAGCTTTGACTGTTTTCCGGCGAGAACTTCCGGTTGACTATAGATCCGGCGAGAATTAGAGGTAAGAAACCCGCTCTGATACCATGATAACAATGAGAGTTTTAGGGAATTCCAAAAGTCGTTTATTCCTTTACCCCAATGGGGTTTTTATAGAGTTGTACAAGAGATTACATAAATAGAAAGCTTATACAAAAGGAAAGATTACAAGAGAGAAATAGCATTGCTCTACAATAGGAAAGTAGCAGAATAAAATATTCTGCTACTATAGTTATCAGTTTGTAGCTACTATTGTCTATATAAAAGAGTCTATAATTGTTCATTTCTAGATATGTTAAATGAAGTTAATTGTTCTAAGAGAACATTTGGAGGTTTGCCCCCTCGAAGAGGCATATTAATGGAGGTCCCGGGCTGCCCCGAATCAGCCATAGCTTATCCCTCTTCTTCATTTTTTATGTTTTATATGTTATTTAATTAAAAGGTACGTAACAAATCATGCATATATCACCTGGGGAGTGAAAATAATGTTTCCAAAAGAGTATCCCCAGCTTCAAAGTATGACTCAATTCAATAGTTCTTTGAGATTGTACATTTAGTATTTGTAACAATGTGCAAATTCTGCAAAAATTACTCTAATTTCTAAATTTTTGGTGCTTTACTTCTGATTGGGAGATTTGCGAAAATGCGTATTGGCTTTGGTAGTTGGCGTTGGGTTTTTATTTTATGAAATTGTATATTGTTGAGATGATTTTGATAAATTTTGTACGTAATGATCACTATCAATTAGATTTGTGCACATTCAGTTATTGCAACGGCATGTTTGATTTAGGGTTTATGTTCCTCATTTGTTAGAATCCAATCTTCTGAGTTCTAACAAGCCATTTAAAATATGAAATACGGCAGAGAAGCCGGAGAATTTGCTACATTTTAATCCATAACACATACATATATCACCAGGGGAGTGAAAATTAAGTTTCAACCTTCAAAAGAAAATCCCCAGCTTCAAAGTATGACTCAATTCAGCAGTTCTTTGGTAGATGTTTCGTCTTCAATTCTTCTTCTTTTTTTCCGAAAAAAAAACCAATTCGGTGTATTGTGGGGAAGAAAGCTATAGCTGTATTTATTTATTTTAGTCCAAGAAACAACTTCCGTATATTCTTCCATATTTTGGTTCTCTGATATTGACTTAGCTAACTTTCCCTTGGTCAAATCATGTGGACCAATTCAAGCTCAACCGTCCCTTCACATGAGAGGAGATCACTGCCTTCATTGCAATTATTATGGAGCTATATTAGTATTGTTTTTAGTAGTATTTGTATTGTTACTATGTAGCAATTAATTAATGAAGGAGTCAAACTGATGGTTCCTTATTTTTAGTGCAGCATGAAGGTTCGATGATTTCACTCTTGCCTCTTCATTCAAAAGGTATCCTCTATTTGACTTCTAATTCTTTTACACGGATATGTCCCTATTTTTGTTTTCAAACTTAATTTCTATAAGACCTTGTAATTTTGAGTTAGAAAAACTAACTGATCATGCTACTTCCTTTGTTTCATATCTGAATGGAGTTTGTTACTCAGCTATGGCTTGCGGGTGGTCTAATTGTTAGTACGTTTTTTTTTTTGTATTGCAAAAAATGTTTATTCTTATCTATTGTGTCAAGGGTCTATACTATCTGTTCTCAAGTGGCTACAAACCTAAAATTAGAATTTTTTTAATACTACATGTCACATCCATGATCAGATTGAAATATATTGTTTCGTATGATTCGATCAATTATTGGGGTTTAAATGAAACTGTCATTACACATGGCTCTTCTTTTCATATCACATTTTCACCCTTTTTTTTGTAGAGATGCCTGGAAAATATAACAAGCTCTGTCTCTAGCTTCAGATTCTAGTACAAAATAACAAATTGATTTTCACTTATGGAAGTGTTATCTTTTGGTTCCCTCTCTTCCAGTTGATAATCAACAAACCTCATGGATTTCTTGTGTGTCCACTTATTATGTTTATCTGAGTTCGTTATCCCGTACATGATAAAATTTGTGGCAAACAAATGTCATGGTTTAAGGGACGTAGCTAACTGGTGAAGAGTCATTTGATTATTAGGTGGTTGATTAAAAGTTGCATTACTTGTCTGATTTAATGATTCACTAAAAAAGTTGCTTTCTTTCATACTAAAAGTCAGTTTTTACAGTCTTCTTAACGGGAAATAATGGTGGTTTTTGCTTATAATATGCCTTTCCAGGTTGAACATTTGGTAAGCATTCAAGTTCTGACAAGATATTCCTATGTGGTTGTTTGTTGTGTGGCTTATGCCAATCCTTAGAGGTTTGAGGTTCTTCTTGTGCAAGGGTAGTTGCTTCAAGAAGGATCTTGTAATACTTGCCTGGCATTTTTAGTGTTCTTTTGATTATGGTTGGACTTAATTTTTTATGGGAATTGTTCAGAGTCTTTGAGAGCACAAAAATCTGGTGCCCTTAATGCTCTTCTACAGTGATCGCCCACTTGCACATGGGTCTAGGCATTCAATATTTGGACTTCCTATTGGATTGGTCATAAACAAAAAATTATACTGGTTGGCAGTCCGAACCATTAGATCTATAGACAATTTTTCTTGAATGTTTAAAGTTTAAGCCATCCCTTTATAGCTGCCCCAACTTTTTTATTTTACAGTAAAATAACCCAATTAATAATTTTTGGCTATGCCTTGAAATTGAATGATCCAAATAGACGGATATATGGGCCAAGTACGGCGTAGAGGATACTTGATTTTCCCTAGTACTTTTAGGATTATATATATATGAATTTTGATTGCCCACAAGGGTCCCTTCATTAATGCCACACCATAGAGATACAGATAAGCAAGAAAGAGAGGATGTTACACACCAATCACCATCCCAAATCTCACCATATAACCATTTCCGATCTTGATTTCATTATCCTTTACAAAAATGTTTCAGAAACTTTGGTTGGTTATACTCAAACCATATGCTGACTCCCTAGTAGTATTTTAAAAGGCGTGTGAGGCCTACACCTCCAGGCTTGCCTTGAGGCAAGGCTCAAGGAAAATGCTTTGAGGGGAGACTCGAGGAAAATGCGTTGAGCCTTAAATCTTAAGAGATCTTAAGAGACTAATGCCTCAAACTATGAGGCACATGCTTCATGCCTTGAGACTCACTTTATGTCTGAGACGTATACCTCAGACATTAAATCAAAAATAAGGTTCTAGCCACATGACTGAGACTTGAACATTAATTTATTTTTGAAGGCGTATGCCTTATAGTATATTATTTTTTAAAAAAAAGATTCTAACTAAATAACTATGATTTAAACATTAAACTATGAGGTGTGTGCCTCATAATTTCATTTTTTTTTTTTTTTTTATTAGTTTAAATTAATATTTAATTCATTATGTCTAGCATATTTAGTCTTTTTAAAACATTGTTGAGTTATTTCACGCTAATTTGCATATTACATAATGCAAATATTTGGAGTAAATTGCCTAACATATATGGTTGGTAACTATTTTGCAATTGTTTGTTGAAATCCAAAATCCACCACATGATGATTGAACATCACCATCTTTCAGTATGTATATGGACAAAAAAGTAAATCTAAATTTCAGTATTTCTTGCTTCTCTTAATTTTTTTATTGCTGAATAATTTATATAGTATTACATGTGTGCCTAGACACACGTGTATTTTAACCTTTTAATTTCTAATTTTTTTTGCAATATTCGTATTGATTATTTGTTTATTTGGTAGGGAGCATGTGGCTTTCTTGTGAGGTTTAAGCTTCATGCATCTTGAGGTATCAACGCCATGCTTTCGGCGTTTGAAACACTGCTCCCAGCCCCTGGTTACTTAATACTTCATTACTCTTCCATCCCCTATTCTCACTTCCATACTTGGAAATTGGAATCAATGAGTTTTCTCAAATTTCAATTGGGCTCATGTCCAAATCTCCAATGGCGGTTTTTAAATGTTAACTTCAAGGGATGGTGAACCCCTCCCCAACTTCCATAGGTTTATAAAATCTCCATTTTAGTATTTTTATATATTCAAATAATCTTATAAACAAAAATGAGTATAGTACAGTCCAAACCTAGCACGGACCTCCATCAATCTTCTATAAGCAGAATTATCTGCTTTGATGCACACCACTGCCCCTGCAACTTGTTCGAAAATTCACGAAACATATTTTTGTTGTTTTGGCCATAAGGCTTGACCTTGTTATTCTTGTAGTTTTATAATAAAAGCTCTTCTTTTCCTGGTAAGTATTAGATAGAAATAAAGGAGTACACAACAGCATTTTAAAAGGTGTGTGAGGTTTACGCCTTGAGGCTCGCCTCGAGGCAAGGCTTAAGGAAAATGCCTTGAGGCTTAACCATGAGCCTTAAATCCCATAAGGCTTACGCCTCAAAGTGTAAAGCTCACATGAGGAACACGACGCACGCCTTGAGGCCCATTTTAGGTCTATAGCGTACGCCTCATACATTGACTAAAATTAGGGTTCTAGCTACATAACTGAGATTTAAACGTTGTTTTTTATTTAAGTATGTTATTTATTTCAATTAATAACAAATAATAATTTATTTATTTCATATAGAACATTGAAAATGATCATGATCATATTTGTTTCAACTAACACTTAATTATGTTTAATGTATTTAGACTTTTAAAACACACGGACTCTAATTTTCACTAATTTCCCTGCTAAACATTGCAAAAATTTGGAGCCACTGGCCTACAATACAATTCATGACTTCTGACAAATTTTACTAGAATTATAAATCCACCACATGAATTAATGATTAAATATCATCTTCAATATGTATATGAACAAGAAAGTAAATTTAAATTTCAGCATTTGCTTGCCTTTCTTATATTTATGTTTTTGATAGTTAAATAATTAATATAGTATTTCCTATGAGTATGTGCGCGCCCACAGTTACAAATCTCCCGAAAAAAATCCAATTTCTCACGAGAAAAACATCTAAAGTTTAAAACTCTATTTTTATCGCAATATTTTAAAAATCTCGTGAGAAATAAAAATTTCTCTTTTTATCCTGTTTTTATTGCGAATTTTGCAGAGATTTAACCGAGATTTTAAAAATATCATGACAATGTTGTTGGTTTTATGAATTTATAACTTGGGGATAGTTATTACTTTTTTTTTTTTTGTAATTTCAATATATTTTTTTAATCATGCCCTAGATTTAGGCGAGAAATAGCAAAAAAAAAATCAGATTTGAAAATCTCCCGAGAAAAAACTTCGGCCGATAAAAACCCGAGAACGAGATTTGTAACACTACGCATACCCACACGTACACACTCTTGTATGCGAATACAAATATATATACACATACATCTCTCTTTCTCACTATATATATATATATATATATATAATCTTTCATTAACTTTTTAAATATTTTATAATTTCTCTTATATTTTATTTGTGTTTTAAATGAGAGAGAATGAGGCTTTCTTGTGAGGCTTAAGCCTCACGCCTTAAGTTATGCCTCACGCATGACGCATCTTAAGGTCCTAATGCCTCACCTCACCTCACCTCACTCCTTCGCTTTTTTTAAAACATTGGTACAGAGTAACACAGAGTTCAGAGAAAATTAACCCAAAAAGAAGCTACAGAAGGAGAAACAAAACATAATTATATAATTATACAAAGTGCAAGAGAAACAAGATAAGAAGTTAAGAACCCCGATAATTACCACCAGTGGCAAATAGACTCAAGGCATTTAGGCCCACGAGTCCTTGACATCCCCCCTAATGGAGCCCCATTCCAATATGAGTGGGGACCTTATTAGCAATAGAAATTGATGACGATATTACCTGAGGGCGGGAACCTTATCCCTTATGGGATATAACAACCACAGATGAATCCATGATTGCTATTTTTTTCTAATTGGAATAGAAAAAACTAGTAACTATCCTCTGTATAGACATTAACCTGAGGCTGCCAGAAATCCTATTTGGATGTGTATTATTTGAGTTAATTTCTTTCTGGTGGAAAATCAATTAATGTTGTTTTTATTCTCATTTCTATTATTCGGGGGCAGACACTGCTTCTAAAACAGAATCTGCTATAACGAGTAAAGGGGTGTAATTTGCAGTTTCATCACCTGCTTTCTTTGTCTCATTTATATAACAATCAGATATTTGTCTTGTAAAACTGAAGCATGGCTCATATGATGTATGATCAATTAAACACGCTTCAGAAACTTAAGTTTAATGTGTCAGGCCAATGATTGGATTGGATAAAGATCTTTTCTTTTTTGCTCCTGATAAGCAAGGTATCTGAGAACTGGCATTAGTTATGCTCATGCAGGCTTGTAACGCTTTATTTCGTCGCGTATCAAATTATCTCCATTGTTGTATGGAGTTTATTATTTGTGTGGGAGACTATTCTTCCAATCTGAGTAAACTTAGACAGCTAATTACCTTCCTAATTTGGGGAAGAACCTTTGATTAAGAAGAAGAACAAAGAAAAAAAAAATTAAATAAAATATTTGTATTTATTCAATGGGGTTGCCCAGATCCCATGTAGGCATTACAATTGCCTCATTAAGGTCTTTATATTTTCAGAAAAGAAGAGAGAATGAGGGTGATCATTTTATGAGGCTCACCTCATATTTGCTTGTTTGCTATTGCTTGAAAGGAAAAAGTTTGTTTTCTTTTTCTTTTCCCGTATTTCTACGTGTGAGTTTCTTATGAGAAACCCTCCTTTTATAGGTTTGAGAGAGTCCTTTTTGGTCCCTCTATTTGACTCCCTTATTTCAGGGAAGTCAACTTGGGATCTCCTCTTAGAGGATGCCAGCTCACGGGTCTCCCTTATCTGGGAGACCCCTAAAGCTCAAGAGAATCTTCTTCTTTTGAGGACTCTTGTACCAGGTTTCCCTCTTTTGGGGGAAAATCCTAGTACCTTTCGAAAAGGAGAAGATCTTATCTTCTCCTCAAAAGGTGGATGTTAAGTTACATCCCTTCATAAGTTATAGGACATAGTCCTAATCTCATCATGATTATGGGGTGCCATGTGGCATCTCATGAGATTTTAAAAGAAGGGATCCTTATCTTGGGATCCCCCAAATCTGACAGAGAATCCTTTTTATCAGGGAACCTCTGCCCTATGACAGTCGGATACTGATTGTCAGCTGGAGACAGACTGACCTAGGTCCAAGGCCCATTTGGGCCACAGACTAGATCTCTGAAAGGGGACTGACCTTGGTTAGTCCATGGACCAAGTATGGTGATGGTCGATCCGAGAGGATTTATCCTCATGAATTGGACACGTGTTAGCCTCTTGGAGGTTGACACTCAAATTAGGGATCCGTGAAGCTAGTCCTCTCGGATCATACATGTGTCAACCTCTCGGAGGCTGGCACTTAGGGTTGAATCCGTCCTCACGGATCAAACTCTCTTTTTGCCATGCTGGGTGGCGTGATGGCTAGCCATCAACATTTAATGCTGACAGCTAAAAGGACTGTGTGTGCCATAGGCACACGCGAATCCAAATCGTCTCTCTGAGAGGTTATAATCAAGTGTGTGTTTGTGCACATACACCTAGGCGATGGACGGTAAAATTTCATTGCCCACAAGGCTATATGCATGCTTTCAATCACTAAATACCTTATATCCTTAGTTCCTACAAACTAATTCAACATTTCCTGATGTTGTTAGAAATCGCAACCAATAGGAGCACTTACGCCACTTTATATTGCTGCATTCTCTTTCATTAGATTTTCGTGAGATGGAAAAAACTCCTGAAGTTGTGATCAGAAGTGATACTAGTGAATTAGTCCTCACTATTCTTATGAGGATTGTAGTGACTGACTCTTCTTATTTCTTGGCTGTTTGTTTCTAGCTTTTTTGGCTATAGATTCATTGACCATACAAGGTGAACTTGGCTCCCTTAGGATGTGATAAAGAAATTCCACTAGTCTCTCCCAACTGCCTGTATTTCCTATTTCTCTTTATGCTATAATATGAAATTGTTATTTATTATTTTTTTAAATTTTGAATTAGACATGTCAGCATTCAAAGCTGCAAATCCAAATGCCTTCTCTGAACATCTGATTTGATGGTACACACATGGCGGTTAAGAGATTGATAAAAGTGGAGTGGCAGATGCAGATGCAGAAATCGTACTATGAAGGGACCAAAAAATGTTTGACTGCCTCAGGTATGGCTGGATGCAGGAATTCAGGTTGGCAAAGTTCGAATGATTCACTTCTTTCACCAATTTCCGAGCAGAAGCCTCTTCTCTATCCAAATCAAGAAAGGTAAAAGGTAATGCTCTATGGCTGTGCACCTTTCATCAGCCTTAGCTGAGGTTCTATTGCCCTTTCATATAATGACATGTACCCTTCAAGAATTTGGTAATGAAACTTGGAAACCGGTGAACCTATTACCTGATTTTGAAGTGGACATAAATGGTAAAGTTGACAAAGCATCCTTTTATCTTTCCTTTAAAAAAAATCTAGTTCCCTTTATCTATATTTTTCCACCCCAAATTCATCAAGCCCAAATAGCAATAGAAAAAGTCTAGGTGAATTTAATAGGCAAATGAAGACAACAGACACTCTCCCATACTAAGTTTTAACACTGCAGAATCTCCAATTTTGCTGTTTTAATTATTTCCAGAGAGGAAAGAGCAGAAAATGCAGATTGATTAAGATAACTCTAGGAGAATGTTAGTCAAAGCTAGGTAAGGAACCGGAAACCTCTAGCAGAGACTGCACAAGTCCATCAAGCATCAAAGTTAGGCAAGGAACAGAAAACCTATAGTGGCGATAAACTCACCATCACTCATACATCCCCAAGAGTCCTCCGAAATGAGGCAACAGACTACTATCCATCACTACCATTGTCACTTCGGCAAGTTTAACTAGGATTGGATTAACAAAAACAATAAACACTCTCCTAAACCTTTAGCACTGCAAAATCTCCTAATTTGCTATATTAATTAATTCCATAAAAGAAAGAGCAGAAAAATGCAGATTGATTGAATTATGATAGAAACAGTATAGCTGAGACTTATGGGATCACAGCCTTTAATTTTACCTGAAAAATAAAGTCTTCAATGCAATGAAAGAATTAAAAAAAAATTGGATTGAATCCTTCTTCATATTTAGTTTTCTTTCTATTCTTTTTTTTTTTCCTATATATGAGAACTCAGTCATGACATTTGTCCCTTCAATTGCATGCCCAAGGGCGGGACTGTAAAATATCTTCCTGATGACTGTCAAAATTAATCACTTTGCAAAACTTGTCATGGGGAAGCAAGACCTTCTTGTGAAAAAGTGATCCCCAGTGACCAACGTTCACAATGGTTCGGGTTTCTCTGAAAATGAACGAGTTTCAAGCTCTGTTGGCACATTATAAAGAAAAAAATGGAACAGATTGACATACAGATTTGCAACCTTAAGGCCGCAACTTGTGTGCTTGAGTCCGGCTTACCCACTGAGGAAAAAAAAGATTGAAAGAGGAGTTCTGTTTTACCAGCTTTATGCAAAATGCCGCCTCAATTTCTTGCAAAATAAAAGAATGAAAATGAGATTGTTATTTGAAATTTTATTTGAGTACATCATTAGAAGATCAAAAAGATATTCAAAGAAAAACAACAGAAAGGATCTTTTTCAAATCAGACCTCCGTTTCGATAGCTAAAAACATGAGACCAAAATTGAGGGAAATTTAGCTTACAATGGCTTCTGCCTTCAGCCTTTACAGCATGGATATTCTGTTATTTCCTTCATCTTACTTGCAGTTTGTATTTCTAATTAAGGACAAGCCTTTTGAGTTCTAAAGCTGTGTATCTGTATTGCAGCAAATCATTTACCTTACAAGATGAGATTGTCTGAGGACCCTTGCGGCCTCTGTACTTTGTAAGCTCTCACAAGCACCACACTCCTCTCATGGACAATTTTCAGCTGCTACTACAAATTTCATCTTTGCGGAACGGGAACAGGCTCATTAGGCCGCAATGTTTAACTATGTAATGGCAATCTAGGATGTCATCCCTTTACTGAATGGAACTTGTAGGTGAAATTATGGTTATAAAAAGCACAGTTGTAAATTTTGACATGTAGTAGGGAACCTTGGCTTCCATTAACAAGATCTATCACATTGTTGTTATATGATATTGGGATGATTGCAGCAATTGGATCTAAGAAGTTTATTAGAGGAAATGCGGAGGGGTTCAAAAGATTATACTGGTTGGATGGTTTGCTAGTTTTTGGCATAAGATCTCCTAGGTATAACCAAATCAGCACTGGTATACATAATGTGTAGCCTAGAGGTATACGGATATTTATAGACAATATGCAGTGCACATGAGTAGCCTATGGATTTCAGGCCTGAAATCTTAGAACGTTGAAGCAATTGTTATACCATTAACTGATTTTCTGTAGCACTGTTATCTTAAGCAGTTCGACCTGATGCATTAGGCCGTGGCGAATATAGAATATATACAACAGCCACTTCCAACCAGTGGTTGGAGTGAACTTCTATGTTACTCTGAGCAATCCTTTCAACAAATGGAACGCTGTTACCATTTGCCTACTTCTATCAATTTTTTTTCTGGATAATGCTAGGTCTACTTTCGTTCTCTCACTGTTTTTTTAACAAGGCGGCAAAAAAAAATCTGACCCCCTGCAAAGAGTTGTTATATCTTTTTTTTTGTTTCGTCTTTTTGTTCATTGAACTAGAGAAACTGAATGAAAAGGAAAGTGGATTCCCCTTGTTTTCTTCTCTCATTTTTGGTGGACAAGTTGCTTGAAGTGGATTTTTAATTCAAGCCTTGTTGGTCTAGGATTTTGAACACGTATTCCTCAATCAGACCTTTCCGAAAGAGTGTAAGAATCAAGCAAGTGGGTATTTTACATGGTGGAAAGGTTTGGAATCCAGGTCTGTCGCTATTTCCACAGTTCAGACCTGATAAACTGAACAAGCACCTGTTGGTTATATTTTCTCTGTCTGCTCAAATTGAAGATGGGTGAAATATTCCAAGCATACTATTGAGACAGCATACATTGGGTAGTCCTAATACTGCCATGGCATTGATAACACGGGCCTTTACCATCATGCAATAGGTGCACATTCTCATCACCATATGGGCCCCCACCTAGTCTGTATTGGGCCCCACATTCATCACCATTTAATAAATCGGAGTCACAGAAGAATGCCATTGCAGCACCCTAACAATTGATGATGCCTTGATATGGTGATGGTTAGGATCACTGTATTGCCAGGTCTTTGTTGAGAGACCTTGGTACGAACCATTGAATGGTGGGGCCTGACCCGGTCCGTATATTATTCCAATATGTACAACATTGGAAGAGTGGAGGCAGCGTTCCTTTGGGTTTACTCAATCAAGAAGGCGACAAAGAGAAAGGTGAGGCCTAGACACTCATGAAAGTTATATCCTGCTTGGATAATCTTGGATTCTTCCCAACTCTAGCACTTGAAAGATACAAAAAGAAGAACTCCACCATACCCCCCCATAGAGTTAACTCTCCCTTTTAATTCAAGCATTTATCCCCCTTTGCATACAAGGTTTTGGGATGATGTTCATGTGCTCATCAAACCCTAGGGTTTGAGATGACCCATTGAAAAAAAAAAAAACTAGGTTTTTGATTGATGAACAAAAGCGGTGGGCCCCTTTCGAGGAAAATCCAAGATTTAATGTAAAATCTAATTGGTGGTTCTGTTAGGTGATGAACCATTTAAGCCATGGGTTTATTTTTAAGTGGGGTGATCTTGATGATGCAGTAATTGGAGGGTAATGATAGTTTAAGGAAGTAGTTGTGGTTCCATTGTTGTTGTTATGCAATCTCTAGTCTTCCCAAGTTTTCATGACTTTTGGAGTCACCATCTAAAGGAAACAGACACTACATCAGAACGGTGGGTGGGACATTGGGACTCATAAATGAAACAAAGCCATGTGTATCTGTATACATATATGGGATACCCATTCCCCATCAATGTTTTCAACAAAGATCATCCACCACTAATTCTACAAATATTACTTCTTTTATCTTCTTAGATGGCTTTGAGGGTCACTTCAGCCCCTTTTAATAAACAAATAATTATGGAGTATTTACCCAATTATCTGGTCTGTATTTATCTTTAATTTTAAGTCTCAACCCTAAGATAATCTCTTAAAAAATCAGATTTTTTTAGTATTTTGTGTGTATTCAACATGGGTCGAACCATTCCAACCCATGGTTTGAATCTTTTTCCCTATTTAATCATAATTTGGGTTGGACGCTTTTCCATCAATTGGTCAATGGAATTTTTTCTTACCTAATAGTCACGGGCCTGATTGCAGTTTATGAAAACGGGTCGGAGTCTGACCCACATATAAACATTTTATTGTGAGAAAATTGATTAATTTACTCAAAATAAGTGGTGGTGGTGGTGGAATGGGTCCATTTTTTCCCTCTTTATTATGATAACCTATTTATTGGTTTTTTAAAAAAAATTGTATCTGGCTGGTTTGATTGCTTGATGCGTTGAATGATTGAGAGGAATCGTTCGTGGTGGGACCAGGCCTGTCTATCAGAAGAAAGTATATTTATGATAAAATATTTTTAAAAAAATTGTGGGGTTGTGAAAATTGACAATTTTTGTTTTTATTTTTATGGTTGGGAGGAAGTGTGGGGGCAAAGGAGGCATTGGATTCGCTTGTCTTTATTAAAAAATAATAATAAAACACAAAGAGATTGCATGAACCGTACGATGTAACCCTCCACCTCTCCCTCACGCTACTCTTCTTAGTGGGTTACCAATTTGACTCATGATTCTTTAGAAAACAAAAACAAATAAAATAATAGATAAAGAGGTTGCCATTGCCACTCGAGCTACCAAAGGGTTGAACATGCTTAAGCTCGGCTTCAGCTTGATTCGGGTTCATATGTTTAATTAGGTTTGAGCTTGGCTTGAATTAAATTTAATTAAACTCGAACTTCCTTCTCAAGCTGAGCCGAATTTGGGTTGACTCAAGCTTGAATAATATATATATATATATATATATATTAATTTTACATATTGTTTTATAAAATATTTATTAATAATTATAATACAAGAAATTAAAAAAAATACATTCATATACGGAAGAAGATTGGGGTAAGCTCTTGAATCTTCAAATTAGAGAATTATGGTTAAGGTTTCTGTTTTTACTATTTGAACTTTTTTTTTGATATTATTGTATCTTAAATTTATTTATTATAATCTATAATAACGAAATGTAAAAAAAAAAAGTATATATATATATATATATATATATATACTAGCGGGTGGCATGTGCGATGTACATGAGAGTGAAGATTAAACTCTCCCGTTCAATAACAATTGGTGTGATTCTATTCTTTAAATAGATAAGGGATAATTTGGGAATTATAATAAAACATTAACACATTAAAGTAAAATATTGAATCAAAATTTTGTTTTATATAAGGATAGTTTAAGAATTTCAAAATATGATTACGCTTGAAAAAAAAACGAGGAGAATTCAAGATCCGAAACCGCGAATCTGGTTTTCTGACGTTGAAAAGCAGTTTTATGAAATTTTAAAAATACGGAAATAAATGACAAATCAATAGAGGTCTGTAAACGATTCTTCCTATATTTGGTTACCGAAAGTATTATTTATGCTCTCTGGTTTTCTTGGAGAAATCGGTTTTGAAATCGCAGAGAGAGAGAGAGAGAGAGAGATTGGGTGGGAGTTAGATAAGGGAAGATATTTCAATTGAGGAATCGTGCTCTATCCAAGTGCTATATAAAAGAAATACAGTTATTAAGTTATGTGTCATCTTTTAAAATTTTAAAACTCAATCAATACCTCAGCCCTCCAATTCTCACTTTAAGAGATTTAAAAAATAAAAATTCAATCAATGCCTCAACCCTCCAATTCTCATTATAGTAGTAGTGATAAAATATTTTGAGCCAAGCTCAAAGGTGAGACGATTTGATTTGATTTGATTTGAGTTTAGCTTGTTTAAACATTTGAGCTTAAATAAAAACTTGATAAATGCAAGTTTGAGCTTGGTTCGGTCTAACCAATGAGTAAGCTTGGCTTTTACCATGCGGAATCCTTTCTCCAATTTTTTTTTTCTCATTTTACCCATTTAATCGTGGATAAAATGGGAGTTACACCAACCCTTCAATTCAGAAGGAGGCACCTAGTAATACGTGCCATGTGTCCCCAAATGGGGCAATCTATTAGGAAGGCACGTAGCAATACCATGTATGCCACAGCTACATTTGCTTGAAAGTTGCAACGACAATATAGTAAAGAGTTTTTTTTTCGGAATAGTTCAGAAGTTTTAAGTAAAGTTTACAACAGTCCTCCATTGATTATTAAAAAAAAAAAAAAAGTCCATTTCTTTAATCTTTCTATTTTGAACTTACTGACATAGAAAATCAACTAAGCTTCTAAGGCTGTGTTTTTTTCTTTCGAGGTATTTGAAATGAAATCTCTAAATTTTTGAGATTTTGCATTACATATGTTATTACGTTATTCTTTTGTTTAAAAATGTGGAACACCCGTGGGACTTAAATTCCCAAATAAAATGCCAATCAATTTGCTCGAACTTTAAAAAAATCGTGGAAGTTAAATTCTTCGTTTTAAAGTTCCAATTTGACATAATGATTTTAGACAATATGAATCATTATATAATTTTTAATTAAAGGTATTTTAATTATTTTTATAAATATTAGGATTTTCTTTTTCAAAGACTTGAAGGGTATTAAGGAGAAGTCCACAATAGATTCTTTGGCTGGTGCAAAATTGAGGCTTACCAACGCATACGCGTTCAAATAAGTAAAATTGATGGTTATATTAGAGATCAACCTCTAAGATTACTAACCATTTTCTATCACATTCTCTTTATATTCTTTAGCAATATCGTAAAGCTACCATGTTGATTGTGATCATTGAATGAGATATGTACCTATTAATAAGAAAAAATAATGGACAAGAAAAATCATAGAAGAGAATGGGATATGCGCCATTGCCTCCAAGGTTGGCTGAAAACTTGTATCAATATCATAGAAAGCAAAGAGAAAAAAGGAGATTAAGATCCAAATTGAGTAGTACTTGATCTCTGTGTGAATTTGTATTAATTATGAATCACCAATACTTAAGTCATCGCTAGCAGTGGATGGCTAGTGGTCTCTTAAGAAAAGTGATTGCTAGCAATCAATCACTACTTTAAATAATAATTATTGTTGTAAGAGATACACAAATAATGCCTTACTGACGAGGAATTTAGTGAGATCATTAGCTATCGATCACTACTGTAAATAATAATTGTTGTTATGAGAGATACACAAACAATGCCTCATTGAAAACTCTTATTCTTTATAATCTTAGCGTAAATAATATAATCAAATAATTTTCAAAAGAGTTACATATACAAATGAAAAGCTTAAATTGAAAACCCTTGTTCAACGAGCTACCACCACGGCCTCTAACAACTTTTAACCCATCTTTCACATCCATCCCAAGAAACAATGCTTAACTTGCAAAAAATAAAGTGAAGGTAGTATGAGAGGAAGGGAATGAGTGAGTTTACACGAGAATAACAGATGTAATGTTAGTGAAAAACATCTAATAGTTAGCCCTTAAGGATGTGTTCGTTTGGCGAAAAAGTAGGTGAAAGAAAAAAAACTAAATTTTTTTTTCCAAACAACCATCAAAAGATGAAGAAAGTTTTTGCGAGAAAATTTGTCATTATTAAGAAAGTGTAAGAAAATGAAAATGTGTATCTTGCATACCAAATATAAGAAAAGTATAAGAAAACTCACTTTTCTTTTAATTTCTCATCAAACGAAAGCACCTGAGGGAGATGAGAAGTTTGGTTCAACAAAAATATTTGAGAGTCGTTTGAGGGGGTAAAAACAAATCATTTCCAAGAAACATCAGTATTTGATGGCGTGGACAATGTGGTACCAGCCTATTTTTAAAAACAAAAAAAATTAAAAATCTGAGAGCTATTGTGGACTTGCCTCAAATCCTGGGGCTATTCTCGTAAAAAAAACCCTACATCAAATCGATGGGGATGAGTAAAATCCTTGACTGAAGCTTCCATATTAATCCAATACATTAACGTTTTGTCATTGGATGCTCTTACTTACTAAGGAATTAGTCCGGGTATACTCCCAAAGTGTACTACCAAATATATTCTTAAATCCTTACCATTTATTTTAATAAATCATTTTTTTAAAACAGAAAACTCTGCTATTTCTCTAAGATCGTACCCATAAGACTAATCTATAGTCATATTTACTTTATTTAAAATATCATGTACCTGAATTCTATGAATTTTACTATGTAAAAGCAATTCATATATTAACGATCAAAGGAAAAAAAGTTGATTGGGTAATGTAATTAAAATGAAATAAAGGCTAGCAAGTGTTGTTGCCCAAAAACTAATCGCATAGTGCAACATATATAAAAAATTATTGACTTGATTGCAAAACAATAAATAATATATATATATATATATATATAATATTAGCATCATATGATTGGTCTTTTGAATAACAATGTAGTTCTTATTCACAAATGATAGCGGAAAAAAATGATGCTAATATGTTATACATTTAGGAAAAAATTAAAGGTTAAAATGTGTAATAATAATTTTTTTTGGTTGAAATGGTAATCATGTAATTAACACACTCCCTAAGTACACACGAGACCTAATGTACGTTAGTGTTTAAGGAGGGTTGATAGCCCCTTATACACCCTAGGGAGGTTTTTTTTTTTTTTTGGTTCGAGATATAAGTTTAGTCCGCAACTCCCCTAGGGAGGTTGGTATATATTATTTGGAAGAATGGTAGACTTAGCTAAGCCCCCTTAATCGCCACATGTTTAAGAAAACGACTTATACTTTGGGTGGGACCCATATTCTGCAGTATTTGTCTTTCATAAATAATATGGGGGCCATTGAGGGGCAGCGACTAAGGCTTATTTAAAATGGTATGGTACTATTATGTCTAGTTCCCTCTCTCTCTCCGTCCATCTATTTATAGGAACAGTAGGGAACTCTATAGCCTATACCGCATGAGAAAAAGCACACATTGGCATGGGAAGCCTCGGCGTCCATTCATCATCCGGCATTTGCTGTTAAAAAGAAAGAAAATCATATTTTTAAATTTTTTTTTTTCTTGCATTGATATCTCTTTCCTTTTTTCTCATCACATGACAGGACAATGAATGGACACCTAAGGCTCAGCCTCAGGCATACGCCAGATGTAATCCATGTCGTCTCTTTATACCTCATATCAAAGGGTCATCTGTCGGTATCTATCCCATGCCAGAATACTTTAGGAAGAGTTGGGGTTGAATTCTCATGTCTACACGAATTCCTTTTAACGTTGGTTAAGATTCACAATCCTCAAGTTTAACAATATAATCTTGATTTTTAACACGTCATGGCATGTCGCAATAGTTGTGTGTCTTCCATTGAGGAGGCGTGACTTGAGTTCGAGTCTTGGTGTAACTGTTGAGCAACCACCATGAGTACTAACTTCCCAAACCTAAATAGATAACTGATTAGTGCCCACCGTGAGTGCTAACCCCCCTAACCTAAATAGATAAATGATTAGACCCTACAAAAAAAAATCTTAATTTTTAGTTCAATTGCAATGAACTGTGATCATATCTCAATTTGGAAACATTGCTCCTAGGTGCACCCATAACTACATTCCCAAACCATAAAAAAAATCATTCAAAAAGTTATAAAAAGATGGTAGTACCCTCTTCTTCTTGTTAATGTCATCTCTCTTATCAAGATGGAGATCAAGATCCACGGCATCTCGCCAAGGTCTTTGATTGAAGACGACAAAAAGAAAATAGAGAATATCATATTCATTGGTGACATTAGATAAAAAAAAATGTAAGAAAGTATTATTGTCATTTTCTAATTTTTTTCTTTTTTTAAATACGTTTGGGATATAATCATCGAATGTTGAGGTACACATAGTACCACCCTTTGAAAATTGTAATTAGTAGCGCTTTTCATTTGCATTTTGAACCTTCACAGCCCTAGCCTGATTTAGGTGCACCCCTACAAAGAACAAGGATTCGCTACTAATCTCTTAACTTTAGCCTTGTTTTTTGCATGTTAACGCTAGTATTTTTTAAAACTTAAGGGGGCATTTAAGAGTTAATGCTGATGTATAGGGGAAGAGAGTTTTAGGGTTAGGATCGGAACATTAACCATAACTCTAACCCTACACTATCATTTCACTCTAACAATATCAGCATTAAGGTCGGGGCTTAGGCCCTTTTGTAGGCACCTAATTGCAATGAATCTTTGTTCACAAAGACCAAGAATTCACTGCAAGTGACTGGCTGTAAAAGAGCTAAGCCCCACCATAGCTTGCTTTTGGCGTGTCACTTCATTATTGACGTCTTCGTAGCAGATAGAGTGTTTTAGGGATAGTGTTAGGTTAAGGTTTTCATTTTGGGGTTTGAACCTTAACTGAAACCCTAATTCTAAAACACATTTTTAGTTTTTTTTTGGGTGCACATTTCTCGTTTTGATTAGGGCTGTCAAAAAAGCCCATATAGAAGGGTACCCGGCCCAGCCGGCCCTCCAAAGCCCTCCAAAGCCCAGCCCTACCTCAGCCCTTGGGCCGGGTAGGGCCAAAAAAATAGAAGCCCTTGTTTTGTTGGGCCGGGCTAGGGCTCCCCCTGCCTGGCCCTTCCCTGCCCGGCCCGGCCCTACTTATCTTAATATAATAATTATTTTAATAATTTTACTAAAAGTCTAAAATATCCACATTAACGTTTCATTAACGATTTGATATTAGGGTTATTTTAGTAATTGCATAAACTAAACTCTTATAAAATCAATCTCATATACGAAACCCTAAATCATTTTACATTCTAAAGCAGTAACTCAGATTGAAGACGAAACGAAAGCTCTGTTTCGCCTCTTAGCCGCTGGCCCTCTTTTGCTCTTTGCACTTTTGCTCTTTGCTCTTTGCTCTTTGCTCTTCAAATCATCAATCATCTCTCTTCCTCATCTCTTACTCTCTCAGTTGCGGTTCTCACGATCACATTCTCACCGGTAGACGACAGAGGTCCGAGGCTCCGAGCGACTCTTCCTTCACGGCTTCACTCCTCTGCCTGTTAGTATACTAGTAGTCTCCTCTTAAGTCTCAAACTCAAGCTCAAGCTCAAGTGTGGAGGCAGCCACAGTCACGGCCACGACTACATCGGCTAGGCTACCACTACCACGGCACCACCACTCCACGGGACCACCAGCCACGGGCCACCACTCGGTTTTCTCTTCTCCACTTTGCATATATATATAATCTTCTTTTTTTTCAGGCTTCCAGTCCCTAATTTTTACTGATTCCTTTAGTCCCTAAGCCCCTAACCCTTAGAAAATTCTGAAACCCTTATTTTGGAAGCCCTAACCCTAGAAAATTAAGAAACCCTAACCCAAATAATTCATAGCCTAAGTCCTAACCCTTAGAAATTTCTGAAATCCTAAATTTGAAACCCTAACCCTAGAAAAATTAAGAAACCCTAACCCTAAGTAGTTCATAGCCTAAGTCCTAACCCTTAGAAATTTCTGAACTCCTAAATTCGAAACCCTAACCCTAGAAAAATTAAGAAACCCTAACCCTAAGTAGTTCATAGCCTAAGTCCTAACCCTTAGACATTTCTGAACTCCTAAATTCGAAACCCTAACCCTAGAAAAATTCTGAAATCCTAAATTTCTGAAATCCTAAATTCTGATATTCTAGTTCTGTATTCTGTTGTGATTTTTTTTAATAATAGTGCACTATTATTCTGAAATCCTAATTCTGCAATTTGTTTTGATTGTTTTAATATTATTGCTTACTATTATTCTGAAATCCTAATTCTAAAACCCTGATTCTGTAGTTTAAATTCAATTGATAATATTTTTACTATTTTGATAATATTGCTTACTGTTTTGATAGTAATAATCAATTCTAAAACCTTGATTCTGTAGTTAAATTCGATTGATAATAGTTCTTACTGTTATTACTTACTGGTTTAGTGATTTAGATAGTTCTTACTGTTTTGATTGTCTACTGTAATCTGATTGTCTACTTATTGGTTTAGTGATTTTGATATAAAACTGAATATTGTTGCTTAGTTTACTTTTGATTAGATTCTGGGTTTTTTTTTTAAATTATAATTTGAATTTTAATCCAAACATAGGTAAAATGTCAACTCCTGGTTCTAGTAGTAATGCGAGCTCTCCCTTAGTTGAGTCATCTATAGGTGTTCATCCCGAGGGCCCTATCCTTGTAGAAGGGGGGAATATGACTTCAATTCGTCCCTCTCTTCATCCATCAGTACCCTCTTCCTCACAACCACAATGTGAGGATCTTAACTCTAAGAAAAGGAAATCTAAAAATTCTTCACCAATTTAGGAGCATTTTATTCAAAAGGTAGTAAGTAAAAAATCAAAAGATGGTAAGAAAAAAGATGTACGCGTTGCTATATGTAAGTTTTGTGACCAAGAATTGAACAATACTTCTAAAAATGGAATTAGCCACATTACAAGACACCTAAAATCTACCTGTCCGCAAAGACCAAACTTTGACCCCACACAACCACTCATGACAGATTTTAAAAGTAGTGGTCCTAAGGCCCATAAATTTGATCAAAAGGAGTGCCGAGAAGCACTTGCATTAATGATTATTCAACATGAGTATCCATTTAATATAGTTTCTCATGAAGGTTTTATTTATTACAGTAACGTACTACAACCTCTATTTAAGATGGTGTCACGTAACACCATCAAATCTGATTGCATGGAAATTTTTAAAAAAGAAAAATCTAAAATGTTAACATTTTTTTAAAGTAATTCATCGAGAATTAGTCTCACATCTGATATGTGGACATCCAACCAAACATTAGGATATATGGCTATAACAGCTCATTATATTGACTCTGATTGGAATCTTAAAAAAAGAATAATTAACTTTATTAATGTTGATCCACCCCATACAGGATTGACTTTAGCTAAAACTATTAAATCAAATTTAATAAAATGGAAAATTTCTGAAAAAATATTTAGTTTAGTTTTGGACAACTGTAGTACAAATGATTGTATTGTAAGAGTTATGAAAACTCATCTAACTAGAAAAGAAGCTCTTCCATTAGAAGGTAAGTTATTTCATATGCGTTGTTCTGTACATATCCTCAACCTTATTGTACAAGATGGGTTGAGAGAAATAAGCCCGATTATTCAAAATATTCGGGAATCAGTAAAATTTATTAAAAATTCAACATCACGCACACATAAATTCCGAGAACTAGTTAGTGAATTAGGGTTAAATATTGGTAAGGGGTTACCCCTCGATGTTTCTACGAGATGGAACTCCACCTATCTTATGCTAGAGGCTGCATTAGAATTTAGGGAAGTTTTTACTCGATTAGAAATAATAGATTCAAACTATAAATGTAATCCTTTAGAAGATGAGTGGTATCATGCAAAGATAATATGCGAGTTTTTACAAAATTTTTATGAAGCTACAAATATATTATCTGGAACTAAATACCCAACTATACATTTATTTTTGGAAGAAGTAGTTAAGATACATATTGAATTAATGGAGAAAATAAATGGTGAAGATCATTTTCTCCATGATATAGCTAAAACAATGAAAGTAAAATTTGATAAATATTGGGAAGATTATAATCCGATTTTTGAACTTGCTATAATTTTTGATCCTCAACATAAACAATTGTATTTAGAATATGTTTTGAGAAAGTTGTTTGCGGATAGTGATATAGTGAAGACACGAAATGATAAAACCCTTAAGAATCTTAAAGACTTGTATAAGGAATATAATGCTAAATTTAGTACCCCTAATGCCTCGAAGTCAAGTAGAGAGAATATTGTTGTAACAAGTTCAAAGAGAAAAAATGATAATTTCTTGAGATTTGAAGAAGAAATGAGTCAAAATATTGATTTAGAAGTAAGGTCAGAATTAGATTTGTATTTGGAAGAGCCAAGAGATAAATCTGACGACTTAGATATATTACTTTGGTGGAAAGTTAATTAAAAAAAAATCCAATTTTATCAATGATTGCTCGTGATATTTTAGCGATTCCAGTGACAACAGTAGCTTCCGAGTCAGCATTTAGCACTGGAGGAAGGGTACTTGACCAGTTTAGAAGTTGTTTAAAACCAGATACTGTAGAAGCCTTAGTTTGTTGTCAAGATTGGATTCGTACAACTAAACAAAATGAGTTAGAGTCGATAGAACTGTTAAAATTAGATATATTAATGGATGATATAGATTTTTAAACATATTTTAAATTTTGTTTTATATAGTTTTATTACTTTATTTGTTTACCTATATTATCTTTGTTTTGTTTTATTATGCTTGACTTGTCACTGACAAGGAAAATTTTTTTTTTAACTCTGCCATTGCTCTTTTTGTTGCAATGCTGGTCCCAAGCCCGGATAAAAGAGGAGGGTATCCATTTCCATGTCAGGTTGATAGTCGGTGTAGTAAAACAAAATTCGTCATCTCAGATGACAAAAAAAATTCCGTTCTTTCTTCCGGCCCTTTGGCCGGCCCTACTCGGCCCTGGCCCTTGAAGGGCCGGGCTAGGGCCCAATCAATCCCGGCCCTTGAAGGGCTAGGGCCCTCCTCTTATAAGGAAGGGTAGGGCTAGGGTTGACCCCGGCCCTTTGACACCCCTAGTTTTGATACGTCAATATTAACCCCGGCCATTGGGTTCATGTTGACCTTCTGAGGTTTTAAAAAATAATGACGTAGCACCTAAAAAGCAAGTCAGGTTTTAGGTCCTTTTGTAGTGATCCTCTTGCGGCGAATCCTGGTTCTCCCATAAAAAAATGATTTTTTTTAATTAAAAGAAATTCTCTTAACTAATTAGCTTTGTTTATTTATTTTTTTGTAGAATGCTTTGGTTTCACTACAGTAATAAGTTTATGGACTATGCAATTACGCACTGTATGTTGCTACATATATGTGTGATGGGACCCTTTAGGGAGGTTGAACATGCAAAAGTGCATTTTGTTCTATGGTTAAAATGAAGAGGGTGCTAGCCCTACTCTCATACGTTTCTTGCTTTAAGCCTGAGTCATCCATAAGCCTACTTTGCACTGTTCAATGGTTAAAATGAAGAGGGTGCTAGCCCTACTCTCATACGTTTCTTGCTTTAAGCCTGAGTCATCCATAAGCCTATTTTGCACTGTTAAAGTACACACTTTTTTTTGTGGTCTGTTTGCATGAGTGTGAGTGTGAGCGTGTGTGTTTGCATGTGGGGTTTGAGTGTGTGTGTTTTCCTTTTTTTGCCTTTAGTGTTCACCTTGTGGTGTTATTGAGTTTACAAAAAAAAACAAAGCTTTGAGTAGGTGTTAAGTTTAGTCCCATATGGGATGTATATCCGAGCACGCATGTCTTTATAAGTTTCATAGCATCCCAAACGGTTGGTACCCGTTTTGGGAAGCTCTTGGGTGAAGCTTATAAAAGCTGCATCTGTGGTCTGTTTGCATGTGTGAGTGTGTGTGTGTGTTTGCATGTGGAGTGTGAGTGTGTGTGTTTTCCTCTCTTTGCCTTCAGTGTTCACCTTGTGGTGTTACTAAGTTTACCAAAAAAAAAAGTACACACTTTTTGACACACCCTGGGAATAGCCTAGTGATAGGTGTATCACTTCCTTAGGAAGGAGGTTCCGGGTTCCATTCCCAAGAGGGTGAGAGTGGGTTGCACTCTCCACCCGCCTTTAACTTAGAACAGATACTGACTTGCTAACCGGGGTTGCGGCCTAACCGTGTGTCTCATACCAAAAAAAAAAAAGTACACCCTTTTTGTGATTGTAAAATTTTAACATTGAAAATGGCCAATAGTTGGCTCAAGCTGGGAGTAGTAGGTCCTAAGAGTAGGGCTAGCACACCTCTAAAATGAATTAAGAAAAAAAAAAAAAAGGGGTTAATAGGCTTTTTTTGTGAAAAACCCCCTAACTTTTCAACAATTTGTAGATAGAGCCAAATCATCTCCGGTGATAACCAGATTTGGCAAATCTGGTTATCACCCCTAGAGGTCACTGCGTGTCTCCTTTGACACCCCCTTAATCGTGGGTAAGGTTCACCCACCCATTTTTGGTTTTTTTTTTAAATATTAATTATTTTTTTAAAATTAAAAAACTGTTTTTAATATTTAAAAAACTCTAAAAACAGTTTTTTAATATTAAAAAAAAAATTAATATTAAAAAGAAAAAAAAAAAAGGGTGGGTGAACCCTAGGGGTGGATGAACCTTACCCACGGTTAAGGGGTGTCAAAGGAGACACGTGGCGACCTCTAGGGGTGATAACCGGATTTTGCCAAATCCAGTTATCACCGTAGAGTATCTGACTCCTTTGTAGATACCCTTATGTTTTGTAATTTTCTATTATAGTCTAGTAATTTTTAAAACTTTTGCAAATCCACCATATCATCCAAAAATAGTTAATGATGTTAAATATTTTATGAAATAACCTTTTTAACATCTATTTAATGGGATGAACGGTACGTTTCATCATGTGTCTCATTTATCTCCTTTTAATTGGGGGTTAAACTTAATCGATCTAAAGTTAATATCTTATTAAAAAAATCTAAAAATCAAGGTTAGATGAATTGATTCTAAGGGTGAGTGAATCTTAACTACGGTTAAAGAAAAAAGGGACACATGTCTCTTGTAAAGTCCCTTTAATTATGGTTAAGCATAATCAACCTAAAGTTAATTTTTTTTTCTCAAAATCTAGGTTAAACAGATAAATCCTAGGGGTTAGTGAATCTTAACCACAATTAGTGGTTTCCAAGCACTTCCCTTGGAAAAGTTTTTATGAATCTCCTTAAAATAAAAAAGGTTAAAAAAGTAATTTCATGAAAATTTTAACATCCATTAATTTAATTTTGGATAGAATGAAGGATTTGTAAAAGTTTTAAAAGTTAGTGGACTATAATACAAAATCTTAAAAGATAAGAGGATATTTACAAATAACCAAAAAGTTAGGGGGTTTTTCACAAAAAAACCCAAGGATAAACTACTAAACCGTCATAAACTATAGGTATGGTGTAGAAAACTCGAACCAGAGATCATGGTTATATCTAATAGACTGTAATGAATTCTGATTTCTTCAGTTTGAGACTAATTAGTTCAAGCATAAAGCTCTGAGACCCTCTTAGGGCCAAGACCACCGAGCCCGCACGCACCTGAAATCCCGTGCTCTTAGAGAACGGTCTCGGTGGTTCGGCCCAATGAGGGTCTCATAGCAAAGTTCTTAGTTCAACCATGCGGAGCATTGTCAATTACACCCACGCCTGAACCCATAAATGTGTTCACAAGCATTGGGAGGCTCTTAATTACAACACATGGGATTGAGAGCTTCTATTATTAGATCTCTTCAAAATTCTCCTTAGAACAATGTAGAACTAAATAACAAGGCTCAGTTCTTTTGGTGGAGCTTTTAAAAGTTCAGAGCATTAATGTTTAGAACAAGAGGCAAGAGATTGGGAAGGGAGAAGAGAAAGTTTCTAACCCTTTGACACCCCTTTTACACCCTTTTACATGATGATATCTTAGATTTGTCAAGTTCAATTTAATTAGAATTTCAATTCAACATCTATGAAACTTAAAAAATCTTGGTGGAAATTTAAATTCTATAGTTGTAGAACTTTTGCACTCTATGAAACAATATAATTATTAACATTAAGTAAAATTAGGCGTGATATAATAAAAGTTCTACCAAAAGAACAGGGCTAAAGGTATTTTAAGAGTATGTTTTTGTACCTACCTAGCTCAGGCAACTATCTCTAGTAAAATATTAATTCAATGATAGTGTTTGTATCCCTGTTAAGGTGGATTGGGATCGATTCTTATATAGTGATGCGATGGTGGAAAAGCCGTGGCGGCCAGCTAATGTGTCAAACATCTCTAATTTCTAACTACCAAACATATACTAACACAAGTAGTCGAGTTTGCGGCCTAAATTTTTTTTTTTTTTTTTGGTAATTATTAAACAAAGGTGTTCACGAACTGCTCGAACTTAGCTCATTAAAAGCTACAGCTGGTTCGCTTATTTAGTAAACAAGTTAAGCTCGGGCTTGATTTTTGAGCTCGTTTAGTTAACGAACCAAGCTTGAACACACTCCTACTCGGCTCGTTACAAGCTCGGCTCGGTTATATAGATAATAAACCTACTAAAATATCTAAATATACTTACTTCATTTAAAATTTAAAATTAACTATATTTATTATACACTAATAAAATTAATAATGTGTAAATGTATTTTACATAATAAAAATATCCTTTCTACAATCTTAATATTTCCCTAAAATTTTAGGTAACACTATAATTTTTTTTTACATATACTTGAGGATAAGAAAGTAAAAGTTAAACCTAATAATTAGCTATATTTAAGGGCACCTAAAAGGGCATGTTTTGCATTTTTATTATCTAAAAGGGCATGCTTTTGACATATTTATAAAAAAAAAGGATATGTTTTGCATTTTTATTACCAAAAATGGTATGCTTTTGACATATTTACCCTTTAACTATTCATATAAAACTCAACACTTCGCCTAAAAGGGCATGCTTTGCATTTTTGTCATCTAAAAGGGCACGCTTTTGACATATTTATATAAAAAAAGATATGCTTTGGATTTTTATTACCAAAAAGGGTATGCTTTTGACATAGTTACCCCTTAAATATTCATATAAAACCTAACACGGATATGGGTAATATTAGAGTACAAACCCTATTTGGTAAAAATTTTCAAACCATGCCCTTTTAGGTGATATTTTTTATTTAGGGTGACTAAACGATACTTATCCCTATATTTAATAAATCGAGTAGTTCACGAACTACTCGAGCTCGGCTTAATAAACAACCTTGAACATCCCATTATTCGGCTTGGCTCGATAACACCAAATAATAGGCATAAACTTTTTCTACATTACCAAAATGAAAAATTCTTAACTCAAAACTAAAATTGGGAAGGGTTTTAATTTTCATTAAGGTTGGGTTTATGTACATGGAAAATAGGATAGAAATAACTTCCCTACAATTTAAGGGGAATAGTTTTCCTTATATACAACCAAGATCATTTATGTGAGAAAAAACCTTTCTAGAAAAAAATTGTTTTCCAAGACCCAAATGCAAGAAAATAAACTTTTTCTCGGAAAATCATTCACATGGATTGTTTTCCTTGCAAACAAGCGTAGCCAAGCAAAAAATTCATCTCCTCACAGAGGATGTGAAATAAGGTCTCACCCTTTTGTGCCACGTGTCTTTTTTTAACTTTAAAACTTTGAACTGTGCTTAAGATTTACGACTCGTTAAGTTAAAGCATCTAATATTAAATAGTTAAAAAAAATTAAAAATTAACCACGGTTGAAACTTGTTAACCATATTGTAAGGGCGAGAAGGAAAATCCATCCTTAAATCATCGTAACATCTCCTTTTCTCTCTTCCCTTCATTTCTCCCTTGCCCCCACCCCACCCAAAAATAAAGAGCCTCCAAAATCCCTCTGAAATCTCAAAATTTAAGAGGAAGATAACAGAGAAAACCTTCTCTTCTCCGATGAAAGAACCGTAGCTGAGTTGGATCAAAACCCACATCAAAGAGAGAAAGAGAAAAAGGCACTGGAATAGCGATAAACATAGCAGACGAAATAGGAATCGAAGACGGTGATGGATTCGACATCGGGTAGTGCATCAGACCCAAACGCCGGCGAAGGACCATCGGCGACAAGTGGGGTGTCGGCGGAGGGGTCATCGACGGGGACGCCGAGTCGGTACGAGTCACAGAAGAGGAGAGACTGGAACACCTTCTTACAGTACTTGAAGAACCACAAGCCCCCTTTATCGCTAGCACGGTGCAGTGGAGCGCACGTTCTTGAGTTCTTGAAGTACTTGGACCAGTTCGGGAAGACAAAGGTGCACCTTTCTGGGTGTGCCTACTTCGGCCACCCGAACCCACCTGCGCCGTGTGCTTGCCCTCTCAAACAAGCCTGGGGGAGCCTTGACGCGCTCATCGGACGGCTCAGAGCTGCCTACGAGGAGAACGGTGGACGGCCTGAGTCCAACCCTTTTGGGGCGAGAGCTGTGAGGTTTTATCTGAGGGAGGTCAAAGAAGATCAGTCCAAGGCCAGAGGTATTCCCTATGAGAAGAAGAAGCGAAAGAGACCTACGTCGACGTCGACGGTGGCGAATGCTTCATCTACGCTTCCCCAGGTGCTTGATGGTGGTAGTGGTAGTGGTAGTGGTGGTGCGGATTCTTCTGATGCTGTGATTGCTGCCACTGTTGCTCCTGCTACAACTTCAGTATAGTAGCTTCACTAATTCTTCTCTCTCTCTCTCTTTTTATCTATCTTTATTTTAATTGCCATTATAAGTTATATAATGGCGATTCTGTTATAATTTTATCGACCCATGAACGATTTTCTTTGGAAATCTCTCTCTCTCTCTTCCAGTTGTGATCAGTCAAACAGAATACAACCCCAATCTCTCTCTCTCTCTCTCTCTCTCTCTCTCTCTCTCTAATTAATTCAACAGACCCTCCCCCTTCTGATAAATAGTAGTTGATCTTTATACTACCTGGACCATTAAGATGAAAACCTCAAATTTCATTTGTATTTCAATTGTTCATCCTTCTCTAGGGACTAAGTGCTTTCATCTAGAACTGGGAACCCCATCAATTTCTTCTCCTTTCTATATTTTCACCCAATTTTTTTTTGTTATATATGCATTAGTTCATCACTGCATTTCTATCAACCCATCAAGAAAACCAAGTAAAATTCCATTACCATGTGGTTTATGTTTCTTTTTTGTCCTTGTAAATCTCAACTAAAATCAGAAAAATGAGATGAAAAAATATTAAACAACCCATTGATGATCAACTGAAAACAAGAGAACCCCATGATCGATCAGTTTCTTTCTTTCTTCACATTGTATTGTGAGTGTGGGGGGGGGGGGGGGGTGTATTTGGTTCAAACTCGGTTTCTAGTATTTCATCCACTAGGTGTGCATTGGTGGCGACGGTAGTGGGAGCGCACTTCTTAGCAATACTTAGACTACTAGTCTGCTACAGTCTACAGCAACTACAACTGGTCCCGGATCTACTGGGCATCCGGGGCATTTATCAGGTATGATGTCACACGTGAGACATTGACCCATCTATATGTAGTTATGCACTTTCAGGTGACCCCTTCTTTAACCTGATTTGGGATTTTTTGAAATTTTGATTTTCGTTGAGGAAGTAGTACTGTAGTTGTGAGGGAAGTTTACATCTCTCTCTCTCTCTCTCTCAGCTGTATTCTGTAATGATGAAACACCATTTTGTTTCCCTTTCTTTCTATGGCAAACAACAGAAAGTTGTAGAAAACAAAACAATAGAAATCCGGGGTCAGAGCTTCTCTTAGTTTATTTCAGACCAATCTCAATGTGAAAACGACAAGTAGCCAACCTCTCTTCCGTTTCAGTTTTATATTTTATATTTATTATTTTTATATGTGTTGAATTAACACAACACCCACTAATCATTCCCAAACAAACCCTAATAAAAAAAAAATGCAATTCAGACCCGTTTCCCATACTAATAACTTCTTTTGTTCCTCTACATCTAGGTATAGATTTATTTATTTTACCAAGCTTTGGGTTGAATTCTTCATGCAAAGTCACATAATCCCACTTCAAAAACCATTAGTTTGTTCATATCTCCCACACTATGGGTTGAACCATTTCAATCATACAAGAAAAAAAAACACAAAAGATACATCTCTCTCTCTCTCTCTCTCTCTCTCTCCAGGTTGAAGCCCACCTATACTGTTTTATGTTGATAATTATATTGTTATTCTTGAAAGACTCGGGTTAGACGGTTTTTATTGTCCTCTTGAACCTGTAGTTTGTTGGATCTCGGCCATGGCCAAGGTAGGTCAAGTTTTCACATAGATTGTTTTGGCACTTTCTGATCATAGCAAAATCCGGTTTGGGGTTTTGGCCATATCCTTAAAACTTGGGCCTGGTTTATAAAGTGCAGGACTTTTTGCCTTCAAGGTGAGCCAAACCATTCACCTAATTTCAACATAATGCTGTTCCCTATCCTAATAGAGTACATGTGATATGGTGCATCTCATGCATGTCATAACCATTCATGTACTCTATTATATCCATGTATGCGCTAGGCACAACTGGCTATGGTCATTCACTTGGCGTATCAACTTCTAATCAGAGTGAACTAATAACTAGATCTTGTTTGATTTTATGAACTCAATGTGCATTATGATTTAGCTTCTATATGGATATTTGAAATCATTCGTGTCTTTTTTCCATGTGTATGCTTTTGACGATCAAGCGCCCGATCAATCACTAAACTACCAAGAGGTAAGAGCTTATCACTCTTCTGGGTACAAGAACTTAATAACTTTATATCTAGATTACAGTATTCAATCACTAAACTACCAACAGGTAAGAGCTTATCACTCTTCTGGGTACAAGAACTTTTAAGTGTGTGGGTTGGTAAGTTTGGTTAAGTCGAGCACAATAAATAGTGTCATTTGTTGGATTTTTTTCTATTATTCTGCCTTTATATGATGATGATATGCTTCTTGTTGGAAATGAAATGTGTATGCTTTGAGAACTAAAGATTGATTGAAGTACATGTTTGAAATGAAAAACATGGGGATGCTTATTTTATTTTGGGCATTGGACTTGAAAAGATATAAAATCACAAATGGTTGGTTCACAAGAACCATTTATATGATAGGTTTAAAATGTTTTAATATGGAGTGATGCAATGAACTAGACACTCCCACTAATGACAGCAAAACCAGGCAAGACGTGTCACCTACTTATGAAGAAGAAGTAAAAGATATAGAAATAAGCCATTTGCTCAAGTTGCGGGTAGCTCAATGCATGCTATGTTGTGTACTTAACAAGATTTATCTTATCTTGTTCAAACTTGTAAAACATATTCAATGTAACTTGTAGATTGCACAAGAAGCCTAAGATATGTAAAGAAACGAAGAACGATAGATTGACTTGACCTATCATCGTGCTGACTGAAAATTAATTCGATATGGTTGTGCTAAATTTACAGGATATTTTGATGATGTAAATTTTACTCAGGTAAATCAATGGTCCTCTGGTCAGCCAAAAACATGGTTGTGTAGCCAGACAGAACATGAGAGTCGAGTTTGTGACTTATAGCACGACGAAGTATGTAAAAGTTATGGATCAAAAGATACATTAGACATCTCAAGATCTGATATGCATCTGAATAAGTGTTACAATGATCTATAATGATAATGAAGTTGCCATTAGAACGGTAAGATTGGGACCAAGGAAAAGCACATTGAATTGCAGTATAAATACTTAAGTGGAGAGGCATCCTAGTTTAGTGCGTGCTTCTAAGTGATATGATGGCAAACCTCTCATACAGTGTAGAGTTAACAGGAGATTAGACATGACATCACTGGGCAAGTGGGGAAACATTGGATTGAGTGGTTATTAACGGTCAATGATCAAGGGGCATCAGTCCTCAATGATATATCTCCAATGGTTTCAGAGAATCCAAGAGCTGTGTGATATATAAAGCTGCAATGATATCAATGGAGTAGCGTGGCCCATTGCACATAGAATCATGTTGCTAATCAGTTTTCACCGATGTGCACAAGGCAACCACTAGGTAGTGGAATAAAAAAAAAAAAGATAAAAATAAGTACCGAAACCTATTTGTTGAGACATTAATCTCAGGATTATGTGGAAACTTGTCACTATTTAGCGTTGCAGGCGGGGTACCTGTTACCAAGGAGAAGGACATTGCACTGTTTAGATTAGTAACTAAACCAATGTTACTTGATTGTTGGTTCGCTCTAATTGATTTCGGTTTGTCGCCACTCTAGAGTGAACCTGATTCACTAGGGATTGGATGAGATACGTTTTTTGATTTGGGAGCTTTAATATTCAAAGTTTACTCAAAGTTGATTTGGGAGCTTTAATTTTAAATAAGTACCGAAACCTATTTTCAAAGTTTATTCAAAATTAAACTCTTTTTTAATTTTAATTTTTTTCTTTATTCTCTTGACAACAAACAAGGGTAAAAGAAGGCATACGCATTTTTTCATCCGCTGATCTACTCATCTGGATCCCTAGCGTTCCACTTGGTCCTTGGAATGATGTTTTCAGGAATTCGTGGTGCGTCAAATATCAACACACATTTCGTACCAAAAGTGAAAAACAGAAGAATATTAATAAGAATTGTCGCATCATAAGCAATTTTTCCTTACCATTGGAATCGTGGGCTTATTATTTTTCATAGCAATGCTGTCCAAAGCCCGGGGGAAGGAAGAGGGCTAGTACTGACTACTGAGACTGAGAGACCTTTGCCGGGATTTCTTTTTAAATTTTCAACCATTAAAGGAATAGAGTAGAATAATCGAACGGTTGAGATCATTCACAGTTATAGAGGTGGTTAAATCAATCATGTCGTACGTGTGTGTGTCTTGTGGGTGTGTGTTGAGTGTGTTTAGTTAGTTCAAAAATATCAAAAAAAAGACAACAGTGTGGTGTTTGTTGCTCTCTTATGAGCTGTTAGCCCTTTTATCCTACCTCACTTAAGGAGTGTAGGGCTTTCTCCTTCAAGTACTCCCACCTCATCCCTTTTTTTTGTAGGGATGTATGTGGTTATAGGTTTGAAGTAGAGATTGTAGGGCATGTATGTGTCTTGTGGGTGTGTGTTGAGTGTGTTTAGTTAGTTCAAATATATCAAAAAAAAAAGACAAAAATAGCGTGGTGTTTGTTGCTCTCTTATGAGTTGTTAGCCCATTTATCCCACTTCGCTTAACGACTGTAGGGGCCTTTCCCTTCAAGTACTCCCACCTCATCCCTCTTTTTTAAGGGGTGTGTGTGGTTATATGCTTGAAGTAGAGATGGTAGGGCGTCTGTGTGTCTTGTGGGTGTGTGTTGAGTTAGTTCAAAAATATCCAAAAAAAAAAATCAATCATGTCGTACGAGATGTCTTAGATGGGTCCTACCTCCCTGTATGTAAAAAGGATGTACTCCATTTGCCATTAATAGACGGCAATTACATTGACCGCAGCATGCACAGAAGTATATGGCGGATCAACCATGTACAACCAATAAATTCTTAACACGTGCTCCTTTTAATAGTGACGCAAGCATTAGGCTCTGGGGATGGGAATAAATGCTTTCCTTTCCTTTTTAGGGTTTGGCGTCCTGATTAAAAATAATCCATTATTGTTGGCTTTTTCTCTAGGTTCCGTTTGGTTAGTAAGAAAGAAGAAATAAAAGCCCTTTCCTTGTGCTTTGTTTTGAAGGAGTTGCAATAACTTCCAAATACACGCAAGAATAGTCAGGTGCTCTACGAGGCTTGATACCTTATTTTCAAAAAAAATAAATAGGTGTTGTTCCTTTCTAGGGTTTGCCGTCCTGATTAAAAAAAAAAAGGTCCATCTTGGTGCCTTTTTCATTGAGGTTCCGTTTGGTTTGTAAGAAAGAAGAAATAAAAGTCCTTTAAGGAGTGTTAAGTCCATTTGTAATAACGTCCACGTACGCAAGAATAGGTGTGCTGTTACTTGGGATGTTTGATATTTTAACATATTTAAAAAATAAAAAAAATAGGAGATGTTTGACATTTGTAACCACCTCATTGCCTCTATGGAAAAATGAGACTAAGGCTAGCATTTCGGTTGGTTTTTTTGGGTACTCGACACGCTGGGCAATGTTGTTAGTATCCACTGTCATAAGAGGCATGTGTTTTTCTTTTGCGCTAACCAAATTTTATTTTTTTTTACTTTGAGAACATTTCATTTACCTTAAATTACCAAGAAAATAAGTGAAATGAAAGAAAAGAAAAGAAAAGAAAATTAGACAAAATCCAATTAAGAATGGTATTAAAAATTTCTTTTCTTTTCTATATCTACTGTATGTTTTTACTTGAACCTATTTTCTCAACCACAAAACACAGCATTATGGAAACACATGCTTACAAAGAGTGGGGTTTCAACCAAGACCCCAGCCAGATTTTTAGGGACAGTACTGCTTCAGAATGGGCAACCTCTCGGATGATGCGAGAGAGAGAGAGAGAGAGGATGCGGGAATTAGAGCCAAAATGTTGGAATGTCCGAAAGAATATATAGTAACCAGAAGTCGACGAACTGTGCAAGCTGTTGAAGTAAAATGTAAACCTGAGAGAGACTGTCGAAGGAAGGAACCCCGAGAACCAAGCCTTGTTTCACAGCCCTAGGAACTTCTGGATCTTGGGAGGGACTGGGAGTTTCCAGAGTGAAGTGTAGGAAGGATGATGAGTGACGCTGGCCTGGCTCCACGCGCGTGATAGACGACTTGACACAGAAGATCGCATTGGAAGTATAGTGCCACACCACCCTGTTGCACTCGGCTGAATCCGCACGTGTTACATTTCTATTAGTGCATATAATATACCAGAACTCATTAAAACTCATTGCATAATGCGTCTAAAACTCATTGCATAATTCCTCTCTTCTTTTTTTTCTTTCTTTTCTTTTTTTAAGATGGTAAAAAAATGGTAAGCCCCGCTCAAAAAAATTGTCACATTTTTTTGTTAAAAAAAAAAGTTGTGGGGGAAAGTCTTGGGATCGTCCACATGTTGTTTAGCTCAAGTTGACCGGTAGAAAGATGCAAGTATGATCACAACTTGTCTTTGTTGATGTGGGTAGGGACTACTCTTGTTAAAGTCCTCTAATAATCAAGTCAGTATGTGTTGAAGATGAAGTACAAAAAACAAGTTTTAAGTAAGAGAATGTCTTAAGGCATTTCCTGTTTTTGAGTAAGACTTTCTCCTTCATGAAGGGCCCCCTCTGGTGGAGATTCAGTAGTCTTTCCCCTCCTATTTCCGCTCTCTTTTTTCATCTTCTTCTTTTTCCTTTTTTTTTATTTTTCTTTGGGAGATCTGGGCTATTTATAGGCTTGAGTTTAGATGTCTATGCATCAGGGCCGGCCCATCCATTAGGCCATCAAAGCCTTTGCTTTAGGCCCCATTAAAAAAAATAAAAAAATAATATTAAAAAGGCCTCATTTAGAATATTAAAAAAAAAATTAGAATATTAAAAAGGCCCCATTTATACTTAATTTTTTTTAATAATATTAAAAAAAAAAGCCTCATTTAAAATTTTCGCGTTATGCCTCAAAATGGCTTGGGCCGGCCCTGCTATGCATACTCATTAATGCTCATACATGATCTTCCCACTCAGGGATGGAGCCAGTAATTTTTCATTGGGGGGGCCAAAATACATGTATATAAAAAAAATTGATTAGAAGGTATGGAATTTGGGGGGTTCGGGGATATAGCCCCCGAGAAAAAAAAATTGGGGTAGTTTTTTTATTTTGAGATTTTTTTTCCCAGTAATGCCTTTGAGGTCGCCATGTGTCCCTATTAATACCCCTTAATTGTGGTTCAGATTCACCCATATCCTTGGTTTTAAAAAAAGTATCAAATTTCTTTTTGAACCCTAGTTTAAAATTTACTAACACCTAAGGTTAAAATTATTTTAATTTTTTTTCTAAAAACCAAGGATAAGTAAGTGAACCCTGAGATTTGGTGAATTTTAACCATAGTTAAGGGGTGTCAATAGGGACATGTGGCAACCTCAAGGGCATAAGGGGACTCCATTGGGGGGCCCACTATATATATGACAAAATAAATTGGGGGGCCACTATATTATATAGGACAAAAATTTTGGGGGGGCCAAGCTTACATGGGCTGCATGTGTGTGCTCTGTGTGTGTGAGTTTGCATGCTGGTGTGTGTGTGTGGGTTTGCATGGGTGGTGTGAGTATTTCCTTGTATTTGCCTTCAGTCATTGCCTTGTGGTATGATTGAGTTTACCAAAAAAAAAACAAAAAGTCTTAGGGTGAGTGTTTAGTCCCACATCGGGTAGTTACCGAGCATGTTGTCCCTTATAAGTTCCTTGGCGCCTCAAACGGTTGATACCCGTTTTGAGGAGCTCTAGGGTGAAGCTTACAAGGGCTGCATGTGTGTGCTGTGTGAGTGTGAGTTTGCATGCTGGGTGTGTGTGTGTGGGTTTGCATGGGTGGTGTGAGTATTTCCTTGTATTTGCCTTCAGTCATTGTCTTGTGGTATGATTGAGTTTACCAAAAATAAGTATACTAAAATTATTATTTTTTAATTGAGGGGCCCACTATTCATACTAGGGCACTAAGAAATTACAAAAAATTTGAGGGGGCCATGGCCACCCCCTAGCTCTGCCCCTATTCCCACTTGCTTTGTGATCATTACCAAATATATTAGACGAATCTTCCTTCATACATATCGCACGTGTAAGCCTACTTTCTACAGGTCGGTTTTGGACTATTTGTGGGTTGAGATGACCATCATTAACTCCTAATTGTCTAAGTATAGAGATCGCCTCGTGATTATTTTATCCTAGAAGTAGATTTCGTCCTCTACGTTAGTCTCGTCCTTCACGTTGATATCGCCATCTATATTGGTATCGTCTTTCGACCATGAATTACTGATATCATGCCTCGACCACGAGCTACGACATCGTCTTGATAACAACGATTTCGGATATCGTCTTGATAACGACTATTCCAGACACCGTCCTGATGACGACGAATTCTGACATTGTCCTCCGGAACACGAATATTCTGCTCGTCTTTGCCACATTTGCTCATTTTACAAATTTTATCCATTACAATTTACCCATTTACGATGCTTTGAACATCCGTTCGGAGTATAGTAAATTAAAGATTGATGTTGGATAATACCTGCTAACCCGTGGAAGGCAAAACGTTGCATGCATTTATGGGCATAAGGACTGTCATGACAGCTGTATGCAATTGCTCCATTCGCATGACGAACAGTCGTGTCTCATTTAATGTTGACAGGTCATCATCATTACTGTTGTGGGACTCGATGCACGCAAAAACTTGTGACGATTTAGCTTAGCATAAAGGAAGACGATCATATCCATGGACTTTCATACGTGTACAGCAAAGATGAGGGCCAATTCCGTCCTGCCGTAATTTCTTTATGACATGCCGACTTCAATTCTACGTATTACCATCGTGCCTTGCTCATATACTCATGTACGGTGGAGATGGAGGGTATTCCTATCCTAACATTTGTTGATTCTTTAATAAATAAGATGAGATAGTTCTCAATTCTTCATTTCGATTTTTATTCATACTGATACCTTGCCAACTCAAAGAACTTTCCTGTGACCGAACATCAGTGCAATCTTGTCTTCTTCAATTCCCGTCTTTTCTTCAATTTTCTGATAAGTTCTTGCTCTTGTAAACTTTCTTAATCTTGGCCTCACAAACTGGACTGTGCCTACGGTTCATGCTGTCCTTGGAGATCTAAAGAAGGAGATGGCAGCGGACTGTGATGAGCAACTGAAGATTTTCCGAATTTCAAAGCGTCGATCGAGGATTCCTAGGATAAAGCTATCCAGGATTGTTGTACTTTCGATGTCATCATCATCTCAGAGATAGATGAATTTCAAACTGTGGATAATCCCTCTCACTGCTGAGCGTGCCCCGGGATGGTTTGAGCCTTCTGCTAAGCCTAATGCACCTCCTGTCGAGTTCGTGAAGCAGACTTGATTGCCGCCTTAAATTCTCAATCCTTTCTTTTTGATGTAATGGTCGCATTCAGCTTGCCAAGGCCTCTGTATTTTTCTTTCTCTTGTAATCGCCTCGTCCGTCTTTCGGATGTTCAATGAATATAATGCCTCTTTACACTTCTTTATATTGACTTTTGTATATTGTCTAAGTTTTGTACATTGCCTTTACATTTGATCTTCCTTTTTACAAGTGTGACGAGCGTAAAAGGGGAAGCATGATCACAAGATAACTAACTTTAAGCATGAGAAACATAAGCACGAAGACATGACAGACAATACATCGTAACGCAATAAATCAGATAAAATTTCGTAGGCTGGACCTTGAATTCTTTGTTAAGAGAACATTTGGTTCATATGACTTTTCATTTGATCGTGCCCCGTGGTAAGTACCACGTTCATATAAAAAATCACGACAATTAATTCAAGACATGTTTTTAGACAACTCATTTGAGCTTTCATCAAACATTGCATCGGATATTCGTTTGGACAATTCATTGATCGTTTACCGGGTTTTGACAATTCATTGAGAGTTCATCGAGGTTTGACAATTCGTTGGGCATTCATCAGACATCGCTTTTGTTATTTCATTCGTTTATATGATTTTGATATTTCCTTTGATATTTCATCTGATAATTCATTAAGAGGACGAAAAAGCATCTCCGTACTACGTAGAGGATGGAGAAGCATCTCTGTCCGGGGATGCACGCTACAATTAAGGCTTAATGTAAAGGGCAAGATAGTACCTATTGAGTGCTGCATGATTCAAGCCCTGTACATTCGCCGACGAGCATTCGTCTTCTATCCTCGACAATACAGCATGCTTGATGAAGGAGGTGGCATTCTGCATGAGTTCATTCAGGGTTTTGCTCAGGTTTGTCCTCAACTCATCACTGGTTGGTCCTCCGTAAGGTGTGGTCGTCCATCCTGCCATAGATGTTTCGTTTGAGCAAGTCAGTATAAGACATAAACATATGAGTATTAGAGTCTCAGAAGTACTTATCATGCGATTGTTGATCGTTCAATGAAGCATAGTCGGAAGTCGATACTGGTCGAGAGCATCGTGTATGACCATCAGGGGACGTAGTTCAAAGACATGAGGACGTGTTCATTTCAAGGACGGGGCTGATGAGTCGTACTCTGGGGATGAGCTCAGGAATTGTGCTCTTTGGGACGTATCTTCGTAGATGTGGTTTTGAAGATGCAGCCCTGAGGTCATAGCTCGGGAGACATGCTCATTAGGACGAGCTCAAACTCAGTTGCGGGTTGTGAGCACGGGAACAGTTGACGGCGTTGGGCACTGGTTCGGATGACGGCGTTGAGCACGAGTGTACCCAACAAGTGATCAATTACATGATCGTGCACGCAGTAGTGTGATATTGACATATCACCAAGTAGATTGCAGGAAATATCAAGTATTGACAGAGTGTAAGGGTACCTTCCTTGAAGAATATCAGGTGGATAAGGCAGATTCGATAGAGGATCAAGTGATCATGATCGATCATGTCGCCACGGAGAGCATCAAGTGGTGTGAAGATCACTAAATGAAGTGGAGAGCATCAAGTGGGTGGCGGTCTTCATCTACACAGTCCTTTGGGGTCGTGGTGTGAATGACCCAAGCCCCACAATCTTCCTTCTTCTCCTATCTTTCCTTCCTTTCTCTCTTGCATTTCGAATCGTCCCTCTCTCTGATGATTCTTCACTTTATTCATAGGCTTTTGGAGTTACCATGGCTTGTGCGGTCATGATGATGTCTCTTTTACCCTCCCCGCCTGTCTTTTCTTTGAAATGCTCAGGCTAATGTTTTGACATTTTCGAGAGGGTAGTTGATCTCACCTGATTTTCATTGATCCATCCTAGGAGCTTTATTACTTGATAACAAGACGGGGGGATAGCTCTCATCTTATGTGTCTGTTATCGGTCGAGAAGCATCAAGGATGGAAAATCGAATCTTCAGAATGACAGGCCTGGCCTGGGCAGGGAAGATGATTTTTCTGAAAGGGATGCCTTGAGCTACTAATTGATCCTACTGAGCTCCCTGAATCGATGAGCACGGCTGCCAATGAGAGCTTGCTTTATGTCCTTTTCCACAAACTACTTTTGAACTTGTTTACTCATAGGAGACAGCTTCATAGCCTTTTTCTGACAATCCAAGTGCTTTCATTGATTTTCCAGATGACCACGATACTTATGTCAGTGCACCCGAGCTCAGGGCCCCTTGGTGATGTAAATGGCAGTTCGCGAAGGCTGCTCATCTTATGACTCCTTCACCACGAATTGCATTATGATCATGGCATCGAAAATCAACTCAATTCCGCTGAAGTTGACCGAATTGAGTCGACTTCCGTGATGTCCGAAGTGAAATGCACTAATATTTTAAAAATACTGGACTTCCTGCTAAACTTCCGAAAACTTCGATCGAAATAGAAAAAAATTGTTGAGAAAATGTAGCACTTGAGTGGAAGTTAACCGAAGTGTATAGAAAATATCTGTATTGAAGGACTTCAGGTTAACTTAAAAGGGTAATACTAGTTTCACTCGTTTTAAACTTACTTTCTTCATAAAGAAAGACATGTGTACTTAACATTAACCTTATTATAAATATAATTAACTTTAAAAGAGAGTGTGTTAGCATTAACCTTATTATAAATTCTAATTTTATTATTAGAGTGTGGTTAGCATTACCCTTACTATAAATTATAATTTTATTATTCTAATAATCTTATTATTATTATTATATTATGCCCATAATGACTTTTTAGTAATATTAAAAAAATCAAATAATTTCCTAATAGTATTTCATAAATTCAGAATTATTTAACTACCCATCTCTTCCTCTTCACATATTGATTCAGTATTGTAAAAACATTGAGCTCATCAATTGTAGAATGAAATAGGTTTAGAAACTAAATTGAATTTTAATTATTTATCAACTTCAATGCACATTCATAAGGCTTTTAGGTTTCCAAAACAATTAACATGGATAATCAAATAAAGAGAATACATACTCCTTCACTTGACAAAGAAGATGAAATATAGTTTAAAAAAATTGACAATCCAGAGAAATACCAAGAAAAAATTACAGTTCAGACAAGCAGACAACGCATGTCACTTAATATGATTCTCACATTTGAGCACTACATGCTTGCATCAGTAATATAATGAATTCTAGATGTATATTTATACTTAAGTATTGAATTTCTAAAGTTTCATTTTAGATTTCTAATGTTTCCTTAAAGTTTCTTAGACTTCTTTTATTTTTACATAACTTCATTGTTTCCTTAAAGTTTCTTAAACTTCTTTTATTTTTACATAACTTCATTGGACTTTAATTCTTAAACTTCCTTGAAAAGTGTCAACTTCTTTAGCGACCGAAATTTATATCGAAACCGAAATTTAATACCTTAATTATGATCGACGGGTAATTAATAAGGACTTGATCAGCCTAACTTTGATATAGGCCCCTTGCCGTCATCTGATTGCCTCGTTCAAATAACGCTTGCTCGGCCGTCCTTACTGCCGATGTTGACTATGGCTTACATCCTGCTCACATGGGCGCCGATCTGGCCGATCTGATTGACTCGCATACACTATCTTCTTACGTCACGTACATGCGGTGAATCCTTCTCATCCGAAGAGGCTTATCGTGGTCTCTTCCTTAGTCAGCTTGCTCTTAAAGGGGTTGTCATGCATCGGCGTGGATATTTGTCATGCCCCAGTCCTCTGGGAGGGGACGGAAAACGAAGCCGACGTCACACGTCCTGCCTTGGTGAGACCTCTTTTCAAGCATCATGACACGGAGAGTTTGGTCGCCTGGCTTTGCCTTGCAGGTCATCTCGGTTTGTGGATGCAATGTCGGGTCCTCCCTTAAGAGGAGATGCCCGAGATGTATGTTGTAATGCATCACTCCCATCAGGAACTTCTTCTTACATCAGACCACTTTCTAAAGCAGTAGGTCTAGTCTATGAGCAAATAACGTACATGGACGGCGGTGGGATCATTTATGAGTTTTCCATATACGGCGCCAATTTTTGAGAGGGAAATTCTTGGGATCGTCCACGCATCGTTTAGCTCAGGTTGACTGGTAGTAGGATGCAAGTATGATCACAGCTCGCCTTTGTTGATGCGTGTGGGGGCCCCTCCTGTCAAAGTCCTCTGACGATAAAGTCAGTATGTGTTGAAGATGAAGTACAAAGAACAAGCTTTGAGTAAGAGAATGTCTTAAGGCATTTCCTATTTTTGAGTAAGACTTTCTCCTTCATGAAGGGCTCTTTCTGGTAGAGATTCAGTAGTCTTTCCCCCCTCTTTCCACTCTCTTTTTTCATCTTCTTCTTTGTCTTTTCCTTTTTTTTCTGTGGGAGATCTGGGGTATTTATAGGCTTGAGTTTAAATGTCTCTGCATACTCATGAATGTTCATACATGATCATTAATGCTCATACATGATCTTCCCATTTGCTTTGTGATCATTACCAAATATATTAGACGAATCTTCCTTCATGCCGCACGTGTAAGCCTACTTTCTACAGGTTGGTTTTAGACTGTTTGTGGGCTGAGATGACCATCATTAACTCCTAATTGTCAGAGTATAGAGATCGCCGCCTGATTATTTTGTCCTGGAAGTCGATTTCGTCCTCTACGTTAATCTCGTCCTTCACGTTGATATCGCCCTCTATGTTGGTATCGTCCTTCGACCATGAAATATTGATATCATGCCTCGACCACGAGCTACGACATCGTCCTGATAACAACGATTTCGGATACCGTCCTAATAACGACAATTCCGAACACCATTCTAATGATGACAAATTCTGACACCATCCTGATGATGACGAATTCTAACATCGTCCTCTGGAACACGAATATTCTTCTTGCCCTTGTCACGCTTGTTCATTTTACGAATTTTATCTATTACAAAAGTGAATGAAAATAAAAATAGACATAGCATTTCCAAAAGTCACTTTCCTAGGGTAAAACCTGGCAACAATGGTGTTTTCAGAGTTGGGCTGTAAAATATGGCCGTTGATCATAAAATGTGCTAGGTACACATTTTAACATGTTTTATTAATATATTATTTATGTTCCACACATTTTCTTATGTCTTAGCACACCATTTGTTGATTGCAAGCACTGAAAAGACTTTTATTGTCAAATTTCACTCATGATTCCGCGAGTATATTTGCATTGTTCCTTAGAATTGAAGGGAATTGAAGGGAAAGACGAACCAAAATTTGCTACAATGGTCTTTGTATAACTCATTAGTACCAAAGACTTCTATTCTAACACGTCACAAAAAAAAAAAATTTGATTTTTTTAATAATGTTATGTTTGTTTTGATGTAAAATAGGGGAACGTAAATGAATTTCACAAAAATATCATTTTTCGCATATATTCTTTTTAGGACAATTAGTATTTCTCGTGAAATTCATTTGTTTTCTCTTATTTTATATCAAAATAAAACATAGTAAAAAATTTAATGTAATGTTTTTGAAATATATTTGTATATATATGAGATTTTTCTGATGTATTAGTGGTGTTTTGTATCTTAGACTACAAAAACTATTGTTGCATTATTGCAATTGTTTGGAAAAGATGGAGTTTTTTTTTTTTTTTTTGGGTAAACTCAATCATACCACAAGGCAATGACTGAAACAAGGAAATACTCACACCACCCAGGCAAAAAAGATGGAGTTGTCATAGACAAAAAGGGAACCAACGATACATTAATGGGAAGAGCAAGTTAGGGCCATTTTCCCTCTATTCCACTTTTTTTCCTTATATGTTCCATAAGATTAATACAAAAGATAGCTCATAAAAAGTTAACTTTTTTGTATTTTTGTTTTAAAAAAATAATCCTACATCAATTGGAAAATGGACTTCTCGGAAATGGACTTCCTTAAGACAGTCCATTTTGGAGTTGGTTGCTTTGACTTACCTTTATGGCACCTTAACCGCAAGCTTAGGTGTGAGTTTAGAGTGTGTGTCAGTATTACGTGATAACTTTTTCACCAAAATAAATCTATATATATATATATTAAAATGAAAAATTAACCGGGAGTTGTTTGGTGAAAGTGAAGTAACCATGAAGAAGTGCAGTAATAGAAGTGGAAGTCAAGGGTAAGTAGGGTAAGGACCTGTGTCAGTTGCGCCCGTGTTATGGGTACGTCAATGACAAGGAAAGAAACGTGTGAAGTAGGTCCATGGTAAGTGTAGTCCAGGTAAAGAGTGAAGTGGGTCCCAATTCCTTTGACTCACTGTTTTAGAGGTCGCCGACAAGATCTGCATCATAGATTTTTGACAGATGCTCTCTCTTTGGATCTGTCCATCACCACTACAGTTTCTTTGCAGGCTTCGGATTCTCTCTAGCCCGTGCCAGAGAGATGCTCTCGGGCCACCACATTGAAGCGACTAGTGGAGGGATAAGTCATTTCATTTCTCCCCTGATTTTTGGCTTTTCCCTATTTGATATCTCTCTTCCTTTATCTCACCATTTTATCACCATGTATCAAATAAAAGGGGGAGAAGTCAAAATCATGGGCCCCATGAAATGACTTCTCCCTCCACTTATCGCTTCATTTGTGGTGGCCAGAGAGCATCTCTCTGGCACGGGCCAGAGAGAATCCAAAGCCTTCTTTGCGGGTTAAATTTCTGGCTTTGGATTCTCTTGACGAAGTCAGAAAGGCTCCTCTCGTGTGTCCACAAAATAGAGGACATGTGGTTTATAAGTCAAATCTCACGATTTTGACTTCTTCACACACTAAGGGATATGTGGTGATAAATAGATGAGAAAAAAAGGAAAAGATATCAAGTGCGGAGAAGTCAAAATTATAGGGAGAAAATGAACTTCTCCTTTTTTCAGGTCACCTATCGCATGATGTATTGATGGCCCGATACAATGTATGGATGTCCGATACTACCATTCTGGCTTCACCAGAGACAATCCTGAGCCTAAATTTCTAGGTTACTTAAAACTAATTCACATTAAAGTAGTGTTGTCAGAACCAGATCGAACCAGACCGATCGGTCGAACCGAATAATCGGAATCAGTCCCTTCACCGGTTCCCAAACCCCCCAAAACCGAACCTAATTAAAAATCAGCCATTTTGTTGAAATCGAAAGAATTGGCCAATTGAATCAAGAACTAATTGTAAAATAGGTTAAGAACCGGTCAAATCTGGCCATAAATGAATAAAAATGGAAAAAAATATAATTTTTAAATAAAAAAGGACACTGTCAAACCAAACCAGTCGAATCATTCAAACCAGGAACCGGCCACTCAACCAGTTCAATGACTGTTAAAATTGCATTAAAGGTTATGTTTCAATAAACTTTTAAATTGACTTCTATCCATTTTGACTCTAAATTAGTCAAAAGTTTATAGAAATCACATTTGGGTATTCACATAACTTTTGACTTTATTTGAAAATCAAAATAAGTCAATTGTCAACTTCCTATGAGAATTTTCGGGAAGTTTTCTTGGTCACAACAAGTGGCAAACAATCTCTCTATCATGTAGGATAGCAACACCATGTGTTGCACTCACACTACGTCTTTGTAGAAAAATGGCAACGAATTTCCTCTACCCAAAGTATCACACTTCAGGCATAGTCTCTTCACTCGACACATGGCCATAAATAAAGAGAGAAATCAAAATATCAAGTCATTTCAATTTTATTTATGTTTGTTTGATTTCTCCCTTTATTTATCACCACGTGTCGAGTGAAGAGGTTATGCCGAGTGTAATACTCGAGCATCTCTCAGAGGAAATCCATTGCCAAAATAATTATCTTATTACCTAGCACTCCAATTACGTCATTTCAAAAAAAAAAAATTTATTAGATTTTTTTTAAGTTTTAGAAAACTGAGAATTATGTACATTGTAACCAATTGTTGTCTCACAAGCAATTGAGTAAGGTGAATTTACCGTCGAGCAAACTTTCTGATTATACATTTTTATATCTAGTATAATTTTTGAAAAGATAGTAAAAAATTGCAGACTTGAAGGATCTTCTGGCAGTTAAAGGTATGATTTACATTGATAAGTCTTTTCTTTATGATAACAATTGTTAATATTTGATTTTTGACCATTTGATTTAGGGGTAAGGCTTTAATTGTTGGGAATGTAGACAACCTTCAGTAGATTGTCCAGGAGGTGGCAGGGGGCAATTCTTTAGGGTTGGATGTGAGAAGTTGCCGTAATTCTGAAAGAAGAAAAATTGTAAGTACTTTGTATCTTCAATATAATGAATTGGTGTGGCTCCCGAGGACTTAGGAACGTTGTCGAATCTCGTATATCTTTGTGTTTTGTCTCTATTTTATTCTCTATAATCTCTTTCTATTTGATGTGTGATTTTTGTGATTCATGGTTTCTAAAATCCAAAGGGTTTATGGATTAGTTTAATTTTCAATATTAAATTGATAATTCTCAAAAATTATAAATTTTTGTCTCTAATTCCAACGAAAAGAAAGGGCCTTAGAGATTTAGACAAATTAGAATTGTAGGGTGGTTAGAATTTTGAATTGAAATAACAAGAGTACCCCTAAGGTTGTGTATATATTTTGAAATAGCAGTATCAACCTTTTCTACCTAATAACCCATTGTCTTTTTATTCATCAATAAAACTCTTATACATATCACCTGATAATCAGATTACCATCACTTTCTTAAGCAATTATTAAATTTTAACTTTGGATGCTAATCTTGAACTTTTGTTTAGCTTTCCTTCAAAAAATAAAGTATAATAAAATTAATAACTGAAGTTTTTTCTCCCTTGGAAACGTGAGAATTTAGCTTACCTTTGCAAAAGAATAGGGTTTACACTTGCAATGAACACGTACAAAGAGGGAGAGATTCAAAGGTTGGCCACCTCTTTTGAATTGTAGAGTTGCGGGGTCAGGGTTTCTTTCGAGGGTAGACCGTTATCTCAATGATTAAACGGTAATTACCTTCATTTCAAAATCACATAACCAAGGAGCATATTTATTATTTTATTTCAAATTTCTAACCACTATTATTGGAATGTGGCCTTTTTTCTTCTTTTTTTTTGTAAGTAATCTTATGTCATATATATAGAAAAAGAGAATACAACAAATGCCAAAAGCCAAAGTTTTTAGTGAGTAGTAAACTTCAATCCAAGACTTTTTAGTGAGTAGCAAACTTCAACCTAAGACTGTAGTAACAAAGAAAGAGAAGAACCTAATCAAAGGGACAAGTGCATAACAAAAAGAAAAACACCGAAAGAGGGTAACGATCTCAATCTCAATCCAGATATTTCTTCAAGTTAACTATCTCTCAACGGGTCGAGCACCAGAGAATGATTAGGTGTTTGATGCTAAAGCACATATGGGTGCAAAGAGAATGAGCATGTGATCCTCTCTTTTCAAATCATCCAAGAGATAGTTCTTGGTAAAGCGGCCCAGATCACTCCCGGGGCATCATGTTATCTCACCCTAGACCAGCAAGATAAAAAGTTATGTAATGATAAAGGAAAGACACAATCCATCCCTAGATAAGACAAAAGGTGATTTTAATAATCATACGCAATATGACATTGTAAAAGCATACGGTCCACGAATTCTTCTGCACGAAGGTATAGAAAGCAACAATTAACCATTCTCCACTCTTTTTTTTCAATTATCATACGTGAAAACTTTGTCTAAGAATCGCAGTCCAAAGGAAAAATGATCAATTAATGGAATATGATCATAGCTACCAATTTGTCCAAAATTTTAAATTTTAAACATTGTAAAGGAAAATATTTGTAAATAACACGTGAATGTCATTTTAAAGTAACAGAGGTTTTGATATGTAATTAACCCTAAATTTCTCTTTCAACGTTGAATCCTTATCCCACGAGGGCATGTCATGTCATGTCATGTCAGCCCTCGGTACAAATTGAAATTCCGAAGAGGAGTTCAAATCTCATATTTTTGCGGAAAATACAATTCCCACATTAAGACGTGGGAATCCAGTATCTTAAGAATTGAGATTCATGCTAGAACCCAGAATTTGATGTATCTACCCAAGTCCAAGTAGACGCAGCCTTGATTTTCACCTACAGGCTACAATGCACCTAAAAATAGGTTTTTTTTTTGTTCTCATATATACCAAGAGATCCTGCCCAGACGGGAGATATGAATTATTCTATACACGCATCTTTGATGAAATAAAAATAAAGGAAAATTATAAGAACAGCTTTGATATTGGTTGGAAATATTTGTTTGGGTTTTTGGATTGTTTAAGTGAAGTTAGAAGACATTTACCAATTATGACATTTTGCAATATTAACGCATGAAGAAATCGGTTTGCTTATTCATGTTGGCAAACTTAGGCTCAGTTTGGTTGCATTTTATTTTCAATTTTTATTTTTATTTTTAGAAGCAAAAATTTAGAAATTTTTTTATTAAGCATGTTTGGTAAACATGTTTCTATTTTTTGTTTTTTAAAACTATCAACAATTTTTTGAAAATCAATGAAACCGAAACATCTATTTTCGAAATACAAAACACAGAGTGCTTCACCTCCGTATACCACCACCACCACGGCACCAATACCACCACAACACCACTACGGCGCCACCACCACGGCACCAATACCATCACATCACCACCATCATGGCACCACGACCACCATGACATCACCAACACCGCCATCACGACACCAACACCACCATTTGCTTATAATTTTGTATTGTAAGGTGGCGTTTGATAACACTAAACTAAATAAGTAGAGCTTATTTGAAAATTTAGCTTATTTGGACTTTAGATTGTTAAACTTTTGGATGTCTAGATTTTTTGAACTGGAGCTTTTACCTCTAAAGGAAAATAATAGCTCATGTCATCTTATTGCTTTAGTGCTCCGTTTGTTTTGATGTAAAATAGAGGAAAACAAAAGAATTCTACGGAAAATGTCATTTTTCGTGTGTATTTTCTAATTTTCTATAGGACAATTGATATTTTCTATGAATTTCATTTGTTTTTCCCTATTTTACATCAAAACAAACATAGCATAGATGTAAAACCTTGCTTCAAAAAGATTTAGACATCCAATTAACCTTTAACTTAGTAATCTAAAGTTTAAATAAGTTCAATTTTCAAATAAGCTATCTATTTAGTTTAGTGTTACCAAACGCACCTAAATCCTTAAATGGACTAATGGGTGGTACCTTACCTGCTTAGAGAGTAATGCATTTCTATAATTTTATATATTATCATGTGGTTACCAACATAGTTAGCAAGTTAGGATTCGGGAATTATTCCTCGAATAAAATTTTTTTTTTTTAAAAAGCGGCAAACTTATAAAAAAAAAATTTGAAAATAAATCAAGGAAATGTCAGGTACAAAAATGAAAAATATATAAAATAAAATTACTAATTATGAATATTATTAACAAATATATATCATATATTAGATATTTATTCGAGACTTATTTTAAAAAATCGTGAATAATTCTTGTTTTTTTTAAAAGTCATTATTTTTTTTTTCAAAAGTCATGAATTAATTGTTCAATGCAAAGTCAGGTATTATTCAAAAAAATTTGAAAAAAATGGAAAACTTTGTAATTTTGAGAAACCAAACGTGCTTCTGTGTTTTCTGTTTTTTAAAACAAGTAATAGTTAACAATTCCAATCATGTTGCCTGCTAAATTTTTTTTAAAAAAAATAATTAGTTGTTTCCAGTTTTTAAAAACAGAAAAACAACAGTGTATCGAAACAGCCCCTTAGAAATTATATTAATTTCCTTTTCAGACAATAGGTAGTCTAAATATTGGGCCATGTCTTTAATTGCATAAAAACCTGATTTTTTTCACGATTTTTTATGATTTATTTTGTCTAAACAACTTTTTCTTAAACATGGCTGTAAAACTTTAAAAATAAACGTGTTAGGAAGGGTTTGCAATTTTCAACCCATTTATCAAGGGGTTGGGTTCGGGGTGATGTTTTGTTCACGCACCCCGAATATGACGCACCTCTAGAGACTAAATGAGCTTCCACAAAAGCAAACCAGATCAGCTGGGCTTGTAGGCTTCACACTTCTCATTCGGTGTCCGATTCTAGCAGCCACCACTCAAACTACTTGTTCAAGAAAAGAATCCCTGAAAGGTATAGCACATAAATTGTGAGAAAATTCTATCGACGAACAGGGCTTCCTGGATTCTGGCAAGTACCCAAAAACACAACCATGGGGGCGCGGTACAATGGAAAAAAAGAAACAAAGAAAAACAAAACAGAGCATCATAAGAGTGCAGAAACTGTTGCAAAATCACAATAATTAACATTCCATGAGCAATAATCCAGAGAAAAGTCCAGCACAAAACTGTTTAATGATGTATTTTTAAGTATCATCCAAATGGATTTGGGGAGGAGGGCCACTCCCAATTTGAAAAACCTGCTAAATAATTTGCTAGATCGGGAAATGGGTTAATGACAATAAATTGAAATTGGTTCTATACAACTACTCTCAAGCATGGTGATAAAAACAAAGAGAGAAATGTTCCAAGGTCAAATCTACTCGCCGGGTCTTTACTCTGTTATCCCAGAAGCTGAGTTTTCCACATCAATTTCTCCCATTCCTGTATCTTCCTCTTCTTCGCTGCCTTCATCGCCACTAACCTCCTCATTATCTTGACCCAGTTTTTTCATGTGCTCGGCAAGTAGTTTATCATCTCGTTCACTCACCTACACCAATGTGCAAAATTATATCCACAATCAAACGTGTAAGATTTCTACACTAATGTACTTGGTTTCTAAAGTTTTAAGACTTTACAGGTCCTAAAGTGTAAGATCCCATTATGCAACAAGAAACATAGAAGGGAGAAGCATGTTTAAATGGAATGAGAATATATAGAAGATTGACACTCACAGCTCTCGCTGCCTCTTTCACTACAAGTTTCCCCTTGTGGCGGTCTATTTCTTCAGTGCAAGCTGTGATTGCATTATTAAGAACCAAGATCCCTTGCTCCTGCCCAACCAGAAAAGACATAGTGTAGATAAAATGGAAATATGACAAAATGGCAGTGATTATCATTGGTCAGTGCTCCACAACTTTTTCTTGTGGTAGAAATATAAACATAGCAGGTTAACAGTCTAGAAGTGACAAGCTCTCTGTATGTACAAAACTAGGTAGAAGATCATAATATAAAGGATCAATGAGAATTTATGCCAGCTTATATTTTCTTTTGAATATTTCAGCTGTGGTATCTGTTTCTCCTTTTGTTTTGTAGCTGTAGTCTACAGCTCAGTTACTTGTGACCCCTATGTATTACTATTATTGTCTTTGCTCCGTTTTTAAAATGTGTATTAACGATAAAAAATATATGGAGCTAGGTTAACGACTGATTGTATCTACGACTGCAAAAAAAGATAAAGACTGTTTTGATCAACCTGTCATAGCTAGTTTTGGATTTCAAAACTGGCATATAATCAAAATCACCTTGAGAAAAAATTTAAGTGTTTGCAAAACATGAGATGGCAAAGAATCAAGACAGGGAACAATATGAGTTTTAAAATGTTAATGGTGTTAAAAATAAACTCAATATTACGGCTAAAAAACAAAATTGCCAAGAATATTCCAACTTTCCAAGTGAATAGTTCAAGTTAAATACAGTCTTAGCTCAAAAAGAACGAAATAAAAAAAAAAGCATATAATTTATTTGCAATATGTATATAAGAAAGCCAAGCAATGATTAATGACTAATCAATCCATATGGGACCCTTTAGTAATGGTCTCAATTTCGTAGATAAGTCTATTGTTTTAAAAACAAACTTATTATATATATATATATTTCAATTCCTTTTTAAATAGTGTGATATAACCTACTTTGAAGTCTCAAATATATTATCACTCAAAAAAATGCTTTTAAGGATCATCTCAATAGGTGAAAGCCCAAAGTTCTATGACTCGATAGCAAAAATCTGTGTAAGAAAAAAATAAATCTTGCTTTATCGATTGAAGAAAGAGAGAGATAAGAAAAGAGATAATTCAGCCTCTCTCAAGAAAGAAAAAGATAGCATCATTTTACTTAGTTTATATATAGGATAATACAAGTTTTATTCTAAAATGTAAGTTTTTTTTTTAAAATGTCTTCTAAAATACATTTTTTGCTTGTTTACAATTTCAGACTATTTGATGCTTAAACGTGATCTTTTTTTAAACACAAAAACTGAGTTTTGCTAAAAATGACTGGCACACCATAAAAACCAGCTAATTAACATCTTCACTCTACCACGAAGGGTTTACTCTTATGGGACCCAGATGGGGTTATGTCTGAGCATCCACCATCTAATTCTTTCCAGTAACCCCGAGGATGTGAAGGGAGATACAAAGGTCTATGTACATGCTTCAATCGTCATTCGCAATAGTAGTAGTCCTTAAGGTTAGGAGTTTTTCCCTGATTACCCCTCAACAGTGTTACATAGGCATGTGGTACAGGTGCCAAGTATCCATGTGTCTAGGGGTGTTCGGCACCAACAGCTTTGAAAATCCCAATACAACGGCACGGACGCACAATTTTAAAAAAATTATATATATATATATATATTATAACTCAAAATTTTTAAATAACAATAATGATAAAAAGAGGAGGGTCACTGGTCCCTAATTTTTTTTAAAAAAAAGTATATACCTAAGTTATAAAAAATACTCATATAGGGGGTAGAAATGAGCACCAAGAGAGAGATGTAAATATTGATTGTTGTTGTTACTGCTGCTCTCCTAATAAAATTGTCTATTTTTCCAAAAAAGCAACACAATTTGACAAAAAGTTCTTTGCAATTTATTTTTAAAATGACACGGCATACTTAAGGCACATGTGCCTAGTCATAATGTTGATGTCACCATGACATGGTATAGGCACGTACCAAGGAGTGTTGAGTCGTGTCCAAGTGTCGGCATAACAAAATTTGGGAAAACTGAAGTGTCTAGGTAACACTGCCCCTCAGGTTTGGGTATGTTCTCAAACTACCAAACTTTTAAAAACTCCTCCCATAACAGGCTTATGACCATTTTTCAATATTCCACATATTAAATACACCCTTCCACTACCACCAACATTTAAACAATGGTTTCTTTAGTTTCAAAAAAACAGTTGGTGGGAAGATGGGTTACATAAGTACATTAGAGAAAACCTTTTAACGTGCATGATCCCGGATAAGTTTCCAGCAACCTCCTAACCCCATTCAACTTATTTTCTCACGAAGCTCCACACTCCTTTTTGTGTAACTTTACACATTGATATTCATTTTTACCATAACCTAGAAATGTATGTTTGATTTCTATTTTTTTGGTAAACTCAATCATACCACAAGGCAATGACTGAAGGCAAATACAAGGAAATAATGGTTATTGAGTATTTTAGGGCGATTATAGAATAAATTTTTTCCTCTTGCATAAAGATTAATGCCCCCTAAAAAATCGTTCAAAAAATAAATAAATAATAGGTCCCAGTCGATATAAATTCCATTGATAATTTTCTCAATGGTCAATACATATAGATATTGGTTGATACCTGATTTAGAAAGTGGTCAATACTACTCGATATATATCGATCTGCTCCTTATCCAATATCTAACAAATCAATACAATGTTTCTTACACACAATGGTGTTGAAAATATCACTAATTTGCTGCTATGATGGAAAATGGGTTGTGGAAGGTGATGGAACGTTGAAAAATAGTGTAGAAGGTATCACTTATCGAGGTGGAAAGGCTCAATGTCCACTAGTAGATTGTAATATTACACACAAGCAACACTCGTCTAAAGTTTATTGACTTACCAATTTCAAACCACACAAGTTCGATATTACATTGAGGTCTTTTTTCGTTTCCCCAAATTTACTTCAACCAATCGGCATTTGCAATGACAATTGTTTGTCAACATTTCTTTATATGATTAAGGAACGAAAAAATATTTACCTTCTCTTGTATATAACGAATGAGGAAAGAAAAAAACATGTTTCCAAGGAAGATGATGTCCTAATCGAAATTGCTAGGGAACATGTTTGCAATCAAAAGGATGCCACTACCGAAGGCCGAGTTGACTTAACCGAAATTGTTAGAGAACATGTTTTCAAGCAAAAGGATGTCTCAACCAAAGGCCTAAGTGTCTCAACGAAGTTGTTACAATTGTGGATTTTGCTTTTGAGTGCATTTTGGATAGGTTAACTAATAAAAAAGAAAATAGTTTTCATTTAAAGATTTTGTTGAAGTTCATGATGGTGTAGAAGAGGTCAATGTTGTTTATAAATGGGGTGCGGACTTCTCACTGATAGTTGTAATCAATTTGATAGATAACGCTAGTCGCTATGAAAACTGACATCTCTACAAGTGATGTTGGTGCTCAAGTTTTTGTCATCCACCAGAATAAGTTCAGGTACCAAAATGACCCTAATTTTAATATTTGTCTTATGCATGGACAAATTTATCACCTAAACTAAATTTTACTATTTTTATAGGGTTGGCATGTCTCAGAATGTAGAATAATGAGACAACAAATCATATACCAGAGGACTTCCTGCATAGAGATGACATCAATTCTATAGATGATGTTATTAATGATGTCATCTCTACAAGTGTTGTTGATACTCAAGTCATCCTCAACAACTTACCTAGCTTCACGTACAAACATGACTACATTAACAAATTTATTTCCATTAACAAAATGTATTTCTAATATTAAGGTAAGTTGTTATCTTATAGATTTCTATCACTTAAACCAAAATATGATAGATGCTGTTTTGTAGGACTAAAGTCCTCTCACCTCGGTGAGATATAATAAGGACACGACATACAAACCTTGTGAGAATACACAGTTCGAGGATATACCAATGCACAATGAAGGTTATGATGTTGAAATTATGTTGCACGATGAGACGGTAGTCGAACTTGATCAACGTTTTAAAGACAATAATCTATTACGCTCGTGAAAATAAATTGGGAGATCCGCATTTGATGTGTCAAATGATCTTCTAACATTTTCTATTGTAATCTCCAGAGATTTCCATGCTTTCTGTAATTGGGTTTGATCCCGAACTCGCGCCATATACAATCTACCTTGGTCGAAATACACAACTTCTTGCTAGCACATTGTCTTCTCCATTTGGTACATGGAAAGAGTGTATCCCCGCATAGCTCTTTACTTAAATTTACTTGAACAATTAACTCTTAATGCATGTAATCATCAATTGCAATTTTGTCTTTTACATTGTAATGTGTATCACTTTTTATCCTAACGTATTACTTTGAATTGAAAGTTATTGCGCATCGCGTACTCATTGATAACAATCTGCAATAGATTCTTGTTTTTATAACCTTAACTGAGTTCATCTAGCGTCTCATCGTGCAACACAATTTAAACATTGGAACCTTCATCGTGCACCTGTATATCCTCGAACTGTGTATTCTCACAAGGGTTGTATACCGTGTCCGTATTATGTCTCACTAAGGTGAAGACTTCCAGTCCTACAAAACATCCATCATATTTTAGTTTAGGTGATAAAAATATTAAAGGAAACAAGTCACCTTAATCTTAGAAATAAATTTGTTAATGTGTCATGTTTGTACCTGAAGTTAGGCAAGTTGTTGAGGATGACTTAAGCATCAACAAATCAACAACACTAGTAAGGATGACATCATTCACAGCATTATTTATTGAATCGATGTCATCTCTAAATGAAAAGTCCTCTGGTATATCATTTGTTATCTCGTTATTCTACATCAGGGTGATCTAAGACATGTCAGTCCTATAAAAATAGTAGAATTTAGTTTAGGTGATATATTTGTCAATCTGGATGACATAAATGTAAAATATAGTTTGGTACCTAGACACAGGACAGTGGATGACGAAAACTTGAGCATCAAAATCACTTGTAGGGACAACATCATTCATAGCATCATCTATCGACTCGAAGTCCGCACCCCATTCATTAACAACATTGACCTATTCTCTATATGAACTGCACTCAGAATCAAAATCCATCACTCCAACAACTTCAATTGAGACACCTAGGCCTTTGGTGGAGACATCCTCTTGCTTGAAAACATGTTCTCTATCAACTTTGGTTGGGTCAACTCGACCTCCAACGAGAGCTTAGGACACTCTAAGCTTAAGTTTAAGGTTAGGGAGTAAATCTTGCATTTAGATCTAAGAGTCCATCATCATTGCATTACCCTCAAGTCACCTCGTATATGTCCATGTGTCGTGTTCGTGATCACAAGTCCGACATGGAGTCCTCACAGTTGACCAAACTTCTAGATACTCTCAACGAGTGTCTAACAAACATGGAAGCCAACATGGAGGTACGAAATACCACAATCACTACCACTGAGCAGTAGAGACCTCCATCTATCATAAAGATGATAGAGGTAGAGTAGAGGTGTTGGCGCAATGTGCAGTAGAGAGAGAGCTGGTCCACAGCTTTATGAGATCTATCAAGATCCATATAATCACAATGATCAATTAATAAAAACAATGAAGGTTGATGCCCCAAACTTTGATGGTCGACTCGAACCAAAGACCTTTCTTGACTGGTTATTGGATATGGACCACTATTTTGAATGGCATGACATATGTCACATATCTAAGAGCCGATGAGTTAGGTTTGAAAAAATGAAATTGGTGGGCCAAGTCAAACTGTATTGGGCCAATGTAGAGCGTCAGATTAAGAGAGCGGGCAAGTATCCCATTGCTCAATGGGATGAGATGAAGGAGAAACTTAGAAGAAAATATATTCCCCTCTCCTATCAACAAAGGTTGATAAACCAATGGCAGTCTCTTTGCCAATGGAACATGTCAACCATTGATTATATTGCAAAATTCGATAAATACATGATGAGGTGTAATGTAAGAGAGGATCCTCTAGTGACCCATTCTAGATTTAGAATAGGCCTCTGTCCAGAGCTCCAAAAGGAGTTGATTCCCCACATTGTGAGCACTCTTGAGCACTCTTACCAGATGGTACAGGAATTAGAGCGGTATTTGAGGCCGCAAGTCATTAAAGCATTTAAAATCTCGTGGACACGAGTTTCGACATACTTCTTTGGAGGTAAAACCCATTTCTGGGAATCAGCCACCTAAGGGTCAATCGAATACTCCATCCAATGCTAGATTCGATAAGGAAAAATGAGCTATTGGTGAGAACTTCAAGATAGTAATCAAACCAAGTGCTCTAGATGTGAAGGCCTTGGGCATTATGCATATTAGTGACCCATGAAAGACTACCAAAAAACCTGCTTCTTGAGGAAGAAGGCCATGAGCCTAACATTGGAGAGACTGATGAGGACCGTGAAAACAATAATGAACCCAAAACAAAAGTCATTCACATCATCAGTCCTAAAGAGTTTGAAAATGAGGCTAGAGAATACTACGATTTTTGCACTTGTTAATAAAGAAACTTCCTCTAAGCCTAATGAGAAGTACTCACAAGAGGTGGAACCCGTGTTGAGAGAGTATCAGGATATATTTCTTCAAGAGTTACCCAATAGGCTCTCACCAATGCGTGACATCCAGCACGCAACTACCCTGTTACCTATACCAAAACTCATAATGTCTGATAGTGATGTAAAGTTCATGAATTATTTCTGAAAGACACTTTGACACATGATGGGCATCAGACTTCAGTTTACATCTGCCTACCACCCACAGGCAAATAGCCAAACTGAAATTTTTAATAGGAGTTTGGGTAACTTGTTACAATGTCTAGTTGGTGATCATATCAGGACGTGGGATCTAGTGTTACGTGTATCTGAGTTTGCATGTAACAAATAACAATTCTGTTAAGAGAACCCTAGGCACAAGTCCATTTGAGGTAGCGCATGGTTATAAGCCTAGAAAATTTATAGATTTCAATCTCATTTCAGCTACACATAGGCCATGTAAGTCTGCACACACATTTGCACATCATATTCATGAATTGCTTATTGAGATTAAGAAACGGATTACCATGAATAATGATAAATATTAACTTGATGTTGATTCACATCGTAATTACAAGGAATTACATGTGTGTGATTTTGTGATGATTCAGATTAGGCCTGAGCGATTCCCACAAGGGGTTACAAAAAAACTACAAGCCCGCAGTGTTGGTCTCATTCAAAGTATTGAAACGTGTTGGTTCCAATGCATATATTCTAAACCTTCCACTGGACATGGGTATTAGCCCAATATTCAATGTGGAGGATCTTGCGCATTTTCGAGGTCAAGCAGTCTCACCTCCTAACCAATTCTCTAATCATGACACTCTACTTGACCAGTCCCTACCACCATTACCACCTCCTCCACCACCCGTACCTCACAGAAAGGAAGAGATTGATCATATCTTAGATGAGCAAGTGGTTTCCATCAAACATGATCTTGTTAAATGAAAAAATCGATCAAAAGGATATTGCACATGGATTACTAGAGACAAGCTACAAAAGATTGATCCTGACATCTTGAATCGTTAGTATAGTTATGATTCATCGGGGGTGAATCCTTTTCAGTCGGGGAGAGATGATTCAGACATCCACCATTAAAAGGAGTATAAAAAGAAGAAGAAGAAGGCCCATGTCACTTAGGGTAGATGATTTTGGGTATTTTAGACCTCATATGCACCACATTGATCATTAGGAAGACCCCACATTATAAAGATGTGCATATGGGCTTCTTTAACATGTTTTTAAAAAGCCCAATGAGTTAGACTTTTAGTTAAAGAGGAAACAACTTATTAGTATAGTTTGAGTATTCTAGTTTTTATAAAAGTAGGGTTTATATCTATTTAAACTTATATTTTTCTGTTGTAATTTTATAGTTGATTAATTTTATAAAAGAAAGAAGGAGCTTTTTGAGCATACTCCAGTGATTGAAAATTTGGTGTGATGTCATAGGATTGAGTCCCAAAGGATTCTTGGCATGATGCCATGGGAGTAGGGATTAAGCCAAAATTCTCTTGCAGGGGGGGCTAACAATGGGGGTTCGGGGGCATCGTCTCCGATTTTATTTTTTTTAAGGCCAAGTTCATGTGCCATCGCATTTGTTTGTGTCCGTTGATAAAGAATATATTTTTTTCCTCGAATGTTTAGGGGGGCTAGAGTCCCCCATCGCCGCCCCTCCCAGGCTACACCCCCCTCTTATCACTGCAGGGTTTTTTTTCCCAAAATTTCAGGGGGGGCTTCAGGCCCTCTGGGCCCCATGTGGCTCCACCTTGCATGGGAGTGATTCCCAAAGAATTCTATGCCTCCAAGGTAGGTTCTTGATCTTCTCTTTATTCTTCTCATTGATTTGCTGTTTTCATTAAAACCTTAATCAATCAAACCCTAGATCTCTACTCTTTTCTTTGCTTTCTTCTTCATCTTTTTGTTTTCTTGCAAAACCTAACCAAACCCAACCCTATAATCCACTCCTACTTGCTTCTGCCCCACTCTAACAGCCCAAACCTTGTTGTCCCCTGCATCCTACAGCCCCTATACCCCTTCCCTATTGCTGCCACCTGTTCCCAACCCAACCTAGTGGCTTCTGTAAGTTTCTCCCTGCCCTAACTGCTGCCACAGCCATATAACTGCATTATATAGCTGCTGCACCACCCCCAGATTTATTCCCTGCAGCTACAGCCCTACAACTACTACTTCTATCCAACAACCTTGCTGTCTCAGGCCATACAACCATGTTTTGTTATTGCAAAATTCCTAACACTCATTCTATATATTCCAGCAACCCTAGATACAATCTTTATTGAAGTCATAATCCCTAGAAAAGGTTTGAAAACCTACATTGGATTGAGAGCCAATCCCTAAGGTTGTGGGAATATAGAATTTCATACAACCCTCATCGAACTAAGGGTCGCATGACGTGGTCTCAAATTGTTATAAATTCGCTTTCTTGAATTTTCTTGATTAATTATTTGTGATAAGATTGTTATTTTATAGTTTTCCTTATTATTGTTAATCAAATCTTGATCTCAACACAGTATATTTTAGGCCATTGCATAGTCCTACATCAAACATCCTCTTGGTTGCAAACATGTTCTCTAGCAACTTCGATTGTGACATCTTCTTCCTTGAAAACATGCTTTCTTCTTTCCACCTTCATTATGTCCAAGAGAAGGTAAATATCTTTTCATTCTTTAATCAAATAAAGAAATGTTGACAAATCCTCGTCATTGCAATATTGATGGGTGGAATTGGATTCGGGGAAGGGAAGAAAGACATCAATGTAATATTGAACTCATGCGATTTGAAATTAATAAGTCGATAAACTTTAGACAAGAGTTGTTTGTGTGTAATGTTACAATCCGCAAGTATACATTGCGTCGTTCCACTTTGATAAGTGATACCTTCTGCACCATTTTCCAACCTTCCACAACCCATTTTCCATCATAACAGAAAATTTGTGATACTTTTCAACACCATCGTATGTAAGAAACATTGTATTGATTTGTTATATTGAACTTTAGACTTGAATATACTACTATTCTCCAAATTACTCCCCTAGTATCTAAAATAAATGTTGACAACTTGGTATCGTCCACGGTCAATACATATTGATATCGGTATCGATATGTATTGACCATTGGGAAAATTAGCATTGGAATTTAATCAATTTATATCAACCTGTCTATACATGGTCCAACTTTAGTATCGATATGTATCGACCTATCAGGAAAATTATGTGAAACTTATATTGACCTGATCAAAATACTAGTTGAGCTTTAGTATTAGCCATATCGATCATTAGCACGTTTTTTTCCCATGGACTTTTTTAAAAATTTCTTTTTGGAAGAGAAAAACTCATTTTAAAATCGCCCTAAAATACTCAATAACCATTATTCACAAGATATATGAACAATAGAGTTGAATTGAAATCAAACATGCTTTTCTAGATTATGGTAAAAATAAATATCAATGTGTAAAGTCACACAAAAAGGAATCAAGAGCTTCATAAGAAAACAAGTTGAACGGAGTGAGGAGTTCGCCGAAAACTTGTCCGGAATCATGCACGTCGAAGGTTCTTTCTCATGCACGTACGTAACCCATCTTTCCCACCAACTGTTTTTTTTTTTAAGATAAAGAAACCATTATTCAAGTGTTGGTGGTAGTAGAAAGGTATTTAAGACTTCTCATAAATAAGGAATTATGGAAAATGGTCATAAGCCTCTTGTGGGAAGAGTTTTTAAAAGTTGGGTAGTTTGAGAACATACCCAAACCTAATGGGTAATCAGGAAAAAAAACCCTTAAACTTATTTGAGAGCGATAGCTCTATTATCACTAGATGAAGTGTGATCTAAAAGACTTTTGAGTGCCTTTGTAGCAGGTTGTCTAGAATTGGATTAAATGGAATAAAAAGATAATTGAAGAAGCCCTGCTGTTGGGGCTACGACAGAAGAAAAAGGATCGTTCCAAGTTGATGATTGCCAAAAGCAGACCTTAGCCTTCTTCTCTGCATCATTAGTTGCATAGAGAACACAAAGATCATCATCATCCGTGCCTTATCGGCAACACGGATCTTGTTGCACCATTCCATTCTATTAAAAGCAGACAACACGAAGATAAGATCCTTGAAATGCATACAAGTAAATGGCATCTCTCTACTGACGAAGTAAAAAACGGCTTCATAGGACCTCAATCCTTTCCCTATTATCTGAACATTACAATCTGGCTCCATTTGTTTGGAGGGAAAATAGGTGCACATAACAATTTTCCAAGAAAATAATATTATGTGTGTTTGGCAGGCTGGAGAATAAACATTTTGTCAGAACTAATTCCCCAAAACAAATTAGTTTTCCCTTGTATTGAGGAAAAAAATCTTCTAAAATGAGAAGTTATTTCGGGGAAAATTTCCCTTTTCCACCATAATTTATCTTCCAAAGAAACGGACCCAAATGGATTTTGAACAACATAAAAGTTATACCAAAATTGATATGATGATCAAAAGGCAAATTACCACTTGCATCCCCTCTGAACAAAAGAGGCTAAACATAACATTGTGAAGAATCGACTCTTTTAGACTTTTACTCTTCTTGCACATTATGGACTATCATGTAAAAACAGTGGATGATGAAAAAACCGTACTGCTTGAGTGGAAAAATGACACAGAAAAAGAAAATTGCCCCAATATAATGCAGCAGGCACTAAATTGAGCATAAAATAGGGAACGACATAGCAAAGTGAACAAATCTAAACTTCAAGAAGATTCTTACTGACCTTGTCAAGGGTCTGAGTTGTAAGAACATAGAGTGGAGGAGCAACCAGTTTAATCTTCACTGGGCAGTCATTATTGCCAGCAGCTTCAGCTTTCCGCATAGCTTCCTAAAAATTAAAGATCAAAATTAGATTTAAAAAATAATATCTTTGGGACTAAAAAACACATCGTGTGTGGAACTTAAATACTTAATCACCCGTTAGGATTTCTATTTTTTTGGTTTATAGTTCTTTTGAGTTTAGGAATCATAATATGTTTAGTCTCTCTTTACCCCTGGGTTAGATGCTTTAAATATGAAGGTATCTATGATTTATTTTTAAAGTGAAGAGTGCATGAAAATAGATTTTCTCTGTGAAGAAAAACAGGAGACTTCATGCAGGGATTGTGAAGAACATTAAGGAGATGTGCTCAGTGTTGTTTTTTCTTCCAAATTATCATAGTGAAGGCTGAATCTCTCCATGGACATAACCCACGAAAGGTTAACAAAGTAAATGTCTGTTTATGATCTTTATTCTTTGGCATTTTGCATGATTATCCTATTGGTTTTATTGCTCAATCCTAACACACGCTCCATTACAAAATCACGGATCTTGCGAGTTGCAACTGATGAACCCATCAGCGAAAAGGAATAGTGACAAAAAAGGATGCAATCAAGACCTTAATGTGAAGAACACCATCAAACTGGAAGCACTTCATCTCAATGTCTGCACGAATCTTCAACGGTTGTGGGGTCATTCGCCTCCTAATATTTTTTATCAAAGCATCTTTCACCTCCGCAGACATAGCAGGCATCACCTTAGTAACCTGAAACAGGGGTAAATGGATATGATCTTGAGCATCAACATAAAAAAGTGGCACACAGACCTTATTTTTACCAACATTACCTCCTGTCCATCAGGACCAACTTCTTTAACTTCGCGTGTGAGGGAATTTAGGACCGAATCAGGATCAGTCACAACTAACTTGAATGCCTGCTCAAACAATAAAGTTAAGGTCCAACAGTTATTTGACAAGAAAAGAATTCCCACAAAAACTGGTCTGCAAAGTCACCTCAAAAGCATGCCCATATTTTCGGTACAAAGGCCACCCAACATGGATATACAGATCCTGCCATGAATAACTAACATTTAAATAAGCCATGAGGAGAATAAAAAAAATTGAAAATTTCAACAGCATTCTCAGTACATCTTTTGATTATGCATAGAACATATAATTATATAAAAAGAAAAATCAAAATATGAATTACCCCAGGCTGGAATCTAGATAACAAAACAAAAGAAAGGATAAGAACAACAAATTATCTACATCACTAAATGCTGGGAAGGAAAACAAAGCTATCAACTGGCTGTTACATAACATAGAGGTCACAAAATTAAAGAGCTTCCATTTGACAATTAAAAGCCCAACTAAACATGATTCATTTACGGCTCTACGCTATATCTTTCATGCAAACAAGCAAGATAAATTTAAACAGAAGGAAGTCGACAGTACATAGGAGACTAAACAAAATTGAAGTTTCTCCCGAGTTGACCACTAGCAGATAGAATTTGTTTCAAATACAAACCAAATATAATACCAAGTTACTTAACTATTCAACCGTTCAGGTTGCCGGTTTTAGCTGGGTTTGGGGGCAACCGAAAAAGTCCAGGAAAGGAATCAGACAGAACTGCGAAAGGGTCCGATTCCAATCCGACTGACTTATAGGCTCCGGGTTTTGAAACATTGGTTTGATAGTTGTTACTTGTTACTACAAATAAATCAAAATTGTGACTGCTCAAGCTCACACCAGTCATAACTTATATACTATATAAAAAAATATATAAAAAGAAGTGCCAAGATGAATGGATACAAAATGTACACAATTATATTATATTGTTGGTTAAAACATCTATCATAATCATGATACTAAACATTGAAGGATAATATTATGGAGGCAAGAAAATGAAAGAATGGAGGCAAAATTTCAAGTCACTAATGTAGCCTCCCAATTAGGAAGACAATAAAGTACGGATACACGATTATGACGATGATGATAATAGCATCCATTACCCTTAGAGTTTGAAATAGAGCAGTTAAGTTCAACGAGCATTTCTTGCGAACCAAAGGAAGGCAAATCATATGCAATGATTTGGCTCCATGAGGCCGTATTTTGATTCTGTTTTAAATGAGGTTGGTAGAAGTTCATCAAGTGCAGGTAGCTGGTAGGGCCCATGCTAGGACATCAAGTGCTAGTGAAGTCACCAAGTCAGAGTCCGGGGATAATTTAGTGAGGGAAATTCAAGAAAAAATTCAAAAACATCAAAAATAGAGAGAATCACAACTTGTGAATAAATAATTGTAGAGGGGTTTTTTGATCTTTGAAGAAATGGGGTTTACTGCAACCTCAATCTAGCCTAAATCTGATATCCAGACCGTTCTAAATTGAGTTATTTTTGGGAGAAATGATTCAGAGAACACAAGAAGGAAAAGGGGAAAAAGAAGGAAATGGTTTAGAGGGAGAGAAGAAAGAACGATGAAGAAAAGTAGTGACAGAATATTTTTCTTGATGAATCCTTTACTTTCTCTCTCTGTAAATTCTATTTTGGAAAATCTGATTGTTTTTGGAAAATCTTCCGGGAACTTGAAAAAAAATCTCTCTCTATCAAAGAGGGGTCACCTCTATTTATAGGTGTTTATCAAAATTGTAACCAACTTGTACAGCTGTCATAACCGTTTTTGTAACTGACTTTTAGAGAGAAAAATATTGGATTCCATCAAGATAAAGGCGTTTTGTCACTATACCTCCTTTAAGCTTTTATGACCAAAGCTTTCACATATATTCTTCAAAGGTTAAAAGCGGTATTTACAATATCCATCTTTTAACAAATTCTATCTAAACCCTCCAAACCACAACTCATCATCCTCCCCCAAAAGCAATTGGTAACTACATCGTGAAAGCGGGTCATACGCTTTCATGGTGTACTGTCCTACTGAGGTAATATATTAGTGTTCAGACAGCAACACTCCTCTAGAGTAATATCATGATAAAATAATACGATAAAATCATCTAATGATCATCTCAAGCTATGGGAAACATAGGTGTTGACGAAGACACCTTTCCCGTAACTCAGGTCCAATAGGAAATCATAGGTGTGACCAAGACACCCTTACGTAGCTCAGGTCATAGGAAACATAGTGAGGGAAACATTCCCGCCCATTAAGAGACATGAGGAAATCATTCTTACTCGACTTAGATATCCATGTTCAGAAACTGAAAGAATGGAACATCCACATTCACTGATACGCATCCAACCGTTAGAGCCTGAAAGCAATCCTTTCGATACAGGATTAGGACTTGAGATAATCGAGCAGCCATTACCCTTAATAGTTAAAGCCGACAGTATGCCAACGAGCTCTTGCGAACCAAAGGAAGGCAAATCATATGCAATGATTTGGCTCCATGAGGCCGTATTTTGATTCTGTTTTAAATGAGGTTGGTAGAAGTTCATCAAGTGCAGGTAGCTGGTAGGGCCCATGCTAGGACATCAAGTGCTAGTGAAGTCACCAAGTCAGAGTCCGGGGATAATTTAGTGAGGGAAATTCAAGAAAAAATTCAAAAACATCAAAAATAGAGAGAATCACAACTTGTGAATAAATAATAAATACAAATATTCCATATATCAGTGTTTATCTAGGACTTTTTCACAAAGTTGTAAAATAATTTGTTTTTAATTCGCAAAATTTAGGACTTTTTGAAAGGTGATTTTTGCAAATACTTGATGAATTAATCATTTGACAAAAAAGTCACGAATTATTCGGGACACTTTCACTAAAAATGGAGAACTTTGTTACTATGAATGTTGGTGGGTTGGGTGTTGGTACTTCGACCCAACATCCATTTCGTAATAAAGTTGTTGATGTGCAACCTATTTAGATCCCTTGTGCAGCGCATTACATTGACCTAATGTTCAAGGATATCAAGAAGAAACCAATGGTGAAAAAGGTTGTCGATTACGTAAGAAGGTTGACGAACTACATTTATAACCACGGTTTGATGCTCCTATTGATGTGGAGACGTAAGAAGGTTGACGAACTATATTTATAACCACGGTTTGATGCTCCTATTGATGTGGAGACATAAGAAGGTTGACGAACTATATTTATAACCATAGTTGACGAATTATATTTATAACCACAGTTTGATGCTCCTGTTGATGTGGAGGGGATCATGCGCCCTCTAGGGCATTCTAAAGAAGAAAGATGAGTTAAAGGCTATGTCTCATTTGAAGAACGAATAAAATTTGAGAATAATGATTGTTTGCACGAAAAAGACTAAGGAGACAGTGTCTAGACCCAGGTTATGGGATGATGCACATATAGTGGTGAACGTACTAATATCAATGATCAATCATGTAGCTCTCTCATTTAATATATTTTGCTTGATTATCGTTTTTTTTTTTTTAAAAGCGCTGAAAATGGTCCAGTGCAACAAAAGGCCTATGATAGACTTCGTGTACGAAGCAATTAGGCAAGTGAAGGAAACCATTAAGGTGATCACCCCCACTCTTATTCTAAAGTTGGCTACTTGAAGATTATACATTACGTGTGGGCAAGCCAGCACCTTCTCTTCATTCAGCCAGTTATTTAAATTTCTATATTTTGTACCTCCATTTCTTTGTTCAAATTATGAATTTTAGTATTTAGCTTTATCAATTGTCATTGGATCCAACTTATTATTGAAACCCAAAGAACAAATACAATTATGACCTTAGGAACAGAAATGATATACCCATTATGTTATAATTTGGAAGATGTGATTGCAACACCAGGACCGAGTGCGAAATTGCCTTCGGCTTGCGAGCTTAGGGAGTTAAGTGTATGTCCGATAGCATCTTTGTTTGGGGATCAAAATACTGCATTTTATGTATTCAAGTTGAGACATACACTACTTTTGCAAGTGAAGTGGTTTATGGATTCAATCCAGTAATTTGGCCTAAAAGATGGCATGACAGCATGACTGGACGAGAGAAGTGTAGGTGAATATTATCTTATTTTTCTTTTATTCATAGGGGAAATGAATTTAATAAGACCTATTTGACTTTGCATGTGAATGGTGGATATTGTATGGAATAGATGCCCCCCCCCCCCCCCCCCAAAAAAAAAAAAAAAATTTGAGGAAAGAAACCGTATGAATGCTATCACAGAAGTAATCTTCCTCGGATTGGGAGAAAAGCTGAAGCACTTCCTCTCTCATCCACTCTATGTAGCGTCATCAGCTCGGACACGAGAACCTCCAAGAGCTTATATGCGTGCATTACAAGTCAAGTTAAGTCTTTGGATGAAGTACCAACAGCAATGTCAAAACAAGGAGGATTACACAAATTCTACTGATTCAAGTGACATCTTTTGATAGGAAGAGAATGACCTAAAGGATATCGAAGAGCCAGTATTGAACGAGGCAAGGGGTAGGTCAAGTTCTCATATTACACATGAGATGGGTGTTAATGTCAACCCATACACGGCTACACAGCAACAGTCACAATCACAAGCTATTGTCGACAATGAGAATTGCACAAATTTACCGAAGGATACAACATCAAAAAGGAATGGAAGTACAAATGATGGCAATGACGGTGGCATGGTGGCACACAAACGGTGGTCTAGGCAATGGGTTGTAGAAAATCAAATACCCATGAGCCCATTCATGGTGGAGCATGGTTGAAAGGTGGAGCATGGCTTCAACCATGCCACTCAGGACAAAGACCGTGCCACAAATTCGAGGAAGCTATATCAAACATACCTGGGGCAAATATACCGGTGGTGAAAATAGAAAAAGAAATGTCCATTCTCAACAGAACCAAGATGGCAAGATGTATATTCTTTGGCAGGAACTTGAAAAGGTATGAGCATTACATAGTTTTAAATGGTATGAGCATTAGATTGGGGTGGGTGATGCTTTTTTGACTGCTTCATATGGGTAAGGGAAACCAAACACCAACCACAAGGTCCACAACAAACAATCCCAAGCATCTAGATGAGGCACCATGGACAACAGATATGAACTATGCTAAGTTGGACAAGGACCCCATGACTAAGGTATTGGGCCTATTGGCAAAGGTTACATAATTGGAAAGGGTGGTCTTTCATGTGATTATAGGTGTCGCCAAAGCGACATGTCCTAAGCCCAGTACCGTGACCACCTAGAGCAGCAACTTCGTTGCCCATTCGGTAGGATATAGAGATGATGATTTTGAACCACAACATAACTCTGTGGTTATGCCTTGTGAGTTTATGGTGTGGTATGATGTAATATTTTCTTTTATAGCGATATCTTATTTTGTGAAACACTTAGTATGTGCAACTGTGACCCTAGAGTTTCACACAAGTGCAACAGCTTATGTCATTTGTAATTGCTGTCACATTCCTACTCCAAATGGTTGACATAGGTTAAATAATGGGTCATAACTTATAACTATAAGTGTATCGATTAAAAAATGAGTTTTGAGTACCTGTGTATCGATACTTAATTTAAGATGATCACAATGTACTATATTAAATAAAATATTTTACGAATAGCAACAAAACGAAAAGAGAAAGGTAAATGAATTTATTTTTCCTGATTTTTTTTTTTGATCAATAAACTCACTTTATTAAAAGAAAAAGGAAAGACACAAGAAAGGTTCAGAAGCCACTGAGTTTACAAGCAAGTAAACTCAGATCAGGCCAAAACATCCAAACTAACACTCCCCCCCATGAAAAAACTAATACAGAATGTCCTCGATTTCCTCCCTGCTACAATGTAAGCCTACCCACTCCAAAACTACCATACAAATACGATCACATATCCGGGGCACCGAAGACAAAATATCTTCAAACACTATGCGATTTCTGTCTTTCCATAGAATCCAAGAAATATCCCCAGGAAGGACTCCCCAAATCTCCTCCCAAACTCCCGCTCCTTTATCCCGATACCAACAATCAAGGAGATGACGAAAAGATGAAGAGAAAACCTAGGCCACTCTCAAACGGGAAAGAAAGAAACACCACACCTCCTACACTACTGGGCAATGCAATAGAAGATGATCCACTGTTTCTTCCGCTTGGAGGCACATGAAACATCTGTTAGCCAAACTCCAACCCCGATGTTGCAAATGATCCCCTGTTAGGATCTTATCCAACGAAGCTGTCCAAAGAAAGAAGGAAACCTTGGAGGGTATTCCGGGATTCCACACCACTCTATGAGGATAAGAGCCTCCCGAAGAAGGAGACAACGACTTAAACAACAGTCGAAAGGAGAAACGCCCCAGACTACTCCTAGACCACATCCTGCGATCCTTTACCTCTGGGCACAAACCTGACGAAGTAATTCACTCCAAAAGCCGAGCTAAGTCGCTTATTTCCCAATCATTAAGATTTCAACGCATCATAGGACACCAAACGACTCCCTCGGTACTTCTCTCATAAGAGTCCTCCACAAAAACATCTCTATCAGTAGAAAGAACAAATAAGTTACCAAAATCATCCTTGAACCGCGTCGAACCTGACCAAATATCCTTCCAAAATCGTATCTCCGAACCTCTTCCCGCCCGAAATGTAAAGAAAGGCACCACCAAGCCAACATGAGCCATGATCCCCTTCCAAAACCCCAAACCATGGGGGCCCCTTACCTCTCGAGCAATCCAACAAGAAGTCTCCTCATATTTAGCTATTATCACAGCCCTCCACAAACTTTCTCTTTCCTCTCCGAATCTCCATACCCACTTCCCCTAGCAAAGCTTGATTCATCTGAATGAGCGGCTTGAGGTTCAATCCCCTTCTTCCTTAGGCCTACACAACTTGGACCATTCTACTAAATGATACTTTCCGCTGTCCTCTTTATCTTTCCATAAAAACTCTCTCTGAATCCTCTCTATGGTATAAGCTACTGATCGAGGCATGGTGAGAGAAGACATAAAGTAAGTTGGGAGGCTTTGCAACGTGCTCCGGATCAAAGTCAATTTTCCCTATTTTGATAAGTAGGATGCCCTCCATCCTGACAATCTTTTAGAAATGCGGTCTAATATGGGATTCCATACTGATTTCGCCTTATAGTGCACTCCTAAAGGCATTCCAAGATACATGGAAGGGAGAGACCCCACTCCACATCCAAAACAGATGGCAAGATGATCTAGTATAGGGACCCCCCCCCCCACCTTCAGAATTTCAGATTTAGCTAGATTAATTCGGAGGCCTGACACCACTTCAAAACAACCAAGAAGACATATGATAAGAAGAAGATCCCTTCGCGATGCCCGATAAAAAATGAGCGTATCATCCGCAAATTGGAGATGGGAAATCCTCAACCCGAACTGGCCGACAAGAAAACCTTCGAAAAGAATCCCTTCTGCTCTTGATAACATTCTTCTCAAAGCTTCTATAACAATGTCGAAAAGAAAAGGGGATAGGGGATCCCCTTGCCTCAATCCCCTAGAGCTGGGAAAGAACCCCACAGAACTTCCGTTCAACAGGATAGAAAAGGAAACAGACAATATACAAGTCCGCATCCACGTCCTCCATTTCTGCCCAAATCCCATCCTGCCTAAGATGTAGAGAAGGAAATCCTAGTTAACATGGTCGTAGGCCTTCTCCATATCGACCTTACAAAGAATACCCGGATTCCTTTCTCGCATCCTAGAATCAATACATTCGTTTGCCACAAGAATTCCATCTATAATTTGGCGACCACCGACAAACGCGTTTTGTTGGCAGGAAATTAGAGAGGCCATCACTATCTTGAGACGAGTTGCCAACACCTTAGAGAGGATCTTATACATGCTACTCACCAGACTAATGAGCCGAAAGTCTTTGAGCTCCACCGCCCCTTCCTTTTTTGGAATCAATGCAATTATGTAATTAGACACATTTCAAGAACTTAGTGATTCTAGGTGTTGGGAGACCTGAAATGACAAATTTACTTTTCCAGTGGCCTTGTTTTCAAACAATTTTGGTAAAAAAAGGATCATACAAAAGAACTATTCAAGATTAATTAGCCATTATTGGTTGAATTGTATGCCACAACTCATGCAAAAGAACTCTTTAAGATTAATTTGTCATTATTGTTTGAATTGTATACCACGTGAGAACAGGTTTGACATAGTACTAAAACTCGGCGAGTTGACTCGAAACTCAGCAGAGTCAACTCGCTTGAGACTCTGCTTGAAAAACTCAGTTCTGAATAATCGGAGAAAACTCGACAAGTAAGGCCGAGCTGGGTCGATTTATTGACTCGACTCGAGCGAGTTTTTAATGGGACACATGCATGACGGATTTTCTTCACTAAAATACTTACAATGACTTTTATTACCCCTTCTTTCACAGTCGTCACAACATGGTGGCCGCCTTCCATTACCATTATAGAATGATCTACAACAAACACCTAATGGGTAGGCTATAACAAAGAAAACCTACCATGTTCGTTATTAACAGATCAACAACAAGTCATTTTCTGTTTTACAAGAACAAAACCACAACATAACATAGTCTTGGAGAAAAAAGGCTCCAGAAGAATTTGTTTGTCTGGTCTGGCAAAAAAATAATTGAAATTATTTTTACCACAAATTGTTAGAAAAGCTTATCTTGTTTGTTAGTGGTAGTGCTGCCTTCGTTTGGGGTTGTTTAATATCTATCATGAATACTAGTTATTTGATGATACTCTTGTTAAAATATTAGATTTTTATTTTATTTTTTTTATCTAGTTTTATATAACACACACACACACACATATATATATATTTCCGAGTCGGCCGAGTCGAGTTTTTTTCGAATCTTCCAAGTTACTCGACCCGGCTAACTTCCGAGTCGAGTTTTTGAACACTGGGTTTGAAATTGTTAATAACTGTAGCAAATTTTTGACACACAAGGTTGAATTAACATTCAGGATGGATTAGGTTATGCAAAACAATGGATCAAAGTAATTAGACTTCACTGTAATAACTAAACAAAGCAACAGTGGCATACTGGCACAATACTTCCTGGGATCCACTTTTATCCCCTATTGAGTAAGAAGACTTCTGGTCAGACCAGACATTGTTTAATATAAATCCACTCCAACTTTCCTCCACAAATGAAGACATTACATTTAAGGTAAGGAAAACACAATATGTCTACTCAATGAAGCAGGACATAACATAAAAGTACAAGACTCTTGTCTACAAAGCAAAAGAAATACATAGAAAATGAGCTATGCAAGAGAATGGATTTTCAACCTCTCCAAGCTGTTAATCTTTCAACCAACAAAAAACAAATCATTGATTTGATTGATGCTTAGTATAACTGAGCAGGCCAAATTGAGGACAAACTCCCTAACATTGTCTTGGTGCTTGCCTTGTTCATTAACAAGGGCACGCATGTTAACTCGTATGAAAATATAGAAGACAACCTGATGCGAACATTGAATCATCCAGTGTTAGAGTATTTACCAGCAGGGGAGGATGAGAGCACATCTATACAAGTCTCCCTATGGATGGATGACTTGCATATGGGTTTAGTTCGAGCTATCTAGGGAGATCCACCATTGGATCTTGTCCAGGAGGAATATTTGCCGTTAGATCGCGATATGCAGAGAGATCTACCGTCGGATCGAGAGCGTGAGGATTAGAGGGTTAAAATTAGCCCTTGGATTCTTTTAATTTGATATTAAGAATTATTCTTTTTATTTATTTGAGTTTATCTTATTAGTAATGGCTGTCTTGTAATTCTTAGGGTTTTTTTTATTAGTAGACACTTTTGTAATAACTAAGATTATGTTTTTTATTGTTTTTTTATAAGTACTGTATTTGGAAATTAGTAATTTACAGAATTTTATGAATAAAGAATACTTTTGATTTCTCCAGTGAATGGAATGGTGTGAACTGTGAAGCCATGTTGTGAAGCAAAAGGTAACCCTAGATCTCTTTTTTCTCCATTACTTTTCTTTATTTTCTTGTTTACTTTGCAAACCTAAATCAACCAAACCTTAGAACACATATCCCATCTGTCCCCCCCTTGCTGTTACACCCCCGACCTGTTTCCCATTGCTGTCGCCCGCTGTACAGCCCCCCTTACAGTGCAGACGCAACCCTACAGTCTGTCTCCTGCATCTACCAAAGCCCCTGCACCTGTTCCCTTTGTTCTACAGTCCTATTCCCAAACCCTAAATTGCTGCTACAGCCCTATACAGTCTTATAGTGGTTACCAAACCACCCTAACCCTACCCCTTTGTCTACCGCAACCCTTTCCCAAATTTCCTAGACTGTCACACCATAGTGACAAAGTCGGGGTTCGGGAATAATTCGGCTACGGTCTAGTTTAGAAAAATCCGAATAAATTTTTTGGGAAAATCTCGAGGGAATAATAATAATTATAAAAAGTTCTAACAATTTGATTAAAATATATATAAGTAGTTTACTTTGTCAAACTAAAAAAAATTATTGCGAAATTCAGGAATAATTCACAAAATCCGTGAATATTTCGGCAAACCTAAAATGCACGAATAATTCAAAAAATAATTGGACACCTAAAATTCGCAAATAATTTTGAGTTTTTAAAATTTTGGAGAATTTTGTTACTATGCCTTTCCCCCGTCCACTAAACTGTTGCACCCCTTATCAGGCCTATTTCTTGGCTGCACATATGGAGAAAGAAGTTGGTGCACGACGAGGCAGGCAATGTGGAAGAAGTAAAAATAATGTTGGCAACTTGGCATTGACAAAGAAATAATAGGCAACCCCCTAAAAGATTGATGGAGACAAAAATCAGCTAAACATTTTTAAGAAAAAGAAATAAAACGCATAAGAGAACAGCTTAACTATCTTGAGAGAGGTTCAGTCTTATCCGAATTGTGGATATGCAACTAGGCTGTTTGGTGGAAGAATTTGATATACCAAAACATTTCTTTAGTAGGATTTAAAAATCAACGAGTTAAAGAGTTGTTATTAATACATTGGAAGTTGACAAGCCCTTAAGTAAATAAGTTTTGTTTTTCATTGCGTGCTATGATTCCTAGAAGGGTGAGTTCAAAGTAAATAGTTGCATGAGAAATTGAATGTTTGGATCTTCTAAAATAACTAGAGTAAATACTTTTGTACGTCATTATTAGAGTAGTTGATTTAGAAATCTATATAAGGGGGTAGGGGGTCATTAAATGCAACAACACAACAAGTAGAAGAATATTTCACAAAATTTCTAAATCTAATTCTTTAGCTTTTTTTTTTTTTTTGTTGCTTTGTTTTTTTCCAAAGTATGCTTTGATTCTTAGGAGGGCAAGTTCATAGTAAGTAGTTGCATAGAAAATCAAATGTTTTGGTCTTCTAGGATGATTAGAGAAAATATTTTTAAATGCCATTATTAGGGTGGTTGATTTAGAGATATATATAAAAGGGGTTGGGGGTTATGAAATGCAACAACAACAACAATACAAGTATAAAATAATAAAACAACAAGAAGAATACTTGACATATTTTCTAAATCTAGTTCTTTAACTATTTTTTTTAGTTGCTAGGTTAGCAACTTGTAGCCTGTAGGTGGTTTCCATCTAAGAAACCTTGGCTTCGGCGGTGATCAAAGTGTTATCAACTCCTCAAGTTACAAAGTGGACACTTATTCACATAACTTCGTTAAAGACAAGCATATAGTTGTACAAAGAAAGACCGAGATGGGAGGATAGACATGGATGTTCCCAAGAAAGAAAGAAAAGAAAAAAATAAGGCAGTGCAAACTAAAAAGTGTCTTGCATACATATTAATTAATGATGATCCACACAATGTGTGGGTGTATCCAATAGCGCATAGAGGTAAAACCGTAAAACTACTTAATGATGTGTTCAATTCAATAAAGCTCAAAACTGTAAAATTCAAAATAAAAAAAAAGGTTTCCATAGGGGTGAAAATAAAACATTATAAAATTGGACCCATTTACGGAGGACTCTATAGGGTTGTGGACTTGTGGTGGGGCCAATGGATGATGGAATTCTGAGAGATTAAAAAAATGAATGGATACGGGATTTAGAGCAATACCTTGGAAAGCGAATTATTGATATTAATTCACAAATCCAGGATAAAGGAATATATGAAGAAAATCGACAGGAAAATAAAGAGTAGCCCTTCGTGTTAGGCCCCTAACATTCCCCTCCCCTTGAAAATACCCTTGTCCTCAAGGGTTAAAACTGGCAAACGGATATATGGGGATTTTCTTCAACTGCATTCACTTCGTGTTGTTGTACGGTTGCATGATCGCCGGTCTCGAAACCTTCCAAGATCGCAAGTTGGGTTTTACAATGATGATCGGGCAGAAATTTGTCATCACAATTGAAGCAAAGCCCTTGTCGCCTTCGTTCATTCATTTCCGCTGGGGTGAGTCGCTTAATCGGGGGTCCTCCATTTTTGAAATGCATGTCCACTACTAATGAAGGTGGCTTAGATGGAAGTGGGTGAGTTCTATAATGATGGACAACGACAGATTCCTCTTGCATCAATGCTATAGTGAAAGCTTGCCCAAGTGAAGTTGGTTGAAGCATTCGTACCCCAACCTTAATCTCTTCATGAAGCCCTGAAATAAAACAACTAATCAAAAATGGTTAGGGAAGTTGAGTTGTTCGGTTTGCTAGTCTCTCAAATTGAGACTGATACTCTCGTACAGATGATGTCTGATGTAACTTTGAAAGAGTACCTCCCCGATCTCCTCCATCAATTAGGCCAAATTGAACACAAAGTGCTAATGTGAATTGACACCAAGTTAATTCTCCAATTGTTTTGACCATCCATTGGTACCATGGCACTGCATCTCCTAAAAAAGGGAAGGAGGCTATGGCTACCATTTGATCATCAGACAAATGGTGAAATTTTCAGTATTGTTCAGTCGTGTATACTCATGTTGCAGGGTCATCTCCATTAAATCGGGGTAGTTCGATTTTCACTGCTGCAAAAGAATTCTGCACTTTAGTTCTCCCGAAATCAGCATGGTCATTAGCTCGTGAAGACTCTGCTATCTTCTTGAAGTTTGGTTGATGATCATGTTGGGGTTCCTCCAGTTTACCTGCCATCATGTAGATGTAGAGATGCTGCAATGACATCCAGCTTTTGATTGATAGCAGCAATGGAAGTTTGTAAAGCTTCCAAGCTACTACCATGATCATCAACAGTTTCCTTGACAACACTTAAAATTTGATCCAGTTCCTTACAAGTTGGCGCTATTGAATTTGTTAGGTCTTCTAGAACCTGGCTCTGATACCAAATAATACGAACCCATGGGTAGAACTCACCCTTGAAAATCGGCTTACAAGGGAAGGGTGCCCAAGAACTAATATACACAAGGCCAAGCTTAACCGATGTGGGACAATTGGGATCCTAACATACCACCACGCTCCGCAGCCGACGTCCACGGCAGCTTTCACTATGAGGCAGGGCACTTCTTAGGGACTTTGTTCCCGAGCCCTCCCTAGGTAGCCCCTTTCCAAGACCGCGACCACAGAACCACAGCCTATATTGCATCCGAGCCCATACTCGACGTGGTTTTGGCTCTAATACCAAATGTTAAGATACCCAAAGGATCCTAACGTTTTAGTGACAATTTGATCCAATTCGAGAAAAAACTCTCCTTTTGTTTATTTGACAATTATCCTAACGTTTTAGTGATAATTTGATCTAATTCGAGAAAGAACTCTCCTTTTGTTTATTTGATAATTTTCAATTATTCTCACGGTTACAACTCTCTTCCTATTTAATCTACTAACATCTCTCCTACCTAATCTAGAATTCAAATAACAATACTTATCCATTATGGCTGGATATTTATTAAAGATAAATACCAATAGTTCAAATAAATAAAGATGAGAGAGAGACCAATCTAGGTAGAGTTCTTCGGTAGCATGCATCCTACAAAATAGGGTAGGCAACATGTTAGGCCCCTAACATCCTCCCAAAAATAAAATCGGGTATCGAAACATCTCCCAGTTCTGTCAGCTACAAGCGCCGGTAGAGTGGCATTGAGTTTTAAGATATTCAACCATACCTCAAAGGTGCAATTGATGGAAAACAGTATAAATGTGGCATCTTTTTACCGTTCAAATTAAAAATATATATATAGGAAGCTAATTTAGAGTAAATTGAACAAAGCAACGATCCATTGTACCTCTAAATCAAGTTGCAACGTCTCTGCAACATGGCGCATGATCGAATGAACAAGCTTGCTCTTATTATACCTCTCCTCGCACGTTTGAATATCTTCCTCCGAAACCCTTCTTTTGCTGAGATCGATATAACCTTTCTCCTTGTCAACCCTAAGAACCATCACCGGCTCTTGTCGTCCCACCTTAATCAGACTGCTAACACTCCGAATCCGACGACGAGAAAGCTCGGAGAACAAAATCATACCCTCTATGTTGTTGTACTCGAGCAGGGAAACGTAAGCACCCATATCAGCGATGTTCTTCACTTGAATCATCACCGCCATGTCTACTTCTGGGTATTTCGTTTCGTACATCCGACACTCTAAATTGGGCGTGCTCGTCGCCATGGATGGGAATCAGATGAAGGCTTTTAGGGTTTTACTGGTGTATAAATCCCTCGATTTCTGAGGTATATAAGGGAGGAGATGAGATTGCGAATCTGGATACCCTAAATTTCTTTCCGGCGAAATTTAGAGTTGTGATGCCTTCTCTTCTTCGAAGAGTTCACTCAGATTTCAATGCGCGCCAGCCAAAGCAGGGTTCTTTGTCTGGCAAAAGAAGTAGGGTTTCACTTTCTTGCCCGAGGCTTTGAGTGATAATTGTAGGGGGGGGGAAATTCTATGCTACGAAGAAACACCTGTTCTGGGTGTTATTCAATCTTATACCGTAGATCAAACTATCCGATACTACCTTACTTTAGGGAAACCTTTTATAGTTAATACCTGGGAAATATATTGTAAAATCTAAGGTTGACCTCATTGGTCCATATTCCCCCCCCCCCCCTTCCTTAAATACCCACCAATTGTGTTAGGTATTTAAGAAGGAGGCATGAACCAATGAGGTCCAACCTTGAATTTTAAAATTCATTCCCCAGGTATGCTAATCACTGCTCAATAAAAAACTACTAGCAACCCTCCTTAAGACCAGCCCTTTTGGGGCTGTTGCTTGGACTTACTCTTACGACACTTTAACCACTACCATAGGTGTGGCTGTGTGTTTAAGGCTGTGTGTTTAAGGTGTATGTGTGCTGCATGATAACTTTATTTTTATTTTTTTTTAAGGCAATTCTTTCTAACCCTAGGGACTTTCAAATTTCAGTCTTATTCTTTCTCATTTCTTCTGTCCCCAAATTGATCACTAACCCTAACCCTATTATGGTAGATAAATGATATCATAAACAAAATATATTGGTCAGCTTAAAATAAAATTTAAAAAAATCCTAGTTGTGAGCTATATTTACTATTAATGCGAGAATAACCTGATTTTTCCAAAATTCCCAAATTACCTGTATAACAGATAAAATTCGTAAAATCAACTTAGCGTTGGAGAACTAGCTCGTTTTTGTTGTTTTGTTCACGAAAGTGACACGTGAACACGTTTTGGGGTCACGTGGTTAAAATAGAGGGGTCACACGTTGTCTGATGCACAACGTTCCCGTTGTATGCATTACGACGTCTTTGTTTTCTTGTAGAACAACGTTTCCGTTGTGGCTTGACAACGTGCTCGTTGTCTGAAGCACAACGTAGCCGTTGTACTCTTGACAACATTTTTTGTCGTTACATGAACAACGAGTCCGTTGTCTCACCGACAACGATGTCCTGACTGTGTTTTAAGACATCTACACCGTAACCGAGCTTGAGTCAACAACGAGACCGACTCGTAAGAGGAAGTGATCAGGAGGCGATCCATAATTTTGACAGGCGTGCCGAAAACACTGTTTGTGCCGAAAACACTGTCTTGGCATTTAATGCTGGTCACTTCTGCGTACTGTCCGATCCCGTCCGATTGGACTCATAGGAGGCTCTCACGTGTGATGCAACCGGCGGCAGATATGTCTGATATATTTGGCAATGAGTGCAAAACACGTAGTATGGACACTTATGGCCATCCATGGTCATCGATGGCCATACCAACCTTACCCTATAAATACCTCATGATTTTTAGTGCTTAAGAGAGTTGTTCATCATCCGTATTCGAGAGTATACGTGTTCAGTGCTTCCCAGAGCCTTGCGTAACTTTCAGTGCCTATTTCAGAGTTTACTGTTCATCATCTTCTACATCTACTGACTTTATCATCGGAGTACAGGTCAGGGTGTCACACCCTCCACTCCAACCTTCTACCGGTAAACCAGAGCGTGGGAGGAGCTGTTGCTAACGCGTGTCATTTCCGGAGTTTTTCCCCCACAATAACTTTAACAAAATTTGATATTATTGTAACTAGGGTTGTATTCGGGCCGGGCTTGGCCAAGCCCGGCTCTGCTTGAATTAGTTTGATCGAGGCCCGAAACCCGGCTCAGCCCGAAATCATGATCGATCGTGCGGCCCAAAAAAAAAACTTGGCTTGAAGCCCGGCTCGGCCCGAATTGATTCAAGCTCAAGCCGGGCTTGGCTTGGCTCGAACTCGGCTTGAATCATTTTTTTTTTTTAATAATAAAATTTTATATTATTTATATATATAATAATGATATATATATAATATATATATATATTTTAATAATATTCAAGTGTAGCCGAGTTCAGGCCGGGTCGAACCTCAATCGAGCCGGGCTTCAAGCCGGACCGAGCCGCACAGGGGTGGGCTTGAGCTTGGCTTGAATTAGCTTTCGGGCTTTTTTTTAGGCTTGGCTTGGCTTGTTTGAGCCCAAAATTTCGGGCCAAACCAGGCCGAGCCGCACCAACGGGCCAATTGGGCTTTGTGCAGCCCTAATTGCAACAGAACTTCATTTATCTAATGTTAATACTTAATGAATAAGTTTACGGGTACTTCCAAAGTGTACTCCCAAATATACTCCCTAATCATAACCATTTAACTCAACTATTAAACGGTTAGGATTAAAGATGATGTGGCATTAGAAAAGATAAAATAAGCTAAACTAAATCTTGGCCTTTAGTGGTTAAACGATTAGGATTATGGAGTACATTTGGGAGTTCCCATATACCAACTCATACTTAATAGTGAGGCTAGTATGTTGGTGAACAAACTTGGGATCATTTCTAGTTGGTGTCGGCAGAAGAGACCGCCGGCACCCAATGGGAGAGTGCCATATAGACATGTCACACTTTACTGCATCCAAATCAATACTTGGTAAGTGTACACAAGCCTATGTGGCACCTTCTCATTGGGTATTGGCGGTCTCCTCGCCGGCACCAACTGGAGGTGAACATATCAACAACCTCACCGGTCACCCCAAAGTACTTGCAAACGAGTCTACTCACATGAGGGAGGGAATACATTTCTACAGATAGTCTGACTCAAATGCGAGGGAGGGGATACATTTCTACAAGGATTTTGCTAACCCAAAATGTCAAAACATCTTTGGATTTTCATTTTTTTAGTTTCTTAAAATATCAAAAACCTCCACGTGTTTGCCCTATTGCGACTAGGATTGATCTATTTAAAAGTCCAGTTCAAATATAAAGAGGAGCTCTACTTCACCACACCTTGCGCGAAGCTCCCTTTTTTACACTATTGTGTAATTATGGTGTATTACAAAATTACCCCAGCCTCCATCAATAATACAAACATGCAACACTAACAGTGTAAAAAAGAGAGCTCCACATCAGTGCTGTGAAGCAGAGCTCCAGCTCAATATTATTCTCTTAAAAGTATGAGAAATGCTCCATTATCTTCTTCTCTCATATTCTTCTTGTCATTTCCAACAAAAGATTCCAACAACCCCCATTTTCATCAATCTTCCCGACTTGATAATCCAAAACCATATATAAATCTCAATTAAAGCAACATAAGATGACATCTCCCAGGACCCCATTAACCGGCTGATCCTTGGTTCCTTTCTTGCGGGCAACCTTCGATGCAACTGGCAGGTGAGGCTTCTCCCACGCAGTCAACTGTATCCCATCCTAGTATTGGTCGTGGAATGCATTTCAACACAATGAGTGATGGCTTACTAAAAACAACATCCACCATTCAAGGAAATTTACAAGGCTTATTTGCATACACTCTTTCAAAGTAAAACCAAAAAAAATTATTTTTCACACTCAAGTCGAAACAAGAATAACACCACCACTTAGGTTAACAGAGACTACCACCTCAGAAGTCTCGTCACTAAGCCTGGAAGGCAGATCTGAACAAGATAAGTAGAGCTCTAGAGCTCAGAACTATTACACAACAGTGGTGAATGAGCAAATATACATATATACCAAGTAAAAGGTAGTGATAAAAAACCATACGAATTTATACTGAATTTTCCATCTTCATCTGGCGCCATGAATTTACTGCAGACCTAATTCGTATTGATTTTGGCGATGTTGATGTAGTTGTATCCTCCACATAGCAAACTCATTGGACCGGGTTGGATTTCTCCTTTGGGATGATCTTAAGTAGTAGTCCTTTGCAAGCCGTGGGCACTGCAGTGCCTTTGTAAGCCTTGCAAACATAGGATTCAAAGCTTTTGTAATCCTACAACAAGAGAAATAGTGTCATTTCTAGTAAGATCCTCTATTTAGCTACACCGATCTGACATTCCTTCTCAAGATTATAGAGATTAGTAATTCCAATGGACTCCGTCAATTATTAACTACAAATGTAATGGATTATGAAACCAAAAAAACACTGTTAAGGAGGAGCCATTCGAGATGCTTAGTACTTGTTGAAGGTCTAAAAGGACTTGAGGAGAACCAAAAAGGGCATGGGTGGAAGTAGTGAGAAAAGTTGAATCTTGCAATCTACCAGTATATATGCCTCAGATAGACTGCAATGGAGGAACAGATTTGTCGAGCCTACTCCAAATAGTTTCAATGAAGCTGATGATGATGATAAATCACAGAAAAAGTAAAATTTTGATGCATGTTTTATTTCAAATACAAAAGAAAAAAGGATTAAGGAACTAACATCATAGAGTGGTTGGCCATCCACAACCACCCAAGGCACGTATGTATGAGGAGGCTGAAGGGCATTGGTTTCTGCTGCATACTGGAGTTCAAGCTGCATAAAATTTATAAATCCAACGTTAATCCTCCAGGAAGCAAACAAAGAAAGAAAAAAATTAGACAATAGAATAACTGAACGACAAACAGAACAAGAAGAAAGAAAAAAAGAGAAAATAAAATGCCTCCATTGATCCTGTTGAATAAAACATTCAAAATTAAGTAGGCAGTGAATAATCGTGAATTTGTGGCAGCCAGTCCTCTTAAATGACGTACAGGGAGTTGCCACCAGTGTGATGAAAAAGCAATAATAACTCCCAAGTATGTTGCGATCAATCAAAGTTAAATGTTAAAGGGTCATATTATTAGCTCCTATCAGTGACAAGTATTTGGACTCCCTAATTTACTCTGGGTAAAGGATCTTTAGAGTTTAGAATGTAAAATTTTCAGTGAAACCAGTGGAAAATCATAATATATCAACCATTTGCGATTGGAATATTTTCACGGTAACGGGTATAGCAGATTCTTTGAACTTCAATAATTTATTTTTCATTTGGGTCCAGTTAGTTGTTTCAGATGCTGTCTAAATGTATCCAATTTGTGTTTCTCACCATTATTTTAGAGTTTTAGCAAGAGGTATCTTTCAGGAATATAAGAACACTTTATTTATCATAATGTATTAACCATTTGCAATTGGAATCTGTTGTGTGTAAATTGGTACAGCAGATTCTTCTAATTTCTATAATTTATTTTTCCTTTGGGTGCCAGTTAGTTACTTCAGATGCTGTCGCAATGTATCCAATTTGTGCTTCTCGCCATTCTTTTAGAGTGTTAGCAAGAGGTACAAGCCCGTTTTATTGGATTAGTAGAAATCATTTCCCTTAAGACACTTTTAAAGGAACATATCTCTCCCCTGTTAAAAGACCGTTTGATTTCAAGTAAACCTATCATCCATTTTGTGTATCTCGCCATTCTTTTAGAGTTTTAGCAATAGATAGCTTTCAGGAATAAATGACCATTTTATTTGATTAGAAGAGATCACTTCATCTAAGATAATCTACTAAAATAATATATCACTCCCCTGTTATCCTTATCATTTTTACTCAAGTTTGACTTGTGTTCTTCAGTTATTTCCTCTTCCAACTTTTTTTCTTCTTTGATTATGATTAGATTTGAGTGGTCTTTTAGTTAAACTTGTTAGCAACTGTGATGAGCACCGTGTGTACAAAATACTGGCAAAACTTTGTTGGAAGATTGTTTTTCTGATTAAGCAATCAACTTAATCAAAAATGTATAGTACCCCTTTGTTAACATCCTCATGGAAAGTTAGCTATGCATACAGGAATGTGTCTTGGTTTACATGTAGCAAACAGTTTAACCTCATTCACCAATTGCAAAAGGGAGAAATCTTCCTTGGTTTACATGTCACGTGTAAAGTGAGTTGGTCCCCTAATTAAAATCTAACCCTAGTCAAAATTAAATTTCATAGTTAGTCAACATTAACCCAATGCTAACCTAACTAGGGTTTTAGAGATTCTTAAAAATAAAATAAAATTATATTCTAAATGTGGCAAATCGTGACTGTGTAGCCGACCCCTTCCAAAAATTATAGACAAGTACATATATTTCCGTTGTTTGCTAGATAATGACAACATAGATACTACAAGCTAATGCAAATTACCAAACCTTGAATTTCCACGAGATGGAATTACACGCACTATATGATATGCCATGCTCATATCTATTATATAAAAAAAATGGAAAAACCCACATTCACAAACCCAATAGAAATTAAATGATCATTATAATAACAAAATGCAAAAGGTGGAGGAAACTAACCTCTTTACCATATCCGCTATTATAGCAATCCGTTATAGGTTTTGAATCCAACCCCGTTTTATCAAAACAAGATTCCCATTCAATGTACTTCCCCTCGAAGACTAAACGCTCAACGCAATTAATGAAAGTGAAATGTTTATTCTGCACCAAAATTCCACGCAGTTAAGGAGATTAAGATTAAGTGGAAAGATTACCTATTTATCTAAGTAATTTTGCATGTTGTATAAACCTTTTTGTAACATTAAGATCAGTAGCCAAACAAATCTAGAAAGTAGTTTAATATAATATATTTTACACATGACACTATTTACCTTTACAATTACATTTAGCATAGTGGCATGCTAAAGAGCCAAGAACACTGCGTTGCAAGCATGCTCATGCAGCAATAACTTGAAAGTAATGAAATAGAACATGTCTTACCAGATCAGGCCAGACCTTGATTGCACAGGCTTCAATGGTATTTAGTAGGCACTCATATGGGCCATGCTGCATAAATCCAATAAATTCAAAAGAACAAATTCATTAATTTTTCGAAAAAGAAACAATTTATTCCCCCTTGAAAATCCACTTTTTTTTAGTAGTCGATATCATTTACCTAGGTCAGTAGAGTCAGCCGGTCAGAAGTTAGCATGGGCAGTGGAGCTCTTGCTGCTCGTACCCGGGGGAGGGGGCATTGGATCCCAGACCTTCCCCTTGGAAGGCCACACCCCTACCACTCACACAAGACGCGGGGGTGTTAGACCTTCCCCTTGGAAGGCCACACCCCTACTACTCACGCAAGAGGCGGGGGTGTTGTCTTTTTCACACATTAGACGAGCGTGCTACTAGTACTAACGTCCCTCTTTCAAGTATCAGAAAATTCAATTGTGTAACAAATTGGAACGAACTTGAATCCGCTGCAAGTGGAGTTTTGCACACGGCTGCAGAAGGCTTGTCAGGTTAGAGTTGGGGGGTTTAAGGAATAAGGATTAGTGTTAGGGTTTATGTTGCATACGTGACAAGCCTTCTGCAGTCTGCTGCAAAATCTCTCTTACAGCAGATTTAACCCTAACTCCCACAACCCCCGGCACCTCAATCACAAGTGACAACCATGAACCACCACCCACCCCAGCTCCCATCCTATTCCTCCCTAGTCTATGGTTATTCACATCCGAAGGGAATAATTCTGACCGAATGTTTCCAAACGATTTCTTGGCACAAAATTGAAGAGAATTTAGGAATTTGACAATCTAGGTTCCAAAATTAAAAAAATTAACCGAATTGAAGGCAAACGACGAAAGCATCAGCCAATAAAATATGTAAAATTAACCAGCAGTGTATGGAGATAACCTGGCAAGTGATGGTGTTGTTGGATCCGATCTTGGCGTTCCCGTACGGTACGAGCTTGAGATCGATGATGGTGATGAGTCCCGTCTTGAAGATATTAACCAGATAGTTAACGATGAAATTCGAGCAGTAAGGACATAGGGTTTCGTAGTAGAAATCCAACGAAACCTTCTGAGAAGCAGACGCAGAAACCCTAGCAGCTGAAGAAGAAGAAGAAGATAAAGAGCTGAACAACAACAGATAAGAGAGGAGAAATAAAGAGACGAATCGAAAAGAGGCCATGTCAGAAGCTCCCGGGATCCGTGGAAGAGAAGGAGATGAATTGTGAATTGGAAATTAAGATCTGGAAATGAAATTAAAGGTTTCTGACATCTTGGCTATGGGATAGTTCCGCCATTTCTGAGCTTGAATTGGAGCAGTCTTGAGGTCCCGGATTTGATCGATGCCCTCCGTTTATAATCTTGCCACACCACACATTGATTATTCTGGAATTCGGTGATGTGCCATTTCGTATTGATTTCTTCTCCTTTTTGTCCTATGCTGGGAGAGAGCATGGAGAGTGATGCTCCTCCAACCCCTATCATATTAATGCAGGCAGACAAAAGGTCGATGCACTTCCCTTAGGTCTGATCGTGCGTGTTTAGTGTTACCTTGCCTATTAACCTAACCCCAAAAAAATCTATTTTGCATATAGAATTCCATAGCAACGCGAATTAAATGTCAGGGACCATATCTGATAGATATATTGATTTGGGTAATGCTACTTCTACTTTCAAGTTATTTTCTTTATACACCCGGCCTTTTGCGCCAGTGGTGGGGTGTGACTTCTGGCGTCGATGGTTAAATAATAGTGTTAAAAGATTACTCTGAGGAGGTCTGAGATCCAATCCGTCAGGGTGGCGAGTCTGAAGAGCTCCAATCTCCCAACTACTCACTAACCTCAAGGAAAAAAAATGTACTTTCTTTATAAATAAAAAACATGCTATTGTCTTGCTTTGAGTCTTTTATTAAGGCTTCGTTCATTTGTTTGCATGTAAATGGTTTTATGATGTAAATTATTTTCAAAATAAAGATAATCACGATAAAAAATGAATTTTCTACTCAATTTTTGTTGTTTTGTTGCATTTTTTCAAATAAGACATAATTTCTACAAAAACAAAATATGACAACATTTTTTATTTAATTTGTTTTAAATTGTATTTTTATATTTTTTAAGAGGTAACAATTTTACGAGGAAATGACTAATGAGTTTTTGAAATGTAAATCATTTTATGCAAAAATGGTTCATTTTCCATCAAACATTTTATATACGGAAGGCATGACCAACATTTTCCACATAATTGATTTGTGACGTCGAAACAAAATGAGCATAAAAGAAAGACATGTAGTTTGAACAAACATGCCTTTTTCTTGCAAAAAAGTCATTCTTAAATAGGAGGCCCGCACTGAACTTAGCCTTAAAGAGAGCCAGGTTAAGTGCAAGAAAGCCAAACCTTCTAATTTTTTTTTATTGGCGACTATATTGTTGGCTGTTTTATTTTATTTTACATTTTTACGGTAAGCATGTAATTGGTAGCTTTGCAGTATATGAGATGTTTGTTTATTTACTGTTGAACTTGATCCGCATATGAGAATGTGTACACTATCTGATTTAGCCAAGCACTTTCTTAGAATGGAGTCTGGTTCAAAAAGTGAAGCAATGCTTTGAGATTCACAGCTGGGGGAAAAAATACATCTGTGCTTTGGTATTGAAAACACAACATCAATGGGGAGGTTTGGCAATTCTTATACGGTTTAATAAGAGATATTTAAATTAAGTCTATAAAATATAAATTAGTTATTTAAGTATGTTTTAGAACAGTTTGTTTCATAAAAATACACTTTAAAAAATATTATTTGATAAAAAATATATAAATAAATACTTGAATGGCATTTACAGTGAAATGGATGAAGAGGCATTGGAAAAAATATTAAGAATATAAAAGTCATTTATAAAAATACTAAGGACATATAAATCTGTTTTAAGTGAATCAAAATGTATATGTGCACAAATAAGCTATTCCCACTTTAGCAAAATAAGTTCAGAAAGATAAAATAGCTTTTAGGTTTCTTACAAAATTCATATTTCTTTACATTTTTCTCAACGATTTTTTGTGTCTGCCATTGGCTTGGAGAAAGGGATGGCAATGTCTTATTTTTTCTCAATGATTATTTTGTGTTTGCCATTAGCTTGGAAAAAGGGATGGCGGTGTGTTATTTTGAAACGAGATGCAAGGTTGTCTTGGATGCTATTGGAGGGTGATCTTCTTCAATCCTTTGGAAGGTCATCGGGATTTTTTAGGACATTAAGGTGTCTTTATCTCTGATCCTTAATGTTAGAATTTCAATTATTAATTGTCTTGCTAACTCTAACGTCGTTAGGTTCTTCTGCACTCCAACAAAGTGAAAAATTATCTGGTAAGTAAATTTTTCGTTCTAGATGGTCGGACTGTAACTATTCCATTTATGATTTTAATCCCTTGTAGTTCATATTATATGATTTTATATATAACTATTTTTTTAATGGTTTATAATGTACAAATTGATATTAAAAAAAATTGGGTAGATACTAATGTATTCCAATATTGAATAATATATGTTAATACATGTATAGACAATAGTATTGACCAGTATCGACCAAGTGTATTAACAAGTGTTGATCTAGTCGATCCTATGCGCAAAAACTCAATTAACACTTAGAATTTTGTGATTATTGTCAAGAACGCTCCTATTAAATTTATCCTAAAACACCCATTAGTCATTGTTTTTGTATTGTGATATGAACAACGGAGATAAAGAAAAATCAAACAACATACCTTGTCAAGGTTAGAGTAATGTGAATCATGAACATTCAAAAATGTATTTCATACCAAAATAAATAGTGAGGTGCTTCATGAGAAAGAAAGACGAGGGGAGTGAGAGCTGATAGAAAATAGATTTATTGATAATTCTTTGATGATTACAATGACCTTTAATAGGGTTTGTATAAAGATTACATTGACCTCAAGATATAAACTTAATCTAATCAAATTCTTGATTGATACTAATCCAATCTTGTCTATGAGATCTTGCGTATCTCATAGATATTACATCATTATTTTCTTAACACAATATTTCCCTAATAAGAGCTTCTCCCATCTCATGCAAGCACGTACATAAACCACACTTTTTCTCTCCTTTTTTTTTTTAACGGGAACTGCTTCATTTCATTTAAACTACGGTAAAGAAATACATGAACATCAACCGGAGTTGGAATATACATTTGCTAGATGATTACACCTGTGAGGAACAAAACACAAAATCATAGTGGTGGAGCGTATCATTTGCAGTAGGTCTCCCATATCGTATAGATCTTGGTTGGAAAACTAGAATCGTACGTGATTGTTAACTGAGTTTATGAGCAACTGAGAATCTGATTTAATGATGATGGGGATCCCAGGATGTTAAAGTGCAAGGTCCACAACCATGACCAAGGCTTTGGCTTCCACAAACAGTGGCAAGTTACTAATGAAAGTGATACAACTATAGCCAAGGACGAGACCTGAGTGATCACGTATGACTGCCGCAACAATGACAACGAGTGGAATTAAGGCACCATCACAATTAACTTTGAAAGTAATTGGGGAGGGGGGAGGGGGACATAAAATGGTATGGGAGGGGGTTGAGAGGGGTGTAATGGTAGGGGGGAGTGGATGGGTGGTATCCCAATACTTCCGAGTGAATTGATGAGCCTTATGAATAACCATTTGTGGTATTGAAGTTGTGTTAGAGAAGATCTCGTGTTTTCGGGCCTTCCAAATGTGTCATGCTAGGAAGACATGTTGTAATAGTAGTTGAACTTGTATGGGCGAGTCATTGAAAGCCTAGACATGGGAAAGCCACTAGTCGTCTAAACGGGAAAAAGAGTGAGTGGCTATATGGAGGGTGAGGGTGGAACCCCACTACATGACCCGGATGAAGTCTGAAATAAATAAACAGTGTTCCACCATTTCGTTGAGGCCACCACACCACAACCAATGGGCTTTGGTAGGATATGGTGGAAACCAAGTTGAAGCCCACTGCGAGCAGTAAAAGTACATTTGGAGTGGAAGTGCCAGATTAGTTTATCAGGGACCTCACGATTACTTGGCATGATTTTTTGATTCTTTGTGATTTTGAGGGGAGTGAATAGAAACTATTCTTTGAAGTGTTGGTAGCTAAGTAACTAGAGCATAAAACGGGAGCGTCAAATTTCAATCTAAGATAGGGTCGAAAGCACTTTCGGAGCGCGCGCGCGCGCGCGCACACACACATATATATATATATATATATATATATATATTGGAACTCAGAGTGTCCCCAACCCTTGGGGTCAGGACTAATCCCCGAGGGTGCGACGTGAGCCCGCAATCCGGCACACCAAGTAAGTCCAGGTATATATATATGTATATATATATATATATACTTGATATTTTTGAAAATTACTTCGTTTTTTTTTTTTTACTTTTTAAACTATAAGAAATAATTGATAACATTATTTACCATTCAAATTTTTAGTCACTAACAAAAAAGATAAAAAGATGACTATTTAAATGTATCATTATAAATTCAATTACAAGATCACCAATAATTAACAAATCTTACATGAATCTTGTATCATATAAAGAAAATGAAATATACATTCACTTAAAAATGAAATATACATCCACTTAACAAAAAAATTAATAAAAAATGAAAAGTTGAATTGAAAATGAAACTTTATTCAAAAACCGCATTCTCAAGTGAGAGTCAGGTTTACAAAAGTCGAAATCGAGCTCCCAAGGTGAGAGCGAGGTTTGAGAGCAGGAGCGAGTAGCAGGTGTCAGGTTGGGTTATAAAGGTCGATAGTAGTTTAAGGGTATTTAAAATTTTGATAAATCTCTATCTCTACTATTATAATGAGGTAAGTGGGGTTATAATGTTGGTTGATTTTTTTCTAATGCTCCTAATGAGTTCCAATTTTATGGTATCTTACAGTTAGTAAGAGTGATTTATTATATTTTTCTTATTTTGTCCATAACTCCATATAAAAAAATTAAGATATTATATTATCTTATTTTACATAAGAAAAGTTAGTAGGGGTATTGAAGTAATATCAATTACAACTAACAATATCCCTCAATATCTCCACAATTCCCTCAACTCCTTATCTTTATCTTATTTCATGCTCCCTCATTGGTCTCTCAACAAAGAGGCATACCTCTCTACGTTGTAACTAATTTTCAAGAGAAAATATAGGGACATGTGTTATGAGGTAGTTTCAACTCACTATTCCACATCTTTTTAAGTTAAAATTTTAAAACCAATTTTTTAAAAAAAATTCCCTCACTAAGTCCATATTCGCAGTCTCTCTTCCCTTTCCATCTCTCTCACCATTGCACATGCCGCCCACTAGAATTGAATTATAGAAAGAGCAATAGTCCCCTCGCCAGTCCAAGGAGGGGACTGTTCCTCCTCGCTTTCACATAGCTAATCCTTCAACTCCCTTTAACTTGGGTTAGTTATTTTAACCTTTTAATTAAATTAATTTTATTTTATTTTTCTAAAAACTAAGGGTAGATGGGTGAACCTTAACCACAGTTAAATGGGGTTAGAAAGGGGACACATGCAAAAAAAGGGAGCTGGGACGGCCCTCCTCGCGTCACCGACCGAGGAGGTGACTATTTTCCTTATAAAAAACTAGAAAAATCCTCATGCAAATGCACGAGGTGTTAAAGAAAATAAATAAACAAAAAATATGATGAGAAAATTAAAAATAGACGGTAAAAAAATAATATAAATTAAATAGAATAAAAATGATGATAGTTTAGTCATCTTGTGAGATTTTTTTATATGTATCCTATTGAAAATAGTTAATGTAATAATTTAAAAATTCGTAATTTCATTTGTTATATATAAGTTTTTATCTCATTATTATATAACTTAAAAAAAGTAAGTTTGCATCATTATAAAAAAACTTCTCTTATCTCATTTAAAAATTTAATGCGTCAAAATTATTTAAAAGTTTTAGAGATAATGATATTTATTATAAATAAATAAGTTCTTTAAATAATTATATTTAAATAATTAGTTATTATAAAATAAAAGTTTAAATATAAGATAAAATGTTAGTTTCTTCATTTTCTTCAACCCGAAATAACATCTAATTAATTTTTTTTAGTGGGACCCACTTTAACACTTCTACTGGGGGTGCATAATATAACAAAACACAAAATAAAAATCAAATAGAAATATCATGTAAAGAAACTCAATTTCTTATAGAGTATTTACTAATTAGAGAGTTAGTACAATTAATTATAACTTATATATATATATATATATATATAATGAGAGATTAAGGGTTGACCATTATTTTAGAAAAGATCTCTTCACTTCATTTATTATTGTTAATTTTTTTCTTACAATTAATTTAGAGATTAAAAACTTTAGAGGAAACCACTTGACACTTTAACATCAATGAATATCAAGAATAATTTGAATTTCATTTTATTACTCTTAATATCAATAATAGTGTGAATCTCATTAATTTCAATGAGAATAATCTATGCTATTTCAAATCGCTACTGTAAGAGCAAAATAGAATACCCAAAATAGTGTCTAAAATCCACTAATACCCGTCAAAGCTCCATGTAGAACAAACTCATATAAGTATAAAGGTAAGTAATGTCAGAAGCAGAACTAGATAGCTTCCAATAGTATCGAATTACCCAAGATATAGTCCTTGAAAACGTACTAATACCAAAATGCACCCGGACTCAAGAACTTCCCAATAACTATCGTGGAAACAAACTTCTTATGATTTCCACTTTAGATGCTCAAATGTTTAGGAAAAACCTCTCCGGTGAACTATACTAACTAAAATGCACAACATGTTAAATCCTTATATGTTTGAGATTGGAAGTGTCTTACGGATTTGTCTACTATTTATAGAAGATTAGGGACAAGATAGACCAAGAGTTAGAAAGTTTGAGGATGGTAGATGTTATAATTTTAATAAATTGTAATTAAAGAATGAGAATGTGGAGGGAAGAAAGAAGAGACACTTAGGCTTCATATTTTTAGTAATTTAAGTATTACAACTTAATTAGTTATAATTAAAGAGTGAAATTATAAGAAATAATAAATATTTAATGTTATAATTTAATTAATTGTAATTAAAAAATATAATGTGAGTGGGTGAAGGTGAGCATTTAACTCATCAATTAATTAGGAAATAAGAACAATAATTAAAATGGTGACATGACGTCTTCTTATTGGATAAATTAGAAGATATGTGACATGGATCAAAATAAAGAATAGAGGCTAATGAGATATGCCACGTGGAACCAACTGGCATATAATATTAGTATAGATAGATAGATGGATACTCATAAGCCTCTAATAGGAGAGTTTTAAAAACTAAGTCTTTTAGGGAACAATCCCAGACTTGAGTAGGAATGGCAATGGGGCGGGTTTCTACCTCCCCGGCCCCTCCCCAATTATATAGCCGCCCCTCCCCTGCCTTTTTTTTAAAATTATATATATATATATATATATATATATATAAAGTGGTTCTGGGGCGGGGTATACTAAAACCGCCCCCGTCCCGAAACCGAGTTGGGACAGATTTTTTTAAACCGTCCCCGCCCCACCCCCGATTAATTTGGAAAAAAAACCACCCCTATAAGGGTGGGGCGGGGCACCGACGGGGGTGGGTCAAATTGCCATCCCTAGACTTAAGGGAAACCCAATTTTCTTACAATATACTAGCAGGTGGCACGTGCGATGCACGTGAGAGCGAAGGGAAGAAGTCAACCACAATTAATAGGAGTTAAAAGGGACACGTGTTACCCTGCGGGTGTGATTGAACTCGCCAGTGGCATGTGGCATGTGCAATGCACTTGAGAGCAAGGGGAAAGAGTTAACCACAGTTAATAGGAGTTAAAAGGGAGACGTGTTAACCCACTGGTGCAATTGAACTCTCCTCGAGAGATGAGCAAGGGATAGTTTGGAAATTGAATCAAAGGCAAGGGGTACTTTAGGTTTTAAAGCAAAACATTCCATTAAAGTTTTGTTTTTACATAAGGGTAGTATGGAAATTTCAGAAAAATCATCTACGCCACCTCTCCCATTATAATAGTAAAATAGTAAAGAAGAAAGATAAAGAAGAAGAAAGACGAGGTGCGTAAAACGCACAACTATAAAGTAATAAAACCCACGCAAAAAACCCTCCGACTACCTTCTCTTTTCCCTTTCCATTCCGGTCTATCGACTCCATCCACTCTGCATTTCACAAGCCAAAAGCTCAGTCCTTCGTTTTGCATCGCTATAGCTTCACTTCGAACCAAACCCTAGTTCCAGAATGAGCATTTTCTAGCGTTTTAATTTATAAAAGCAAACCCTAACAGTAATCAATGGCGTCAATCAATTTCGGTTGGTTCGGCGAAAATTGGTTTCATAAACCCCAAAACCCCATTCACCCAATCAACCTCATCTCATTCAACGAAACCCATTCCGTGCAACCCTCAAAATCCCCAAATTTCGCTTTCATCAGCGGCTCAACTCTCTTCGGGAAACCCCAAAAACCCAACAAGCCGCCTGAAACACCCGGTAAGTACAAGCGCATGCTCGATCAATTCTTCTGGGAATGCGAAGCCATCCCAGATCATCGTCATACACCAGAGGTTGAGAAAATCCTCAACGAAGACCCATTTTTGGAGAAAAAGGAGAATCCGAGCGAGGAGGAGATCAAAGAGAATGCTCAGTGGTGGGAGGAGTTATCGAAGAGCCCCGTCATTCGGTTCTTGAAACGGGCAGAGCAGATTGCCGATAAGATTAACGAGATGGAGCTCAAAGACAACGAGGTGCCATATCGGAAAGAGGATCGGAAGCTTTGGAAGGCTTTGCCTCATGTGCCTGGGTTGGACGGACGGCCAATGCCTAGGAAGGCGATTAAAACCCGTAAGGAGTCAGATGACAAGTTCTGGGATTTTGCAAAGCAGTTCTTTTTCGGGCTTTGGGGGTTCAGACAAAGGCCCTACCCTCCGGGCCGGCCAATTGATGTTGCACAGGCTATTGGGTATAAGCGACTCGAAAAGCGGTACTACGATTGTAAGTTTATCGAATGAAAACTGTAGTAATTCAATGTTAATCTCAGATTTCGGTGTTGGGTTTTGGATCCATTTTGTTAATCCAGGTTGGAATTTTGTTTATTATTGATTAATTGAAAATTTTAATGGGTGGCAATCTGATTTGAGTGCTCAGCTTTTTCTTTTGTTTCCCAGTTCTTAGGATGGATTTTAATGTATTCGATATGCAGGTAGAAATGTGTGATTGGCTACATGATTGCAAATGTGTTTTTGAACTGTTTTACTAGTTTCAAGTATATAGATTCCCAAATGAACACATTCTATTTTGTGGCTAAGAAATTAAGAGCTTTCATGAGTTTTAACTGTTCATAAACTCATAATAGAGAGTATGGCATACTATGTTTTCAATTATCTTTGGAATCTTATACTAATTTTGATACTGTTTTAAGTTAATACTCGATCTTCTATAATGGTAATCTATCATATTCAATTCTTCCTTTTTTTCCCTCCTTGCCACATGCTTGCTTCTCCCACTGTTTCATGACATTCTATGCACGAGTTAGATCTCAGTCGTTGTATCATGTTATTCTTCGTTTGTGTTTTGACATCGTGTTCCTTTTTTTTCTTTTTATGATACGAGAATGTTGGTTCTTTTTAATTGTTACAGTTATCATGAGGAGTGGTGGGTGGTACTACAAGGATCGCTTGGGTCGTACAAGGGGACCTTTGGAGCTAATTACACTTAAAACTGCTTGGGGTTGTGGGATAATTGATAAGGACACTTTCATTTGGGGTGAGGACATGGATGAATGGGCACCAATTGGCATGGTTTATGGATTGGAACCTGCAATTGCCACTTGGGAAGGTTTGTTAAATGTCCTCATTTTTTGCTTTTACAATTTGAACTCTTAGACAAGCTGTTGTAAGCAGATATACTTCTTGAATCTCATTTTCTGGTTAAATTAATGGGAAATATAGGGTACTCATCTACTTGATAATGAGAATGGTCAAACAATAACACAACATTACAAGTGGGGCGCATTTAGGGGGCAGAACCTTATTATGAGTTGCAGCTAGAAAACATCTTATCCTTTAAATCGATATATTCGTACTTGATCTAGTGTTTTCCTATGGATAATTAAAAAAAATGCGGATGGCATTGGGAAAAAAGTTAACATATTGTAGTAAACATATCATTCAGTCAGATCATGTTGTTTTAACTTCTAATAGATCTCTTATGCAGGACCCAATATTCAGAGGGTTGCTCTTCCTGCATGTGTAGTTCTGTTATGATGTTGTCCTTTTTCATAGTTTACCCAACTGGTGACATATTTCCCAATTTAGTCTTTGCCACTCTTCGCATCTAATCTCACCTGATAGGTTTGTTAAATAAAAAATTGAGATTTTTGTGTTTCAGACAAACTGATTTTTGACACATATTTAGGATATAAGGCATATATGCAAAGATCCTAATCAATTGTACTTTGGCAATCTCCAGTTAGACTTGGTGCCGCTGCAACAGCATTCATTCACAAACTAATGAAGGGTATACCTCCCTGGGTTCCTGTCAAGGGGCATGAGAAGAAGACCTACAAGCAGCTTCAAGAAGAAGCCATTGAGAGCAAGAGACGCGATTTAGCAGTACTGGAAGCAAACGATGGTATTTGGCCGGGAGTAAGAACTCCTAGTCACGCCTTATTTCTTTGGGCTAGTGGCTCTGAACTGACCACAATCTTGGAAGCTGACCACATGCCCAACAAATATATCCCAAAAGATCTTAGGTATCACTTCACTTTTCAATCTTTCCGTTATTATCATATTTCATATTTCCAATTGTCTGATTAAGTTCTCTTGTTGTGTTATCTGTTGACTGCAATATGTTTTGAGGATAAACTATTTGTGTATTTATGGTTGCTTTAAAGGCGAATCATCATTACTCTTTATGAACCTTCTTACTGTCAGGAATCTAAAATAATTACTTTGTGATGAATTGGATCTGATGCAACATGTAGTTCATTTTATTGTTACAATACATTCTGGTACACTTTGAAACGTCAATTGCCATCTCCGTCACACAAACAGTCTTTTGCTCTGTACCTTCTCACATGTAGTGGACTCTGTAAATCCATTTTTTATATGCCCTATATTGACGGTCTTGTTTTATATCCAAGATACAGCAACATGCCTACTTGGATGTTGGAACTACTGGCCCATCTCTTTTTAGAAACTGTTATAATATCGAGTTTAATAAAAAAGTCTGAGGCCCCTAGTTCCTGCATCAAGGTCTAGACATGCACTCATTAAGAGGCGTTCACATAGTGGTACGCAGACGTTGTCCTAGTGCTAAAGCACTAGTGAGGAAGGTTGTTGCTTAAGACACACAAAGTTAGACATTCTTTACAAACTAGATTAAGAAAACATATTTCTTAGTATAAGGAGGTATAAAAGGTTTCTCTAATAGAAATAAAAACGAAAAAAAAATCAATGGTTTTGGGGAACCTTGTTGAGCTGTATCTACGAGGAGAAAGCGGAGGTGGAATCCTATCTCTCTCTCTCTATCAGTAAAAGGAGATGATAGGAGTAGAAAACGGGGTTACAAGACAGTGAACCCAGAGTGGACAACAGACTATAAAATATAAACGACAAAGGAACCAAAAGAATTACAGTAAGATATATAAACCCCATAATTAAAACCCTCTCTAATTGAGCACCACTACAAAGACAACTGGCCAATTCTATGACAAACAGGAGGGATGGAGCAGAGTCCCTTGAACACCCTTGAGTTTCTTTCCTTCTATAAAGGCCCAGGAATCGCCGTCTCAAGCAAGGCCCTAATATTCACCCCCACTTCCCAACCGAATTGACAAAACGATAAGATAAGAAGTCTTGGAAAAATGAGGGAAAACCTAGCAAAATCCCAAGCTAGACAAGAAATAACTTCAGAGAGGCAAAAGGGTAGTGTAACAGGAGATGGACTACAGATTCCTCCAATCCAAGGCACAAAAAGCATCTATTGGCCATCATCTACCCTCTACTCATGAGGTGAAAATCTTGTTCAAAGTCGTCGACCAAAGAAAGAAAAAATAGAAGGAAATCCTGCTTTTTAGACCAAGCTATAAGGAACGGGAGACATGAACTACGAAGTAAAGCATGATAATAGGACCTCATTGAGAACTGACCTTTGTTGTCTCTAGACCACAATCTAACATCTCGATGAAGGGGATACGAAGAAAGCATAGAAAGTCTATTCAAGAGTCTGAGAAAATCATCGAACTCCCATTCATTGAGACTCTGCCTCAACTTGGGACACCAAGTCTTAGAAATAATGCGGGCCTCCACAAATGCATCCCTATCCTCCCCTAATGACCACAACAACCTAGAGTTATCCCTAAGTCTCACTTGGTAGCAAGTGAGGTTAGAGTATTCCTCCCACTTGGACATGATACCCTTCCACAAACTAGACCCATGGAGACCCCTAACCTGCTTTAGTTCCTACTTTGAAAGCTTCCCATATTTCAAAAAAATCATTTGTCTCCAGAGACTCTCCACAGACTATCACTCTCTATACCGAACCATCAAAGCTACTTACCTAACAGAGCTTTATTGACCAAGATCAAAGATCAAGTATCAGGACCCCACCCTTATAAGAGACAGACTTTGCTCCACTCAAGCAGATGATACTTGTGGATGACCACTCTCTCATTCAAAGGTTTATGGAAATATTTTGATTGCGTAAAATATCGCCTAAGCAATGCCTAGGGTGACCCCTATCGCCCAGGCGTAGCCCGAACGCTTTGATTACACTGATAATATCAATGACAGATCAGTCCACAATGCAGGTATCACCTGCCTAGATGTTGAAAGCACTAATCAGTTTCGTTTTAGCAAGTCATATATAATAGCATCAATAGATCAATCCATCCTCATTTCTTGCCTATAGCAGATGATGTAGTCTGGCCAAAATACAGAAATGCCATCTTTCTTTGAGCTTGAAATTATTATTTATTATGGACACACCCAAGTGTTCCTGCAAAATAGTGATACTCGGTCTAGAGGTACTATGTAAGGCTATCTTAACATCAAATAGCCAAAAATATCATGAACAGATCTAAGTTCAAATTGCCAGTTATCATCTTTCTGCTTCAATCTGTTTATTGTTTCCTTGTTTCTGTCTGGAGAGGAACATAATTTTCTTTTGAATGCCCCATGCCTTCTGGCAGTTCAGACCATCATCCTAATTTAATAACTTTATTAGCTGATTTATGTTGCCACCTTTCTGCCACAACCCCATGATAAGTGATAACAAATCCATATATGACATATATATGCACATAACACACATACATGTTAATTGAATGTTATTATCTTATCTTACGATCCATTTTATAATATAATTTGCATGGAGTTGGTCTATTGCCACATGTTCAGTGTAAAACTGTGTTTCAACAATGAAATTTTGCCTATTTTCTCATCTGGGTGGTGGAAGAACTGTAATGTTTAATGTTTTAGTCGTGGAGGAATCGTTTCTATTGATGTTACATATTATGGTTCTCCCTGCTTCTTCTTGATTAATATGCCCTCTAATAGTAAAGGTAAAGAAAAGCAGTTTGAAAGACCTGGGAAGTGAAGATTCTGCCTAAATCAGTGTTAGGAAATAACAAAAATAAGGAAAATGAAGAAGGAATAACATATTTATAAATCTGCCAGAATAATTTGCTGGTTCGATTAAATTAATGTCTTTCATTGCTGAAGATCGATATTGTCTTGCCATCTATGAAATTTTGCTGGTCCTAGTTTTCTCATGGTTCATAACTTTTCCTTTCCCATCCTATGTTATTTTTGATATGATCTCCTTTTGAAACAGTACTCCACAATCATCAATAGTATATGCACGACAACTATAGAAAGGTTTTTTGTTACTTACGTGGCAGGATCCAATTGGCTAAAGCTATCCCTGGTTTAAGGCCGTGGGAGGTTCTAAGCATAGAACAAGCAATGGATCAAATAACATATGATGGGGAGTGGTATCGTGAACCTCTTGGTTCCTACACAACAGGTCCTCCATACATCAGGCACTGGAATAAGGACGTTAGGGTACGCTCGTGCCTCCTATCTAATTTTTCTGTTTAATGTTTCTTCTAGAGTAGCATTATGATGATACACTTTTTTAATGTTTATGTGTTGCTGCTGTCACTCATTATGGCTGAGACAATTTCTTACGTGTCTCACTGATTGCGCTCATACAAAACAGACCGAGTTAACTGATTTTAAAATTTTATCTCATATGAAATGGCAACGAGTGGATGAAGATGTAAAGTTTAAAGAAACTGAATCCATATTAAACGAAGTAGGTAACTGAATATGGAAAAAAAATATAGGTACTGTAGGAGTGGTGTTTGACTGTTTGGAAACTAACAGCCCGACAGCAGTACCAGTGTGTAATCATCTTTATAATTTTGGTCAACTAGGTTTTATCCCTTCTTTTGGAGGTAAACCTGATTTTGAGAGGGAGAAATTCTTAGTACATTTTCATACTTCTCTATCCTGTGGTTGTCTGACCATGTTTACCGAGATTGTGCCAACAACTCCAACTGTGAATTATCGATAGAAAAAACTTTTTTACTGTGAATCTTTAGTCTTCTTCATCCCATATTTATTTTCAAGAATAGATAAAAATCTACATCTTTGAGATATTAGATTCCAAAGTCATATAGAACATATATTAAGTTTTTAACAAATAACTACAATGATTAGTTAATTACATGATTAGTCTGTCAAGTAGTAAACAAGCAATGGTTTCACAGTTATCAATCTATAAATGAATTTTATATTCAGACAGTATAATGTATTACAATCCATCAAACAATGTAATAATATATATCCGTCTCTGTATCCATTTCCACATGGCACATACATGGAAACGCGATTCGCCAGCAAACTTGAAGAGTTCCGCACAACATAATTGGCTTTGTTTCAGGAATGCTATGAAATGATGGCCTGATATTTTCTTGTGGCTTAACTTTGAAACTTCTTTGATAAAGAAAGAAGTTTTATGAAAAACAAAGGGGATCAAGAAGTAGTAATAAGAGATTATGGAATTGATTTCCCCTTGGATAAGGTTTATGTACATGACTCATGGCTGAATTGACTCATGCTATATATGTGTATAAGCCAAAGCAATTTTGAGGCCTTAATTAAATGCTAGATCCGATCCAATATGAAACCAAACCTCCAATCTCCATTCGAACTAAAGCCATCATCTATAGCATTAAATTCCTACAAGTATTAGATACTGGAGTGATACTTATATATTAGAAGGCCTTCACCTATGTGATGTTTATTCCTTTGGATGGGAGAGTAGGATTCTGGAGATGGGATGGGTAGGTTTAATCTGGATCCTACAGTTGTCTTGCTAAGGAAGGTGGGGTGCTTTTGCCTTGTGTGAAAATATGGAAAGCCTCCATCAAATATTTCCGTTGGATTGTGATTCCGAGGATCTTTATGTGCAATCACCTCCAGTCGAGAATTATCTTGCCAAGCATGTGTGCGTGTGGCGTGCAGGAAATTAGGAGACTCACTTCTGCGGAGGGGTACAAATGTGGTCTACCCATATAAGTTCCTTGATCTGTTTGGCTTAGAGTGTTGTCATCTAAAACTGTGGACGTAGTGGTGGACTCAATGGCATTATCTATCTTTAATTTTCAAAATACATTCGTCACAACCGATATATTGATTATTCTCGTGTTGTTGTGTACATACCTAACTGGTTTATCGTATTGTGCTTTTTAGATCCTAAGTCCAGTTGATTCCTTACCTAAGTGCACTCATTTTACTTGGAAGCAACTTAATTTTTTCATTTTTCGCAGAGGCTGATGAGGACTTTCTGCGGCCTTAGTTACCGAGTCTACTGCAAACTGGAGCGGACTATCCCAGGTTTTAATTCTGTAATGGAGAAAGTCAATGCAGATTATAATGCAAGGAATGTCCGGCGGATAGAGAAGAGGGCTGCACAGAAGAGGGCCGAGGAAGAGAGAGAAGTATTTGGTCGAGCTCAAGGGGATCAGTAGCAACTTCAGGAGCTTTCATAGGTTTGTAAAGTACTCAATGCAACTCATCCTTTACTTTCATGTTACCCTCTGCATGAATCTGTTTTCTAATGAGGTGAGATGATTTCTGGGGGGGGTATTCCAAATGACAGATTAATTGTCACATCTGTAGTTTCTCTCAACTGGTTGATAAATTCCGGATCCTGTCCCTATTGATTAGGGTAATATCTGATACTGTTTGGTATGGTAGTACTTGTGCTTGCATAATAGTTTTTTTTTTTTTTTGTGTATCGGAAATACTGTTAGGCCGCAATCCCAGTTAGTGGTTAGTATTAGTTTCTGTTCACTGGTTAGAAGTTAGATGCCTAGCATATTGGCTGTGTTAAACAATGGTCTTTTCAACTCCAACTCCAACTCGTGGGAATCATCCCAGACCAGACCACCCGAGCGAGGGATTCATTCAAACACTACCGCTGGTGTGTGCTGATAGATTTGGACACCGGCTCGGCTGGCTTGTGTCAGTGGCCGTGTGTGTATATCTCTCGTGTCCCATGTGGGGGGTGTTTGGGGTGGGTGACGGTGTGGCAATTGATAGGTCTACCACGTTTAAGCCCGCTTTTAAGCAGCCCGGCTATCTAAAACTATCCACCACTGCTAACCGACCCTAACTGGGATTGCTGCCTAACCGTATTCGACTTACCTGGACCAAGGAGGACCCGCATTTTGTTACATGGAGAAACGGGCGGTAAGTTAAGCATTTTCCTCTAATTTAATGCTTTTCCGTTGCTTTTGACTTGGAGTCTCGGAGATATCATCGTTAACGATGTGCATGGTAAAGAGGTCTTGACAATGGCAACGGATTTCCCCTGGCCGAGGCCCGATTATAACTCGGGCCTAGCCTCATTGCCCAACACAGTGTCCTCTCGAACTCACTAATTAGGGTTAGTGAATCTAACCTTGATGTTTAAAAGAAGGAAAAGCCAGGTTTTTTATTATTATTTAAAATTCAAGGTTAGATTTACTAACTCTAGGGTTTATGAATCTTAACCACAGTTAAAGCGGTGGACAGGCTAGGCCTGAGTATTATACTCAGGCCCCAGGCCAGAGTAGATTCATTGCCCTTGACAATTGTTGTTAGGCAACAGCTTTATGTAGATTCAGGCCCGTAGCTCCCCGCCTCCCAAGGGCCTTGGCTTGCCTTTGGCGAAGCCAGAAAGGGCTTATCTCGGGGTTCCATAGAATAGGTGACATATGGTGGAGAAGTCAAAATCATGGGGCCCATGATTTTGACTTCTCCACCTATAATAAGACATGTGGCGATAAGTGTGTGAGAATAAGGGTGTGAGATATCAAATGGGGAGAAGTCAAAATTATGAGGAGAAAATGGAATGACTTCTCCCCCATTTTTACGCCAAGTGTCGCACAATGTATAGAACCCCGAGAGCCCTTTCTGGCTTCGCCAGAGACAATCCGAGGCCCCTCCCAAGACTCCCCCCACTCAAGTAAGTCAAGGAGTGATGGGTTATAAGGTTCCCTTTTGAGGTCCTTAGGGGTAGACTTGGAACTTTGGCCGAAGATATTATTAATGGATAAGTGTGTGACGCAGTATCACTAGATCATTTCCCTTGAAAGGGCATATCAGTATTTTAAACAGCTCAAAAATCAAAACAGATAGCTGTTTAAAATTGTACCATGGAACGCAAAGCACAGAAAACAAGCTCGGTAACATACGTCAATCTGCTCCGACCTTCTAATAAAGCAAGCCAAAAAAGAGAAAGCGAAGAGGCCGTGACATAAATCGCTTGAATACATCCACATCACACTCGCTCTCTCAATCACTCAGAGTCTCTGTCTCTGTCTCTGTCTCTGTCTCTCAGTTAGGGTTTCCAACACGCCGGAGCAAGATGCCGAATTTGGCACATACAGCCGGAGTGAGCGCGTTGCGTCTGATCAGTATGATAGTAACGGCAGCCCACAACGCTACTATGCACCGGAAGAACTGTGATCAGATAGCTGGTCACGTAAAGATAATAGGGAACTTACTGGAGAAGTTGAATTCTCCGGATTTGAGGAACTTTCCGGCGACGGGAGAGCCATTGGATCGATTGGAAGAGGCGTTGAGAAAAGCACTTGATCTGGTAGAGAGTTGCAGAGAGAAGAGTTACCTGTATCTCCTGTCAATGGGATGGAGTGTAGTGTATCAGTTCCGACAAGCTCAGGCCGAGATCGATCGCTATCTCAAGATGGTCCCGTTGATTTCCCTCGTCCACGAGTATCGGATGCAGGTAAGTCCTCTTTCCCTGAAATAACGGTCGGTGTGACTGATACGAATCGGATGAATATGAAATGTTTGTGTCGGTTTGGGGTATCTTTTCTTCTTTTCGGTGGGGTGCTCAAGTTATTTGACTAACTGCCTTGAACTTTTGGATTGACAAAAACATACATAATCTTCGTGTATAATTACCAACTTTAGGCAAACAAACAAAACCACTTACGGCGCGAGCTGAAACAGAAAGGCCTCCGTGTCTAGGGTAAATTTGTGCCCTAAGAGCCCCAAACTAGGGCACATGTAAGGTGTCATTTCTGATTTTACAGCCCTGGAGGCTGGAGCATTGTTCATACATCCCACAAATCGGCCTCGGATTCTCTCTGGCAGGTGCCAGAAAATTGGTTTCGGGTTACCACATATTATGCGACAGGTGGCCAAGAAGTCATTTCATGTTCCCATGATTTTGACTTCGAGAAAAAAGGGGAGAGATATCAAGTGGGAAGAAGTCAAAATCATGGGGAGAAAATGAAATGACTTCTTCCCTTTTATGCCAAGTGTCGCAAACATTGTAGTAGCCGGAGACCACTTTTGTGGCACCTGCCAGAGAGAATCCGAGACTCCACAAATCAGCATGATTTGGATTCAACAAGGGAAATAGTTAACATACCTGGGAAATGAATTTTAAAATCTAAGGTTGGACCGCATTGGTCCATGCTCCCCTCTTAAATACCCACCAATTGTGATGGGTATTTAAGAGAGAGAGAGGGAGAAAAGGGGGGGGGGGCTGGACCTCGGGGGGGGGGGGGGGGCTGGACCTCATATGGACCAATGAGGTCCAGCCTTGGATTTGAAAATCCATTTCCCAGGTATGCTATTGAACAACGCTTTTGGGTCGTTCACTGCTGTCAATTTCAGTTCATTGTCAATGTTGATCACTAAAAGGTTATACTGGGAAAATCTGTCTCTGGTTGAAGCTTAGCAGTTCTAAACATGATGAAATCCCTCGATTTCAGTAGAGCACTGGTTTGCTTCGATCAATTGGGGGTGATCTCACACTTCTCAAGTTGTGTTGCTCACAAAATTTTTAAATTTCGACCTAATTCCGGTCTTGCATCATAAGGGGCTTGAGATGTTCCAATTGGGGGTGATCTCACACTTTTCATCCATAAAGCAAAAACTTTTCAAAGGTAGACAGTTTATCAATTAGGACTTCATAAATCAAAAGCTTTTTGAACAAAAATAGTTAGTTAATTGGAACAGTTAACCTACCTACATTAGGATACTTAATGGAGAATATAAATATTGAATGCAAGACCAATGAGTTCCAGCCTTGGATTTTAAAATCCATTTCCCAGGTATGCTAATCACTGCTCATTGAACAACGTTTTTGGGTCGTTTGCTGCTGTCAATTTCAGTTCATTGTCAATGTTGATCACTAAAAGTGCCTACTGGGAAAATCTGTCTCTGGTTGAAGCTTAGCAGTTCTAAACATGATGAAATCCCTCGATTTCAGTAGAGCGCTGGTTTGCTTCGATCAATTGGGGGTGATCTCACACTTCTCAGGTTGTGTTGCTCACAAAATTTTTAAATTTCGACCTAATTCCGGTCTTGCATAAGGGGCTTGAAATGTTCCAATTGGGGGTGATCTCACACTTTTCATAAAGCAAAAGCTTTTTAAAGGTAGACAGTTTATCAATTAGGACTTCATAAATCAAAAGCTTTTTGAACAAAAAAAGTTAGTTAATTGGAACACTTAAACTACCTACATTAGGATACCTAATGGAGAATATAAATATTGAATGCATTCTCTTAGTTAGTAGCTATTAACCTATTTAAAATAGGAAACTTAAAAAATATGGACATTGAATAAATATAAATATTTTATTTTAATGTTAATAAGTTTCATTAGAGTTTGAAGAATGCTAATTGCTAAGTATACTCTCACAATCTACACTCTCACCCTTTTTAGATTGTGTAGGGATTTAGTTCAGCATTGTAAATGGTAAAGTATTAAAACAAATTAAATTTAAATGAAATATATATTATAAAGTTTAAATTTTATATTCAAATGAATTGTAAAGTATTTTTAATGTATTTTTTGTTATTATTAATACTATAGTATTATGAATTATGTGTTAACTCAACAAAAAATATCCAAATACATACAAAATAGTTAAAAGTTGAAAATTTGAAAAAAAATTGGATTTTTTTGAGATAATATTTCATCGAATAAATGATTTTTTAAAAACATTGGCCGAAATTTCATCCCAGGTTGGGTCACCAAAATGGGTGAAATATCAGCCTCTTCAAACCTTGATTGGGAGTTCACAATCTCACCACCCTTTGAAAATTTTAGCCCACCGTAGATATATATATTCATAAACTACTCTACCATAGTTCTTGGGATATAACCCCAATTTTGTTTTCCTATAACATCCCAAATTCCCAATAAGAAATAACCAAATCTTAGTACCTACAGAATCTGGTCAATTGCACCAAAGGGAAGCTATCCGCTTTTCACTCTTTCTCAATTCAGCACACATGGCGAGAGAGCAACTCAGCAGCTGATTTTTTAGCCAAATCTTGCAATCCAAGCTCTTCTTTGATTATGCCTCCGCAGGACTTTCCCCTGGCTATCCTTCTTCTTATAGATAAAGACAGAATGGGTTGTAACTATCAAAGATTGTAATTGCTCTTTTGATTCTCAATACTCTGGTCGGGGTCCGCCTAACCCCAGCTTACCTTCCAAAAAAAAAAAGAAATAACCATGCTCGTTCAGTTTATCATGAGGGATTCACAAGTCCTCCAGAAGCAGAGCTTCCTGTTTCACACAAAAATACATTACCATGGAAGTAAATATATTCTCTAGCTACACGCATGATGTTATAGTCTGGTAGGCCACTGGACTCAATAGTCCAGTAACAGATCCAGTAGTCCTGCTAGAGTGAATTTAAAATATGCAGGAACGCTTGCAAGCCATTGAAGAGGACTATCGAGAGTACACTATTGACGACGAAGATGTCGAGGCCCAAAAATCGATACTGAAATCTGATCGTACAAAGGAAGATGCCAATATATTGGAGAAGTCGCTGTCTCGCCGGTATCCAGACTTGCACTTCGAAGAGGCTCTTCAAGAGGAGAATGAAAAATTGCACATTGAGTTGCAGCGATCACAAGTGGACAACGACATCAGGCAATGCAAAGTGATTCAACATCTTATTGAGGTTACAGAAAGTGCTGTTAATGTCCCCCCAGAGAAAAACCAGTGTCGCACTCTGCAAATTTACACAGGATCAGGGTCAGTATTGATGCACTCATTTTGGTGTCTGCTCAGGGTTCAAACAGCAGTAAAACCTTACCTCTGAATCTTCATCTCGCAGGTATGAATCCACCACGAAATCCAGTCATGTGTCTCATGATTTACAATCTGAAGAACAAGGCAAATTTGAGTGGCAAACAGATCTTTTTGACTGTTGCGGGAAACCTTGTTTAAGTGAGTAGGCCTGAAACCTCTCATTACAATTTACACTAGCATTACGAATACATGGATACACCAGATGGTTATTGCTACCTGTGATGTTCAACGCTTAAAAATATTATAATAGACTTTTACTTGGTTTTCAAGTGATCTTATTAGTCTATTTTTAGTGTAACTGTAGTTACATACATGCTATCCACTATAATTCTCTCATCTCTATTCTGGTGTGGGTTTGGAGTACTTTTAACATTTATTTTATTATATAGTTTACTCACCCCATGTTGTTAATTTCTGATACAGGCTTGAAGACCTGCTTCTATCCCTGTGGAACATTTGTATTGATAGCTAATGCAGTATCGGACGGAAAAATCTGTAAGCCTGTGGCTATCGTAAATTATGTACTAATTTATTTATTATATAAATGCAAGTAGAGGATTCTTCTAAAATAATTATATAGCTAAAGAAATTAACAATAAAACAAATGTGATTTTGAGTACATGCTCACATTCATATTGCTATTGAGAGTGCCCTGATCCAAATATCAAAGTTAATAATCTCCTGGCTTGGTTTTGAAACATGGTCTATTCCTGTAGATGTATCATCAGCGTTATGAACATTGTCCTGCATGGAAATTCCTATATGCATAAATTGTTGTCTTGGACTCGCATAAATCTGATTTCCTGAACTACTAATGCACTGCAGCTCGTGAACACGCATGCAATGACCTAATGGCTTACTCCCTCGTCTGTGGATGTTGCTGTTATACTTGTTTCATGAGACAGAAACTACGGGAACTATTTAGAATAGAGGTACTTTATTTATCTTCTATAGTGCAAAATATTTCAATTTTCAATCAATTAAATCAAATATATATATATATATATATGTGTGTGTGTGTGTGTGCGCGCGCGCGCGCACGCTCGCATTTTCAGCTTTCTGTATACAATTAATTAAATGTCAAGTTTTCTCTTTCGTTTTACTTTTATACATACGATTGCTATAATTATGTACTAAACCACGGGTAAAGATAATGAGTGCTTTTCATTTCCACTAATACTGAAAGGTGAGCAATCATTGTACACCAACATTCCCTTTTTTCTTTTTAAATATGGTTTTACGACGTTTGAAAGGTTCCTGTTTGCAAATTATGATGATATCTTATAGGACTTTGCTACGGAGACCGCAAAAGGGCCGAGACCTCCGAGACTGTGCATGCATGCATGGGATTTCAGGTGGGGCCCACGTTCACATGGTAGGCCTCACCTGCAATCCCGTGCTTCCATGCACGGTCTTGGAGGTCTCGGCCCTTTTGCGGTCTCAGTAGCATTTTCCTATCTTATAAACCCTTCAACCAAAATGTTCAATTTACTACTATTCTTGAACTTTTGCTGAAATAAGACTGATGATGATCATGGGCCATATTTTCTAGGGAGGTTCATGCGATGACTTCTTAACTCATCTCATGTGTTGCTGTTGTGCATTGGTTCAAGAGTGGCGTGAGATCGAGCTGAGGGGCTATGATGGTTGGTGTGTTTAACTTAATCCTCTCGTGTGCTCTTCTTCATCATCATCCTCTCATCAATAATTTCCTCTACTATTAAAATTTTGGATTGTGATCCCTAAGCAAAATCTGATCTAACCAAAACAGTACCAACCCAAAGCTTGCCCCTTTTAAGTCACCTGTTTTTGAAAGATGATTTCCATCGTCCAATTGTGTTAATCTTAGTGCAAAAGATCTTCTGGGTGTGACCCGCCAAAGGATAGGTGCCTCCTCTCCAGGCACCTCTTATGCTAGTATGAGGGTGGGTGACAGCCCATTTATACGTACTCCGATAGATTCCTCAGATTTTTCCTACTGCTATATAGGTGCTTAGTTTGTTCACTGGCATATTTAACTGTTGTGCAGGCTACCAGGGGAATAAAATGACCCCTCCGCTATCCCAAGATATGGAGCGTTGAATACTTTATTTGTCCATGTGTGTTTTAATTCTAGTCTACGTATATTCCTTGCTTCCTGTGTACAGTATACATCTTCTACTCCCCCAGCCTACACAGAGAGAGAGAGAGAGAGAGAGAGAGAGAGAGAGAGAGAGAGAGAGAAGTGCATATGTAAAAGATGGGTTGATGCAAAATGCAAATTATATGCTATAAGAACTTGAGAAGGGGAAATGTAAAGGTTCATTTACTATGTTGTAAGTACAGATTGACTTTGATGTGGCTTTATAAACACAATTCAATCAAGGCTCAGTCCCTGGCAGTTGGCTTGCTTTTAGATAAGTGCAGTGCAGCTTTGTAGCCTACTCCTATAAGTTTAATCTATCATAATCAAATGCATTTTGGAGGAGTGAGGTGGTTCCGTTGTTCACCAAAAAAATAAAATAAAAGGTGGTTCTGTTGACTATATTTTACAATTTTTTTTTCTGTATAGAATAACTTCTTGTTCTTTTGAAATTGCAGTGGACAAAAGGATAGGATTAGGACTGTTTATACGGATATTTTTTCAACTGAAATTAGGTTAAAAGACTGAGTTACATATGAATGTGTGTGTGGGGGGGGGGCGGCGTTCCAGGTCTTGTGACAGCAAAGTCAAGGGTTCAACTTTGGTTTATGAAGTTAATAACTATAGAGAACCTAAAGATTTCCTAATAGGTATCGCTGCCAATATAAGTATCTCCCTTAGCCGATTGAAAAATAATAACATTTTTTTTTATATAATTTATTTTGCTGACAACATCCTTTACCTAGGTTATTAATGGTTAGCATTGGGGATTGGAGCTCTTGCTACTCATCACTCAGATCCCGCGACCTCTCCAATGAAATAAGCCACACCCCACAATTGGAGCAAGAGGTGGGGAGTTTTAAGTATCTCCCTTAACCTAACAAAGCAGTAGCAAACTTTGGGAGTACAACACCATACATATGTTCCGAATCAAATCGTGTGTGATATTCCCTATGGCCTTGGAGTGTTAAAAGGCCAGGGTTTAACAACTGTAAGTGGCTGTTAAAGTGATTCTGGCCTTGACACTCATGGCCACAGGGAGGCTTCCCAGAAGTACCTCTATTTCTTCATGAGAAATTTCCACTCAGTTTTAGACCCAAAATTGACACGGTAGGATTTCTTCAACAGAGGAATCATATGAAAATAAAGCATGTGAACACAACAACTTCCTTTGGTAGGGGTCGCATTCTCTAGTTGTAGTTCTAAAATGATTTCTCTCTCTCCAAAAAAGTTTTTTCGTTGAAAGCCTTTTGTTTGTTTGCTCTAGTCTATTAATGTTTTTTTAAGTTTCCAAGCCAATAAGTTCTTTGCCATTAAAGCTTGGTGGAAGCAGACACGGCATATAGAATTTAAACTAAGCATAAAATATGGGTGGTATTACCCGCACCTAGGCTTGTCAATGGATCGGATCTTGATCCGGATCCGATCCGATCCGATTAGCCGGACTTTGGACCTTATATGTGATCCGTCGGATCAGATTCAGATCGGATCGGTGGAATCCGATTATAATCGGATCGGATCCGGATATAGGGTGATTCGAGCCGATTATAATAAAAATTTTAAATATATTAAATAGATTTTCTATGTATAGAGTATTAATTTTAAAAAATTAACATTAATTAAAGTTAATTAAGGTACTATTAGATTTTTATATTATTAAAATATTTTTTTTAAAAAAAAAAAATTAACCTTAATCGGATCGGATTCGGATCTTACAAATATAATTGGATTCGGATTTGGATCGATTAAGTCAAGATCCGATGGATCTCGGATTGGATTTGGATCTAGGCAGATCCGGTCTGAATCCGACCCGTTGACAGCCCTACCCGCACCTCACTTTTTGATGAATATACACCATAAGTGAAAAAATCTATAGAAGGACGATAATACCCTTCTTCTTGTCTTCCTCTTCCTTTTTTTTTCTACCAAACTCTGGCAAACCGTCTCGTTTTCCCATGAAAAATCGACTGGGATGAATAAACACCATCTCGTTTTCCCATGAAAGAGAAAATGATGAAAGTAAAGGTACTCAGTTTTCTCTCTGACTAGCTTCCATTGCATGAGCCTGGAAAACCCCACACATACAAGAAGCGTTAATGCATGGAGGAGGACAAATAGGGGAAATGCCTCTTTCTTTGCTCCAAATTCTACTCATGTTCTTAAACCGAGAATGGGGTCACCAGTGACGGGTGTTGGACTATCTAATTCAAATGAGAAGAGTTGTATATGGGCAAAGGCAATTGCAATTGGAGTTTCGAGAGCATGAAGAGAGAACTCAAGTTGACATGTCCAGGTTGGAAGTGTGACTACCATGGAAGCTGATTTGGGGATGAAAATTTTAATTTTTTAAAATCATTTTAAGGTTTGATTGCAAAACTAGATGCTCTCAACTAGTTTCTGTCTTTGGCTTTAACTGTAAAACAATCTATAAAATTGGAATCGTTACTACTCTGCATGCTTCCCCATATTGGGGACCTCCTTATGTATACTTTTCTACGGAACCATCAACCTTTTATTTTTCTCTTATTTTTTTACTGTTACTACAATCCGTAGAGAGGGTGTTTATTGAGGAGAGAGGGGGGGTTGCCAGGGTTTGGTAGGAGAGAACGATAAAGAGGAAGATGAGATAGAGGGTATAATTGTCTTATTGATCCCTAAATTGTGTTTTTTTTCATTTACGGTGTGTCTTCATCAATTGTTGGGTGCGGGTGTAACACCACCCTAAAATATTATTTAAGAAAAAAAAATGTGGAAGTCATCACCTGCCCTCAACTTGTAAAGGGGAGGTCTAACGAGGGACCCAGAAGAGACTTCCCTAATGAATTTGGAGAGACTCTTCCAGATGTGACGGGCCTCACATTAAGTGCAAATCCTATACATCTATCTTTATTCAAATTCATACGTACCAATCAAAAATACAATTTGTCTCATAATTTTGTTTTTGAAAATTTTAATTGGGTATGTTAATGTTAACTCAACTGAATTTTTTTTTAAAAAAAAAATAATGTTCATACCGTAAACAGACACAAGTTGTGTTTCTATTGGAAAGTGTGGGTTGGATATAGATTCTTATTTAAAGTTCCATTTTTTTTGGTTCCAAAGAAAAAAAAAAAAAAAAACCATTTAAGGTCCTCTTTTGTTAAGACTTATAAAGTCCGACTCTCTGCAAGTTTTGTTACTTGATAATATATATTTTTTCTTTTGAGAACTATATATGTATTATGCCACTAATAATATCAATTAAAATATGTTATAAATGATGTCAAACAAAGTAAAAGAAAAAAATCAAGCCATTGCTCATATATCTATATAAAGCTGCCTGCAGTTTACAAAATTCAAATCCATGGACATGTATGCATAAAATCTTTTAAGATATAAACGTTATTTTGCAAGTCACTTGTTCCATTGACAGGTGATGTGTAGATCACATACGCCTTCAGATTTTTGACCAAACATGGTTTAAACGAATTCATGGAAATCATTTTTATTAAAAAAAAAATGAGCAGTGATTAACTGACCCTACATTCCGTTATTTAGTCAACTGCCTTGTTTCTTTTAATCCCCTTTAACTACGATTAAGTTTAACTAAATTATGATTAATAATTTTTTCCTAAAACCCAAGGTTCAACGTATAACTCTAAGAGTAGGTGAATCTTAACCACAGGTAATGGAAGTTAAGAAAAGGGCATGGATTGAGGACTGCACATTCCGCTACCTCACACTTTTCTAAAGTGACAATCCAACACGTTAATCTTGTAGAAAAATGTTTTAATTGACTAAACGTAATTTCCTTCAAATAGCCAAGCCCTACATGTCTTGTTACGGGTGGGTCATCAGGTGAGTGTGAGAGGTGGAAAATATCAGGGTATGCTCGGGGTTGGGTGGTCCAGTCAACTATCTAACATTAACATTGACTTGATTGACTTTATTTTATATCTTTTAGTCTTTACTAATATAACAAAGCTGGACGTGTTCAATACGTTGATTGAATTTCCAAAACTACCCTTTGTTCATATGAAATCAAATTGTTGAGTGGATTTTGTTAATTTCAAAATTGTGCTTATAAGGTTTAAACATTGCTTGAATTTTAATTAATTTCAAAAATATCCTTTACACATATAGGTTCAAAACGTTACCTGAATTTTATTTAATTCCAAAACTATCCTTTAATTTTAGCTTAATTCTCAAAATACTATTTTGCTAATATATAAAGAAAATGATGCTTAAAACAATCCATTGAATTTTAGATTAATTCTAAAATTATTATTTATTAATTAAATTTAGCTTTTATTAATATAAGAGACATTTTTACCAAAAAAAATAAAAGAGAGTTAAAAAGTTGATTGAAATTTAATTTACTTCCAAAACTGTAATTTATTAATATACAACAAAACAATGTTTTCATAATTGGACCGCCCAGGTGACCGGATTTGACCAGTTCGGTTGGATCAGATCATTTTATTATTAAAAGTATATATTTTTTATTTTATTTGTCAAAATATTCCTAAAGTTTTTTATTCTCAAATACCCTTAAGTCTGATTTCTATATCAAAAATGCCCTCAAATTTTTTCTAATAATCAAAATATCCCAAATAATTTTAATTTCCAAAATGCTCCTAAGTCAAATTTCTATACCCAAAATACCGCTAATAATTTTAACTCAAAATGTTCCTCAAGTTTGCTCATATTTTATTTTCTTTATTTCTAATTCTATACCCCCAAAATACTCTCAAACTTTTTACACCCAAAATGCCTCTAAGCCAGGGCCGGCCCAAGCCAATTGGAGGCTTAAAGTAGAAAATTTTAAATTGGACTTTTTTTAAAAAATTTTAATATTATTGAAAAAAATTAATTATAAATAGGGCATTTTTAATATTCTAAATGGGCCTTTTATTTTTGTTAATATTCTAAATGGGGCCTTTTTAATATTATTATTATTATTTTTTAATGGGGCCTAAAGCAAAGGCTTTGATGGCCTAAGGGAATGGGCCGGCCCCTGCTCTAAGCTTTTTGGTTCTCAGAATATTCCTATGTCATGTTTTTATACCCAAGGTGTCACTCATAATTTTTTTTTACCCAAAATGTCCCTTAAGTTTCTATTCCCAAAATATTATTAAATTTTTTTTCCAAATGCCCCTCACTTGTGGTTCTCTTCTCTCTTTCATGTGTATCGTACGTGTGGCCCATTAGTGTATATATATATATATATATATATATATATCAATCAGAGGTAGAATTTGGCTACTTTTACCAACACATTTTAATTATCAAACTCACTAAAGTTTAAAATAATTTAATTTTTTTCAAATAAGTACAATTTGATTTTTCTCTCGTATTTTTTAGTCTCTTTCGTTTTATGAATTGTCTTATATAAAAATATTAAACTACTCCTATATTTAATAGAGATGGAGAAATGCTAGAGCTAATTGTAGACTTCCAAGCTCCCACACTAGTAACCAATGTGTCAATACATTTCTAGTTATCTTGAGAAAAAAAATTTATTTTCATAACTTGTTAAATAGATAGCAAGGACGTAACAAAAGTATAGATACTTTTTTTTTTAGTTATCTTGAGAATTTATTTTTTATTATTCTTAACTTGTTAAATGGATAATAAAGCTATTTTCTAGTTATCTTAAGAATTTATTTTTTATTATCTTAACTTGTTAAATGGATAATAAAACCAGGTGTTTTACACCCATAATGAGATTGAAAAAAAATTAAATGATGTGCATGGGGCTAGCACAGGATTGTCAAAGGATAGGATAGGAGTTAGCCCTAACTTTATCTTTACTTATGAGGGCAAGGCCTTAACCCTGCCTCAACCTTTCAAGAGCTTAGATTGATTAGGCCCTAACCTTGTCCTTAAGGATGGGAAGAAAAACACATAATTTTTTTTTTCTCATTTGAAATTATGAGATTTTTTCTACATCGACTATCAACCCAGCATATTATTCAATTAAAATTATTTAAAATAAAATGAATTTAATTATGAATAGCCTTGGCTCTTTGATTTCTACTACGTGTGCAGGCATGGGAAGGTACACGATCCTTTGTGTCTACCGAACTGCAACTTTTAGATAATTAAAGTCCCACGTAACTTAACTTAAGTCCTTAAATAGGCCACATGGCCCACATCCCCTCATTTTTAGCTCTTACAGTTACGATCACCCAACCGGTATTAGCTTCGAATTATGCCACATGTACGGCTGGGCACTACCAACTTAAATAGGGGTGTATCAATAATATTAAAAAAATAATTTTGTTTTTTTTTTGTTTTTACGAAAGTGTAAAAACAAAGAAAATAAAGGAGGGATTCATTCAAACTAATGCTAGAGTGAGAAAGATCGCCCAGGCGAGACTAGAGAGAGGAAAAGAAGAAAAAAGATATTGAAGTTCAACACGGAAAACCAGCTTATTTAGCGAAACCCCTTTCGATCTGGCCATTCTGGAGCGGTTCTTAGATCCTGGAGATAGGGATAGAGAAGTCCCAGTTGGATTCCTGGGTCGTAGACTCGCTAGACGCTTCATGATTTTCTCAACGAACTCCGCTTCTAACCAACCCAGATTTCATGGACATGGCGGCCTCTGTAAGTTAATATGTTTCTCGACTTTATTTCCATTTTTTCATCTGGGAATCGATCATATTCGAAGATAATTCACCCAAATTTGGAGATCCTGAAAACAAATCCCTGGTTGTGCCAATCTTAACTAGAATTTTCCCTACTGTAATTTCCTTTTCTTCTTAAATTTAGTTTTAAGGATGTAATCCATGTGGAATTTTGTAATTGCGTGAGAAAAGAAAAAAAAATTGCAACGAGATTGAAGGGGAAGGGAAAGAAAGAAGAAAACTAGGTCAGTCGAAGGAGCTTATCCCTCAGTTCATCTTTGAATTAGATTGGGGGGACAGACTTTGGGAAGTTGGATTAGCAAGCCTCAATGTTGAGGCTGGATTTGAGGGTCGAACCCCACATTGTCACCAAGGGACATGTGTAACCAGAAATTTTAAGACAACAAAATGGCTAAAACAGAACTTAGCCATGGATTATATATTGTATTCGAAAGGATATACATTTTAGCAATTGAAATTATAGTGAGTCACATTGTATATTGGGATGCTGCATTGTACTGGATAAATGTTTGTCGTAGGACAGTTCGCTATGTCTTGCATTCTCACGAATCAATGAACAGTAAATGAGAGGAAGCTGTAAATCCCATTTTGGACTTCAATTTAGTTATATTTGATATAACTGCAAATGTTGTCTTGTTTATAGTTGTCTAGAAGACAAAACAAATCAAACAAACACGTCTCAAGATGAGATTGGTATCAATCATTCCTTGCTTATCGGATAGTGTGATTATCATCACTAAACAGCTAAAGGGATGAAAATTTCTCTTATTGTGACCAAGTAGCTTACAATATGACAATCAATTGTCATTCATTAGCTTACAGTGACCAATCTCCATTGGGTGTTTCATTTGTAAAGTATGGAACTTGGTCTGCGGAGATCTTTTTTGAAACTCAGATGTAATGTATTAGCAGTTGATAGATTACTTGTTATCCATAAACATGCTTACGGTATTGAACTCGTGGGTTCATTCTTTGGGCCTCTTGTACATTGAATCCTTTGATAGACTCCTTGTTAGTGAGCTCCTTAAAGGCTTGTAGATATATTGAGGGAGGTCTGTATCGTTTGCCTTGGACATTCATTCTACAGCGTTGTCTTTTATTTATTATTGTTCAACAAATCTGCCATTTATTAAAAATAAATATATGTTGTTAGGCACATAAATTATATGGCATTCAACACTCACACAGTATACTCTTAACCCGCTTTGAAGCTATAAGTGAGCAGCCCAGCATTGTTGATTTTTTGTTTCCTGACTCCTGCATTTTCCTTTAATCTGCTACGATCTGCCTTTTTTTTTTGGTAAAGGAATCATGGCATTAAGTTATCCACACTTATATGCTGCACCTGTTATTCCTTTTCACATTGTCCAACCCAGCTATGGTGGACTGAACATGGTTGGAAAAATCATGACTCAGACTTGACTTGCCTGACAATAAAAACTTGACTCATGTCAGCTGTCTCGATGACTCATGAGTTGTGGAAAAAATTGATACACTGTTCTATAGTCCATCTCAACTTTGATTTGGAAAATTAGGACTCAGGTGAGCTGTTTCGATGACCCATGAGTTTTGAAAAATGATTATTTCTTTAGATAAATATAAAGGACTGTTGGGTCATTGTGTACATTGTTCTTTAGAAAATGCTATGGCTCAGCTAAGTGACTTTTGACCTGTCTGACACATCCTTTTATGATGAAAAAAAACTTGGCAAACTTGACCCAGTGATACATTTTAAGCATTGCCAAGCAGGATGACCTATCTTTGGACTTGGCCATGGTTAAAATGATCGACTTGTGCATCTCATAAGCAAACTCGCCGAAATACGAAGTCTTGCAAACCATGCTTGTTATTGTCTCCATTATTTGGCTAATGGGTTTCAATAATGGAATTTTGGCAGGGTACATACATATATCGTCAGTTGTCACTGCTGGTGGCTCCTTACATACTATGGAGAAAACCACATAATCTTTTGATTCCATTCTTGCATCAGCTCCATGATATACTATGTTAATAGGGGAACACCAAAGTCTTCTCATGTATTCGGCTATTAAAGTTCTAGGATGAAGTTGTACAATTTTTCTACCAATTGAAAATTGCTGCGAAAATGGCATTTAGAAAAATTGCAGAAGTTCTTTCTGCTGCAGCAAGTCGTTTGCCTGCTTCACATTCCCATGTTGGACCGTCAGGATCATCTGAATTGTTTCCTCAGGCAGGCCCAGATCATGGTTTTGGTTTAGTCATCCCCGCACAGAAGAACAATTTGCCACTCTCCTCTTCTCTCCAAGATTTCTCAGCATATCGTCGACTTGATCCAGAAGAAGGTTATCTTGACATTGGAATTGATAGGAGTGTGACCCGTGCAAAACTGCCTCGTTCCCTACAAAGAGAAAATGGTGGATCAAGTTTTTCAAAGGAGAAAGCCTTTCCTGGAATTCCATTTGTACGGAAGAAATGGGTGCGAGTGGCCATGGTTCTGGTTTGCCTACTGTTGCTCGTTTTCCTTATGTATATGAGTGCAAGATACTTTAGTACTAATTGGTCTCAAGAACCATCCAAATTTTATGTGGTACTTGATTGTGGAAGTACTGGAACTCGGGTTTATGTATATCAAGCTTCCGTTGATCACAAGAAAGATGGCAGTATTCCTATTGCCTTAAGGTCATTACCTGAAGGTCCTCAATGGATATCTAGTTTGCGGAGTGGGCGTGCCTACCATCGTATGGAAACCGAGCCTGGGTTTGATAAGTTGGTGAACAATATGTCTGGCTTGAAGGCAGCAATAAAACCACTTCTTCGGTGGGCAGAGAAACAAATACCCAAGCATGCACACAAGAGTACTTCTCTCTTCCTTTATGCTACAGCTGGGGTTCGTAGGTTACCGACTTCCGATTCAGAATGGCTTCTTGAAAATGCATGGTCCATATTGAAGAATTCATCATTCTTGTGCCAGAGAGACTGGGTCAAGATTATCACCGGCATGGAGGAAGCTTATTATGGATGGATAGCTCTTAATTATCACACAGGTATGCTGGGTTCAACACCAACAAAAGCAACATTTGGCGCACTTGACTTGGGAGGTTCATCTTTACAGGTTACTTTTGAGACCAAGGAACTTGTGCGTGATAAGACTAGTTTGAATGTGAGTATTGGAGCCGTTAACCATCATCTCAGTGCCTATTCTCTCTCGGGCTATGGTTTGAATGATGCCTTTGATAAGTCTGTGGTTCATCTTCTCAAGAGGATTCCAGGTATCTTGAATGCAGATCTAATTAATAGCAAAATAGAACTTAAGCATCCATGCTTGCAGTCTGGGTACAAAGAGCAGTACATCTGTTCTCAGTGTGCTTTAATTAACCAAGAAGGTGGGAGCCCTCTGAATGAGGGAAGAAATCTGGGCAAAGGAGGAAAACCTGGAATACCTATCCAATTGATTGGTGATCCACAATGGGAAGAATGCAGTAAACTTGCAAAAGTCACAGTCAATTTGTCCCAATGGTCGGATGTAAATCCAGCATTTAATTGTGAGCTGCAACCCTGTGCTCTGAGCAGTAGTTTACCTCGTCCACAGGGCCAATTCTACGCCATATCTGGCTTCTTTGTGGTATATCGGTTTTTTAATTTGACCCCGCAAGCCAAACTTTATGATGTACTGCAGAAGGGTCAGGAATTCTGTGAAAAAACTTGGAAAGTTGCAAAGAAGAGTGTTGCTCCACAGCCTTTTATAGAACAATATTGCTTTAGGGCACCATATATTGTGTCACTACTGAGAGAGGGCTTGCACATTACGGATAGTCAAGTTGTTATCGGTTCTGGTAGTATGACTTGGACACTTGGGGTTGCTCTCTTGGAAGCTGGGGGAGTATTGTCAACCGCGACAGAGGTTCATAGCTATAAAATGCTCCGAATAAAGATAAATCCAACCATTCTTTTTCCTCTGTTGTTTATATCGCTGATTCTTCTAATTTGTGCCTTATCATGGGCTGGCAATTGGATGCCGGGATTTTTTCGTAGGTCCTGTCTTCCACTTTTCAGGCATACCAGTGCATCCACTACCTCTGTTCTTAATATCCCGTCTCCATTCCGGTTTCAACGTTGGAGTCCTATCAGTTCAGGTAAGCTAAAATTTGAAATTGCATAAAGTTCTCCCTGCTGTATATTCTCTGTAACTCAAAAATATTGAGGTAATACTTGTTATATGCTTTTTTGGTACTATTTTTGTTAATTCATCACTTCATCCTTTCTTAGAAGGGGAAAGAAATACATTCCAATTCTCGAGGCTTCTTACTCTTCTCCTTGGGGCAATTTTCATGCACGTGACACAACTCAATCTGGAAAGTCCAAAGATTGGGTTAGAATGGGCCAGAAACGAAAATTGTCATTGTTCTGAGTATTTTGACAATCCTGACCGGTAGAGCACCGGACTGGGTGGTCAAGATCCCATCCAAATGAAAGACCTTATTAGGGGAATAAGATTGTCCAAACTTTTGTGGCAATCCTCATACATTTCCCTAGAGTTGGAAGCTTCAAACTTTTGGATGGAGATTATTAACATCACAAGCCACAAGTGCTGCTCTTATCCTTTTTAATTTCAGGTCCAGAGATAGCTCAATTTTCTGATATTTGTGTCTTGAATTTTGGGACAAATTATTATTAGCCTTTAAAATTTTTAAAGCAGTTAGTAGATAAGGATAACTTTCCAAATTTATTGAACGCGTTGAAACAAGTACATGGTTCAGATTCTGATTCTGAGCTAAATCAGCTGAAAACTAGGAAAGGGGGTGCTTTTAAGAACAAAATGGAACGTTCTAGGTGTTCTATGGGTCCAAGAACTGTTCAATATCAATGGTGATTATCAAGCTAAAGATGTTGACAACTATAGCATGGACCATCTCTTCAATTATAAGCATTTCCGTGTACCGTTCTAGTTCTTTCTCTATATATGTTGACAACCCATTCTAAGACTTTCTTGACTGTCATATCATCAGAGTCCTCTTGCCACTTGGCCATTCACTTATTCATAGTTTTCTATAAGGTGGAACATTTAAAACAGATAGTACACTTTTTTCTGAAAGAAACTCTTGAAGAAGTTCAGTAGCTTAACTCTGTTGGCATAGTTGTTAAGCTGTCTGTGGTATTAAGTTCTCATTTAAAACTGCAAATGGATATCTAGTAGCTAACTTTTTATGTCAGTGACTGCCAATAGAGAAAGGTAATTCTAAAATTGGAAATTTCATTCCACACTCCAATAGGGATCTAGTAGCCAGCTTTCTACGTTTATGATTAAAAAAAATAAAGAGCTTCCAATAAGTGAAGGTTTCCGCCTGCATAACTGGTTTGGCCAAAATCCATAATGCAAGCACTGTCTTTTAGATTTTAAAAAAAAAAGCTTTTAAAAAAATGTAAAATGGTGGGATTTAAAATTTATTTTCAAACAACATTGCCATTAAATGCCTAATTTTGATAAAGATGTAATTTATCAAGTTTATGAAAAAGCATAACCCAATTCATCATAAATTGAAGTACACCAGGGCTTAAGCCTCGGTTCAGGTCTACATCCATCTTGCATAGTTGTAAAAATCATTTTGATCTCCATCATATATGTGTGTGTGTGTGTGTGTGTGGTGTGTAGCATATGAGTCACGTATTTGAGCAACATGTGGCACTCCTTTGGGCCACACTCCCCTCCCTAAAAAAAATGATTTGGATCCCCATTCCCTAACACGTGACAAAAAACACTCCAATTGGAAATGTCTAGGCCATTCAATCGCCCGGTGGAAATGTCTGCCATTAACTCTACTTGGTCAACAATAATACCTAAGAATAATGTGACCCAACCTAAGTTATAGTTTTTGTCGTCTGTTCAGATGACCTAAACATCTCTTATTGGATTTATTGTCATTTGTTAAGGAAGGTGTACCCACATCACATGTTTCTTTTTTAGTGAGCCCAACGGAGTGCCATGTATCGCTCAAACACATAAGACTTGCAAGGTTTCCTATGTCACACACACCCAACCTGTGTGCGTGAGGAATGCTTGTCATGTGCTCTTTTTACTTTACTATTTTTAGTTTCATTTTATCTGCTTAGTCCCTTTCTATAAGGTTTATTCATTTGCTGGTTTAGTATTTTTATTCTTCTGTAAAATATTTGTTCTTTGTTTGGCTTTTGAAGAACTCTCGACTGTGGCTTTTTAGGAGATGGCAGAGTAAAGATGCCACTGAGTCCTACAATTTCTGGCTCCCAGCAGAGACCATTCGGCATGGGACACAGTCTGGGAGGCAGCTGCATTCAACTCATGGAGTCTTCCTTGCACCCATCGACAAGCAGTGTCTCACATAGTTATTCTTCAGGTAGCTTGGGGCAGACGCAATTTGACAATGATGGTATGGGTTCCTTCTGGACCCCTAACAGAAGTCAGATGCGTCTTCAAAGCAGGAGATCACAGTCTAGAGAAGACCTTAATTCTTCACTTGCTGAGACGCACATGGTGAAGGTCTAAACCATGATTGTCGAGAAACTCTGGTATGAGCACTTATTTCTTCCCCAAATTGAATTAGGTCATAGATACGGAAGCGGAATTTTTCGATGAAATTTTGGAGTAAACTGACAGTAGTGCGATCTTTTTTTCTTTGCTAACTTACAGTTATCTGCTAACAACCTTCAAATATGTATTATCCACTCAGCTTTTCTAAGAAATTACAATTATTTCGAGTGCTTGTAAAGCCCAGAAAGCTCTTATATATTACAAGTACATCTATTCTGTCAGGTGTGAAACTGAAGTAATTAAGGGGTCTTTAAAATGAAACACACCCTTCAAGAAGGCTAGACAATTCTCCCTTCAGTTATCATGAGCATTGGAGCTTCTGGTCATCCAATTTTTCTTTTGATGTAACGCTCGATGCCTCACTCATCTTTATTGTCAGAGTGGTTTTGCCTATCTCATTTCCCCGCTATTTTTCAATTACATATGGAATCTTTCATGCACATTACAATGTAATATCTCTGTAAGTTCCCAATGTTTCCAGAGAGTTCTTTTTCCTTGAGGAGATGAATGTGGGGCCAATTTACAGAAAGTTTGTGTCGATAATGATGTGGCATGATCATAGATTCCATCACAGCAGAGATCCCACCCATGGTTAACCAATTTCCTCTTGATTACCCAGTTTAAGCAAGCTTATTTCATTGGTTACAGCTTCCTGTCATGGTTATTGCATTTCTTCTGTAGTCACTTAATTACTCCATGTGACAGCATACCTTGAATTAACCACCCATTGATTGTAATCCCTTGAAGTGGTTCTTTGAATTAGCCAATATCTCTCTGTTTTCATATTGTTACTGTTATATTTAAGTTCTAATCGCCACTCATAATTTATTCCTCTTTTGATTCCTTAATTAGGGTCCTGGATTTGGACGTGATGGGTCAACTCAACCCGACATGAGTTCCTGAATTGAAAACTGATTTCCTCGGGGTGAGTCTTGCCACACAACCATTAGCAGCATGTTCAGCGCCAGGTTAGGGGCAACAAGACGCTGACAGGTTTTAATGGGCCAACTCAAATGTGGTAAGAACCGACCCCGGACTGGGCTAGTCCATTCATTTAGCTGTGTCACATCGCATCTTTAGTCGATGATTCAGCATTGGCGATTTACCAATCAAAATCAAAATGAAACCGGATGCAAGGCACTTGCGAATTCTTAAGTGGATGTATGAATTGAATGCGATATGCAATACACACACCAGTTGTTGGGTGTTGATTTATTCAATGGTCATGCTGCTTATATCAATGCGTTTTTAGTAGGGGGAACAAGTTCTTATCAGTTATAATGAAAATGAATAAACTCATCTTCCCATGTTAAAGGTGCTCAAGCCCACTGACCTGAACCCTTCAGCTGACTTACCAAAGTCAAAGATTTGAATTGCAGATTCGTCTTCCCATGCTAAAGCCTCAAGCCTACTGACCCTAAACCCTTCTGCTGATGTACCAGAGCCAAAGATTGTTCTCTAAACCATTGACAAAAAATCTTGTCCTCAACGGAGCAGAATATAATCATCTGCTGTCCAAGACCGCACTTTAAATAGTAGCACGAAATTTTGGATTGCGACTAAGGTGTGCAATATCGAACCATTTTGGGAATAATCCAAGTGGGCAAGCAGTTGGATTCAAATTTCTCTTCGGGCATTTCTATTGATTAATGTTGACATTAACATGGACCTCTATAAAAGATGGCAAGGGTGAGAATGAGATACTAAAAGCCTCGGTCTCGGGTCGTTCATTGTGACTGACTTGTACTGGTCATTAAACAACTAAGGAATTCTCTCTCTATTATTTTCTGGGTTAATTCTTTGAGTTTATACTGATTCACTCTTGTGCATTGGAAGTCTTTGTTCTTAAGTTCATTGCTTATTTAGTCCCTTGGGTTTGAGAGAGGCCTTCAAACCTGCAAGCTCAGAGTGTAACGAAACAAAGAAGCATGAAAAGAAGAGGCAATAGGCACAACTCATAGATCATTTGGAGGACTTCAGTGTTTATAATTTCTAATATATATGGCCCCATGAAGTCTTTTTTTTTTTTGGTAATGGAGGGTGTCTCAAAGCCTTCGAGCCAAGGACTCCCTTCGGGTATCCACCATGAAGTTATCATTAATTTCCAAAAGGAACTGAGCATTAGAGGATAATCTCAGACATGTCTATGCATCTTTGAGGAAAGATTATTGATTTAGCCTATTCGAGATCATAGGTTCTCTATTCTTAGCTAAAACCAAAGAGGAAAAAAAAAACATCCAAAACTTAAAAACCAATGTCTGGTTAAATCTGGTTCTGAGTGTCAGTCTTTCACCCACTGCATCATTCTGGTATAGGTAACCAATAGCAATGTACATCTGAACTGGTAATAAAATTTTTTTAGCATGCGTATTTAATAAAGCTTGAACAGTTCACTAGCCTCACTTGAAATAGTGGAGAATGTTTTCCTGTACTAGTTTCTCCATGTCCTTCATTCACCCTAAACAAGACCTGGTGATAGCTCCACCATCATCCACTCTGCCTATTGCAGACTGAGAAACAAGTGCAAGAACCATAGAAGAAACAAATGTGGGAATCCCAAGTCCCGTATTTTGATACCATAGTTATACTAATGCAGAAAAGTAATGTATCTCCAAGGATAAAAGTTTCCTGCTAACTATGGTTCGGCTTTTAAGATGGTTGTCTGGTTATTAACCTATTGCAGCTAATATCCAATGATTTGGCCACCCTATTGTTGCAAGTTTGCAAAAATTTGAAATTGATTGATAATGTGACTTGTTGAACTTCTCACAGAGCATTCCAAATGGCTAAAAAGTGCTAAAAACTCTCTCCAGCAGCCTCACTAAAACTCAACAAAATAAAGATTTGGGTTTGGTGAGTGTACAGTAACTCACTCACCAAATTTGGTGAGTTACTGTACACTCACCAAAGCTAAAATTTCACTTCCCTCCTTTTTTGTGGGCACACACAAATAATAATCTCCCTTCCTTTTTCGTTTTCCCATATAAATAATAAAATATTATTTCTCTCTCCTTTTTTGGTTAAAATGGTGAGGCTGCTGCTGAGAATGTTTTAAAAAAGTGGCTGAACCAAAATAACTTTTTGTGAGTTTTAGCTATTTTGGTGAGTAAAATTTGGTGAAGCTGCTAGGAATGCTCTTACCATTACAATCCCCAAAACAATAAAGACTGCATCTTAGAACTGAATTCAGAGTACCTACTAAGAGAAGTGTTTCATGACAATTGTATTGGAAGTGCATGATCATTGCCTCCATTAATTATTCCACAAAGAGCTGTTACTTTATGATAAAGCACATGGAATCAAATTAAAAACAAAACTTGTCAGAAGCTCTTTCTACCCAATATTATTTGATCCTTGCATGTAGAGTCTATATGATTAACTCACTTTCCTTGGGTTGAAACATGAAGCCCACTATTGAAGCTACGGAGGAGGGATAAGACTACCAGGAAAAGGGGAGGTAGAAATAGTATGACAACAAATAGGAGTAATACTTGATACATCCCCTTAGAAATGAGGAAGAAAATGAATCAGGTAGGGGTGGAAAATTGGAAGACAATGGTTTGATTTGGTAAACTAGAAGCAAGCATTCACTTCTCCATATCAAAGAAACTTAGCAGAGGCAGAAAAATGTTTACTCAAAACTGGAATAGGATACTTTTCTAATCAGTCATGCCTATCCAAAAATTTCTCGATCAGGACTGAAAATGTAGCGAAGCCTGCACAACCAATGCATGCTGCCTTTGGACCACCTGAAAACACATAATAAAGGAGATGTGAGCATTATCCTTAGCAAGAAAAGGCACATAGAACATCCATTGAGAGTTAAACATGCGTAACAATCTATATCTTAACATGTTTATTGGCTTCAACCTGCACACAAGGCATAGTAGTAGTCCTTTTCATTTTTTGTCCTTTTTCTTCTCTTTTGATGAATAAAACATAAAAAGTAACCAAATGGTAAAGAACCCCCAAATGCATAACTAAGGTGTTAAGCAGACAGAAATCAGTGTCAGAACTAATATCGACTTGAATGAACCAACTCATAATTTCATCAGTGTCATTTTTTACAAAAGTACAAAAGAAACTATTAATTAATATATGGGAGGCATTCCCAATGCAAAGCAAGTTTCTATTTACAGAAAGTCTCACCAGTGTCCAAGCTTGATAATTGGCGCTTCCATCTTAGCTAACTACCTACCACTTTTGATTTACCTCCCTTGAAGGATAGCATCCCGCCTACTTAAGGAATCAACAAGGCTAATGCCTTGTATCTAGGGGTGATATTGAGCCGAGCCGAGTAGTGAGGTGTTCAGGCTCGGCTCAAACTTGACTCGAGCTCCATAGATTAGGTTCAAGCTCGGCTTGTAGTGTAGAGACCTAAATTTCTTATCATGCCATTAATATAATTAATGGGGGTAAAATTTGTTAAATAAATTAAGTGTCGTGTGTTTTATGCGTATTAATGTCTAAGGAATGTTTAAAATGTATAAAAGACTAAACAAATGAAGAATCAAAGAAGAAATGCAAAAAATAGAAGAAAATAGGGGTGACCGTTCGAATGATCCCCTGATTGTTCGAACGATCAAAGGAAAAACACAAAACAGTAGCTCCAACCGTTCAAAGTTCAAACGACCCTAAACCGTTCGAATGATTGTAAGAGGACAATTCAGAAATGGAAAACAGTAGGTAAAACGGTTATTTGCAAAAAATCGGGAAAAAATCCCTAAGTTGCAAGATTTTAGGGTTTTAAACCCTCTACCACTATAAAATAGACCTTATTACGAGGGTTTAACCTTATCTAAACATTTTAAACCTAATTTGGCAAAGGAGATGAGAAAACCTAAAATTCTTCAAGAGAGATTGCTTGGAGAGGAAGGAGATTGCTTGGGGAAGAGAAATTTGGACTTGGAGATCGCCTCAAAGTCTTCTTGCAGCGTTTTGGATCGAAGGGAACGATCCCTAAGGTCGATATACTATCCAACTCAGCTCTATTATGAATTTATGCGTGTTTAAGATTGATTAAGCTAGAAATAATGAGTTATTGGTATGATTTTGATAAGATGGTAGATAATGGAGTATGTATTTTGGTTTAAAATGTATGGGTATGGATTTATGAGTATGATTTGGGGTTTTATGAAGTATCGTGTGATGTTTAATCTCATAAATGAAAGAAATGGAGGATGAGAATGTATGTGGATGGATTTGATGGCTTTGTATGGGTTGCAGATTGTTGACAAATGGAGGATGGGTTGAATTAATGATTGAAGAGTAATTAGAATTGATACTTGTGAATTTTACGATGAAAAATGCTAAGAATTATGATAAAGTGATATATGTGATCGTCATGTTAAGTTATGCCCTAATTATGTTGTATGGTAATCGATATTCGGGAAAGTCAAATCTTAGAGGAAGTCTTCCATGTCGGGAATTCTCTAACCAAGTAAACGTACCTTGGCGGAGTTTCTTGACGGAGAATCGGAATCTAAGGGATGACCGTCTCGAATGTTAATCATGACACTATTGCACAAGTTCACATGTGTGGTAAGTAAAAAGTCTCACAAGGGCATGCACGAACATGCTTAGTGTTACGTATTGATAAAGACTTGATAAAGATTGCATATAGTGGTATGATGCTCATAAGATATCGAAGTAAGATTGCACGTATTGGAACGCTCATAAGACTCATAAGTAGGATTGCACGTATTGGTACGCTCATAAGACTCATAAGTCGGATTGCATGTATTGGTACGACATGTAAGATTTGCACGTATTGGTACAACTCGTAAGATTGCATGTATTGGTTCGCTGCTCATCAAAAATCTCATAAGCATCTCAGTACACGTCCTCATAAGCACATGTATCTCACAAGTGTAAGTGTCTCACATTGGTACACAAGTCAAGATGATGATATGGTGTAATATGCTCAAATGTTTCCGTACTCTGATTATGTGATTATGTTATTGATTATGGTACTGACTAAGTGCAGGAATGTTATGATATCAATTAGATTTTTTATACACCGAATGCTTTTGTACTCAGCTAGACTTTTGTCTTCGGTAGGTTTAGAATCGGAGCTAGTCGTAGAGCCTTGGGTAGAGGAGGCTTACGGAGTAGAGGAAGAAGGTGATCATTATTCCGAGGAAGCGAGAGATCTAGATCGTTTCCCATATTACTAGATAGTTGTTTTGGTTCAGAAGAGTTGTAATAGACCATATGACATCTTATTTCAATTGGTTTTTTATGTTGCTTAGAGTTATATACTTTGATGGACTTTAGTCATATGGTGGGTTATGTCTATGTTGGTCACAGGCTTGTACAGGATGGTTTGGTTATATATATCGAATTTTATTATAGTAATTTTTGAAGACTCGTGTTTTAACATGCCTTGTATGTCATGGGATTTAAGCAGGTTTAAGAAACGTGACGGCCCAAAGTCCCATTATGATCAAGGTGGGGTTTGGTCTCCTAGTCATTACTAAATGTCCTCCAAAAGCAATATCCTGCCATATCTACCCCCACCACACACACACACACAAAAGAACTGTCCCCATTACAAACAACTCCCCAAATGTTTTGACACCATATATACTCCCATTGAGGTTTCAAGTTTCAACTACCATACTTGCTCACAATCCACCTCCTCCATCATCCATCCAGCTCCTCCCTCAATAGTTATCTCGTTAGAGGAGCTATGTTCATTGTTCAAGCCAATAATCTCTACCCCATCTAACTAAGGTCACAAAAAACAATTCCACAAGATAACGATTCTTGGTTGGGCTTTACCACTCCAAAGAAAATTGTGTTGGATCCTCTATACTCACAAGGCAAGTAACACCACATAGCTAAAAGAGACAGGAGATGAGACAAAGCAATTCCTATAAGCAGGTAACCCTCTTCTACCTTACTTCTCAAATCTTTCAGCAACCTGATTCTGAAGAGCCATAACTCGCTTCCAATAAAAGGTCTAGACAAGACAATATGAGAAAGTTGTCACAATATTGTTTATGTAACTATACACACTACTCAAAGGAGAGCACCTTCCCTTACATTTTCATAGTCCAGATAAGTGCTCCACTTATTTTCCCAAAACATAAATTCAAAGCCATTTTTGATCTCCTGGCCAACCTCCAGAATCACTTCTCTGGGGGCCAAGGTAAAAAGAATATTAGTTGCACCGCAATCCTCCCTTCTATGACTATATTGAATGGCGTAATTGAACACCTGTTGCCTTTCACCAATTCATGTAGAACTCTTTTGAACATTTCCCAGCTGCTGATACTAGAGCTGGAAGTCTGGAACATTATACATAAGTAATGAATTGAATGTTTGACAAGTGGTCTATGGAAGGAGTTCCACAAGGAAAAATATCTAGCCTTGTATGCTAAACAACTCAATCTCCAAATTTATCAACTGGGAAACCACCAGTATTCAAACACCTGGCTTGAGAGGTAAGGCAGGGTACCTCATGTGCCAAACCCTACCCTCTTCAACCAAGGTACTTGGCAGAATCTCATCAATATTCTCTTCTGGTGGATAAGTTGGGATTGAAGCCACAACCACATGTTGCAATGCAAAACACTAACAAATTGAGCTAGCAACTCGAACCTGGTTCTTATCAACACTGACTGCAGCATGATTTTCCGTTGACTAAGTCAATGCCCCAACACCAGATCAAGGAGGATGAGACACCTCCCCAACAATTCCAAAAGGACAAAGATATCCTCATAGGCAAGACACCTCCTAACTGGCGTATATGGGGGAAGGTTCAAAAGGTTAATTTACCAAATCTTTGCAGCACAGAACAAAGATTTCCGCCATAAGAGTACCACTTAATATGAGGAAAGGCTGTCACAGCAACAAATTTTCTAAAAACAATCCTTCCGGAGCAACATTAATCAAGTCGCAAAATAAGTTGTCAAGAGACTCAAGACGCACCAATTGGCATTCTACATTGTACCCATGTCTCCAAGACCCAAATAACTGGTGTTTTACTATATCTTGGGATTTCTCATGATGAAGCATTAAAGCCACACTTTTGAAGCATGAAGTAAAATTAAACATAAAATGACTATCTCAGAAGTAACAGACACCATGTAAACTTATCATCCCTCCACAAACCCACACCACAGCTTCAAAGCCTACTTAAATGTAAAATGACTATCTCAAGGTAACAACCACCCTCGTCTTTCTTTCACTCTGTTACACCTCTCTTCTTGGTAACCATAAACCTAAAAGGCCCAGACCCCTTCTCTTTAAAACCCATTTCCACTTCTCTAGTTGATCAGATTTTCAATTTTAGCCCTTTATTTTTAGTTTTTAACGTTTTAAAACACCTCAATGCCTTTCAATAACTCATTCAGCTTGATTGAGTACCCATTGACTTGTCCAAGGTGACTTGCCAAATATTTAGGAGACAGTCAATAGCAAGTTTTTGAACTCTAAAGAGGTTTCTATCAAATATAACCAAGAACATAGATAAACATCTATGATCAGACAGTTCAATCTTAAGGTATCCAATGTCTTCCGTGTTTCCTTCCCACGAGAAAATTCCTTCTCTGTTTGTCCACTAATTTCTATTCGATGAGACCACTCTAGGATGAAAATATGTCGTGAAAATTTGTCAATGAAATCCATCCACTCCCTCCCTTCGATTTCCTAGCCTACGCAATCACTTTGACAGGAAGGCTTGGCCAAGAAGCTTCATTACCTTATTCCAAGGCCTAAGTTCTTATTTCTCAATCCATCATCCAAGTAAATAAGATGGACCCATACATACCTGATAGGATATTTAATTGGATCTAGTGAACAAGCTCAAATCAACCACTTAGATTGGCATCTAGTGCATACACACGGAGCAGGCTACCATATTTCAGTGAAGGGGATGGATCTGGCTGCTCACTGTAACATCCTCCAATGTCATTACCGTAATGTTTTTCATTTTTGAACTTAAAGCACATTCCAAAACCAGATAAAGAAATCGAAACATAACAATTTGGCATCTGAAATCCCAAAAACAATAAGAAAATAACAAATTCACAATGATGGTAAGTTATTGCTTTACGGTCAATATCTCTGACTTGACATAAAACCAAAACTCTTAGTGGACCAAAGACTTAAAATATTCTTTCAACATGGAAGAATCGAGATTGGTGATGGGGGTCTTCAGGGTGGAAAAATATTCTTTCTCCACAACTGAAATCGGGGCTTCTGTCCACAGTGGAATTCTGAAAAACTGCAGGAGTTACTAATATCTAGTGTAAAGATAATGACGAGTTCGGGTGGGTCCATAGAGCAACCACGCCAAGGAATCGAGATCGGTGATGGGGTTTTTCAGGGTGGACTGATTACGGGAGATGTTGCCGCCACAGAGAGATCCGGATATGGAGAGGTAGACTTAAATATGTGCCTGTGGGTTGACGCAGAGAAGGATGAACCTTTTAATCTTCTTCCACTCATTTTGGGCTCATCTATCATGACTCATCAGGCCCAACCCAAGTGTTGCAAATTCCATCCACTCGAGGGTCAATTCTGCTTCGTGCGGTTCTGATAAACTCCCTAGCTACTCTCTAGTTTCAGACCAAGCAAGTTCGATGAAGATCATCTATGTTGAGGATTCAAGGTGGTTTAGGGATGATGAAGCCGCTTATTCAGTCCTTTAAAGCGGATAGCCATTAAGCAAGAATAAATCATATCAAAGGCTCTCATCAGGTTAATCTTTAGAGCAGCAGGTTCAATGATTGATATGTTTGATATAGGATTAAGGGGCATATCAATAACCCACATACAATTTGCAGATGATACTCTCATTCTTTGCATTGCCTCATGTAGGGAACTCGTGAACTTGAGAAGCTTATTTAGGTGCTTTTCAAATGATACTCTCATTCTTTGTGATATCTCATTTAGGCAATTTGTGAACCTACGATGCTTATTTAGGATTTTCAGATGATACTCTCATTCTTTGCAATACCTCATGTAGGCAACTCGAGAACCTGCAATGCTTATCTAGGTGCTTTGAAGCAATTTCTGATCTGAAGATCAAATTTAGCAAGAGTGAGATTGTGCTTTTCGAGGAGGTCCCCAAAATAGATCATTTTGCAGATTGCCTTGGATGTAAAAAGGGCTCCCTCCCTTCATCTTATCTAGGATTGCCTCAAGCCACCTTCAAGGCATAATCAGTTTGGGGGCCAATCATAGAGAGATTCAATAATCGCTTAGCCGATTGGAAATCTTGGAATTAGTAAAAAGGGAGGAGGATGACTTTCATAAAAGGAAAAGCTTCCTCAACAGTCTCCCCATGGACCCACCTACTTTATGTCCCTTTCTTCATTCCCGTGTCGGTTGCATACAAGTTTGAAAGAGACTTGATTAGGAATGATAGGGTGGTCGAGAGGAAAATATCATCTGGTCCCTTGGGATTCGATTTGTAGATCTATGAGAGATGGAGGTTTAAATCTGAGACAACTAGTGTTCGCCAACAAGGACCTCTTGGGTAAATGGTTGTGGCATTTCGATGAGAAGAGTAGCAGTATGTGGCAAACAGTGACAGTGATAAGTATGGTGAAAAATTCCCCCGGGAGCCTAGAAAGGTTCGATGGCCTTATGGGACGAGTTTGTGGAAAGGCATATTGCGAGTTTGCAAGGAGTTCCTTAAGCACACTTTTTTTTAGATTGAGCGAGGGATCCGAAACCCAATTCTGGGAGGATATTTGGTGCGACTAGTCACATCTTAGAGATGATTTTGGGAATTAGTTTCTACTAGCATTAGATAAAGGGAGTTATGTTATGGATTATTTTGAATTAGTAAGCTAGCAATCCTGTGTGGGTTCCTACGATTAGGCACAATTTTAATGACTGAAAGTTAGCCTTTAGACCCGCTTGCAATCATGTTCTCCCCCACAAGAGTGGGACATCAAATTACGGTCTAAGAACAACAGTGGTCAGTTTTCAGTGAGGTCTTCCCTATACTCTCTTTTTGGATAGGACCAAAAATCTCATTTCCTCATAGGATTATTTGGAATCATGTCCTTCATTCTAAGTTGTCTTTCTTCCCGTGGAAGGCCAATTGGAACAGGACTCTCTTATCATTTAAAGTCCAGAGGGTGAAAGTTGACTAATCATTGCTTTTTTTGCCTCCATGCGTAGAATTCGATTGACCACATGCTTCTGCATTGTCCTGTAGCAACTAGGGTTTGGGGTACACTCCTCTCCTAGATAAGAGTCTTTTGGGTCTTCCCCCATTCTTTTTAGGACTTCCTATCTTGATGGCGTCTATGAGTCTGGTGAATTCATCTTACGTGAGATGATTTCTTCTTCCTATGGTTGTTTCTTGAGAGATTTGGAGTGAGAGAAACATGACAGTTTTTTTATAATGTTTGCCTTCACTTTGAGACGTTGATGGCTAGAATCAGAGCTACCATTTCAGAAAGGTATCCCATTAGACGGGATTCAATCGACTTTAGGGATTTGGTGGTCCTTTTGATTTAGGCCGTGTTTTTTAAGGGCTAGTTTGGTCCCTTTATTTTCCTGCTATACTTTTTATGTGGTTGTGTCTTCTGGCTTTTGAGTCCTTAGGATTTACTCTCTTGTGAAAGCCTTGTACTTTCTTTTTCTATAGATTGCATCCTGGATTACAGATTTTTTTTTAAAAAAAAAGATGAATGATAATTTTAAGGAAAGGAAGATAGTCAAGAGAGCTAGCCAAATTATTCTTTTCCAAAATTTATGATAAATAGAAAGTAATTAAAAAGGTTCCCAAAAGTTAAGGATGTTTTAAAGACTATGGGAAACTTACATTTGATATGGTATTTAGAAATAAATTTTTTTGACTACTTATCTAGTTATAGAAGTATGGGATGACATCATCCAAGCAAACTTTAACAGACGGCGAAATTATAGGAGTTTGATCTTTTAAATGCACTCAACCTTAAGGATTAAGTTGGCGCAAGAAAAAAAATTATAGCAGGCTATCAAGTCAAGTCAGATGGAAAGTGAGGTGGTGGCTCTGAGTGCGAATTTAATGGTGAATGAGATATAGTTGACATGTGAGTCTGAAGTTATGAATTAGGTGGTGTATTGTTGAGGTTCTCCATCACACACACACACACACACACACATATATATATATATATAGGTTTTCTATTTTCATTACTTGGAGAATTCTTCCAATAAATGAGGAACATTAAATTCCATTTTAGGGAGTACACATAAACTTGAGAAACTAGTGAAAAATTAGGCTGCTTCCAGAGTACATGTGTTGCTACTGCTTTAAGCTCTACCAAGGCTAGGGTGAAAAGAAAAAAGAAGCTAGGATTACATACAATGCTGTATTTAACTCAGTGGGTATCAAACCTTATAATTTTGGTAGTTATAATTGTAAAAGAGCGATTTACTTGGACCAAACATGATGCCCCATCATCCCCAAGTGCAAACAGTTTCTGCACTTGAAGTATTGAGAGGATCTTGGAAAGTAATTTTAGCAGTTAATTCCTACAGCTACAAAGGAGACCTCATAATTTGGGTAATTGTGATAGCTTAATCGTAGCCAAGCATGTGAAACTAATCCAATGTGTGGCTATAGATCAACAATAACTCTTAACTGATTGTATTTCCCAAGCTCATATGCCCTTCATTTTGTAGATAATAAGAGAGAATAGAAGTTACCCTTTGCTGATAGTGCACCTCCAGTTACACACCCTGCAACAACCGTATTCGTGACATCGTGTTTCGCCCGCACCTAAATACAAATAATCCTGATTTAGTTCCAAGGGAAAAGAAATCATACCTAGAAAAAACAAAACATAAATTCCAATTTTCCTCTTTTATTTTCTTCTATACCTTCTCAACAACGCATTCAGCAGCTGAGAAAATAAAGCCCATCACCGCAAAAGTCTTGGCCGAACTAAAGCTCCTCCTCCCCATCTGTTTCGCGGTATAAATAAATTGCTGCTTAGCAGTCATTTCCTCTTGCATTAGAGGATTATCTAACGCCCCAAGAAACAAACCCATGCACAAGCCAAGCCCACCTCCTACAAATATCCCATACAAGAACAAGCCCCTTTGAATGCCTAGAATAATAATATTTTTTAAAAAAAAAAAACCTAAAATTTGCATAAACACATAGAAGCACAAAAAACAATTGAAATACACACAGAAAAAGAAACCTAAATAAAGCGAAGTTAATAGACAAACAATTATATATAAATATATATATAAAATAATAATAAGAACAGCATAATTTAGACTTGAGTGGTAGAAGGACTATCCATTACCGATCAAATACATAAAAAAGGACCATCTACTAACAAAACAAACATTAATCTATCAAGAAATCGATCAAAACCCTAGAATTTCCAACAATGCAAAGGGCAAAAAGCCCAACTAAAGAAGATTGTTTTACCCATTACGCCGCTAACGACACTGCGAACAGCGCAGTTGTTCCATATGTCTTGTCCGCGGATTTCCTCGACCGTTGGCAGTCTCAACGGCTCTATCTGAGGCTTATCTTCTTCTTTTGAGCTCGAAGAAACCGCGGCAGATTCGGTTTCTGAAGCGGAGGCCATGGGCGCTCAAACTCGAGGAGAGGACGGTATCAATCAACAATCCATGAAAAACTCAGAAAGAGAATCTTAAAAAGAGATATATCTAGTAGCAGGAGATATGCAGAAGAGCAATCAGAGAAGACGTGCCGCCATTAAAGCTCGTTTTTCTGCTAATATACTCTCATCTTCGAGTGGGCCGACTCGCACGTTTTGCGGGTTGCAATTGGCAAGGGTTCCATAGGGTTTATAAAATGTTCGGATCCGGATTAGGGCCAATAAGGCCTTGGATTGTCTCTGGCGAAGCCAAAAACCCTCTCGGGCAACCATAGAACAAGGGACATGTGGCGTTAAAATGGAGAAGTCATTTCATTTTCGGCCTCGGATTGTCTCTGGCAAAGCCAGAAAGCCCTTGTCTCTGACAAATAGGGGACAAATAATGGAGAAGTCAAAATCATGGGGCCCATGTTTTGACTTCTCCACAAACTACATGACACATGGTGATAAGATGATGAGATAAAGGAGGAGAGATATCAAGTAGGGAGAAGTCAAAATCATGGAAAGAAAATGAAATGATTTCTTCCCTTTTTATCACCACATGTCCCCTATCCTATGGTTGCCTGAGACAGCTTTCTAGCTTCACCAGAGATAATTCGAAGCCTTCATTTTCTCCCCATGATTTTGACTTCTCCGCCACTTGTCCCCTATTCTATGGTTGCCCCAGACAAGAGGCTTCTGGCTTCGCCAGAGACAATCCGAGGCCGGCCAATAAGGGTCAAAACCTTTTGGTCTTGGAAGATGTGTGGCTTCGGATTCTCTTTGACAGATGCCAGAAAAGTGTCTTGGCCTCTTGGGCTACCACAATGTGTGCAACATGTTGCGGATAAGTATTTCATTGTCTCCCATGATTTTGACTTGGTAAAAATAAGGGAGAGAGATATTAAATGGGGAGAAGTCAAAATCATGGGATAAAAAGAAATGACTTCTCCCATTTTTATCCACATGTCGCATACATTGTGGTAGTCTGAGACCACTTTTCTGGCATCTGCAGGGAGAGAATTTGAGGCCTACCAGGACAGATGATACACACACATAGATCAGTTTCACCTAAGAAAGAGAGTTCAATCATACCTATAGGTCAACACGTATATCTTTTAACCCTTATTAATTGTGGTTAAAGGTGTCAGACAAGTTAACCTTCATACCGACCCGAAAATTGGATCAGTTCTCATAAAATGAACGAGAAAGAGAGAGAGAGTACACAAAATGAGCGAGAAAGAGAGAGAGTACACGTTCTAGGCTCCACAAGGACTAAAGTAATAGACTTGAGATCCCCCTCCAATTGTTGTTAGCGAGAAGACTGCTAGCAACACTAATAAAGCGTCACATATATACATGTCAACCAAAAGGTATATGCAAATCAAGGTCTCGATTGGTGCACATAGGGGTATGTGACACCTCCCCAAAGTGACTGCTAGCAGTCTCCTTGCCAGCATCAACCTGAGAGGATCTCTGTGTCAAAATAATATAGATGTATATAGTGGTAAAAATTCTAATAATGCACTGTTTGATCTTGTGTTTATAAAATGGAATGACTTATTTTTGGCACAAGTATCATTTAGCTATGTATTAGAATGTTAATAAATTGAAGGCTTTGCAACTATCTCCCATCAAGAGACTCAAACCCAAGTTGCTGACCTACCCTTGGGATAATGCACTAGACAAGGATTGTGATTCTTTTGCATGATGATTAATGTGATCAAGTTTTAGGACTTTTCAATCTTATTTGCCGGGTAAAAGACCCAGGAGAAGTGATAAAAAAAAAAAAAACTCTCAATAGTATGTACTATCGAAAGTTGGGCTGTCCGATTTAAATCTAACGGCACTAAGGCTCATATGCATTTAACGGTGTACCCCACTTTATGTTTGGTGTTAAATAGGATGACCCAACTCTTGATAGTTTACCATCTCAATAGTAAATGCCGATACTAACGACAGTTTTTTTTTTATCACTTCCCAAGAACAAAACACGGTGCACAACATCTTGGCAGTATTTGCAACAAAACAGGGCATTATCTTGATAGTAAATCCCGATACTAACTTGAGTTTTTTTATATCACTTCCCAAGAACAAAACACGGTGCATAACATCTTGGCAGTTTTTGCAGCGCAGATACATAAACCATTTATTTTTGAGCAGTGAAAGGCACAAACCTAGATGGAACAGATTAACCTTTTGGTAGTATTTTTCTCTGGAGTGTTGTCATGGCAATTGACACTTCACAAACAAGGTGGAAACAACATTTTCCAAGACATGAATACTATGAAAAATTAAGCTTACCCAGCATCTCCAAGCATCTGTTGCTGTAACAAAATAAGAATTTCAGCCCGGCAAAATCAGCAGAATGCTTAGCCAAGTCATCAACTCATCATAGGAGGATATTTTAAGGTTTCAAACGCTGCTAACAAACCACAAGATCATGGAACAGGTCAAATTTTGGAGCTACTAACAGGCTGAGGTATTCCAACTGATTCCAATTTTCTCACCAGAGTAGCCGAGGAAACAGAATTTCATGCTACTAGGCAATCTTTATACAAAATTTACAACTTTCAAACTGTCAAAGTTACTATCCGAAAATTTAAAAGATTACGCACTACCTTAGAATCGTAGAGTTAGGTTAATTTTCTTTTGGATCTGTAACCCAGGATTGAACCCGCAACCTCACGATTTTGAAGCAGAGCATCATCCAATTTGAGTTTTGGACAACCCCAAATGGAACTTGCTAGAAGGAAGATCTGGTGTAGGTGAAATTTAAGAAAATTGCAATAAGTAGGCATTGCCAACAATGAAAATAATAAGAATTATTCCTTCCTTTGTTTGGAAAGTTAACTATAATTCAACTCTGTGGTCGTGAGACTCATCATTCTCCTTCTCCAAGAACCAATGGAACAACTTGTTGTAACTTGCTAGTAACAGGCTCAGGCTTTGGTTGTTCCAACTTTGTGTCACAGACTATATTATAGTCGTGCTTCAAATGAGGATTGACAACTCTTTCCTGCAAAACATAAGAAAATTCTTTCCTAGTAAGAGAAGCCATTGTCTCTAGAAGAAGTTTGTGGGTTGGATGAAGGGTCGTGTACCTTAAAAACTTCATAGGGACAGAAATCAGTATTATCACAACCCTGGCCACAGAGAAACTCACAACATCAAAATATTAGAAATAGACAATAGCATGAAACAGTAAGATTCACAACACAAAACTAATAGGCTATAATATAGCAAGTTCTGCAACTGCTAAAATAGTGGTGATCATATAAATGGATAAATGAAACAAAAAAATGAGATAAAATTTTGTGAAATTGACGAAGTTTAAGTCAATAATATATATATATATATATATATATATACTGAAAAAAAGAGTCAATAGAATATCAACTACAATGCAAGATCCAAATCGGGCTTGCAAATTGTATTCTAGATTAATTTCAACAGCAGAAAGATGAAGGTCAAGAAAATATAATAGTAATTATGACAAATGAAAATGATTGATGAAAAAAAATAGAAAGATAAAGCAACAAAGCATTACAACATATGAAATTGCATTCTCAATTAAAGCTTACAGGCAGGGGAACTGGAATTTCATTGTGCAGTACTTGCACAAAATACTTGCTTGAATTGTTGGCTGGACAGCTGTATAAAACCAGCATATTGTTCCCAGCAAAAGGTGCCACTGTGCTGCCCCTCCAATTTCTTTTATTGGGAGGCTTTAGAGGGAGTTGCAAAGGCTGCTTCATTTGAATTTGTTTGAATTCTGAAACATACAGTCAAAACTACATATTAGGTAGAGAATAAAATGTATACAAGATAATCTTTTCTCCAATTTGATAGCTGGAAACACACATATGTGACATAACATGTATATGCATGTGTCTATACGGTCTTAGATATGTACCAGATCAACCACAGAGGAACCACAAATGTAAAAGTAGAAACTCACCAGATTCTTCAAGAAATAGTCCAAGCAGACATGAGAATGGTATCAAGGTTTCAGCATGTGCAAATCGAAGTCTTGCTTTTTCGTAAGTGCCTGGAGTATGGTGTTCTAAAAGACAAAGGAAAAGATTGTAAGCCAAGAATGACAACTATGATGCCCTTAACATAAAGCGTGCAGCATCCCCTTATATATAGTGTAGCATTCATTTGCAACTTGGGATGATAAATTTTTCATCTAGCCAGTGAGAAAGTCTGCTTATGATGTAAAAGACAAATTTGATGGTAGGGTGAAATAATCCAAATAACTTCCATATTTGCAAGTGTTGACTTGAGTGTTATAAGAATCAGTGATTGAATATCACAAGGAACACCCGGATATACATCGATCAAATCCCTGCTTGTACACCATGATCTATGTGTTGAAGATTCAAACATCTTCCTCCCAAACTATTCTGTAATATATTGACTTGGAGAGGACATGAAGCGCAAGAGTTCCAACTTCTGCATAGCAGCAAAAGTCCCAGTATTCTCTATGAAGACTGCTAAAGTAAAAAAATTGGAAATTTTGTATTACCTTCTTTAGCGTTAATTGCTTGCTCCATAGACAGGGCAACATCTTGAAGCAGTGGTACTCCCATGCGGTAATTCAATGAGTTACCATAACCCTTCAATATAAATACCCCCAAATCATCCATCCACTCCAGCAAAGTAACCTAAAATGATGCATCAGAAGAAATCAGATGACAGGAGATTCCTTTCAAGAATAAACTACTTTGACATGTTGATCTACTTCGTAATTAAAGGGTAAAAACAAAGATAAAGAGCAAAGCTATCCATGTCTATGAATGACAAATAACAATAAAGTAAATGCAATCTATACAACACATGTTATTTAGATGATACATCTCTATGATTCCAGGGAAGCAACAAAATTTATTTATGTATTTTCAATTGAAGACTTCAGATACTTCACAGCATATTGATTCCTTATGAGGAAACAACTTGTATGGAAAAGGAGCATATTCATAGCAGTCCATAGTTTTAAAATGCTCATTCTAGAACCATGAAGTTAATAAATAGACAAGAAAAACCAACATCAACCACCACAACCAGGATGAAATATGTAAAATAACATCATCCAACAGATAATATCAGACCAGTTTACCTCAGAAGGGTTGAAAAGACCACAAGCTTGATCAGTTATGTCCAGTAAGGATGCTTCCTGGCAAATTGAAAGGCAGATGACATGTTTGAGAAAAATGTTAATCAGATCATGAAATAGAAAAGTCATTCAATTATAAAATTTGGGATTCAGCAGAGATTAGTATCCAAGACTTGTTCTGCTCATGAAATTAGAAAGGACTGGATGGCAATCACCTGCTTGCAAAGAAACCAGAGGGAAGCAATATCCTGTCTTGTAAAATTCAGCTCGTGGCGTTTCACTAAAGCAGAAGTGACCTCATCCAGGATAGGCTCCTTAAGCTTATTGACAGAAGGCTCCTGACTTTTTCTAAAATCCTGAACCAAATAGCTATGCAAGTGAAATAAAGCACAAAAGTCACGGCTAATATTTTACCAAAGAGCAAGATAAAATAAATTTCTTGAATGGATTGCTTGAGGGGTCTTGAACAAATTTGCAAGTTATGTTGACAGCTAATACAAGTTGATCATCATACAAAGTTTCTACATATATCATGTAGTGGCATGTTCTGCGATGGGAACTCATACTCTCATTGGGCTGTAGAATAAGACCCTTTTACACTGTTACCTGGATTTGGCAATTGCACTTCTTTGCAATTACCTAAATACAGTGCAGGTGCTTTCTAGTTTCACACTCAATATTGAAGTGTAAGACACTGGTATGCTGACTTTGAGTTGCTTGTAGTGAGTATTCTGGAATCTGGAGGGAGGAACAGAAATAGGGGAGCAATTACAATAAATTCCAGCAAAAAAAATGCTGCTGCTCTGAGGATTCTGAGTTATGGAGCCCCTTCCCATGACAAGGAAGCCTCTTCCCATGACAAGGACTTCGATTTCCATCATCATCAGCTGTGCACTAGAAAAAGGTTATTTATTCATTTTGGCCGACGAAAAAACAACGTAATATTCATAGAATTAGTATAACTGAAATTAGGATGTTGAGAATTGAGATGGACAAGTGGAAAGACAAGATTAGAAATAAGCAGATTCGAAGCTCCAATAGATGAATAAATAAAGGAGAGTAGACTGAGATGGCTTGGAAATGTTCATTGACAACTAAAAACGACATCAGTTAAAATGGGAGAATTGGTGCAAGTTGAAAGCTATAAGAGGGTGAAGAGAAGGCTGAAAAAGATGAAGAAGGTGATAATGAGGAAAGCTTTGATAACACACACCTTGATCATAGTTGTTGATTTTAATAGAATGGAATGATGGAATAGGATTCATGTTGTCGGCCCTAAATAATTGAGATAAGGCACTGATGATGTAGTAATACTAAGTAGAAACTAGAAAGTATGCATTAGCGACTCGTGGAGAGTAAACACCTTTGCACTTTAGGGAGAGGTGTCTTCTGTCAACCATGTCCTCAACCATAAGACTAATGTAAATTTATCCCCATTGAAATTTGAAACTGTACAAACTTGAAACTCCTTCAAGCTAGGAGACCAATTTACAATATGAAATTTCAAAAACAATTTCTCCTTGCTTTGGAAAATTTTATTGTTGCATTACCTCAACAGAACCCACAAAAGGAGAGTAAAAGAATTGTTAACAAATCTTTCCCTAGAACCACTTGAACTGGTCAATCAACCAGCATGCAAGTCGACCATCTTACCTGGGAATACCCATTCTATGCAAGAAAGGAGTTGATTCCAAATCATTTTACCAGCTCTATAATGCCAATGGATTTCAAGTGCCCATCCTTGGCCTCCCTACACAGGATGCACATATTAGACAATTTTTCCGCTACATTTTAAATCGTTTAATTTGAGGATCTAATCTCATGATTCTCATCACTGCTGGAACAGAGATCTCCACCCAAGGAGAGGAACTGGGGCACCCGAAATTAGGCGTAGGAATATCAAATTCTAGTAAGCCAATCAGGCAGTTGTCACAAAGAGAACAGACCCTTATGATCCCTATGGGTCCCACTTCCAAACTTCCTGCGTTCCTCCGCTTGGACACCAAACTAAATTATATGGCCACCACAACATACTTTCTCAGAGCAATACATTACCAACATGCTTATTGATCAAGAAGATAAAATTCTTTAACTAGCATGCCTTTCACAGAAACCGGCCTCTAATACCAGGAAACACAGCATGAAGGTCAAAATCCCCACACCAATAATTTTTCCAAAACCTTATCATATATCTCTTTTCCAACCAATACCCAGTGCTCTAACTTATCACCTAAAAATCCCCGCGGATAGCCTTCCAGACTCCTAAAACAGGACTCCTATCCCAATCTATCTTCCTAATACTGCAACTACAATTGATGACTCTCTCCATTACCAAAAGACAATTCCATATCTCCATTGCCACAAAACAATTCCATATCTCCAATGCCATTATCCAAGCAACGCCCTGCTAATCTCCCTAAGAATCTTCATTATAGTGACAAATCTCATTCCCGGAAATTTCTTTGGCAATGGAAATCGGATGAAACTAGGGAAGACATTAGTAAATATGAGGAAGTAAGAGAAGAGAAAAGAATAGAATTCAAATGGATCCCATGCTGCAAGAGATCACTCTCTCTTTTATTTAAATGATGTCAATAATAACATCGATTAGAAGAATATCTCTCATATATTCCATTTCATATAATAACTACGTATCTCAACAATGTTTACATGTTCATCTACGTTAGACTAGTGTAACTATCTCTGCAAGTGTATTTATGCATCTATTTTGAGCACCTAATGTCACTCAGGGAGGTTGAAATGAGTTCGTAAGCCGCAGCACATCTGTAAGAAAACACTACAGGACTTGTCTTTCGCTTCCCTTGGGGCATAAATATCTGGCAGCAAAATACATCAGAGCAACTAAGGAAAAATCAAATAGACGGTAGTATTCACATGTAATCCAGTAAGGCAGAAATCCTAGCCAATAATGCAAAATCAGCCTTACATCTTCACAAGAAACTTACAAGGAAATTCCTCCACTTCATCTTTTTTTTTTCTTCGGTAAGCAAATCATGAATATATATATATATATATATATATATAGAATCAAAATAGGATGTAAAAATGTATAAAAGAGTTCACCAGTGAGTAAACTCGAGCGGACAGACACTCAAATCCTATCTACGAGCTACCTGTTAATGAATACAAGGAAGCCCAACCCTCTGACTCACAGTAGTAAACCTGATATATCCTTACCCTTCTTTTGTACAGTATACCAAACAAAAATAAGGTACTGACCCTCCTGCACAAAATGGGAGAAAGAACAAGGAGTTATAAATGGGAGAGGGAACTGAGGAGTAATTGCAAACACTCTTATACCTCTCTTTCCAAAAGGTCCATGAATGGCCCCTAGAAGAAAAAAAATAGATAAGAGAAGCCTCCAGACTCGCGAAGGACGAGCAAGATAAGAAGTCATGAAAGAAAGATGGAAGACTCAACACAAACCTAGCCGAGAAAGGAAATATCCCCAAATGCTATAGACATGGGGGCAGTGCAAGAGCAAATGGTCCACCAATTCTTCCGCTTGAAGGTACGTAAAACAACAATTTACCACCCTCCACCCGTCAGACTTCAAGTGCTCGCACATGAGAATCTTATTCAAAGCGGCAGTCCAAATGAAGAAAGATACCTTGGATAAAATTCCAAGATTAAAGGAAAAGGGGAAAAGGCCAAATACCAAAAGACATTACAAATTATCTCGATGGAAATTGACCCTTGTTACCTCTAGACTACAACCTAACATCTATATTATGGATACTCAGAGACTCGTCAGACAAGTGCCTCAAGGGGTGGAGCAGATCATTGGCTTCCCAAGAATCCCAATCATTCAATGCATGCCTCAATCTAGAACACCAAACCACCTTACCATTTATCATATCAAGGTAATCAACAACTAATGTTGATCTGTCAGATCCTTAAAGACGAGATGACCCCACACAAAATATCCTCCCCAAAACTAACCTTAGTCTTGATGCCCACCCTATAACTTAACATGACTAAGGAACTTGGGGGGGGGGGCTTTCCACAACCCTAACCCATGGAAACCCAACATCAACATAAAGGTCCACTTGCCTTGATTTTTCTTTTCATCCATCAAAGGGGAAAAAATTTAAAAGAATATATGTAGTCAAAGAAATAGTAATAAGGTGCAACATTTAAAATCCATGTTTCCACGCCAATCTGTTGTTAATGTGGCACATGTGCAATCAGTTCTAGTCTTCTAGATTCTAGACCAATACACCAATAGGCCCCACTGGTAGATATTTTAACTTAGTTCGGTGTAATAGTCACGAAAGGATGACCCTTTCCATAGTATTAATGGAAATATTTAAGGAGATGATTCGAATGGACAAGGAAATAGCCCATTCATCAAATAGTTGGAGTCATTAGATCTAGCTAGTTTGATGCAAGAGCATCCTGAATTACCTAAAGACAAGGCTCACATGACCCGTCCCGAATCACCTCGAGACATGACTCACATGATCCATTTAACTAGGGTCGGAAGGTTGGGGCTGGTGGGTTTTTTTTTTGAACGATAAAAACAATATTCATTAAAGAGAAGGGAGATTCACAAAACGTGAATCACCAAGAAACAAGCCAAACTACTGAAAACAACAAAGAACTAACTACTAAAAACACTAAAAGCACACCACCAATAACGCTAAAAACCTCCCCTGCTAACACTACGCTATACTCTCATCAAACCCTATCGCTTCCAGGTCAAATTTAACGGAAACCCACTCCCGCAATATAGCACGCGCATGAGAGCACACTCTCTCTACCGGCAACGAGGAATTCTCAAACACCCTTCTATTCCGCTCTTTCCATAGAGACCAAGCAACCACCCCTGGGAGGAACGCCCAAATAAGATCAGTTGGGCTGTCCAACGAGTTGGAAAGCCAACCAGATAATAAGCCCTGGAAAGAAGAGGGGAACACCAAAACAATCCCTAACTGAGATAGGAAGTACATCCAAAGCCTCCTCGCAAACGGACAGTGAAGCAACAAGTGATCAACCGATTCCTCCTCCACCAAACACAAACAACAACGGTTAGGAAGACTCCAACCTCTCTTTCTCAAATTGTCCAAAGTTAAGATCTTGTCCAAAGAAGCAGACCAAAGGAGAAAAGAGACCTTTGAGGGCACCCCATTAAACCAAACCACCCGGTTGGGGAACGCCACCATGGATCCCGGAAAAGCTAACCGCAGGAAAGCTTTCACAGAAAACCGCCCATCAGAATTACTAACCCAAACCCGACGATCTCTTACTGATTCGACAATGTTCACCGACTCTAACAGGGACATCAAGTTGGCAAAGTCTTGAACTTCCCAATCATTCAACGGACGGCTAAAGGAGGGCCTCCAGACCACTAAACCCGCTCGCCTGACATACATGTCTGCCACTGACGCCGATTTATCTGAAGAAATCAAGAAGAATGATCTGAAAGCTTGCTTCAATGGAGAGGGCCCACACCACAGGTCACACCAAAATTTAATGTCTGCCCCGTCCCCAACCACAAGACGAGTGTGCCTAACAAACTCGGCCCAACCCGCCACAATACCTTTCCAAAGGCCTACCCCATGCGGGCCCCTGGGTTGTCTTGGCTCCCAACGATCTCTATAACCATGCCGAGCCACAATGACGATCTCTATCATAGGCAGTGTTACAAATCAAATCTCGCTCTCGGGTTTTTATCGGCCGGAATTTTTCTCGGGAGATTTTCAAATCTGAATTTTTTTCGGTTATTTCTCATCTAAATCTCGGGAATGTTTAAAAAATATGTATTAAAATAACAAAAAATAGTAATAAATATCACCAAGTTATAAATTCAAAAAACCAACATTGTGTATTTCTCATGATATTTTTAAAATCTCGGTTAAATCTCGGCTAAATCTTGTGATATATATGGGATCAAAAGAGAAAATTATATTTCTCGCAAAAATTTTAAAATATCATGATAAAAACGGAGATTTAGTTTTTCTCGGTTTTTCTCGAGAGAAATTGGGTATTTCTCGGGAGATTTGTAACAGTGATCATAGGCCCACAAGTTACCATGAGCCTGTTAACAACCAACTACTCCAAAAGACGGATTTGATAGAGGGAGTGTAACAGTGAATATAAGAGGGTCACGGGACAAATGGGGCACGATACGCGGCACCTGGGAGCGGAGGCGATAAACAACACTCCACACTCCCCCTCACCCAAAGGGTGAAAAAAATCGAACCTGTGACCAAATCGCAACCAGCACTCTGATACCATGTTATCAATCAACTACTTTAAAAGACCGATATGATAGAGAGAGTAGTAACAATTAATATAAAAGGGATGGGACAAATGGGGCGTGATACGCGGCACCCAGGAGTGGAGACGATAAGCAACACTCCACAGAGCCTCCCTACAAAAGCAGGTCCCATTAAGAGTTTCGATCCACTCAACATATTAACTTTTGTCTTTTTTAGTTAGTTATAATTAGAAGTTGAAAGTTACTAGGATTCTCTTTCTATTTCTTTTAGTATTCAAGTTAGAATATAAGTATTAGAATCTTGTTAATCTAGAAAGTATAGTTGGAGTAGGAGTTTTGCAGCCTCTATATAAACAAATGCATTCGTACCATATGTAAGCTTTGTGGATTTCTTAATGAAGTAATAAAAGGAGCTTATTACTATTATAGTTGTTGTTGCTAAAACAGAGATTGACCTTTGTGCATTACCAGTTGAGATTGATTACTTCATTGGTAATTCAATTCAAGCATTTAGAAACCCAATAGCTGAATTACCAAATGCAAGAGAACTTCAAGTTTTTTTATTAAATCCATAGAACTTTTGTTCTATAGCAGCCCGTTAATCTAACAAAGGTATTCATTTGATTATTTCACTTTTGATTGATCAGGTATTGGTCAATGCTCATTATTTAAAGTTTCAATAAATTTCTAACATTATTCAATAGCTTTTTCATTTTAAAACTTCAATCTAGATTTGATTTCTACTGATTTCTTTCATTAGAGTTTATTTATTCTAATACCAAGAAATCATTGTTCTAATCAATTCTAAAGGACCGAAGTGTTAATTTCAGCATATTGAACTATAGTTCATAACCCTAATTTTTGGACCATTCTTAATTTTGAAATTTTTAATTCCAACTTATGTATTGTTTTAAACTGATTGAGGGGTTTTGCTTTTCTTACATTCTCTGTTTCCATTATCAACTTCATCTAGATTTGAAACTCAAGGTTTATTTCTCAGATTTTCAACAAATCTGTTACTTTCATTTACGTCTTGAATCCTTGGCGAGTCTAAAAAGTAGACCCAGAGTTGTCTGATCAACCTGAAAATCGTACAAGACCTGTGATTTTATTCATAAACCATTATTTTGATCTTAACCGAAATTTGATAATAGGGGATTTGAGTAATTCGGGTCGATCTCTTTTCAAAATCAAAGCTATTGCTTCTACACTACATCAAACTTTTGGTATCAGAGCAAAAGTACACCCTGGAAAACTTTTGTTCATCAATTAAGAAGCAAATTCGAGTATCCATCCATAGCAAGAGATAAGTACGCTATTGAGAGGGTAGATAAGAAGACACATGAAGAAAGATTTACCAGGATAGAAAGTTCTTTGGGTAGAATGGAACAATTGATTATGAACCTTCAACATAAACCTTCCCCAAACATTCCTGGCCCTTCCACAATTACCCTCCATCACTTGTCAACTTGAGAAATAGAGACTATGGTCATATGGTGTGAAGATGGAACCACATGAAACCCCGAATATTTGTGGAGTGGTTAACGACTATAAAAAACTTCTTTGCTCACCAAACCATTTCTAAAGAAATGAAGGTTGCTTTGATTGCAACAAGATTCAAAGGTTTTGCAGCCTTTTGGTGGTCAAACCTCGTACAACTGAGAATGCACCAAGGACTGGAGGCAAACAAATCTTGGGCCAGACTGAAAGAGGAGTTGAAGAGGAAATCCCATTTAACTATGCCCAAACCTTCTACAATAAACTTATGGACTTGAGACAAGGGAAGAAGAGTGTACACCAAAGAATTTCACAAGATCTCATCACAATGTCATTCCATGGTAACTGAAAAGATGCTAGTCCAGAAATATGTTCATGAACTGAAATCAGAGATTTGACTAGCATCTCTTCAGTTTCCATAGAATGACATTGTGATGAGATCTGAGATTTGAACAAAAATTAATGTATATCTATGGAGCCAATTGGACAGGAAAATGAAGTTTGCACTTGCAGAGTCAAAGCAGAAGCCAATGGACATTAAGAAGCCTGAAGGGAAGAAAAGTAGAAAACTAAGCGCAGAAACATTACTTGTTATAGTTGTGGGGCTGTAGGACATTTTTCTACTGCAAGTCCTCAAAAAAAAGAACATAGTAATTATTGACGATGTTCAGGGAAAACAGCATGAAGAGCAAGAAGTAGAAGTGAATTATTCAAATCCAAATCTTGGGAGAAGCTACCACAACCTTAAGGCTCTTACCAAGAAGACTCCAACCAAACGGCATTTTTTTTTGATAAGTCAACCAAACGGCAATTGCAGAAAGCTTGAGATAAATTAAGAGAGGCTTTATTTCACTCTCCAGGATGATTGTATACATGGGTTGACTATGTAGATGTTCATAACATTTTTTTATTATTAAAACTAATCTCATATGGATTAGTAATGAAGTTGAATTTGAAGAAGAATATAACTATGCAAAGTTCAATCTATGTTTCAGCCACAACAACTATAATGGAAATTACATCATCTTATTACTTCAATTTCAATCAAATATCAACTAAGCTTACAAATGGGAAGTCTGCCTTCATTTATATAGAGGCTTGAATATTCATAATCCTAATCCAACTATTCCTTCTAAATTAACAAGATTCTAATACTTCTATTCTAACTTGGATAATAAAAGAAACAAAAGAGAATCCTAATAACATTTGACTTCTAATTAGAAATAACTAACTAAAAATGATGATCATTAATATGCTAAGCTTAATGGGCTCTCCTTTTGTACTGAGGCTCATACTAATTTGTAAGCCTATGATGGAATCCACCAAACACTAACCTCACAGGCCCTAGAGTTAAATGGGGCATGTGAGTCATGGCTTGACATAATTCGGGACATAGCAACAAAGTCAGGGTTTGGGAATAATTCGGCGGGGGTCAAGTTTGGAAAAATTCAGTAAAGTCGGGAAAAAAATGGAAACAATAAAAAAATTAATTTAATAATTATACAGAGAAAGTAACATAATACTAACCATAGTTACCAAGTCGGAGTTTGAAAATTATTCGTATAGGAAAAAATTCCCAAAAAAATGGCAAAATTCAAAAATAAATCGGTAAAGCATTGAACAATATATAAAAAAAATATTAAATAAGACTACTAATTATTAAATTATAAACAAACATATTTCATATATTACTTATTTCTTTGCGATTTTTTCAATAATTCATGACTTTTTACAAAGTTGTGATTTTTCAAAGACTCGTAAATAATTCGGGATTAATTGTTCGACGAAAAAGACGCATATTATTCGGGACTTTTTGAAAAAATCGGAAAACTTAGTTATTATGATTCGGAATGCTCTTGCATCATAGTTATTCAGCTATTGCCAATCAAAAAAGGCCAACAATTGGATGGCATAGTTGATCGTTCGACTTCCATGCACACAACATTGACAGCCGATGGGTGAGATAGCATTAGTTCTTATGCTTCCAAAAGTAATGACATACTACTATCTCACAATAATTGGGAAAATATATATATAACCTTTAATTGGGAGATTTGATAAAGGGGGATGGCACAAAGTTACACTAGTATTGTGGCATAAGTTTGGTGGTTTTGGGCTTGGAGATGAAAAGGGCTCAAACCGTCATGAACATGGGATCAAATTAAAGAATCAAAGGCAGCTTTTTAGCCTTCTTCTGACGTCTAAAATATTTTAGAGTATTATCAGCCTAATTAAGATTAGAAATACAATTTAATCATTACCTTGAAAATCGCATCCCATGAAGAACTACATACATACCTTGTAGTTTTCACAACAATCATGAAATCTCAGCAATATATCACTTGCACGGCTCTCACTGGTTACAGCAAAAGCACGATGCCGCCCTGGTCCAAGACTTCCTCTCCCATTAAACAACCCAAGGCCAAATGCCACGGCACTAGCCGATGCCCGAGGGACCTATCTCATCAGAAAAGAAAGATGTATAAGATTTATGAATACCAACAGAAAACGAAATTTAAAAGTGGGGGAAAAAAACAATCTCAGAGTCAGTAATGAGTGCAAACCAACAAGCCATTACAAGCCCACCATACAGATATTCAGGCTACCCAGTCACTTGAAAATTGGAATAGCATCCATGCCTAACACCTTGCTAACATAGCGATATTTTGGATGGATTGCAACTATTGTCAGTATTAATTTCAACCAGTTCAATATGATGCATCCAAAGAACAGTAATGCAGAATAAATACTTCAGAAGCATATGGAGACTACAGGCCTACAAGCAAGACCACACAACATAAGAAAAAAATTTAACAAGTGGACACATCAGATCTCACCTAATATTAACAAAATAACTAAATTTACCAACAAAAAAGAACTATAATCATGCTTTAAAAGTACTATTTACATAATAATATATGTTATAACACATCAACTAAATCTGCTGACTAAAGATGCATCCACATACCAGGTTTTCTAGGATTGTCTTATCAGACACTTTTTATCTGTGACAGACATCAACACAGTGAACCAAATTAAGCATTCTCGAGAAAGTAGAATCCCATTAAGACCTTGAATTAATAGACAAAGTAATAAACAAGATGGTCCAACACTTTAGGGACTGAATATGCAAGAATCAAGCACTCTAGGGACTCAAAATGCAAGTAGGCAGTCATGGCACAACAGAAGAAATGCATACTTGTATACAATAATGAGACCCCAAAAGTTAAAGTATAATAAGCAGATAAAGAAATAGTAGGACAGCCGTTTCTCTGAACATAAATTAGCTAATCAAAAGATGGTGAGAACGAAGTAGGTGGTATCTCCTATCTGCAATACTTCCTTTTTTACTAACTTTGCAAAGAGCGGTCAGAATCAAGATGGAAAAAAAAAATACACAATTACAGCATATAGAACTCTTGGTCCAGCTTCTATATAAGTCAAATTGGCTCAAGTAAGCTTCAAGTTGTCCTTGAATCCTCGCAAGTTCTAAAAATTCAATTAGTAGGGAATACCAAACAAATAGCACTAATGGATCAATATCAAACTCATTCAGAGCATAGTCAAGCGAATGTAAAACAGACCAATTTCATGGCTTGGAGTGACTTTCAGATATGGAATGCATAAATCAGCAGCATAATCTGAAAGAATACAATCCTAAATAGTCACATGTATCCTTCTCTGTACTTAAAGCTATATTCTGCAAGCTGATCAGCGAAAACAACCAGAATACTACAGAAACAGTGAAAACAACCAGAATACTACAGAAACAGGCAAAGACTGTGATGTGCAACTGGACCTGAACAGTCCACTGGATAAATTTCAAAAAATAGTAATAACGCTGTAAGCATAAATTTTTGCCAAGCCACCAATCTCTGCAGTAAGCATATTATAGCAGCATAATAATTGAAGGATCACTTGAAAGGAAGGCCCTCTACATTATTTAAAAGAAAACAAATAAAATATGCCTAACCTGGGTTGCTTTTATCACAAATATGTCTGGATGGTATTCCTCATCAAACAAACCTAGAAATCTTTCTCTAATTCTAATTCCAAGATGATACATTTCATCCTCTCCTTTGCTCATCAATTCTCCACCCTTCAGCTTTCCTTTCCAAGGAGATTGCCATCCCCATAACCAGGCAGGAACTTTCTGCAATGATAAATTGCCTTGTTGTGCCTCATTTTTTGCATCCCTTAACAGAACATCCAAATGACTAGCAAAATTGTCTAACTCTCTCATGCGTTTCTTGGTAGGAGAACGAGTTCCATGCCTTGCCTGCAAATCCAAAATAGAATTAAAAACTTGGAGTTGCTAAAGGGTCCATTCTTTTGCTGATGGTTATAAAGTCCGGCACTCTGCAAGTTTTGTTATTTGACAATATGCATTTTCATTTGATAACTAGATTTATCTAGCTTTTAGTCTTTTGGGTTACAATTCCCGTAAGACTTCAAAAGCAGCAAAATGAATAATTTAAAATCTCATAAAAAATGATGAGACTTGAAATCTTGTGATAGTGAGAATTAAATTTGTTAGTAACCTTGACAAAGTGACTCAAATTTCCTAACAACTACCATGACAAAGTGAAACGTGCCAAGCTATATATGTCCCAGACTCCCAGCAAAAGAATGGACCCTAAATGACCTCGATATGCCTAAAAAATGCTGTAACATGGCACAAATAAAGAATCTTACAGAGTAACCCAATAGAAAGCAAAAGTAGCAACACAAGGAAAAAAGTTTTCAGCTTCTTTCAGTGTGGTTTATTTTCATTTCTAAAATATGGAATACTGGACTATGCATAATATAGTCTACTTGAGCTGGATAATCAGCCATCAATAGAACTGGGAAATTGATTGGACTATGTTCCACCATATGGCAGACAAACAGTTTGGACTATAGAGTTTAGACCATTACAATACAACAACGCCTGGGATTTCATTAATTATCAAAATTGTGCCTTTCAAGTAGAAAGAACAGAAAATTGACACTAAAGTATGTGTTGACTGTTGAAAATATATATATATTTTATTGGGAAAACATCTAGAATGTGTTGACAGATTCCCTAAAAAGGTCTAGTCTAGGATAACAGGTAAATGGATGCATGAATCATCTCCACTTATGATAAGTAGGCAATTCAGCGATTGCTACTTCTGCTTTATAGCGTAAGTTTTAGGTACCTATTGGCTACACAAATTGTTGAAGGTAATTTAACAAATGTTATTAGTTGAACATCAATGATGGTTCTGTTCCAGAAAATGGATGAAAACTGATGTGAGATTCTTGAATAAGTGAAATATTGTGTGTGTGTGGGGGGGGGGGGGGGGGGGGGGGTAGCCCTTGTGATTGGTAGTCTGGGTGATAACAATATCACGTAATTGCAAGCCATGAGATACGTGGAGAAAATGGTGTCCTATGCCTGACATCAGTGTCCTCTTTCATGTCATCCTGTTCATGGTGGTAACAAGTTAGTGGCGATGGTGCTTAAAGGCCACTTTGAGCATTGCAAAACAAACCCAACCTTTTAGTTCAGATTCTTTTTTAAGCATTTGCATCTCCTTCTTTAGTTTCTCTTAAAAACTAGAGATTCCTTGACCAAAATTAAAAGAATGTAATAGAAAATGAAAGTTGGCATTTGTGAGGGAAAAATCAAATGGCTAACCCACCCCACTATTAGCAATTAGAAGTCATAAACACGAATTACCACAAGATTTAAGTGGATAGGACTACATCCATCAGGAACAGTAGAAGCTACAAAAGCATTGACAGATATGTCTTTCACAACACCATATCTGCACAGGAAATTGAGAAACAGGTAATCAGTTATGATCTTTTTTTTTTTCTCTTTCAATGTAAAACCGGAATCAGAGCAATAGCTGTTGCTATAAGGAAAAAATTCAGGTTTATAAAAATCAAATAAAATAAAAGGAGCTTAGCCATTAACATATGTTTAACACGATGAATTTTCCATTTAATTGTGTTATCAAATTGAAATCTCGAAATTTTAAATCAAAGAGTTGCCATCTTACCATCCACTCATATCCACGCAAAGCATCATCCGGAGAAAAAATTATCGATACAGGTATTGATCATTTAATTTCATACTGATGAGATGAAATCTTGAAATGCCAGGTACAAATTTATATTAATGATTTTTTTTTTCATATATAGGGTTCGATCTTTGATCTCACGTGAAATCTTAAATATACCTATTATTATCGTTAAATTACTACATATGTATAGAATTTGATAACTTTGTGATAGGTCGGAGCAAAAAAAAAAGGAAAAAAATGGGGGATTCCTCTTCAAGTTTCTTAGGGATGCTGTGGTAGAGAAGGCATACCTGGTTACGGTAGAGAAATGTTGCCGAACGTCGAAGGAATTATCGGCGATTGATGGTACGAGCAAAGAGACGAACAGCATAAGAACAGTAGCCATGGCCATCTCCCTCTCTCTCTTTCAGATGAAGATTCTAAAATGCAAGTAAAAGACCGACTTCTCCATTTTATGACGGTTTCATGAGATTACAAAATTCGCTACTACGCGAGTTAGCAGTTAAATTGTCTCGAACGTTCTATTGGTCCACCGCTATAAAATATTCAAAGTTTCAACTTTAAAAGGAAACAAATTTTTCCTACGCAGCACGTATCGGGTGCGTTTGGGCTCGGGGGCATCCACAAATCATGGGCCATGTGGCGTTTATAAGGGAGGAGTTTTGGGGAGAAGTCAAAATCATGGGGGAAAAAATGAAATGACTTCTCCCCCAAATTATCAAGAGGTGCCGCATGATTGGTGACGCCCGAGCGTTCCTGGTGTATTTGATAGGGGATTGGATTTGAAACCATTTGGCCCCTTTTCAGTGTGACATGTGTCCATAAAAGGCAGACGATATCAATTTGAGAGAAAATGAAATGACTTTTCCATTTTTATCATCACATGTTGAACACTGAAAAGGGAAAGACGGTTTTCAAGACCAAATCCAATCCCGTTTGATAGTGTGAGACAGACCCTTTTGAAGTGGTTGCTTGGACTTACCCTTATGGTACTTAGCGGTTATCTTAGATATGACTGTGTGTTAGTTACATGATATCATTTCAAATAAAAAAAAATCAATTTGGCTTTGTTACCGCGTGCGTTATGGTGTATCCCAGGTTTAGCCCACATCAGTTGGGAAGTGGCCTTCGCATGGGTGTATAAGGAGCCATCAACCCTGAGGGGCCCTTTTGGATTGATTGCTTGGACTTACCCTTATGGCACTTTGGCGGCTACCTTAAGTCTAGTTGTGTGTGTTTGGAGAGTGTGTTAGTTACTTGATATCATTCCAACCAAAAAAATCCAATTTGGTTTTGTTACCATGTGTGTTCGAGGTGTACCCTGGGTTTAGTCCCATATCGGTTGGGAAGTGGACTATGCAGGGGTGTATAAGGTTCATCAACTCTCCTTAAGACAAGCCCTTTTTGGAGTGGTTGCTTGGACTTACCCTTATGACACCTTAGCAACTACCTTAGGTTTGACTGTTTGTGTTAGTTATGTGAGCATGGGATCTTCCTACCCACTTTCACAATTATATATGTTTTGACTTGAGTCGCCACCTATTCATTCTTAGGGATAGGTCCCGGGTATTTGTTTGTTTGGATAAGGCAAATGGTCTAATCAGAGTTAGGGTAAGTAGTTCGGTTAAGCCCTGAGGAAGGTGTTAGGCACCTCAAGACCCCCGTTTTATAACGGTTACCTACTCCCTAAACTTAAGCCAATTATAATCTCAAAGTTTAATTAGAATGTCCAAAGTTTTTAAGTGAGTGCTAATCCAAGAAAAATAGAAAGCTAGATGGCTAGGGTCGAACCCGAGTTGGGTTGCCTACGTACTCACATGGTGAGATCAGACCGAGCGTAGTTCTGGCACATGAGCCCGTGCCGAGGCTAGGGGGGAGTGTGTGTGTGCATAGGATGGTCAAAGGGTCTAGCCTAGAAGGCTATGGTTTAGTTGACCGGGGAGGTCAAGTGCACAAGTGTTAAGTCTAACCGCGGTTAGAGAGTATTTATCCATGGTTAGATGAGCTAACCAAAGCTAAGGAGGTCCTACAAGTCTCTTTTTGGTCTTTTTGTATTTTTTATATTTTTTGAGATTTTTGGGGATATTTGAATGTTTTTTATATTTTGGTTATATTTGAATGTTTTTGGTGTTTTGAGATTTTATCATGTTTTTGAATTTTCATATAGGTAAGGTTTTGACAAACTTAACTAAAGTCAAATTTAGTCAAAGAGTTTGGCTAAAAGATTATAGTTTAAGACATAAAGAGGGATGTGCCTTATGAATAGTAAATGGTCTATTACCAACACCTATTTTGTTGGATTAATGTTGATAATAGATCAAATACCATTGTCTTTAGTATGAAACATTTTTAAGAATGTCCTCTTTAAGTCCTTACACCATCATTTATCTTAAGTCCTTAAACCATCACATACTCATTCAACATAGAACATGAAGGAAAAATAAAGAAATGAAAGAAAATGAAAACTCATCCTCTCCCTTTTAAGGTGGTTCATTTACACCATTATTAATGATGTAATGTTGCTCTAAAGAATGTTAGGAAGGGGATGAGCTTTCACAAAAAATTCTAGAAAGAGGACTAGAATCTCAAAAGAAAACAAAATGAAAAAGAGAGGTATAGCTTTAGCTTCCACTCTCTATGGGCCTACCCATATCCACACTTGTGGGTACATAAAAAAGAAGAAAATATGTACATGGAAAGGAAAAGAAAAAAGGAGCATCTCCTTGCCTTTGATATGGGGTCCCTCTACACCATTAGATTGGTGTAGAGAGGCTCAACTATGCTTGAGAAATGAGAGATCAAGAAGAGAGAACCAAATAAGAAAAAGATAAAAAAGAAGAGAAAATGAAAGAAGGAGTGCCTACTCCTCCAAGAATTCTCCTTCAATGCTCCAAGGGGTAGGGTTTTAGAATCCACAAAGGAAGAGAGTTAGTGAAGAACTCAAAGCTCTTAGTCTTAGAATTCTTTCCAAACTCTAAACCTTAGTTTCTTCTCCCTTCTTCAAACTCAAGAGAAACACAAATGGGTGGGAACCTTCTAGGGGTCTTGAGGGATGGATCTAAGGGGCTAAGGGATTGGTATTTATAGGAAAACTAAGAGGTTGGGTTGTGTCTTTTACATGGGGGATAAAAGGAGATAGTGGGTAAAGACTTGAGTGTTGTAAGGTGAATTGATAGATTGAGTGTTGTAAGGAGTGTAAGAGAGTTGGTGGGTTGAGTGAACTATGAGTTATATGAGTATGGGTTGTAGGATATAGGGTGTAAGAGAGGTGTAAGAGAGTTGGTGGGTTGAGTGAACTATGAGTTATATAGGTATGGGTTGTAGGATATAGGGTAGGTGGATATGGATATGTGGATTAGGTCTTATGGATCATGGGTTATTAATAGATGAGTCATGGGTTATGATTATTGGACTTTGACTATGACATTTGGGCTTGGGCTATGGAAATAGGCTTTGGCTTAGGCAATTGGGTGATTGGGTATTTGGGCTTGACTACTTGGGTTGGGTAATAAAATTAGGTAATTGCGTTTGATTGAGTTGTCTAGGTATAAGTTTGGTCAAATGGGCTTGGGCCTTTGGTATACCTAGGGCTTACTAAGGTTAGGCTAGGGCTACCTAGGGTTTGGGTTTAGGACTACCTAGAGTTAAGCTTAGGGTTAACTAGGGTCTTAACTAGGGTTTAGTCCTATGGTTAAGGGTTTACCTAGGGTTTGGAACTAGGGTTGATCTAGGGTTTGGACCATAGCTAAATTAATTAACCACGGTTAAGGGGGTGTAAAAATAGGGTGCTGACAAGTTACATGATATCATTTCAAACAAAAAAATCAATTTGGCTTTGTTACTGCATTTGTTAGGGTGCATCCCGGTTTTACTCCCACATCGATTGGAAAGTGAACTTCACATGGGTGTATAAGGATTCATTACCCCTCCTTAAGACAGATCCTTTTGAAGTGGTTGCTTGAACTTACCCATATGCACCTTAGCATCTACCTTAGGTTTGGATATGTGTGTTTAGAGAGTGTATTAGTTACTTGATATCATTTCAAGCAAAAATATAGTGTGATAGTGTGTATTATTTCCTTCTAACCAAAAAAAAGTATCACATTTAAAATAGGAAAGTGATTGGGTGCGTTCGAATAACACATTCTATCGTGCGCTGGACTGCCCGATCCAAAATCCAACGACGCATTAAAAGGTGGGCCCTACACATGTCATGGTGTCATTGGATTCTGGAGTCCGGAACTCGATCGCAGGTGCTATCCAGCGCACCCAATCACTTTTGTTTTAAATATAAAAATATTCTTTTTTTACACATTTTGTTTGACTAAACCTTGTTTTTTTGGGGGGATGTGCGGTGGGGGATGATATTAGCCTCTTTTTTTTTTTGTAAGAAGAAATCCATAGGAGACACCCAAAAGAAACATTTAAGGGGAAGATACCCTTGAAGACCAACAAACGTCTGCACCCCTCTTATCTAAATCCAATGACAGGAAAGAGTCTCGACAACTCAACAACAAACCATGAGAAGCTAATAAACAATGAGTGAAAGAGTCTGCTTATCTAGGTGAAAATAGTAACCTGACAGCCTTGGAGATATGCAAGAACCACCTTTTAATCATTCACAATCGCTTGGATTTCCTAATGAGTCGCACCAACCCGAACACGCACAACTTCGACAAGGGACTTGAATTTCAACGTAAATTTCACAACATTCCACCCATTTGCCTTTGCAAAACCGATAACATCAAGCAGAGCAACTACCTCAGCAACCTATGCCCATCCCCCACAAATGAATTTGAAAATTTCTACCACAATAAAGCCTCGATAATCACGGGCAATACCACTGACATCAGCATACCCATCAACATTAACTTTAACCCAACCAAAAGAAGGGAGAAATCACCTCTTAAGGAACACTTTTGTAGAGACCCAAAATTTAGTTGCTTGACATTCATGTCATTTACATGAATTTCTTGAAATATGTGCCCGATTTTAAATGCATGTGTTTCTAAAAGATGAATTAAAAGGGATGTCTTAACATATCTTCAACTTGAAGAAGTCATAGTTTTGTCGCCGCAAATCGGAATCAAGTGATTCTTGAATTTTTGAAAAGGTATTGGAACCCTCTTCGAAGTTCATGTTTACCATTTTTCCAGATTCTTAGTTGGAGTTAGGTTAAAAGTTAGATTTCTGAAACCAGGGCAGCTGAAATCCATTTCCAGATCAGTTAGCTTTAGGGGCAAATTAGTTTATGAATAAAGAGGAATTAGAAATTTTGCAAAACATCAAAGTTGTTTCCCTTCAAATGACGAGTCCAACGCAAGTTGAATCGTCAAAATCCGATAAACGAGTCAAAAGCTATGGACAAAGTATTGAAGGTTGTCCGAGAAAAAAAAATTAGGGGGGGATCGATCGCCTACAAGGGGGATCGATTGCCCAAAGCAGGATTTTCCGGAAAATCGTGTTTTTTTAACATTTTTTAACTCATTGGGGCCTCCAAACTCTATAAATAACCCTCCAACTCGAGAGTTAGGGTTTCTAAGGCTTTTTAAACTTAAAAGAGAGAAAATAGAGAGTTTCTGAGAGATCGAAAAGGGGGAAACTGTAGAAATTCAAAGATTTGGTCAGAAAAATGAGAAAAGAGACGTGAAGATCAGGATAGAACCTTATTCGCAAGTGATAAATCGTAGGGAAGCGATCAAGTGAGGTAAATAACTTTCCCTAGTTCTCAATATTATAACTATTAATCTAAAGTATGAATCTATTGAGAAGATCTATGTAAAGAACATGATTAAGATGCGAATAATGTAAGTAACTGATCTAGTTACCCATATTTTGAATATTAACCTAAAAGAATGAATAAAAATGAGTAAATCTAAGTAAATATGTAAGAATATGTAGGATCTATGAACATGTCTATGATTTTTGTTTCATTATGATTGATCTGTTAAAATAGGATGTGAATAACCTATTTCTGAAGTTGTTTCATTATTCTTGATGGTTAAAATAAGATGTGAAGAACCTAGTGATGATGTTGTTTCATTATTTTGAAGGTTAAAATTGGATGCGAATAACCATAATTATGACCCCTGTTATTGAATGATTAAAATAGGATGTGAAGAACCATAATTATGATCACAGTTTATTATTAGTGAATGATTAAAATAGGATGTGAAAAACTAGATTTATAATTTCTGTTTGTTATTCTTTGATGGTTAAAACAGGACGTGGAGTACTTATTTAAAATATTGTTTTATCATTTTTGAATCATTAGATTATGATGTGAATAACCATGTTTAAATTAATTATGATTCAACAAGGGGATTGAGAAAATTATTTGAAGTATAAGGATTTATGAGAATAATGAGATAATGGATGAAATTAAATAGATAATTTAATTGTAGTATGTTAATAATATGTGAATTTAATTTTATGTTTAAATTTCATGATAATTATTATTGATAGATGATGATGTATGAATAGTTTTAATATCAACTATGATGTTTGATTGTCGGATTATAAGAAATATGAGAGGTTGTGTGTTTTCTGTTATGCTCTTTAATACGTGATATACCAATGGGTAAACGAACCTCTGATGAAAGTCAAGCTTACCTAGGCCTGGTTAACATAGTGGTATAGGACGCTATGGTGAGATGTCCTATGACCCTTGACAGTTAGTCTTAAGCGCAATTTAAACAAGAGGTATATCATTATGCACTTACGAATAAAAAATATGTAAAAGTATGAAAAAAAAATTAAAGACATTAATAAGATGTTAAGTAAGATCAAAAGTAAAGTAAGAAAATAAGAAAGAAAGACACACGAAAATGGAAATGCATGTATGTGTTTTGCACCATCGGTTACCATCAGAAAGGGCAAGATGTATGTCAAAGTATGTAAGTCGATGTATCGGAAAATGTACTAAGCTTTCCGTGCCGAATAATGCACGAAGGGTGGTATCTCGGTAAAGTAAAGTATAGTAATCCCTTTCCTTATACGGTAAAACGGTATTTTAAGTTATTACTGATGCATGTGAATATGTTGTTCATGGAATGATAAATTATGAAGTATAAAAAGTGAGAAAATAAAGATATCAAAGACAAGTAAAAAATAATAATAAGAGTAACAAAGATGCTAGTGTCTTGCTTCAAGATAAGTTTTCAAGGGTATTAGTTATCTGGCTTCAAGTAAGATCTTAAAGAAAAGTAAGAAAAAGATAAATAATAAATAAATAAAAAGTAAGAAAGATAAGTACAAGTGAGCACATGAAATAGTTGAAGAGAAAATATATTTTCCGCACTTTGATTTATGCATTTGAATTGTAATTGAACTGTTAGTTATATGCATGTTATCGTTATGATATTGTTTACCATGGATTGTTATATACGCGGAGTAACTTGTTACTCAATCAATGACTTTTGTTATTGGTAGGTTCGAGATTTGAAATATTGTGCGCCGGAGCCTTGAGTTAAAAAAGAGTACATAAGGAAGATCTTGCAAGTGACCATTCCGAAGAGAAACTGGATTTCGATTGATGGTTTTATTATTATTTTAGTTTATTAGAAATTGTTTAAATTCCAGAGATATTGTAACTAGTTATTATGTTCTAATCATCATTTGGGATATTTAGATTTGATACGGTTAATTAAAGAGTTGAGAATCACGAGGATGATTTAGATTATGTTTGTTCAGTTTAATTACAAAATTTAATTGATGTTCAGTTGAAGTATTTAATGAAGAAATTTTTAAGTTCTGATTTTGGTATGCTTTTAAAGCTTATTAAATGGATTAAGTCAAGTAAGTCACGTGCCAAAGTTCCACATTCTCCTAGGGGGGATTTTGGGGCGTGACAGCTTCTTCAATCAACGAAGAAGGCCCACTCAAGGACTGTGGATATATACTTTTCTTTAAGACAGAGAATAAGATCATTGCTTGCTCAATAATATGTTGAAGGATGATATATAGGAACTCCTCGATTAACCGTGCTTTTTTTGTATATTGCTAATCCAATTCTAGAAATGCGATAGTAGATGCCTCTGTTGTAGGCTTGTACCCCATAACAGGCAAGAGCAATTGGTCCACTTTGTTATAGTCCATTGACTTATATTATTTAATATTTGTTTCTAATTATATTTAAGAAAATGTTTTGATGATAATCTATGTTTTTTATTATTGTGGACTAAGGGTTTGCTTGTTGTAGCCTAATGGGCTATAATAGGATCGCGGCTCATCTAGTCAAACTTAGCAACAAAGACATTTGTAGCCCAAAATTATATAAAATCAATTCCATTTTGACACATGAAAAAATGTCAAATATGTAAGTTTTAAATAATAACAAATAAAAATAAAGAGTACAGGTTTAGAGAATTGTAATCATATGATATTTTACTGACCTGTCAAAATAAAATATTATTAGTTGTAGCACCAGACTATAAAAACCATTGTTGTCAACAACTCTTCTGCTTTATAAAAATACTAACCTACTTGCAGACAATTAGGATGACTAATATCCATGCTGAATTTTCCCTAATCTCTCATCTCTATTATTATAATGAGAACATGGTCTTTAAGAACATTAATTTAAAATATTCACTACTTTTTCTTGCTTATTTTCTACTATTATAATAAGAGTGACAAAATTACCCTTATTGTAGAGACCGAAAACTTTTATGTCTTAATGTTTGTGCAAATTAAACGAAGACCTTGAAATTTGTGTTCAATTGTTTATGTTATATGATCAATTAGCTAAGTGTTGTGATGAAGAATAAGACCAAAACATGCAAAAACAGAGGAGACCAGTCGACCCTCTCCATACCGATCGACCTATGGTGAAATTGAGTTTTCAAAAAGTGTATGAGAATTTTTGGTTGAAAGTGAACTTTTGGCCGGTCGACTACCGATCGACCTATGGTGAAATTGAGTTTTCAAAAAGTGTATGAGAATTTTTGGTTGAAAGTGAACTTTTGGCCGGTCGACTGCCCCTATAGGCTAGTCGACCATCCACCAAAGATTTGCCCATAATCTTTCTAATTTTTGGAAAATCCAAGAAATAGAAGTTACCTGAGACTCTTAAGTCAATAAATAGACCTCTAACTCGTGGGTTTTAGGTTTTCAAACACAATGAATTTCAAAGAACCTAGAGAGAGGAGATGGGGTTTTGCAAGAGGATTTGCCTAGAGAAAAAAGAAAACTTATAAATCAAAGTCCACGGTCATTCTCAAGTGGTTGATTATAGGGAAACAATTGTGAAATGTACGATATATTGATCCAACCTAATGATTGTTATAAGATAAGTATTTTCAATATCTAGATATGTGTTTATGTGTTATCATGATTTGAATTGGCATGTTGAAGGTATGGTTTGCATGATTTCAAGATGGATGATTTTGATATTTTGAATGAAATAATACTACTGATTGGTTTCATCGAATCCTAGAAATATATTCATAATTCAATGTTACTTGGCTAGGGTTTCATCGAAACCCTAGATGAGAGATTAGTTATTCATGTGGAAGGAATGGCCGTCAAGAATGGTGAAGACTCCATACTCCCAATGCTTTTCTCCCGATGATTCTCCTCTAGATTCTGAACCCTATGAAGACCTTAGGGTCTTATATTTATAGGCTTCAACTAGTTCTCATTAGGGTTCACTCGCCCAGATTCGCGCTTGCATCCCAAAAAATCACAAAATACGGTCTCCGATCGATTAGAGAGTAAGTTTCGATCGATTGGAACTTTCTGATCTTCTGCGATAGATCGGGATTGAAAAGTCCGATTGATCAGACTATCATGGAATTTTTTCCCAAATTTCTACTGTTCTGCGATCGGTCGATTTGATCCACGTCTGTCGGATTCTGATTGATCGGGTAGAACCTGCGATCGATCATACTGGGCAATTTCTCTTGGTCTTCTTCCACTCTTCTATCTTTGGTTTGATTAAGGCTCTTCTAGTTTCTTCACCTCTTGTAAACCTTAAGTTTACTTCATTTCACTCTCATGAACTTGAAATAAAAACACAAAACCAAGTGAAGTAACATAACTTCAAAAAGAGTTTTAAAGATAATACAAGTGTAGTTTTGAGGTGTGTAAACGTGTACAATTAGCACCGATCAATGATCTTCTGTAATTTCATCTACACATGATTGAATATGCCGAAGTAGATGTATTACGAGGTTTTTCACATAAATTAATATGGAGGAAGGGATTGATGTTGAATGGTGATCGAATATGGAAATTGATGATGATAATTGGTATTGTAATAAGGATCTATTGATTGTTTCTAGCATGACTATTATTATGAATATCCTCCATGTACGATAAAATATCATTGCATGATCTCACATGTTATTTATATGTATCTAAGCATGTAAAGTGGTTGAATTTCGGATAGATGAATATTTAGAGAATGATACCAGTAAACTATAATTCTTTAACCGTCGTAGAATGAGACATAATCTCTAATCATCATAGAATGAGACACTTTGGTAGAGTTTCAAATGTGATATATCAGAATCTAATAGATAAACTAGATGAAAATTAATCATGACATTTAAGCACAAGTTTCACCGCGATAAGTTGTACAAATGCACGTTTCACAAGCACAAGAACACGCACAATCATGATTACATGTATTTAAAAGTACATGTTTCACGAGCACAAACATAAGTACATGTTTCACAAAAATAAGAACATCATGTTACATGCATTGACGAATATTAAAGTTACAAGAACATCATATTACATGCATTGACAATATCTAAGTTACAAGAACATCATGTTAATTACATGCGTTGACGTATATTATAAATGCATTGTTACATGGTTACAAGGATTTTACATGAAAGATGCACAAATTCGTACAAGTTTACATAAGTCATGAGTCTGAACATGTCATGCATGATGATATGTTATGTTGACATGCTTCTACACCATGAATTATAAGATAAGTAATTTATGATAAAACATGACCATGATTATATGATATTATATTATTAGCTAGACTTTATATACACTGAGTGTTTTGTTATTGTTAGCAAATTCAGGATTTGATATCCACGCAACAAAACGTTGGGTTGAGGAAGAATGCATCGAAGAGCCTGAAGGTGATTATCGGGAAGAGGAGATCGATATGCATTATTACCCTTACTATTAAATTTTATTTATTTAAGTTTAAAAGAATTGTAATAAAAGATTTTAAAGATGTTTCTTATACTTAAGTTGAGATTTGAGATCATAGTGGATAATCGATTTTATTTATTAAACAATGGGTTATTCTTAAATATATGTTGATACTGACATAGGAGTATCATAAGTTGATCATATATTGATGATTTATTATTAATGTTGGAGATAAAATATTGAGATTCATATTTAGCATGTCTTGTATGTTGTTAAGATAAGATTGTACATGCAGTGTCACAGGTCTAAAGTCTTATTAACCAATGTGAGATTTTAGGGGTGTGATACGTACTTATACTTTTATATTTTCTACAATTTCAATTAGAATGACAAAATTACTCTTACACTTATATCTTCTTTATCTCTGCTATTTTAAAGAGAATATGAAACTTATCTTTACTATTATAATGGGAGAGCCTCGCGTAGTCTGATTTTTCCAAAATTCCCAATCTACCCTCATATAAAATAAAACTTTGATTTAGTATTTTACTTTAATTCCCAAACTACCCCTTGTTCATCTAATCTATTTAAAGAATAGAATGATAGCCAATCGCGATTGAACTCGGGGTGAGTTCCATGCGGGTTAACACGTGTCCCTTTTAACTCTTATTAATTGTGGTTAACTCCTTCCCCTCGCTCTCACGTGCATCGCACGTGCCACCCGCTAGTATATATTAATTGAAAAATTGTCACTATTTGACAAATTGCCATACCCTGGACTAAAAATGAACACCGGTTAAAGCAAGAACGTGTGTTGACTTTTTGGTTGAGAGTATGAAATGCCTAAGAGTAGGGGTAGCACGACTTTATGTTTTCTTACTTAAAAAAGTGAGAGTAAGGTAATAAGGTTGTGTGAGTATGCTTATTATTTCTTAAATTATAAACAATATTTATACTATTTTAAAAAGAGGTGTGCTAACCTCAGTTCACAATAACTCATATTTTTCCACAGACGCAAGAGTCGTATAACACATGTGTTCTTGCCTCTTTTTTTTTATTGATGATAAAAAATAAAAATAAAGGAGATTGTTACCCTTGGTGTCACTACCTTTTTTTTTTTGTTCCTCTGGTGTCACTACCTTGCGTATGTTTTAAAAAAGTGTGCATATTTATACTTTTAATTTAATGATGTGGCAGCATTCTAATGGTCATTTTAACTATCTCAAAATGAGATAGGATCAGAGCCAAATGTGATTGAACTCAAGTGAGTTCAATAGCATATGTTACACGGGATTGAGGAGAGAAAAAAATCAAGAAATACAAATGAGCAGTGATTAGCATACCTGGGAAATGGATTTTACAATCCATTTCCCAGGTACATTAACTATTTCCCAATTCACATTGTTCCCTCCTCCATTCTCATTTGACACATGCGATTGAACTCATTGGTGAGTATTTAAGAGTAGGGTTGTAGACCAATAAGGACCAACCTTAGGTTTGCAAATGAAAATCCTAAGTACATTCACTATTTTCCCAATGGATATGCACAATAATATATTTTATTATAATATAATATAGAGGCATGCTAGCCTTACTCTCAGTCAAAAACCAGTACATATGTTTATTTTTTTTGACTGAAATCAAGGAACGGCATTGGTTTATGGTTGTCGGTTGAGACTTGAGAGTAGGGCTACAACGGCTCTCTCGGGCTATCGCGGTTCTCTAATATAACTCACGAGATCATCCTGTACCAAGGTTGGTGTGAGCCAAGCCCAAAATCAATTATGGGCTCAAAAACCAAGTCCGGGCTCAGCCTAGCCCGCCATTTACGATTTAACGGGCTGAAATGTGCGGATCCCGATGTGAAACCCTCATAGAAGGGTACTTTAGTAATAATAATCGTCACGCCGATTAGGTCATATACTAGAGTTTGAGGTTAGGCAAAATTTCCCCTCTTCTACTGCACAGGCCGAAAGAGCTCGAGGTGGTCGAAAACAGAACAGATTTTTCCAGGCGAATCAATTCAATATGGTTCAAACTCTTTCTCATTTTCCTCTAATATGGTTCCAACTATTTAATTCGTCTCTATGAATCTTTTTTTTTAAAAAAAAATTTGTTTATGGATCTGTCTCTGCAAAATACTTGTTTTATTTGTTAAGTTTATTTTCATTGTTGTTAGATCGTCTTAAAAGGTTGATTTGTGAAGATTATTCCTCAGTATAGTGAAAAAGGCTAGGGTTTTGTTCCAGGACTATAGAGATTTTAGGGTTTCAAAATATTTAAAGGGTTTTGTGCAGGTGATGACTACTCATATATACACCCATGAGAATGAGAGTTTTTTTGTGTCTAATAATTTGTAATTTGTTATTATGAGAATCAAATTTGGTATAATGTAGATTTTCCTGTTTCGCTGTGACCACATATTATAAAATTGTATTATTAACCTTACTTGGTTAAAGTGCTCATTAAACTATTTTCTTACATTTTTTTTCCTGTATCTGTAAGATCTACTACTACTGGAGAGACTGGGCTTGCAAATTTTTTTTTTACCTTTCAGTAACTATGATAGTGGTCCACATAGACCATTTTGTGCCTATTTGGTTTCCTCATCAATTCCCATCTGATATTGTTGACATTATGATTATTGGATCACTCCTAAGTCCTAACCCCAGTAATGTTTTTTTTTTAAATGTAAAATTTTATTACCAATTCCCAGTGAGCCTTTTACTTTACAACACACTCTTAAGTCTTAATAATTTGGTAAAAAATAAAGTGAATACAAGGATACATCTCTCAATTAGGGAATAAACAACATGAAATGGGAGGGGTGAGCTGTTAGAAGAAAAGTTGGAGTTAGACTTCCTATTTCCCATTCTAGAGCCTCGATTAGGCTTCATGACTCATGAGTTGATCCTTCTCTGAAGCTTTCTCCATAATATTAGGAGTGCAGTTCAAATCTACCCAACTTGTTTGGAGAGTATAGTTTTATCTCCAAACACTGAAAAGTTGGTTTTTTGGTTAAACAAGATGGAGATATTTCATGACTAGACAGTCAATAGGTTTTTCTTGGTATAATAGACATTATATTGTCAAAATGTATTCTTGATAAGATAAAAACCGAGGAAGATATTAACGAGTTGGAGACAACACATAAAATCATATGCTTAGACCAACTTTGGTTCATGGTCCAGATAAGTGGAATATAAAATACCGTGAAATTATATTTTCTCAATATATGCAGAAAATAATAAAGAAAATTAAAAATATAATTACATAAAAATAATTAATATATGCTCCTGCTCTTGGGGTTTTTCTTCTGTGGCACTTCTGCTCTTGAATTGAGGTGCTTAGGGCTGAATCTCATCGATCGATTTTGTTAACTCAAATCTTGAAAGGAGACAATTGAGGATAATGGGTAGATTAGAGGGCCTATATCTATGATCATCTTTCCATTTATAGTTTTTCTGTATGCTCTTAGTATTGTATATACCTAAAGTGCAACATATTTTTCAACTCATTTTTAGATTTAGTTTGATTGCGGTACCTCTTAAATTTTCGGTGTATTACAGGCTAGAGGGTTGAAGAAGCATTTGAAAAGGCTCAATGCCCCGAAGCATTGGATGCTAGACAAGCTTGGAGGTGCATTTGTAAGTAAAATTCTCCACACTGGTAAAAGTCTTTATCTTTTACTCCCTGTGCTGGAATCTTTTTGTTTGATCACTTGCAACCATGCTATTTTTTTTGTAGGCCCCCAAACCATCATCTGGACCCCACAAATCCAGGGAATGCTTGCCACTGATCCTTATCCTGCGAAACAGGTTGAAGTATGCTCTCACATACCGTGAAGTCATTGCCATTTTGATGCAGCGACATGTTCTGGTTGATGGGAAGGTCAGGACAGATAAAACATACCCTGTAGGGTTCATGGGTATGCACACCTGACACACATTTCTAACTTCTGAGAGGATCTCTGTTCAAACTTAACCAAGTCATATGGGCTTAATCATCAGGCTATAACTTATTTATTTATTATAAATATGGCCCTTTTATTGAAAAATTGTCTGAATAAATAAATGTTGGCCTTGGCAATACTATTGGAGGAAGCCAAATACTGTTGGGTCCTAGTCTCCATGAATATGCTACATGTGATGCATAAGCAGTGAGGACAGCTGCTTCCCATCTTCTTGTGCTATGGAAATACTGATAGCTCCTAATCTTTTCAGTTAGATTAGTTGGAAACTTTATAGTGCGCTTACCTTATGCCATTTATTGACAGATGTTGTATCGATCCCTAAAACAAACGAGAACTTCCGCCTCCTTTATGATACCAAGGGACGATTCCGTCTTCACTCAATCAAGGATGAAGAGGCAAAGGTCACCATTCCTTATACTTGATATTTATACCGATCGTGCTTTAGTTCTGAAAAAAACATGTTTCTTTTTCTATGAGTGAATCTGGTGTCTTTGTACCGTGGACACATCATGAGTTCATGACCATTCATAAAATTGGTAACAGGGCATGCATGGGTCAGGGTCCATGAATTAAAGAATCAGTTAACATATTTAGTACTGTCAAATCAACGTAACTGAATCTGGTTTATGAAAATCATATGATCTCGATTTTTTTGATCTGATGAATTAGATTTTTTATTTACCTCCTGCAGTTTAAGCTCTGCAAGGTTCGGTCTGTGCAGTTTGGTCAGAAAGGCATCCCATACATCAACACTTATGATGGTCGTACCATCCGTTACCCAGACCCACTCATCAAGGCCAATGACACCATTAAGCTGGATTTGGAGAACAACAAGATAACTGACTTCATTAAGTTTGACGTTGGGAATGTTGTTATGGTGACTGGTGGAAGAAACAGGGGGCGTGTTGGAGTAATAAAAAACAGGGAGAAGCACAAAGGGAGCTTTGAGACCATCCACGTCCAGGATGCCACTGGCCATGAGTTTGCAACTCGTTTGGGCAATGTCTTCACCATTGGCAAGGGGACAAAGCCATGGGTGTCCCTCCCAAAGGGCAAGGGTATAAAGTTGTCCATCATCGAAGAGGCCAGGAAGAGGCTCGCAGCTCAAGCAGCTACCACTGCTTAATTGTTGTGTTGACGATATCCTCCAGGTATAGTCTACAAGAATTTCTTCAAATGTCACAATTTTGCAGTTTGGTTCTACTATTAGTTGCATGACTTTATTGTCAAGAATTTTCGTTTTCATTTTTGTTGTACTGCTATAATTGACTTCTTGTAGTCGCGTTTAATTTTTTTATTATGTTGTGGACGGAAAAGGGAAATAGATCACACCATGTTGATTGACTTTCTTTTCATTTGTTTGTGGATCGCGGCTTACTAGTTATCACAGATGAGTGTTTTGCACCTAGTGTAGTCAAGGGTGTCACCTGGGTGGGTGTTGCCTAGGTGACCGCCTAGGCAGTTTTGATGTCACCGCCTAGGCGCCTCTCTAGGTGGGCGGAAATCACTTGGACCCTTTAACAATTATCCCGTTTTGCAGCTTATTTACATATAAATATCATATAAGTAAATGATTTTACACTTAACTATCATTTACTTAAGATAGTTATATGTAAAACAGGTTATAAACCCCATATAGATTTAATAAAAATTGTCATAGATTTAAATTCATAAAGAATAAAAAGTCAATTTTCCAATTCAAGAACAAAATCCGTTTTTAGCGCATTTGTCAAAATTTCAACTTGAAAATGCTAAGGTATTTCCCAAAATGTAGAATTTCATAAATTCTACTATTACAAAACATTACTAAAATCCAAAATTCTGATAAAAAAAGTCTCATATTTTAGCATACAAAAATATTTTTATCTACAAGGTCAAAAAGTCACTAACAATTTAGCAGAAAAAGATTTACATTCAAGCTTTACAACATTAAATGTTAATTTGCCTAGATGATGTCAATCTTAAGAATTTTGAATTGTTATGTGTGTGTGTATATATATATATATAAAATTTAATTATTTTTATCGCTTAGACATCGCCTCACCTAGTCAACCCTAATTGCTTAGACGTCTTGACTACAATGTTTGCACTATATATATATATATATTTTTTAATCGATAATTAGAGGGAGATATTAATCAAGATGGAAAACAAGTACAAGAAAGTAGTACAATGGCGTAAGAGTTTACAATGGCGTAAACTAAATCAAGTACGATAACATAATGAGTTCTGGAATGTGATAGATGTCATCCCAACACGGATCCTAGATGGATGAGACCCAATCCAAGATCAGTAGGCGGATACGAGCACGTGTATGCGAGATAGAGGATGAGAAGTTTTCAAAAACTCGCCGATTTCTCTTTCCAAATAGCCATGAGGTTTGCATATATCGATCAGTTAAACTCCACCCACTATGCTTGGTTTGAACCATAGGGTGTTGACATGTGCTTTGACGTGATTAGCCCAAATTTTGCCCCGCAGTCATATATTTTTTGGTTGTGCACAAATCAAGATCCCTTTGGGTGTAACAATCAACAGAGACTGACCCCATTGATTAATATTTCTAGTGGCTATTATAAGAGAACTGGAAGATTCCTAATTTCGCTTAGAGCCTGGGTGTCCTCTAATATTTTTTTTTGGGTGAATGGTGTCCTCTAATATTTAACACACAGGTTTTTAGCTTTTGGGTTGAATGTGAGTGGGTAATTATTTGGTTCCAGGGCTTGCCAGAAAATAATACTGTGCGAACTGGAGATCGAATCACAGCCAATCGTGATTGAACTCAGGGAGTGTTCAATCGCACCCACATGTCAACACTTGTAATTTTAAACCCTTGTTAACCATGGTTAAGATTCACTAACCCTTTGGGTTCAATTATCTAATCTTGGTTTTTAGAATTTTTTTTAAATTTAACCTTGGGGTTAAAATTTCTTAAACCTAAGGTTAATTTTTTTAAAATATTTTTTTCTAAAAACCAAGGTTAAATTGTTAAACCAAGACTTAAGGAATCTTAACTACAGTTAATAAGGGTTAAAAAGGACACATGTTGACATGTGGATGCGATTGAACTCTCCCTGAATTCAATCTAGATTGGCTGTGATTTGATCTCTGAGAACTGCTATCTTGTTTATAATGTTTCGTTTTGGTATCTCGTTGAAATGGTGATTGAAAAAAAAAAAAAACTGGGTATTAAAATTAAGGGTCTCCCCAAAAAGGAAAGTTTTGAGGCCACTGATAATACTCAATTCAAGGTATAACAACTGTTTGATCATTTACAAGACCATATCTAGTGTCGAGTCCACCAAACAGAAGTTGGGTGACCCAAGCTTGGAACTTGTATTCTTGTGTTTCCCAATTTCTGATGTTGGAACTTGGAAGGATACGAGCAGCATTCAAATAAAAGCTCGCAGCTAAACTTGTAAAATGCCCATCGCAGTAGCTTGAGGCCTCATGTGAATACTCGGTTTTTTTTTGCATTCACGTAGTTGTTTATTAATGGGGAATTGGTATTGAGAGAAAAATAAGAGGGAAGCAGTGCTGAGTAGGGGACTGGGGTACCCAGGCAAAGGACCACCACTGCATCAATGTCAACCCGTGGACACTACCGAGCAAACGCAAGAAATTCAAGTAATGGCCAGTTATTACCCCCGAATTCCTTGTTTTCTTAATCAGATTCAAGATCAGAACATTTGAATGGTGTAGCGATCAAGAAGGTAAAGGTTTGTTTTTGTTTCTATATTCCAGGTCAGTTGGTTGCTTGGCTAGTCAGATTAATAGTTAAGGTGGAGTTTCCATTTGATTTTATTAGCCAAAAATCAATTGTGATAAAATTGATTGTGTAGAAATTAATTATCAAATAATAGTGTTTGGGAAATATGAAGTTGAGTAAAAATGATTATTTGACAATTAATTTCTACGCAATCAATTTTTATCACAATTGAAGTTAAGATTAAGAAGCAACCATTCCTCAAGAAAGTCCCATGGGGGAAGATGAGCACTATCAGCCTGTAAACCTACCTTCGCAATTTCTTCATCAACTGATGCAGAAAATGATCCAGTTTTCTGCTTCGCAGGCACCCTTCCACGAGTCAGAGAGCTAAGACCAGAAACGTTCACATACCATGGTTAAGAACTACATAATAACCCTTATTTTCTTAATGCAAGGTGCATGAGAAGATGCTACATTTCTCGTTATATTAGTTTTCTGATTCTTGGTTTCCAAAATTGCTCTGGTTACAAGAAGAGATCCCTGAAAAGGCATGAAAATATAGAAACCAACAACATTTATCTAACATCTACAATCTCATGTACTCCTTATGTAACTAAACTGAAACTAACCACACCCGAATCCCTCCAAACGACCAACCATTACCACAAAACCCTACAAGATGCACACCTGAAGCAAATAACTATGAAGGAGAAGGAAACTGGAACGACACTGTTATTCTTTATCAAGCAACAACTCCTTCATTGAGTAGCATCTGATCAAAATGCCAAACTCCTGAAAATCCACCAAAACAACTGCTCTTAGAACCAAAAGAAACAATTTAAAATGCACAAATGTATTGAAAAGAGGCGAGGGAAGGTTGGTGAAAGAAATGACGATGGAAAAGAGGGTATTTTAAATTTGATTCCTACCATGTCCTTTGCCCACCCTTCTCAACTGAGCAACATACTCTGAGATCTTCTTGATGGCTTCCACCTAAAGAGAGAAGTAATGAACAACCAACATCAAAATCATGTTACTAAAATTCCTCAAAGATCCTTTCCAATCATACTAGTAAATAAAAACGCATTTCAAACAAGGAAAATAGAAATACTGGACTTCACCTGTTCAGTCAAAAACTCGGTCTCGACAAAGTCGGCCAGCTGCACATCGTTGTTTCGGTTGGCTACCTGTTATTCATCGTAGTGTAAGGACACAAACTAACGTATTAAATAACTTCCAGGTTCAAACACCATGAGTTGTACTTGTAAGAACCGGGTGTCTGACCTTGTGAACTACCTAATTCCCATTTTTGGAACCAAGCTATCAACACAAATGTAAAAAGAAATAAATAAAGCAAGTAAACAAAAGAGGGAGTGTCAAGATGTTTTACACTATGTAAGTTCAGAAGTTTCTCGTTTGTTAACTTCTCCAAAGATAAGGCAAGCTCCATTGCTGGATCAAAAAACCAGACAATTAATGTTAATGGATGATCTAAAATATTTTTCAGACCAGTGCATCATGATCAGCTTAAAAAAAAAATAAAAAAATAAAGACACAATTTGACTCTTCTACATGACGAAATCAAACAATATTTTTTTTGGATCGGTAATCAAAGAGATATATTAATCAAGATGAAACAAATACAAGCATAAGGTGTCCTGAACTATGGTGTATGTAATCCCAACTCGGAGCCCAAATCCACCCCTTCATCCCGGGTGGAGACCGGGTCCAAAATCAGTAGGCGAATACGAGCACAGATATGACGAAATCAAACAAAATGAACCACCTTGTTGGTGGTTCTCTACACGAACAACCAATATATAGAGTACATTAGTCCTAAAAGGGCATGTAGACATCTCATCATCCATCATCCATTGATCCACCATTCATATATAGTAAGCACAAATACATGAACTTACATATGTATCTTGAATGTCCATTATAAGTGCACATCTGAATGTACATGCATACATACACATTAAGGAGGCCTTTATGCACCTAAGTAAATACCTTTGTGTTCATGTGGGTGTGACATGCAAAACCAGTAAGTGCATGTACATGGCAGACATGTTCACCCATCCCTGCACTTGCACTTCGATAGACATCTACACATCCACCCATCCACAGATGATCATATAAAATCCGCACACAGATAGATAGGCATTTGACCGTGTATACCCATATAATTCAGAAATGATACTTCACATGCAATATATCTCCTTCACACTACATGTGCACGTGCATGTACATGGCAGACATGTTCGTGCTAGCACATGCATGTGTATCGAATTCATCTAGGAGCCATTTATACAGCTATTCATGTCTACATTTAGAATCACAGAATGAAGCACACCTTACACTTACAGTAAAGTGCCTGTACATATGAAACTTAATCCTGGAGACATACACATACCATCTACATCATCTCTAAGCACAAATCAGGCCCTACAGGCCTCTCAACTGGCCCATGCTTCTGCTTCAATGTATTCTTGCTTCTTAATAATCATATTTTGATCTGAAAAGAAATACAGCCTATGGAACTTACCATACAATGCATCTCCCTTCTCGACGTGATCGAATTCAGAAAGGGGCATCAGTATAGACTGTAGTTTCACTTTTCCTCCTCGTTTGTTCTGAGAATGATAAAAGTAATAGTATTGCAGATCCAAATCCAAAAAAACACATTAATCATTAAGTTTAAGAATAAATCGAGAAGAAGCAAGACTAAATTAAATGCAATTTGGCAAACACCTGGTATTCCATCAGTATCTCGGCATGCTGTCTTTCTTCTACACTTGATTCCTTGAAAAACCTGTTTGTAAAGATCATAAATCAACTTGAACAAAGATATACCAGCCAAAAAACTTGGAGGCTTTGGGATATTCAAAGGGATTACTTGGCAAGGCCCTTGAGAGCGACGTTGTCCCTGTCGAAGTAGGCGTACATGGCATGATACACATAGGACACGTTGTACTCAACACTGTGATTCCAAATATAGAGAAACCCAAAAGTGAGTAAGAAATATAAACAGATTCCAGCTGCAACGAAAACAGAGTCCTGAAAATAAAAGCTAACGAGGGGAGGTGAGAGCAAAGAGAAATTCTGTAAGGAAAAAAAAGGGAAGAATATGATGAAGATAGGAATTCAGCGAACGACTCAGATTATAAAAAGAAAAAAAAAGAAAAAAGAGGGAAAACAAAAGAATCCAGAAACCCCACAAAAACTTTCAAAGAAAACAGATGATCTAGTAAAAGAAACCAAGAAACAGTAATAAACAGAGTCGGATAGGTTCAAATGATGAAAATCCATGAAACAACATCAATAAAATAAGGAAATATCGAAACACCGAAAATCCTAATTGAAGATAACACAAAAAACAGAATCGAAATCTAAGAGAAAAAAATATAAAGAAAGAATAGTGGATAAACAGAATTTAAGAAACAAAAACGCTAAAGCATCGATTAGAGAATGGAAGAAAAAGACGTAGATCGCTAAAGATGCACCCAATATCTCACAAACATCAGTAGATTAAACCAAATAAAGACACAAAAATCAATACCCACTTGATCTGCTCGTTGATTGCCGCTTCACAATCATCACAATACTTTTGACGAGCAAGCGATGCTTGAGGAACAGTAGGAACAAGAAGGAGCTCCTTCTTCACCTCTTCGAAGGGCTCGAACACGACACCCGTAATCGGCCGATTATTGGTCTCCTTTGAAGCAGAAACCACGAACCCACCAACACCCTTCCTCTGCGAAAAACAGAGTACAGAAGAAGCAGAGCTCAAGCAAGAAGGCGATGAAGCAGAAGAAGAGAAAAAGGGACAGAGACTCTCTCCTTGTGTGGTCGAGAGAGAGAAAGAAGAAGCAGCTCTGAGAAGCATAGTTTCTTATCTGATGATCAAACGAGAGATGAATTGAAACAGAGAGAAAGCTCTGTATCTCAGAAACAGAGAGCGATAAGAGGAAAAACAGGGGAAGAGAATGAAGAGACAGGTGTGGTGAGGATGTGAAGATACAGAGGCGAGGGATGATCGATTCTGGTGGCTAGGTATTCTTTGGGACCATTGGATGAAACGACACGTGGTCGGTTAGAATTGATTAACGGGTAAGAGCGTGTGGCGAGCTCGTGGTCTCTGCCAAGATGCTTCTGGTTTTCGTGTGGAATGAATCCATGAGAATATCTGGTTTCAGGTTTCCATATTCCAAGAGAGAGTCCGTGAGTACGAAAAAAAGTTGGGGGTCCTTTTTTTCCCCATAGAAAATAATCTGAAAATGCATTAATGCTACACAGAGGCTTGCTGGCCTTACTCTCCGGACTCCCATCTCTCTATCAAAAATCAACACGATCCTTGCACTAAGCCAATTTCTCTCCTTTACAGTTTACACTCAATTTCAATTTTATGATATAAAATTAGACCGGTGATCTTCTCCAGTTGTAACCGGTTTTCGGCAAAACCGGTTACAATCCTGTGGTCACCACATGTCCTTTCTTACACCCCTTAACTGTGGTTAAGATTCACCTACCCCTAGGGTTCACCCTCCTCTCTTTGGTTTTTAGAAAAAATATTTTTTAAAAATTAACCCCAGGAGTAGGTAAATTTTAACCACAGTTAACATAACTTTTTATTATTTTTTTCTAAAAACCAAGAATAGGTAGATGAACCTAAAGGGTGAGTGAATCTTAACCATAGCTAAGAGGTGTCAAATGAGACATGTGGCCACCTCAGGGTGTAACCGGTTTTGGCAAAACAGATTACAACCGGAGAAGAATGCATCCATTAAAATTAAGGGTCCGTTCGTTGCCGACATTTTGTTGTACCCTGGGTTGCAAACTTGCAATTCAAATCTCATAATAAAAACTAACGGGTGGCACGTGAGAGCAAGTGGAAGGAGTTTTGTTTTTTTTGGTCACTAAGGGGAAGGAGTTAATTATGTTAATAAGAGTTAAAAGAGACATGGTAATCCGCGGGTGGGATTGAACTCGCTAATGGCACGTAAGATGCACGTGAGAGCGAGGGAAATGAGTTAACCATAGTAATAAGAGTTAAAAGGGACACGTGACCTACGGATGCGATTGAACTTTCCCAAAGTTCAATTATGATTGCCTATGATTCTAAATAGATAGATGAGGAAGGGTTAATTTGAAAATTAAATCAAAACATTAAATCAGATGATGTGTAAAAACCCGAGACCATTTTTCTGGCGTCGACTAGAGAGTAGAGACAATCGGATGCCAGAGATTTACATGGGGAGGAAAGTTGGTACATTATATGTGTGGTCAACAAATTTGAGTTCATATATTACTAATTTATTTTTTCTCAAATGATATTTACACATATGCCATAAGAATGGTCCTTTTAAAACTAACTTCAGGTGTCTACATTAATTACCAAAAAGGTGTATCCATTATTAGTATTGGTCCATAAAAACCCATTATAAGTTTTTCCAGCTAACCGCCAAAAAGCAAACTCACTACTATTGAAACAGTGAAACCTATAATTATTTTTTTGCTTAATGTGTCCATCCAAGTTAATGTCATTTGGAAATTGATGATAATGTTTTTCTTTGAATATGTTTTAAATAACCAACAAAATATTTGGATGAATAATTCTCTCATTTGAAAGTTATAAGTAATGAAAATGTATGCAAAGTATAACTAATCTTATACGGAAATAAAAATAAGTAAAGGACGGGGGTACATTGATGGTAAGATCTTTCTCTTAGCTGTTTATTCATACCTATCCTTTTAATATAAAACATAATACGACAATTAACTATATAGTTTTAATTATTTGGTTAGGTAAGTGTCTTATTCTTCTTGACATAAGTCTCCACGTTCCCCAGATAGATAACCATGGACAGACAAAACAGGTTTCATGCAGTTTGTAGAGACCCGCTATACACAACAAGGGGCTGCGATTCACTCACCAAACCCGCCAACCTTCGTGTGAATTGACTACCAGTATTAGAGCATCTCCAACACTAAACTGAAAATTCTCTAACTTTTTTACGTTAGAATGGAGAGCTCCTTAAAAATTGTCTTCAAATTTTGAAGCAACAATTTCAACACTACTCTTTATTTTTTTCCTATTTCGTCATACTTGAGTTTAACAGCCTTCCAAACTGTCGGATAAAAAAAAAATTATATATATATATATATATATATATATATATATATATATATATATATATATATAAAGTGAATGGCAAGTTCAATATACTCGCTCTGTTTGACGAGCCCTTTTTTCTTCCCTAAATTGACTATGACATTCGAGGAGCCTGTTGGAGTGCTAGTTTTTACTTCACACTCTCTAAATTGGTAAAGGGAGCCAATTTGAGAAGTGTTGGAGATGCTCTTAGGTTACAGTAGGGCTGCTTGAGAAATTGTAGGACCAACGCAGTCTAGCCGTCTAAATTTACTGGGTCTGGGTTGATACTTCTACTCAAAATTTATACTTCATACTATATCTTAGGTGACATCTTTCTTTGGACTTAGATCGTCTCTGTAGCCAGAGACGTCCTCTCTGGTTGTATCACCATAACGACACTTGTATTATAAATGTCACGGGAAGTAGTGGAATCCAAGAAAATAGAGGGTTACGATTATTTAAAATAATAGCTTATTTTGTGCACGTGTCATTATAGTGATACAGCCAGGGAGGACACATCTGCCTATGGCCAGAGACGATCCTCAATCAATTCTTTAGTAAACGGATTTAGTCTGACCCATGCCAAATAAAAACCGTCTGGCAAATCTCCTTTAATTGTTTTTTCTAATTAGGGCGGAAAAATTTTAATCATTAGAGTCAATTTTTTTTCATCTAAAAACCACGTCCCACACCATCACCTCACTTTCTCTCCCCTTCTCACATCTGTCAATTCCTCTTTTCTATGGTCCCTAGCCCTATGGTAAGGTCCTCCCTCTCCAACGTGCGTAAAATCCAAGGACTTTTAATCAAGGTCTCTCTCTCCAACTTATTGTGGGACTCACTATATATCAATTCTCCTTCCTCCCTTTTTGGTCTTTCCAAGTCTTTTTATCTCTCCAACTTTCAGAGGACATATGTTCGTTTGTGGTAAATGAGAAATAAAAGAAAGTAAAAGTAAAGTTGAGATTCTCTATGTTGGGGTTGAAGAGAAAAGTATTAAGATAAAGTTTAAATTTTTCTAAAATTACCCCTTGATATGTTTGAAAAATACTTGTAGTGATAGGGTAGAATTAGAACTTTATTCACTTTCTTTCATTATTCCACTTTTTTGGTGGAATTGTGAACATGTGAAAGTAAGAGAAACTTAAACATGGTGGAGAAATATGTTCTTGAGAAACCCTCCATTTATTGCAAACCAAACTGAGGAAAAATAGGGATTTCTTTCACTTTTCCTCACTTTCCCTCCAAACGAAAACAACCTTACGGATGTGACTCTCCATCTTCCTCTAAACCTGATTCTCTTTCCGTCCTACCAAGTTTTGGAAAAAACATTCTTGGCCGTTTGAATTGAGATATACACCCAAATAAACATATACAAAGATCACCCACTTGTGGGTGTTTCAAACTTCTCTAAAGCTGTGATCGAAGCTCTTACCTCAAGTGATCCTCCCATTCCGACAATAGGCAATTTTGTTCTCGATGTGGTCCAGCTGATTAAAAACTTTCATCTTTTTTTTTGTTGTTGTGATAACCGTGGATATCCTGAGCCTTGAAAGCTCAGACTAAGTCCCACGGGCTGCCATAAGTAAACCACCAACCTATGCAGCCGATATTGAGAGGAGCCAGTGAATCTAACTTGAGACCTCAGGGTTGACGGTTCGTCTAAGTGACCACTGGGCTACACCCTTGGTGGTTAAAACTTTCATCTTCAAGGGCCTGATTTAGCCTTTCTCTTGTGTATACTCCTAGACAGGGTACTATGCGTGCTCATAAGCTGGCTCGAGTTATTGCTCGTGCTTGTAAATATGGTCTGTATGAAGTTTTCAGGGGTCCGCCATGCAGTCGAACATAAGTCTGGTTTAACAAAAAAAAAAAAACTTCTCTAAAGTTGGTTGTTTGACTCGCCTATACAAGAGCACAACCCATATCTAGAGGGGTGAAAACAGTTGCAATCTCCAACCACGATCTCGTGATCGAAACTTTGGATACCATCTTAACAGCGGCATGACAATCACCACATATCCCAAGGTCGCTTAAGCCTTTGGTAACTACTTTGGTTCATGATTGGACATTTTCCGGGGATCAAGGGTTGTTCTCAATCCTCTTATTCTATGTTGGAGTTTTTATTTGATATATAATTTTCATCTTTATATGTTGTTCCTATTTTAATCTGAATTATTTTCAAATTTGCATTTGATTTTTTTTTGGTTTAAAAGGCCCTTTTCATTGAATCAAGTAAGAGAAAATAGGAATGGTTGGGATATCCCTCCGGAATTGGGGAGTACTCCTAGAGAAGAACGGCTCTTGTCTACTGATGCTTGAGTTTAAGGCTCCTTGCATAGATGGTGCATGTCATGGATCAATTGAGTATATCTCCCAATGGGTTTCCGATGACTGCCCTTGAATTAGATCAATAAGCTCTTGGAGTCGGACCTTATAATAACTTGAGTCCATATGTGTCTGCAAGCCACTTCCAAACCCCTGTTAATGGCCACGGCCTCTACAACCCGATCGCTTCCCCCCGTTCACAACCTGACTGAAGGTTGTCACTATCTCACCTTGATGGTTCCAGGCAACTCCACCTGCTTCAGCTGCCAAACCGCTCAGCAGTGCTGCCCCATATACATTCATTTTTATCCAACCTACCTTTGGCACCTGCCATGAGTCCCTCCCGCTGAAGACGACACACTCTGCTTGGTTTAACCTAAGGTTAATATTTATATTTTTTTTTCATAAAAGCAAGGTTAGATGGATTAATCATAGGGGTGAGTGAATCTTAAGCACGATTACTGGTGTTAAAGGGGACACGTGGTGGCTTGTAGAGTTCCCTTTAATTGTGCTTAAACATAATTAACCTAAGATTTTTTTTTCTTCTAAAAATCAAGGTTAAATGGATGAATCCTAGGGGTGAGTGAATTTTTACCTCAATTAGTGGGTGTTAAAGGGGACATGTTAAGCATAAACAACCTAAGGTTTTTTTTTCTAAAAACCAAGGTTTGATGGATGAACCCTAGGGGTGAGTGAGTTTTAACCATAGTTAGTGGGTGTCAAAAGGGACACGTGGCGGCTTATAGAGATCATTTAACTGTGGTTAAACATAATTAACATAAGATTAATATTTTTTTAATTTTATTTTCTTATAACCAAGGTTAGATTAGTGAATCCTAGGGATGAGTGAATCTTAACCACAGTTAGTGGGTGTTAAAAGGGACACATGGCGGCTTGTAGAGCATTCTTTAGTTGTGGTTAAGCATAACCAACTTAAGGTTATTTTCCCCCTAAAACTAGGGCTGCACAAAGCCTGATTGGCCCGTTGGTGCGGCTCGGCTCGGCCCGAGATCGGCTCGAAATTTTGGGCTCGAACAAGCCAAGCCAAGCTTAAAAAAAAGCCCGAAAGCTAATTCAAGTCAAGCTGAAGCCCACCCTTGTGCGGCTCGGCCCGGCTTGAAGCCCGATCGATTGAGGTTCGGCCCGGCCCGAACTCGGCTCGGCTTGGCTCAAATATTATTATTTTAAATATATATATATATATATTATTTATATATATATCATTATTATATATATAAATAATATAAAATTTTATTATTTAAAAAAGAAAAAAAGGATTCAAGCCAAGCTTGAGCCAAGCCAAGCTCGGCTTGAGCTTGAATCAATTTGGGCCGAGCCGGGCTTTTTTTTTCGGGCCGAGCTTCGGGCTGCACAATCGATCATGATGTCGGGCTGAGCCGGGCTTCGGGCCTTGATCAAGCTAATTCAAGCCGAGCCAAGCCAAGCCTAGTCAAGCTCGGCCCGAATACAACCCTACCTAAAACTAAGGTTAGATGATAAACCCTAGAGGTGAGTAAATCTTAATCATAGTTAGTGTATATTAAAAGGGGCACGTGGTGGCTTGGGAGCTTATGTTTTTCTTTGGTTGAGCTTTCAAATGGTAAATAGTGTTTTCTCAATCAAGTAATAGGGGTAAAATGAGAAAATATTAACTTTAGTTAACAACGTTAATATTAAGAGTCTGACTGTGGAGGACAGTATAATTTTAGAAAGTAGATGAGAGGTTTATGAAATTTCACCAAACCTCACGAGAGGTGAGTGTAATTTACACCTATATAATAATAATATATAAAACTACCATGTTGTCCATGGTTTGAATGGTTGAAAATCATGAACAACATATGGTAATTTAATCTCAAGAGTCTTGAAAGGCTGTCTTTTTTAGGTTGGATGTCTTGTTTTTGTTGGAGCTTCCACAGACACAATGAAATTGATTAGAACTCCCGTGTGACCCTGATCAGGAACTCTAGTCTATTCTTTCTATTATTTTCTTGGAAAGTATTTCTGTGAAATCATTTTGTATCTATAACACTATTTACAATCATTTAGCTTTTTACCTAACTTGAAATATATATATTTTTTTTAAAAAATTTATTTGCCATTGGTTGCCTTTGTAGGTTAGCTTTTTGCCCAACTTAGATTGCATTGAATTGCACTTAGACAACATTACAGTGCTTGGCTAAATGTCTTATTGTTAGCTTTTCTAATAATTCCCGTCACTCCAGCAGAGCTAGGGTTAAGGGAACAGCCATTTTACGAAAAAGAGAGAGAGAGCCAAAGTTAGCTTTGTGCTTCCAACAGCTGGTCTTCTCGCCGGCGGTGCTAACTAGCCTAAACTTGCATTCACAAACAGCACGCCGTTGAATTGAGGGAGAGTCCAATCATATTCACAGGTCAACTCGAGTCTCTTTTAATATTTTTTTTTCTTCTAAAAATCAAGATTAAATTGTTGAACCCTAATCCTATGTTTGGTTGTCGAGAAAGTAAGTGAAAAAAAGAAGAAGATCTAACTAAGAATTGTATTAGAAATCTAAAATTTTATTTTATTTTCTATGTTTTCACCTTCTTTCTCAGCATACCCAAGGGTTAATGAATCGGTTAACATGGTTAACATAATTAAAAGGGACACATGTTGACTTGTGGGTACGATTAAACCCTTCCCGAGTTCAATTGCGATTGATATCCAAAAAAACTGTCAAATAAAATGTATCCCAAGCCAAAAATCTTGTCCCGGCCGTTGCAAGGAAAATATTATATGGTCTAGATTAGTACCACGAAAATGGCGAAATAGAGTTAATCAAGCCATATGATTCAAAATAAAGACTCAAAAAAAATGAGGTTCATACGAAAGAATCTCAGAAAAAACTACGTTAGTCTATATATTTTAATTATCTTATCTCGTGTAAGCCTATATTCGGCCCGGCCCGTGCCAAGGTTAGGGCTAGGGTTTAACTTGCACATACTCTTCAAGGCTTGGACCGGGCCTTGACAGAATAAGTTACTTATGGGCCTCAGCTTGGACAACCCCTGGACCAGCCCATTGACAGCCCTTCGTGTCTTTTCATGACCGTAAATCTATGAGAATGACATGATATCGGACGGTGTATATTACACTGATCATAAGTCCCAAGTCTGGATGTTTCCACACCACAAACTCTCTTGTGACTGTGCCAAGAGGAGACTCCCAACTCCCAAGTCGTGCCCTAGATTCTTCTTTAACTCTCTCTTCATCTCTTCCATTCTCTATTTCTCCCATCCTACGGAGGAGCAATAAAACCAAAAAAACAAGAAGTAAAATAAGAAAAGAAACCCTAATTAAACATGTCTGGGATGTATGGTCCTGGTGGCGATGAATCCGGTGGCTATGGAAGTAGCGGTGGCGGAGGCTACGGCGACGGTGGCCGTAGCTACAGCGGCGGCGGAGGTTATGGAGGTAGCGGTGGCGGCGGCTACGGCGGTGGTGGAGGAGGAGGCAGAGGTGGTGGTTACGGTGGGAATTCAAATAGTCGAGGTGTTTTTTCTCTCATTCTTCTTATTTATTTATTTATTTATTTATAAATATTTGATTCGTGTTAGGTTTATTTCTTTTTGGTTAACAGGCGGTGGTGGTGGATATTCAGGAGGAGATCGTAGCGGTCGAGGTGGCGGTGGTGGTGGTCGTGGCGGCGGCGGTCGTAGTGGCGGTGGTGGTGGTGGCAGTGGCAGAGACGGCGATTGGCCTTGCCCTAACCCGAGGTAGGTTCTTCCCCTGTCTTTGGTTTGCTGGTTCATAGGCTCCCCTTTTGTTCTTAGGTGTGTTTAGTCGGTTCTGATTTTCAGTTTTTAGGGTTTTTTTTTTTAAAAAAAAAATGTTACTTGCATAAGATTGTGTTCTTAAAGCTGGTACCTTTGAGTGTAGTTGTGGGAATGTGAACTTTGCGAGAAGAGTCGAGTGTAATAAATGTGGCGCTCCTTCTCCCGGAGGTGGAGGAGGAGGAGGAGATCACGGTGGTAGTGGCGGCGGAGGTGGTTATAGCAGAGGAGGAAACAGTGGGGGATATGGTGGGAATCGTGGTAGAAGCAGTAATTACGGTCGAGAAAGTGGTGGCCGAGGTAGAGGTGGCACTTATGGTGGTAATCAAGGAAGAGAAGATAGCGGCTACGGTCAGGTTCCTTCACCGGCAGCGGCATCTTATGGCGGGGCTGGTGGAAGTTACCCCCCACGGCAGAATTCGTATGATGGGAACAGTAGTTATGGAACAGATGCTGTTCCTCCTCCTACCAGCTATTCTGGTGGACCTAATTCGTATCCTCCGTCCTATGGTGGCCCTCCGAGTAGTTATGGTGGTGGACCAGGCGATACACGGGGGAGCGGCCGGGGAGGCCCCCCTGTTGGATATGATGGTGCTGCTGATGAGGGCTCGGTGAAGGTGAAGCAGTGCGATGAGCATTGTGGGGAGTCTTGTGACAACTCAAGGATTTACATATCAAATCTGCCACCAGATGTGAATTCGGAAGAGCTGAGAGAGCTTTTTGGAGGCATTGGGCAGGTGATATCTGTGTTCCTTCTTTCGCTTGTTTGATTCCATACACGTGTTTGCAAAATCAAAAATTGGTTCTTTTGTATCAGTCTGCTCTTTGATAAAGCATCATCCTTCTACATATATTTTGATTCTGACATTCGGTTTTATTTCACGGAATATATCACTCGGTTTATTTATACCAATATACTGATTAGAAGACAGGTGTAATTTCAATATTAAGAGAATGCATTTTTAAAATGATTTTCTTGACTTTCTTCTAATCCATATTTCCCATAATTTATTTTTATAGTTGTTTGTGCAATTGTTAATTTATTTTCATAGTCGCTTATGCAATTGTCCAGTCCTTGTTACGGAAATTTGAAGACAATTTTTTTCAACTTTATTGTACTGTTTTTATAACTGATGTGCAGTGAATTAGAGATTCAAGTAATCAGTGCAACCTTTTCTGATTTTCTGTTTGGTGGCGATATTTTTCCCCTGTTACTACGACAGTACTTTTTGTTTTAAATGTTTATTGTTTCACGCAGGTGAGTTAGTGATGCTAATGCTGCCGTTCTTGTTTAGGTTGGAAGAATCAAGCAGAAGCGAGGTTACAAGGATCAATGGCCCTGGAACGTAAAGATATATACAGATGATGGTGGAAACAGCAAAGGAGATGCAGTTCTGTCTTATGAAGATCCTTCTGCAGCACATTCAGCTGGGGGTTTTTACAACAGTACATTTCAGAGAGAAACTTCTCCATATTTTGTTTGAGTTTCTATAAAATTTTCACTAGATACTTATGCTGACCTTTGTTTATCAGATTATGTTTTGAGGGGTTATAAAATCAATGTTGCAATGGCAGAGAAGTCTGCACCTAGGGCTCCTCCACCTTCCTTTGGGTATCTCCCTCCCCCCTATCCTCTCTCTCTCTCTCTCTCTCTCTCTCGTTTAACTTGCAATTATTGGTATGAGCCATACTGAATGGTAGGTTAAATTGTGAGAATTGTGACCTTTAATCTATCTCAGATATTTGACTACTGGAGTGAGGCATGATGTTTGTAATCACATTATAGGTCTCGTTGTTATGTACTTACATAATGCTCATGGGGCTACCTATCTGATGAGGGTTTCAGATGATTTTGTTGTTGTTTACTGGGTATATCTGTTGAAGTAGTACATGAATCTGTTGCTGAATAGAGATATTTCTGCTCTGCATTATTATCCCTTCCTGAAGTTGTTTACCATTATTATCCCTTCCTGAGATTGTTTAGCATTCATATTTGATTCCTAGTGCAGAATAGAATGAAGTTGCTTGACTAATTGCAAGATAATTATAACTTGAATCCATGCGACAATGCTTTATTTTGATTCATCTTAGCACTTCTCTTCAATTTTTGACCCTATGGTTTTGTTATTTTTTGGATCATTAGTGTTTTAACTTTGAAGTGTTATTGAAGAGATGTTCTGTTGTTTTGACTTGCAAATGATCCAATCCAAGTAATGCATGAAAAAATAAAATAAATCCACACAAAACATCAAAAGTCTATGAGTGAATCTTCTGGAATTGTTTCCAATCCTGTGTCTGTGTGTTTGTGTACGGGCGGGCGCATGTGTGTGTTTTGTACGACCCCATCTATTGTTAAGATACCATAAATCCATTGATTGGGATTGGGGTTATATCATATAAAATAACTCGCTTGCATAGGCCATTGGCTAAGGCTTAATCTTCGAAACAAAATGTTTTTCATGAAGATGTCCAGCAGGGAACACTGCTCAATCACTTATTCTAAGTTCTCAAGGTGTTGGGTCACTCTGTTCATCGTCATACTTAGTGCCTCAACACACCTTTTTGCGGTCGGCAACATGAATCATGTTTCACCATTCTATTCCATCAGAAGTCATAGATTCGGTCAAAGCGTTCTTTTCTCACAATGACCTTCACATCCTTTTTGGTATTCACTGAGGCTTTGAAATCCGTCAACTTGTCCCAGCTCACGCTCACTTGTGTTGTTATTGATTGGTGAACATGTCCAAATCATCTCAGATGACTCTTAATCGCCTGTTAAAGCTATTCCTGGATTTTCTCGACTTTGCTCATTTGAAGGGAACAATTTTACATCTTAGGAGTGCGTTCGATTCAAGAGAAAAATGGAGGAAAAGAAAATAATTTGTGAGAAAATGAGTCTTTTCTTGTGTTGGGTTTGCAAGCAAGAAACCCAACTTTTCTTGAGAAACTTTTCTCAATAGTACCACTTTTCTTGAAAAAAATTCTTTCTCAGAACAAGGTTAGGTTGAGAGAAAGTGAAAGCTTAAAATATTTTATCAAATGTTGCATCAAAAGTTATGTCAACATGTAAATATGGTTTGTTAATTAGGGCAATTTAGGAAAACCATATAGCGGGTGCATTTGGTACAACATTCTACTCAGGGCTTGAAGGCATGTAATTGAAGCAGAGAACATATATGGGACTATGCTAAAAAACCAATTGCTGTGTGATGCTTGTGCCAATTTCTTTAATTTTATTCACAATCATTGGAAGCCTGTCCCTTGCTACTGTTTTTTTGTTAATTATGCACAATAATAAGTAGTTGATGACTCCCTTGTGTTGGAAATACCCATAAAAGTAAAAGTAACCCAAAGGAAAAAAGGGAACATCTAAAATCCTTCATGTTTCATGTTGTTGTGGAAGCACCAAAACTATGGAGGATCTGCATCACTGAGTTTCTATTTTCATGGAACAGGGGTGGTGGGAGAGGCGGCTATGGTGGTGGTGGGGACAGGCGCAGAGACAATTATAGAGACGGTGGAGGCTCTGGTCCAGATAGACATCATCAAGGTGGGAACCGTTCCCGTCCATACTGATAGACATCAGCGCCAATCGTTTATGTACCAAGAATCAAGATCTGAAGGAATTCTAAGTCTCTTCCTATTTGCGTGGTTGTTTTCAAACTTGAGATTAAGAGGTAGGTTGTTCACTTCCTCCGAACCAGACCCCCTTTATCGCCTCCCCTTTCACATTTTCTCTTTCATCTGCTTCTACAAGTTGGAGGGTTTATTTCCTTCTTAAGCTTAGGATTAATTTAAACCATGTGAATGTCTTTATAGAGGCAAGTGGATAATCTCCAAACTGCTGATAGGTTGATATTTTCAGGTGAGTGCTGCCATTCTATCAAAATCATGCTGTTATGCTTGGAGATTTACCCATAGCTCATGATTCAACTCGTGGATTTTCTTGCATGATTGTCCAAGCATATGCTTTGAGCTTGTGATTGCATTTGTTTTTTTTGTTTATACATTAATGTCTCATAACAGGCTCACAGCTCACTAGGCCATGTATTTTATAGTTCACAGTGATATTCTGCTGGAGAGGATCCGATGCAGCAGCTCACGAACTAGATAATTTGTCATTTGATTGGGACCCAGCAATCTACCTCCATGTTCTGGTCATTCTGTCCACTGTGGTCTAGACCTCTCTTTTTCCCTTTCATGTTGTGGGCTTCTACAGAGTCAGAATTCACGCGAAGATATGTTTTTCTATTACCAGTTGTGAGTTTTGGTCAACTCAACTGAAGAAGGCAACAGATTATGCTGCCCTAATTTTACTATTTGTCGGTTTAAATGTAAGGAACCATCTTCTTACCTCCTTAAGCCCCTAGAGATGATCCAATTAAACAGGCTCCATTGGGTTGGCTGGGTAATCTACTGCTGCTTCGGGAATCGGGGGTACCTCTAGAGGGCTTGTGGTGCATGAGTCATGTTACCTACTCTGGTGCTCTGTTGCTAGGACGGTTTGCTTGAATGGGCGGCATTTGGTGTTGTTGCTGGCCTTGGATGTAGGTTTTGATGCCATGGATCAATTCTAAAGCCTCACCAATCTTAACCTCTGGTGGTCTTAGGCTAGTTTGAGACTTTGAGTAGACGGCCCCCAAAGAGCTTCCAATTCGTTCCATTTCGAGCTCACTTTCATGTGTTTGAGACTTTTGCATCGTGTTGATGTTGCTTCATTTTAAACTGCCTTTGATTATTCTTTGTTTGTAGGCCACTTCTCAGGCCAGTTTAGACCCTGTCATGGTTTAGTCCAGTGTTTTTTTTTTTTTTGGTAACTCAATGGTTGTCAACAAATGCTATGTTTTGACTTGTTAACATTGATCTACTCAATTAATCTTAAAGCAGATTATTACTTTTTTCCTTCTCTTTTGGTATGAAATAAAGTCGAAAGTTGGCTCGCTTCTTCTGTACTATCGTGTTGGGGAAAGCTTGAATATACGTGTCTGACAAGCTCAAATCAGGTGGCATGAGCAACATCTCCCCCGGCAGTGGACGTAGGAGTGCCACCGATAATACAGTAATGTTAACTTGGGCAAATGATAAGTCAGTGGCCTAGGACAATAAAGATCTGCGCCCATCTTGAGTTGCGGGTATCGTACACCACAGGGCGGGAACTATCCTCTGGGCGTGTGGTAGAGCAGGCCCACTCACTATTATTAACCCTAAATAATAAATGATTTTTTTTTATATATAATTTTTATTATCATTGATATTTCTAGGCTTTTTATGCAAATGAGGTGATACTGCGATAGAATTTTGGGTTTGGTTTGTGCTTTTTGTTTGTTCTTCTACTACAGGTTGCCTCTGCATCCGGTAAGATCCCATAGGTTCTGTTTCGAGTCCCTTAGATGTGGCCATGGAAAAGCCCTCCATTGCACTCATCTAACTTACTAACCTTAGATGATATGTACCTAAAAAAAAAAAAGGGTAATTGTGAATAGGAGCTCTGGTTGAAGAGTAAACGGGTGCAACCAAAAAATCAATAATCCTCTCCTTGGGGCAAGTCTGCTCCTCGCCCTCGCAAAGCCCTTGAACTATTGTTAACAAGTTCTAGCCCTTATGGCTATTTGTTTTTAAAAAAAAACCGAGGTAAATTGATTAACTTTAAATGCCCTATGGCAGGGTAGTTTAGAAATTACAATACAAGGTAAGGGCTATTTCTATTAACTAAAATTTTTCCAGTAATTTCCAAACCGCCCATTATTTTTAGTCAGTATTCCCGAATATACTCCCTAGTCCTAACAGTTTAAACTAACCATTAAGAGGCAGGATTTGTCTCAGCTTATTTTGTCTTTTCTACTCTCTAATCCTAACTGATTATAACTAACCAATATGGGAAATGATTTGTCTTTTCTAATGCTGCATCATCTAATCCTAACCATTTAATAATTGAGTTAAATTCTTAGGAATTGGGAGTTTATTTAGGAGTATCCGTAGACTAATAATTTTTTAGGTTGCTTCAGTTCGCTCTTCAACTAGAGTTCCTGTTCATACTTTATAGTTAATCTCAAAAAATAAATACAACCAATGGTCGAGTCGAGGGGCTCGGTATAGATGATAACATAGAGAGAGCGAGAGCAATGTTTTAAAACATAGACTAGTGGGTCGAACCGATTAACCCGGGACCCGATAACCTTTAATAGGTTGATTATCAAAACCACAGTTACCCAGTTTAAACCGTTCAAACCAGCATGACCCAATCAACCTAGGCGGTTTTTGTTGAACCACCCGGGTCAGGGAAAAGGGCAAATTTTCACTTATTTATTCTAAAACACAATATATTAAACAAAATTAGGAGTTTTGAAACAAAGTTATAGAGAACAAAGAAATGTTACATAGGAAGTAGAAGAGATTGGAGATAGAAAGAGCTCCAGCTAAGGTGAGATGAGATGAGGTGAGGATAAAAATATACCCTTTTTTTCTATGGATTTGAAGGGTTTGAATATTTTTTTCCTCTAGTTTGAAATTTCAAATAGTATTATTATATTTTAATAGTTTATAATAGGTTTTTCCACTAATATTAAAATGTTAATATTAATATTAAATATTTTTATGGCATTTAACGTCATTGGCTCAACCCGGATTGACTCGACGGTCCGACTAGTTTGGACCGACCTGCCCCCTTGACCAGGTTAGTGTTTGGTCCGGGTTTAAAGCATTGAGAGAGATGGGTCCTAAAATATCAATCTTTGCATGGCTAAAAACCAAAATCATTTTGCCAGGCTCATTCCCTCTACCATGGTGTAGCCATGCCTTTCGTTTAATAAGGACTCTGCCGCTTTTATTTGCCTCTGTAGGCGTGACTCGCTATATGAGATCCGCCGGGGGGGGGGAAGGGTTCATAACCTTCACCAATGCCCTTAACAGTTATTCCCCAAATCTTAAATATGAATACAAACATACTCTCACCCAAAGATCACAGCCCCTAACTATAGTCAATGACAGACAAAAAAATAAATCATACAGTTCACTATTTTGGCATCCAATGAATAAATCATACAGTTCACTATTTTGGCATCCAATGGAAGCAATAGATTCTACCATTTCCTCCGACTTTGCTCGGGGGCATTTACCTTTAGATTATAGACAAAAAGCTACTATTGAGACATTCTTTGCCACTCTCATGAGAGCGGTCCTGGGATTGGGTCCCAAGGGAGGGAAGTTCCCTCTGGCAATGTGGCAAGCAGGACATCCACTCACATAGATGATTCCATAATACCTCCCCTCCAAACAAAATACAAAATCAATGGAGTCCTTTGCTAGTGGTACCTAGTCCAGTTTAGGATTATGCTGCGGGAAGAGCTCACTACAATCTACATTGGAGATCTCTTGGTCCTACTTGCCATATCTAGCTCTAAGTAGAAATCAAGAAGCTTAACATCAATTCAAAATGATGCATAACATAATGCGCAAACCACAAACAATGGATAAGACAATAGGATCTATTATCTTCTACCAAGGACCTAGTGAATCAACTTTTGGAAGAACTAGGAAGCTAAGACACTGAAGCATCATAAATATCCTACATGATTAATGGAAGAAGCATCTGGCCAATCCCAATTCATTTGGTATCCATCCAGACCAACTAAACGATGTGTAGTACATTGACTGAAGCATCACATATATCCTACACATTTGATTGCAAGAAGTATTTAGCCAATCTCTAGTCATTCATATGCCCAGGTTCCAGTAGGAGGTGTACCGGATGCTCCCTTTTGAGGGGAAAAAAGAAGGAATTATTGATGGATCAGCTTGAGGATACTACATTGGCTGAAAGGGAGATCCTTCTGAAATGTGATGAACAGTTGGGACTAACAGTTGCTGTGAATAGGAATCTGAAATTGAAAAAAGGATAAGTAAAGAAAAGCATCATGAGAAAAGCTGACAATTATCGTGAAGGTGCACATTTGATGTTGCTCAATAGTTTTTCAAAAAGGATGAATGCACTTACCGGCTAGCCAGCTCCATCAATCGTCTAAGTAGCCGAGGTGAGGAATAGAAAGTGTATAGTCATACTCTCATGAGTGTCAATGAACTAACGAACTCATCTTAGCCAAAAATCTATAACTGAAATGGACTTTTATGCTTCTCATTCTAAATAAAGTTAAGTAAAAGGGTTTGTATTGTGACTTGTAAATATATATATATATAACCGATTAACATATTCCAAGTCTTCTCACTCAAAACAACAATGGTCAGTCTCCACAATACGATTAACATATTCCAAGTCTTCTCACTCAAAACAACAATGGTCAGTCTCCACAATCCATATACCCATCTTACTTTGAAGTTCTTTTGCTGCTCTAGGAGTTTATAAGCTTCGGAAATGAAGGAGACTTTTGCATGTGGCATACCTATCCAGCATAGGGGAGGGCAGAGTGGTATATATAAGTAGGACACTAGTGTCTACATGGAACACATGATATCAAGTGTTGTAATAACAAGAATGTGAAACATAAAACAATTAGTACTCGAAAAAACATTTGCTCTTGTTTCTAAACTACAGAAGTTGTGCATCTATGGTTTCTTTATATTCAAACAGGCAGCCACATTCATGAAATTAATCCCCAAGCAATTCCAAGGTTTCGCTCAAGAAGAAAACAGAACAGATCACCTTCTACGATTTTGTTTTTAACATAACTGAGAGGATTTTCTATGATCTGCATATAAAAAGGATGACGTTCTTGATGAAGTGAGACACTCCTGAGAATAGCATCTCTCTGGAGCGGTGGCCAGCTATGGTGCTTGAACTATGCCATGAGACAAACAGTATTTGCATTTGTCAAGTCCATGGGTGAGGGACAAAATTAAACAAGCACTCTGTATTGAAGACCTGCAACTAGTTTTTCAGCTAGGATCCCTTTTTGGTTGTTTCGAACATTCGAACTTTATGACTTTACTCTAAATACATTATGTATCAAAGGATCGACACAAAAGAATCAAAGGTTGCCTACCCAGGACCCCAATCGCCTAGATCATGATCAAGGTGGGCATTCATTAAATCTTATATAATTTATAAACAGAAAAATATATTTTGGTAGCCTAGGGAACCCCTTATGGCCTGGACGCTTTGACAATACTGCATATAATTCATCTAACGAGTATGAAAATCAAGGATGGACCATGGATTGCCTCCTAGCAGGATAACACATAAAACTCCATAACAAAGGTAAATTGAAACAATAAGACAAGTAGTGACAAGTGTATTAAACTTAAGTATGGACTTTTAAGCAATATTATCTTCAACAAATGAGTAGGGGTGTCAAAGGGCTGGCCCGGGCCCGACTAGGCCCGATTAATAAATGGCCCGGCCCATTGACACCCCTACAAATGAGTCAATGGCAACCAATCAGCAGATAGTGTTTGCAAAAAGAGATACGAATAAATCAAAGCATAGCATCACTTCTAGGAAAATTCATTCACAATTACATTTTTCATGGCAGGTCATGAATTGAGAATAACGTATCAGGAATTTCTAGAAAACCAACTGAGGTAAAAAAAAAAAAACTCATCTCTAGGGAACAAAAATCCGAGGTATAAAGTAAACACAAATTTGAGCTCCTTGTTTGAAAGTAGAAACATTTGGGATGCAGCTGTATTGGTGGGAGAACAAAAAATGATTTGCAACTAAGAACACAGGAAAAGAAAGTATCACATACCGATTGGCATAAAGGAATGTATGTACACAGTGCAGGAGAACATGAGGTTAGCTTATCTAACTTGGAGTTGAAATCTCCATTGAAATGGAAGCCTGTTTATAGTAATGGGAGTAGCTACCATTATCTCAACACCTGCTTAATAGAGAAAACAATAATAATATAAGATGTGAAATTAGGAATTCCAACAATAGCATAGATGTATAATCTCATAAAGAAGAAGACAAATAGCTGAGCCCTTTTCTTTGTTTGGCATGGTGGGCATATGGTTAGATGGTACAATCATACAGAATATGAGCACAACATAGCATTTGTAGCACACCTAGGTGACCTCCCAAATCAAAATGAAAAGAACCTGATGATCAAAACGATCTGATAACACAAAATGTAGACAATCGGGGTACTAGAAATAGAAACTATATGTAACAAGATGTTGCTAACGACTGATATACACCAGTACAATCATGAACATTCTACGGGAGCTTAGCATGTCAACATCTAAAGAGACAATAATAATGTGCCTATGGAGATGGCAGAAGCCTAAGCATGCAAAAGAGAAGTCAAGCAAATAAAACATAACAAATAGGAGGAAAATATTAAGAAAAAGGCAAATCTACTTTACCGTCAATTCATCCAAATGGTCTTCATCAGCAGGTTGTAATCAACACTCCATGAATTCCACCCATGCACTCCAGTGTCAACTGAGGGCTTGTTTCTAGACATTGACAATATCAGATATATATAATTCTGTTGGCTGATGTGTTGATGGCTCAGCAAGAGCAGATTGGCTTAGGATTAAGATTTCTAAAGACAGAAATACGAACATTGGACAAAAGATGACTAAATACTGGTTTAGAGTTTAGACAGAGCATAACCCATTGTCAAGACCCCTAGCGAATGCAACGGGGTCTAGACTCTAGACAGACACTTGTTAAGACTTTGTCGCCTAGTGGCACTTAGAGCCTTAAGCGCTAAAAGGCTAGTGACAAAGGCAATTGCTATAGACCCACATAAAGTTGGAAAAAAAATTAATTAAAAAATGCCAATAAAGAAATAGAATAAATAAAAATTGCACGAGAGGGGGTAAAAAAAAGGTTTCTTTAAAAGGAAGGGAAATGAAAGAAAAAAGTGTCGAGTGTTTTGTGGGACTTTGTCTAGCTTTCCTGCATGTGGCTCTCTCAGTCTAAGAAGGAGAAATCTCTCTCTCTCTCTCTCTCTATTTTTTATTCTTTTTTTGGCACTAGGCCACTAAACTATTTACTTCATGTTTATTTGGCAGTCATTCTTCATTACTTGGTTGTAAACTATGATTTATATATCATTGTTACCAAAGCGAAAGCGAGAAGCGAGACTCAAAAAATCCTTAGGAAATGGGAAGTGAGAAATAGATATAGGTGCCTCATTCCTATTATATTAGGATTGCCGAATCATACCTTAAATTATCTTATATGAGATATTTTTGGAGAAGTAGGTGTATTATTGTCTTAGGTTTCAATTCAACGACACTTGCTTAGGATCTATGTCGTGGGCTTTAGTCTCAGGTCTATCTCATTACTTCCAAGATACATAGCCCCCTTGACCATTAAATGGGAGATGATGGAAGTGAGCGGAAATGAGATTATTGGGAAGCAAGCTTCCCATCTTGTGCATAGCTTCCCTTCAACTATGTATGTTTTCACAAAGACATTTAGGTTTAATCCATGCTTTATTTCCAGTTTAATCTTTATTTTCAATGATAATGGTCACCTAAGCATTGCTAGCCTCACCTAGGGAGATCCTATCGCCTAGACATGTCGTCTACACTGTTGGATAAGATACAATACAAGTGTGCAACAAGTTGATTGGGCTAGAAAAGCAACCCTAGGCCTGATGAAGGGATGGTTAATATCTACAACCAAAAAATATAAGGATCCAAAAAATTTTCATTTTACAAACTTCTTAATAAATACATGTCCATATTTAGGTCTCCTTGGGGATGCTACAATTCTTTTAATCAACAAATTCAACCATGAATTCTTTTAATCAACACATTCAAAATAACTACCAGAAATTTATGCTTAGCCAAAATATGCTAATGGTACAGTGGTGGAAGAGCTGATAAGTCCACATTCCACAAGTACCTTAAATGTACACAAGTTGCAAGGGTGAAAAGTATCAGCGCTATAAGCTAAGCTCTTGACATATGCAAACATCAAGGTTTGCTCAAGCAAATCCATTATAATTTTCCTGAATTTGGAAACATTAAACAACCATCCTAATTTGGTGGACATTAGATCAGTCAGACACATCCAACAAACCCCAAGTCTGAAATCAGATGAAGCTAGAAACGATACATCCCATGTTGCAATGAGATGAGACACCACATTGGAGATAGGTAGATATTTCCACCAAACTGTACAATCAGTCCCTGAGTCACAATTGAGGAACTGAATGAAAGATGTAAAAATGGAACAACCACTTTAGGAGCTCTAGAGGGATTCGACAAAAGGACCCATTATCTCCTTTTCTCTTCATTATAGCAACTGAGGCGTTGAGTGATAGGCGGAGGGAGTAATGCTTGAAAATTTCTTGGTTGGTAGAGATGGGATTCAAGTGTCAGACTTGCAGTTTGCAGATGATCCTCTAATCTTGTGTGATGCCTTTCATAGGCTTCAAAGTTATATTAGATGTATCTTGAGATGTTTTAAACCGGTTTCTGGCTCGGGTGTCAATTTTAGCAAGAGTGAGCTATTTGGGGTAGATGAGATTCCAAATTTGGGGGAGATAGCGAGCTGTTTAGGACTTTGGATTGTAGGATTGGTTTTTTGCCAGCTACATAACTGGGTGTGCCTCCTAGTGCTTCCTCTAAAGCAAAGTCTATGTGGGATTTGGTGATTGAGAAAGTGAACAAAAGATCAGTCTAATGGAAATCTTTATTGTTGTCAAAAGAGGGAAGGGTTAAAAGTGCTCTAGCCAACTTGCCCTATTACTTTATGTCATTTCTTTGCACTCCTACCTCCATTTAAGACATCTAGACATCATAAAGAGAATGCAGAGAAATTTCCTTTGGAACGATAGGGTTGAAGCTAGGAAGTATCACTTAGTGGAGTGGAAGAAGTTTTTCTTGCCATTGAGAATGGTGAGCTAGGTGTGAGGATGCTCAGGGAGATGAATGAGGCTCAGCTAGGGAAATGTCTGTGGATGTTCGGGGTCGAAAAAAATAGCCTTTGGAAGAGTTATTGCATCACATTAGGTATTGTCTCGCCTTAGAAATCTAAAGTAGCTAATGGTCCACATGGTTCAGGTTTGTGGCGAGCCATTATGAAGTTTTTTTTTTTTGGAAGGTAAACCATTATGAAGGTTAATGGAAAATTTAGAAAGTTTCAGGAATAAGGTGCTATAAGAGAAACAATATCAAGTTTTGGGACTATCTTTGGCATGGTTAGAACACTCTTAGAAGGTGAGAACACTCTTAGAAGGGATTTTAGGAACCTCCACTTGTTTGCGGTAGATAAGAATTGCCCGGTTGGTCACTGCTTCGATGTTCTTGCCAGTGAGATTATTTGGGTCCCGATGCGTAGAGGGTTGAAAGATTGGGAGGTGGATGACTTTGTCAGCCTTTTGGGGCACCTCAATTTTGTGAAGACACTTGATCCCCAGGAGAGTGATAGCAGAGTGTATTCTAAGGAGAGTAAATATCTGTTATCGGTTAAAATCATTTTACTAGACTATTAGAAATAGCCCTAGTTCCCATTTTCCTTATTAGAATCCAAGTAATCCATTGAAGACCATTTTTTCCCCCCTAATGACAACTTTGTTGGACAAAATCCTTACCATCGATCATTTAAATATAGAGGGTGAAGGATGGCTAATAGTTATAGACGCGAAAGAAACCGTGGATCATCTGTTGTTATGTCCTTATGTAAGAGGAATTTAGGGCAAGTGCTTGGAGTCCAGTAGGTCTTTCCTTTGAGCTTTTCTAATTTTATCTCCAGTTGGACCATTCGAAGTCTTGATCTTTCATCCTATGTGGTTTGGAGTATGGTCCCAGATGCTACTTGCTAGGCAGTTTGGGAAGAGAGGAATGGGAGGGTGTTCGACTTCCTAGGAGTCCACTTGGTTATTTATAACCAAACAAATCTGTGGTTTGGTGTGATGTTGGGGAGAAGCAGTGTAGCCAAAGCGTCCAGGAGATAGGTGTTCCCGTTGCTTAGGCAAAGCCTACGCGACCAAAATTTACTTTTTCTATTTATATTATATGAAATTTAGTGAGTGGCCGACTAGATCATGGTCCTAGCTAGGCAAAACAGTGGCCTAGGCATTGCCTAGGCGACATTTTGACTACACTATGGAAGAGGTTGAGTCACTTGAGCACCCTGTGTTTGCAGCTTTCTCTTAGTGGTTGTTGGGGTCTTGTGCTTTGTTATTTTTTTGTAACTCATGAGCTGTGAGATTTCATACATTTTAGTTTCTCCTCTTATATGTGTGTAATGTATGTGTGTGTGTGTAACTCATGAGCTGTGACAAACCATGAGTCAAAAAAACTAGGCAGATGACAGATGGACCAAGTGACTTTTGATTAAAGTTTACAGCCAATTTAGCAAATACCTTCACAGTAAGTCTAAGTTCAAGTATCTTATGATCCAAGTTTGGAGATAATTAAGCAAAGACTAATTTCACATTAAGTCTAAGTTGGATATTAGTAACCCATGCTGCAATGATAAGAGTAGTTAACTCAGTGGAACTGTGGAAGAGATGAGCCTTTACACCTAACACCATGTGACCAGCAATTTTTTTCCCCATCTGAATACTAGCGAGAAGCACACCAATACAAACTCATTCTGGATAGGAAGGGTAGAGACTTAGAAAAGTAAAATACTGAAATGCAATTACCAGCATCTGGTTTAATTCATACAGACTGCACTCATCATCAACTATCCTTAAAACTGTCGTATCAAAATAGTCACTAATGTTCTTGGTAACATGGAAATGTCTCGAATAGAACTTGAAGACCCTCTGGACTCTGGAGGCATAAATTTATCCCAATTACCCAAATACAACTTTGACCCCAGGTTGTCCCAACATTCGTTGAGAATTCATCTATGTACATAAGTTTGTTGCATGTCATAAGGACCACGTGAGACTGCTCCAGACCCATATTGAGGACCAGCATCAGCACCACCCTGAACCTGAAATGCAAAACATGCAATATTAAGATACATATCAAGGACATCCAATTCTCTTGGGAGTTGGATATGCGTGTTGGACACTCATGGAGACACATGATAAGAGATTAGGACAAAACGTTTTTGTGTGTGTTAAACTTGGTTTATATTTAGTTTTATTGGTAATTGAGACCAAAATGATTTTTAGAGAATAATATTCTATGTATATAAGTATCGTTTGATTTAACCTTTGGATTGCAAAAAAGAATAAAGAACAATGGAAATGACACAAAATTCACAACCTTGGTGCTACCACCTCTTGGCTCTCGACAGTGTGTATGTTGTAGACACCCTATTTTGCATGGCCCATGATCCCATGGGCCCAAAAGGCCAGTTAATTCCAAGTGTTGAATGATAGACTAAAAAGAAGAGATCTGAACTCCAATGTATCCAAAGTCAAGGTCAAGATCGAAGCCAAATCCCAATCCTAGTCCAAACCAGCCCAAGGCCCGGGGAGGGCCTTCATTATTGTCAAAAAACCCATCCTCGCCGTCTGAAATGACGAGATTCCTGTGAAAGGCCCTTCGCCTTTTCAAAAGGCGAAATATCATTCCAATTGGCATTTTGAGTTTTCGGTGTTTAAACTGGCGAAATTAGGCAAACCCTAATTTCGAATTCTGATTAATGCGCCAATAATCTCAGCGCCGCGTTCAAGAGAGAGAAACACCTAGTTTCGTCGTTTTAAAGGATGAGAACCCTATATTTTCCAATATGTTAATCTCCCCGAGCTAATCACCTTATGCCACCTAAATTAGGGTTTCTCAAGCTCTTTTAATCTGAGTGCGGCCACAAGGGTGCAAACCCTACTTTTCCCATTATTAAAAGGCCCCCACCCCACTCTTCATTTCACTTTGGAAATCCCCAACTTTTGAGATCCCAACCTTGGACTTAGAGAATCAGTTTGAGACTTCTTAAAACCCAAAAAAATTCCACACCCGAAGCCTTGAAGAAACCTGGGATATCATCTTGGAGAAAATACCTAGATTGCGGAAGGATCAAGGAGTTCAGATTTTGTGCTTGTTGAAGGATTCTCTTGAGCATTTGGAGCATCGAGCTAAAGGAAAAGGTATGCAACATTCATTCATTCTCCTTCTACCCATCCAAGTCCCTTCTTCCCTCATTTTTCCATAGTAGTCAAAGATTTCCCTCCAAACGGTCATGAGGAAGTGGAAATCCGGACGAAGGAGAATATAGGAAGAAGAGATCTTCAATTTCTTTTTTTTCATTATTATTCTTTTTTTCTTCTTTATTCTAACAATTAGTTCTTCCCTTTTCCATTAATGTAAGCGGGGTCTCTCTCGAATCGGTCAAGGAGAGAGTTGACTTTCGCCGATTTAAGGAAATGAGCTTGAAGCTCAAGTAGGGAGAATCACCCCCAATTGGTCGAGGAGAGGTGCATTCCAAACTCAAAATAAAGGGAAAAAATTAAAATAAAATAAAAGTAGAGAGGGATTTGCCTCGATTCGGTTGAGGAGAGGCATTCCAATCTCAAAAGGAATCGGTTAAGCTCATTGTTGTTATTTTAGATTTAATTATAGAATTTTAAAATAGTGGAGAGAAATTAAAAGACAACCGTCGTTCGAAGGATGGGTTGGAGTGCCTAACACCTTCCCCGACTCATAACAGAACCCCCGAATCCCAACTTTTGGTTCTCGGACTAAGATGTTGACTTTGGGTCTATCTCTTGATTGGTGGCGACTCTAAGGTCTCGGCTTCTCACTAGTGCAAAAGTGCTAGTGTGAGGAGGATACCAACTCGAGCCGGCTATCACACATATGTTTCACTACCAACTGTGGTTTTGTGATTAGACAGAGAATTACAAACCAAATTACTCCAAACGTGTTCTATTGCAGTTTGAATTCTTATACTATAATTTGACAAATGTTCCAAACTAACGCAAAATTCTTGATAGAAAAAAGAAAACACTCGATAATTTGTTTTCCTAGAATGTCACAATCTTTTGAGTTATAGCCAACTCGAGGTTTGGTCCACCTAATTCAAATAAGAACAATGTGAGTCATGTGGCAAATCCAAATTATAAATGGAAAAGTCACTTAATGTAGAGAAACTGAAAAAATACTGTGTTTGGTTGCCGAGAAAATTGGAACCAATAGAAAAAAGAAAAGAGAATCAATTTTCTCAATGTTGTTGTAGAGAAGAGAAAATCACGGTGAATTTTTTTTGGGTCAATAATGAGGTGATATGTATTAAAAAGAGAAGGAAACAGGAACAAAGGGGTCACAACTCATAAGGAAGTGAGCCGAGGAAAAAAGCGGGAAAAAAACATAGTAAAGAGAACTACAAGCAGAAGAACAACAATTACAAAATACAATGTAAGCCTGCAAAATCAAATCCCTCTCAAATAGAGCACCATTGAGATAGAAGTTGATTAATATTGAAACAAACTCTAGCACGAGAAGAGGAATCCTGAATTATGTTTGTGTTGTTTGGTCGTTGAGAAAGTTCTGGGTGTTTCTTTTTACAATCATGTTGTAACTAGGTATTATGTTTTGATGGCTCTGGGAAGCCCAAAGCGGCTAGAAACGAATTGATACACTATTAAACATTTAAAAAAAATACATCAATGGTTGATCTCAGTGAGATCATTGATACAATCTCGCGGATTAGCGCTTACGTACCATTTCCTTATAGAATTGTGTGGAATCCGAATATTCCCTCCAAGGTATCTTTCTTCCTCTGGAATGCGTCTTTGAATAAGATTCTTACTAGTGATCACTTAAAAAATAGAGGGTGGAGCTAACCGCTGCTTCTTGTGCCTTCAAGCGGAAGAAATGATAGATCACTTACTTTTGCACTGCCCTATTGTGAGTGTGATCGGGGGTATTTTCTTTCCCAACTAAGAATGAATTGGGTCTTCCCTTCTTCCTTTCACAGATTTTTATCCAATTGGTCTCTGGTAAGTATGGATAGTCCGAGGAGGGTTATCTAGGCGATTCTTCCTAGGGCCATATCATGGTCAATATGGAAAGAGTGAATTAAGAGTCTTCGACGATTCTCCCTTATGCATTCGTCTTTTGATCTTAGAAATGGGCCTCTATTCGACATAAGAGGGTGGATCTGGGTAGTTTTAAAATATAATAGTTTTAAAAGACGCCCTTAAAACAGGGATTCGGAAGAATCTGCCAGTTCAACTAGTGATAGAACCGGATAAAAACGATTGAAAAAATAATTTTTGTAATAAAAAAACACGATCCAACCGAACTGGTTACCCAGACAGTTCGACGGCCAGTCCGATTATGAAAACATTGATGACAACAACGATTTTTGTAATCAAAATACTTATTATTCTGTGAAACAGAAATCATAAGGTAAAACGTTGATAAATGATAGCCAATATTCTTGTTTCTCTAATTCCAGTTCATTTACAAGACAAGAAAAAATAACCAATCAATGAGAGAAAATGAACTCGTCCTTCTCGTGCCATATGCACCAAGACTTTACTTTTTCCTCTTTTTTCTTCCTGGCACAATGTAAGAAGAAGCATTTTGACTTTAATAAGCATTTTGATTTTAAAAAAATCTTGGTTAATGTTTCGGGGTAATAAGCATTTTGATTACAGAAATCTCTATTGTCATACTATTTTGTCCTTGAGTTCAAACGGGTAGTTATCTTTGGTAGGTTTTCCTGGTGACGATTAGCACCCTGCCAAAATTCTGATGACTTACCAATAGTAATAACAGATAAGCAACTCCATTGTGTCTTCTCCACTGGGACTCCTTTTTAGACCCCATCATGTTGATGCAGGCAACCGAAAGTGATGCATACTTATGGTGTTGACTTTCGTGGCTTTACCCCCAATTGGAAAAGAAAAAAAAAAAAACATCCCCTAGATCAAAATCTTCTCAAGAATAATGATCACCCCCCAAAAAAGAATCACAAAATATAAAAAGAGGGATGGAGAACCAAACTGAACCATTGTAGATTCGACGACAGCCACTTTGATCGATAATCTCCGGTGACGGTGAACAAGCTTACTCCTTTGATTTTCTTGGGAGAGGAGATGGTAATGAACAGGAAGATGAGTCCTTTTTTAATCTAGGGTACAAATCATTTTGAAACCTACAACTTCGATTTTCAAAAGCTCGGGCAAATTGTCCGGGACATTAAAGTCCCAATTTGGCTAGTGTTTTAACTTTTAAGTCCCAATTTGGGGAGTCCTTCCTGCGGCTATTTCTTGGCTAATTTGAAAAGAGAGGAATGGGAGAGTTTTTTAAGAGGCTTCGTCCATAGTGTCCCAGCTTTGTGATCATATTCGTTTGACCATCTTGGAATGGGCAGGGGTTCTTTGCTCTAGGGAGGATATTCTGAATTTTGAGTTCTAGTGTTTGGCTTCCCTAGAGGGGGGAGAATGTGGGTGGTCTTCTCTGTCGTTTTCAAGTTTACTAGCTTGCAAACTCTGTGTGTGTTTGTTTTCCTTCTTTGTATTTTCTGCTTTGATTTAATAAAGTGCGTTATTGATAAAAAAAAAAAAAAAATGGTTGTTTGATGTTCCGAAGATTTTAACAAATAAACAACATAGGTAAATGAAATACTCGGGACTTTAGAAAAACCTGAGAAAAGACACAGCCTAAACATTAGGGACTATTGAAAAACTACATGAAACTTTAGGAAATAATAAATTTAGCATAATACACACTCAAAACTCATTACATAAGCAAAGAAAACCATTTAGAGTAGGAAAAGTGAGATAAATAGCAAGTGACAAGCTATCCCGAATGCCTAAAACTTTAGAAGTCATAGTTACAGAGAATCAATGATCAACAACCATATAGGTCATGAAGTAATACATCCTCAAAAAGGAGAAACACTATATAATAAGGGTACGCCACAAAATTATATCCATGGGTTTATGGCTGATCTTGTCAGGTGCTATCACATGGTCCTTTTGGAGGGAAAGAATCAAGAGAGTTTTCGAGAATTCTATATCATCCATCTACCAACTCCGTTCTCGAACTCAATTCATTGGTATTGGCTTGGTGCTCTTATAGGCATGAGGGGGTGAACTTAGATATATTGGCAGATTGATGTTTTCTAGGGGTAGTTAGGTGGCAATCAAGGATTATTAGGGTTGCCATTTGTGTTTTTGGCATTACATGCGTATTGGAACTATGTTCTGTCTTTATACTTATAACTTTGCTTAGCCATCTTTTTAAATATATATATTGCTTGGATTATCGATAAAAAAAATGGGTTTATTATGTAGCTCCAAAATATCTTATATAATGCACTAATAATAATCACACAATTTTATACTTAGTAATTTTAGAAAAAAAATCATACAAAAAATTTTTATAGCAAAAAATCACATGCGAAAAAATAGTGTTTTTCACAATTATGTTTATTTTTTCATCTTTAGTTTAAATAAAAAAAAATGCAAGTCATAAAAGTACTATCTAATACTAAATTTGCATATAGGATATGTCATATACCCATTGTTTATGTTCATATAGAGTCACTAAATATTTTTTGTAAATTAATTATTAATTAAAAAAATATGTAATTAATAAGCATTGGTCCATATAATGATCTCTAATTTCTTTTAATCTTTTTGAATTTTTATTTATAAAATTAATGTTAGTTTAATAATATTTATGTAAATAATAATGATATAGGACGAATATTCTAAATTTATTTAAGGTTATGCTAGATAACATGTACCATGTACTACATCATTAGATGCATGGGCATCCTGTTCTGAGATGACGAAGACTTTGTCATGAAACTGTTGAGTGCGGAGAGGACAATCTTAGCTGACCACAATGGAAACAACCTCCAGTGATTGCCCAACATTCACCTGACCTATGCCTCTTACTACACTGAGAGCATGCCTCAATCATGTGTGCTAGTGGTTGCGGATTTGGAGCTTGAGGAGGCCTCTGCTGAAAAGTTTGCCTAACTGGTTGCACTGTCATTTGTGGTTGGGCTTGTGGAGGAAGTTGTTGAGTGCGGAGAGGACAATCTTTGATTAGATGTCCTAGTTGGCCACAATAGAAACAACTTCCAGTGACCGCCCGGCATTCACCTGACCTATGCCTCTTACCACACTGAGAGCATGCCTCAAACATGGGTGTTGGCGGCTGCAGAGGTTGATGAGGCTTTGGAGTTTGAGGAGGCATCTACTGAAAGGTCTGCCTGGCTGGTTGCACTGTCCTTTGTTGTTGGGCTTGTGGAGGAAACTGTTGAGTGCAACGAGGACAATCTCTGATCTAATGTCCTAGTTGGCTACAATGGAAACAACCTTCGGTGACTGCCCGACATTCATCTAGCTTATGCTTCTTACCACATTGAGAGCATGCCTCAAACATGGGTATTGAAGAAACAGGCTGCACAACTCGTGGTTCCTAAGTAGCATGCCTCAAATAATAATAAGTTAGTAACTCATTACATATCTAATTTAACACTAAGAAGTACACTTCCAAATATTTTTAAAATGATTTTTTCCTTGAAAAATAGTCTTCAATGGAAACATTTCCATGTTTCAACCGAAGTTATGTTTTTCTTTGTACTACGGTCTAACATTTCAGCCAAAGTTTATCGAAATGATATGAAGTTTATTGAATTTAAACGAAATACTTGTAGAAACCAGATTAGTTTGATAAATTATAACATATTGATTTCGTTTAGGGACTCATGGAAGCTGGCACAGCCATTGTTACAAATCTCCCGAGAAATACCCAATTTCTCTCGAGAAAACCCGAGAAAAAATCTGAAGTTTAAAACTTCGTTTTTATCGTGATATTTTAAAATTTTTGGGAGAAATATAATTTCTTTTTTTATCCAGTATATATCGCGAGATTTAGCCGATATTTAACCGAGATTTTAAAAATATCGTGAGAAATACACAATGTTGTTGGTTTTATGAATTTATAGCTTAGTGATATTTATTACTATTCCATGTAATTTTAATATATATATATTGTTAACCATTGTCGAGATTTACACGAGATATACCCGAAAAAAATCAGATTTGAAAATCTCCCGAGAAAAACTTCAGCCGATAAAAACCTGAGAACGAAATTTGTAACACTGGACACAGCTTGGCCGAAATTGACCGGAACATGTCGATAAAAACCATGATTCAAGATATTATTGTCTAATCAATATTCCCATACATATTGACCAAAACATTATATTTCTATAAATAAGGCAAAAATATTTGGGTACAAATAACAAGAGATGGACCAAAAAATTAGGAAATGTATTGAAAAATATTGCAAATTTTATGTCGTAGCCTCGTAGGTAGGCATCATGTTAGTACCCATTGAAACAAACACAATTTATAGAAAACGAACACATTTTGTAGGAAACATTAGGAAATGTGTCAATTTTTGAAACTATGCTTCCTATTGACACCTTACATATTTTTTTTTCTTCTATTGCATTTTTTAAATCCTAAATGTAGAATACTATCTAATCCAACATTTCCTAAGGTATACTGAAATATTCCATGAATTTGCTAATTTTTTCTCGATAGGTAAAAAAAATCCACCATTTTGATAATATCTTCAACATATCCCATTTTCAAGTTACGATATAATCCCTTGATATCGAAATTTAAAACCTTGCTCATTCAATGCTCGGCATAACGACGAACAAGTACATATCACACATTAACAAAATTGTAGTGGACACACTCAGGAACCTAAGGTAATTTCAGGCTCTCTCTTACTTCTGCTTTTGAATACTAAGCAAAGAATGAGTATAACAAAGGAAGTTCTACAAAAGTAGCACTAACACCCTATGGGCTATGGTATATCAAACACTCTTCCTCACTATGATGGATTACTGTATCAATTTATCCATTGAAAACCTTTGGAGCTTGCATAGCAATGAAAATGAGAGGAAACTATACCATAACGGCGTATTAATTCTCCAAAATGACATGCCAGGTTACTTCTTTATGCTTTATAATCTCATGAGAAAGTAGAAAAGATGTAATTATTATTGCACTTTTGTGATCTCTAAGAGTGGACTTGGAAAAGATAAAGGAACTTCATGGCCGGTAAAAATACTCCACTTAAAGGGAGTAGCACTTTCGAATGCCTGGAATTCCCAGATGGATGTACAATATTTTTTTTGTAATTTGTCTTTGCCAAATCATCTAGAATCTTGGTCTAAAGATCATAGTTGTCAAGGCGACCAGGCGACAGACCCCATGGACGCCTGAGGCGCCCGAGGCGTAGTCTGATGAACTTTTTGTTACAGAAATTCCTCCTAATATGAGATCTATGTAAGATGCATTTTCTTTTATAAGAGACCCTACATTCATATAAATTACACCAAGATGCACTTTGATAGAATCATCGTTAGAGATAGTTCTAAGAAAAATAAAGGGGGATTTCAAGTGTTGGAAAAATTGGAATAAAAATTTAAGTTTAAAATGACTGCTGAAAGAGGGGAGAGAGAGGGATTGTGATGGATAAAAAATAGTAGCCCAACAGGAAAGAGAGAGAGAGAGAGAGAAGAGATGAGAAGAGGGAGAATATAAGACTAAATAAAAAGTAAAAAAATAGTCTGATAGTTAAATGTGACGCTAAATAAGAGAGAAAGAAGAGAGGAGGGAGAGGGAGATGTTGTATCTCTTACTCTCATTTCCTTTTTTTCTCGATTATACTCAAGATAAGTAATAAAAATAATATTGATAAGTAAAATATATAATTATAGGGCATGTACTTATTTAAATTACAAAGATCACTTTAAATATGAGTTTATGAGAGTTTTTGGGGTCCTAGAAGGAATTTGGGACATTTCAAGACTCTTAATTTGTTATTGGGCTTCCTAAGCTACCTGTAATTTAACAACCATAAAAATAAAAATAAAACAAATGACGACTATATAGTCCACCCATAAAGAGAGAGAGAGAGAGACCAATTGGCCTACCATTGAGAGAGAAAACAAGTTAACATGAGAGAAACATAGTTAACACCATTCGTCTCTTCTTTCTTCTTCTATTTGTAAACTTTTTTTTTGATAGATATACAAATTCTAACATATTATATTGTAAAAGTCATGAGAAGTATATAAAATAACATATTTTTTTGTTTACCGAACAACCATATTCAAATAAAATTAATTTTTATATCCTAAACAATAATAACATTACATATATCAGATTTTTAATAATGACTGTCTGAGGTAGCCAATCGCTTGAGCCCAATAAAGTGCCTGGTTGCCTAGGTGACCGCCTGAGGCGACACCTTTAACAACTATGCTCAAGATATAAAGAGAAATCGAAAAATGAATATAGTTCACATCCAGCTCAATTAGAGCTAAGAGAGGGGATGAGCTATGCAATGTACAAGCAAAGAACAATCCTTGGCTTGGTCATCTCTCTAATGTTGGATACTGCGATAATTATAATGAATTCGGAGAAGAGAAAGAGAGCCTCTGGAGGAATATTATGGCAGCAAAGTATGGCCAGCGATCGATTAAATACTTAAAGAAATTTCCAGCCCCCGTGAGAGGTTTGTGGAAGGCAATAATTTTTGGAGATGAGCATTTTCATAATTTCATTTCTTTCAAGGTTAGTAGTGGAGAGGATGTGAGCTTCTAGGAGATATTTGGTGCTGCCAAAAACCCCTTAAGTTAGAATTCAACAAAATTTACTCACTTGCTTAAACAAACACTGGCCTTTTCAGATCCAGCCCAATCCTTCAGTCAAGGACTAGAAAAATATGGTTAAAGGAAGCCAGAGGAATATTTACAGAGAGATCATTCTTCCATTCCTTCAGTAGCAGCTGGTTGTCCTTCCCGCAAATTCTCATTTGGAATCCTAGTATCCCCTTGAAGATGACTTTTTCATATGGACCTAGACCAAATCCTCACTTTGGATCATTTAAAAAGTAGACAGTTTTGCTAACATGTGTTCCAAACGTTCGACCTATGAGAAATCAGTTGACCATCTGCTAGTTCATTGCCCTTGGTTAGCAGAATTTGGGGACTTATATCCTGGTTAGGGGTGCAATGGTTGTTCCCTCTTAGCTTTGAGAACTTTATCTTCAATTGGCACTTGAAAGATATGGATGTCAGTCGGTTAGTGATGTGGAAACTTCTCCCGAGGGCAGTTAGTTGGGGGTGCATGGAAGAAGAGGAACATAGGGTTTTTGACAACACTGTGGGCTCCTTTGAGACGATGTTCGCAGCCATTTCCTCAATCCACCAATCGGTGAATCTACTTTGTAATCATCCTCTTTTCATTTATTGCATGATCTGCCTTACCAATCAAAAAACAAATAATAACGAACAACTGTCCCGTGTAGTGTTTGATAAGTTGAGACAAACTTGTTCCAATATGAAGCATATGAACACTGTTAATAAACTAAGTCGCATGAGATACACTGACACTTTAGCTAATCTCCTCTAAGACATTGCATCCTACAAAAGTTCTCCCTCGTAAGAAAATTTTTAACTTCAATATCTATGATTTCAATGATATGTCAATGGATTAAATTATCAATACTTACCATCCGTATCGGTATGATACTTGTCGTTATTTTTTTAAACCAATACACAAACAAACAACAAAGAAAATCAACTCTATATCAAGGTGTCTTGGACCGATACGCAAGATACACCTCAATATTATTCGATACACCCATGGTTTAAAAACTCGCCAAAACCGATACGTATTGCTTTCGGTTGCACCAGGGTCCCGAAACTGTACATATTCCTAAGTTTTCCGAAAAAATAAGACTCGCCCGAAACCATTACGTATCGGGCAAGTCCTACGATATGTAACATTTCAGGCGTAAGACTCGTTTGAAATTTTCTGTTATAAGGGGATTCTGAAAATCCCTAAACACGTTCTAAAAACTCCTCTTTCCTTCCCTTCTTCTCTACCTATTCTTGCTCCTTTTACCAAAAATTGTTTTGTTTTTTGTTGATTAATAACTTGATTTGATGTTTGAATCATCGATTTGAAGGAATCCAAGTCAAGGTACTTCATTTCGGAGAGAACTCACTTCGTGTGCTAAATTGGGTAAGTTTTCTTAAATATTTTACTCAAATCATGTTCATTTCTACTAAAACTAACTAAATGCATGTAAGTTTTATGGATTCCATTTAAAATCCATTAACATTAGTTATTTATTTGATTTAGGTTGTTAATGTTTCATTTTTTTTAGCTGATCTTTACTTTTTTAAACTTAATAGCACTTTCTATTTATTTTTTTGGGTGATCTTCATATATTGGGTTTAGGATTAAAGATTGATACATTAATATTGTTATTTTTAGTAGTGTTGCATATTTTTTAAAAGAAATTTATTTTAATGTAATTTTATTGTTTTTAAAATTATTATTTGTATTATAAAATGTTGTTAAACAACCATTAGAAATTTAAAATGTTGTTTTATTATTGTTTTGATACTTTTATCGTATTTTATTTTTAATTTATATATTTGTAGTAGTCTTTTAAAGCGGATGGGGTCACACCCTTTGGTTTCCCAGGGGCGGGACTGTAGAGTGTGGTCTATAGGCATCAAGGGTCAGTTTTTTGTGAGATCCCTAGTTCAGTCTCTTAGGCCTAATTTTCCCGCCTTTTTTCTGCATAAGACTATGTGGAATCCGGGCATTCCATCAAAAGTATCTTTCATTCTATGGAATGCGGCTTTGAATCAGATTCTCACTAGTGATCACTTGAAATCTAGAGGATGGAGGATGGCGAATCGTTGTTTTATGTGCCTTCAAGCTGAAGAGTCGGTCGATCACCTACTTTTGCATTGTTCTATAGCAAGTGAAATTTAGAGTTTCTTTTTGTCCCGAGTGGGCGTGAATTGGGTCTTTCCCTCTTCCCTTCTCAACTTCTTATCCTGTTAGGAGGCGGTAGGTGAGACTGATTCAAGGATGACTATATGGTCGATTTTACTGGATGCTATAGCATGGTCCATTTGGAAGGAGAGGAACATGAGAGTTTTCGAGAACTCTTCATCTTCCATCCAACATATTTGCTCACGGACACGCTCGATGGTAGTGGACTGGTGCACTACGAGACAGGCAGGAGTAGATGTGGACATATTATTAGTCTGATTTTGCTGCAAGGGCTGCGAGACGGTAGTCAAGGGTTATCTTGTTTTTATTTCTCCTTTATAGTTGTCGTATTTCGGTTCATGTCCTCGTGAGCTATGTTTTCTTGTTTCTTTGTATCTATGCTCTTTCTTTTTTCTGCTATATATATTATGCTTGGATTACCGATCAAAAAAAAAAATTATATATACATAATCCAATGTAATGATTTATAATATTAACTTGTGTTTACTTGTTATTGTTATTTGTTAAATAAAGTTGTTAGTCTTGTTATTTGCCTTATTTTTGCAAATTAGACTCATTAGAGTACTTATTAAATACTTGACATAATGCAGAGAAAAGAAACAGAAATTGGTTGGAAGTTTGGGCAGAAAATAGGGGATAGGCATAAGATCAAATGTAACTATTCCTCTAAAATAATTTCTGGGGAGATTACAAGATTCAAGGGGCATTTGACTCACAAAGCAGGTGATGTATCAGGGTGTACTACGGTTTCAAAAGAAGTCCGAATAATGATGAGAGATCATTTGACAGATGCCCAAGCAGCTAAAGCTCTTAAAAGAAAAATTGTTGAGTGAATAACTAATATGGAGAGAGTTTCAAATGATGAAGAAGAAGAAATTGATTTGGTGGAACCGGAACTTAATGATGACGTTGTTTTAAAGATGGATTTGAAGGACAGTATGGATAACTTACGCTCAGATGAAGATTGTCAACGAAAATTTACTGCTTATAGTGGGAGGCATTTTGAGTCTGGAGGGTCATCATCACAGCCACCAGCAAACTGTCCATCACATATGTCGTGGTCTAATAGCTCAAGAGTACCTAGTGAGAGTTCACATGGGTTAGAAGAAGGAGTGGGCCGAGATTCTATTGACCCTTTCTTGATGCAACTTGAGACTGTCACTCAGCCTAGTGTGAAGTCCACTTTCGATATGGGGAGAAAGACAAAAGAGGGCAAGGCAATTGCTCAATTTTTCTATTGGAATCGTATTCCTCCTGATGTGGCGACCTCTCCTTATTTTCAGGCAATGATAAATGCTATAGCAACAACAGGCCTAGGGGTTAAAGGACCTAGTCATTACGAGATTAGTGAGAGATATTCGGATGAGGAAGTTGAAGACTAAAGGATTTATATTCAGAAGTTTCAGAGGTCCTAAGAGGAATATGGGTGCACTCTGATGTGTGATGGATATAGTGGCCCTACTAGTAAATCAATTGTGAACTTTAGTTTATGGTCTACAATAGACAAGGTACCATATTCCATAAGTCGGTGGATGTATCTGGAAAAATAAAAGACCATAAGTTCTTATTTCAATTGATAGATCAAGTTGTTGAAGAAATCAGTGAGAAATACATAATTCAAATAGTCACCGATAATGAAGCTTCTTATAAGGCAGTTGAGAAGAAATTAATGAAGAAGTGAACATCTATATTGGTCTCCCTGCGCAGTACATTGTCTACTTCTAGAGGATATAGGTGAGTTTCCTTTAGTAGAGGCAATTGTTAATAAAACTAGAAAGATCAGTAGTTGTATCTACAACCACAACTAGATGGTGGCGGTTAAGAGGGAGTTTACTGGTGACAAAGACCTTCTACGATCGGGTATTACCAGATTTGCTACAAATTATATTGTCCTCGAGAGTATTGTGCAATATAAGACACAATTACTTCTAAGAAATGGGTTGACTCTAGGCATGCTCGTGATGAGGGCTTGCCTAAGCAGATAGCTCAAATCATCATCTCCGAACATAATACATTTTGGGCAAAGGCAAAAGAGATTGTGAAGACTATAGAGTCACTAGTAAAGGTGGTTTTTTTATTTTTTGGATCAATATTCATCTTATTAAGAGGGACGAAAGAAACAAGGACAAGGCAGAAGCCCAAATGGTTTACACGCAAGTAAACATAAACCCCACCCTTACTCTTAAAACAAAATCCTCCCCTATCTTACCTCATGGACCTAATAGAGTATGTCCTGTATTTCCCCCCTAGAATAATGTAAGCCTACCCACTCCAAAACAGCCCAACGGACTCGACTGCATATCCAGGGTGTTGATACCAATTTGTCTTCAAACACCCTGCTATTTCTTTCTAACCAAAGAGTCCAAGAAATAGCCCCCGAAAGCACTCCCCGAATCTTCTCACCAACCCCTGGCCCTTGGTCTTGGTTCCAACAATCAAGGAGGTTACGAAGCGATAATGGGGTGACCCAGGCCTCCCCCAAACGATCTAAGAAATAGTTCCACACCTCCGATGCTACCGGGCAATGTAAAAGAAGATGATTCACTGTCTCCTCCGCTTGGTTACACATGTAGCATCTGTTCGCCAAGCTCCACCCTCTGTGCTGCAAATGATCTCCAGTTAAAAGTTTGTCCAACACCGCAGACCAAAGAAAAAAGGAAACCTTAGAGGGTATTCCAGGGTTCCACACAACTCTGTGGGGGAACGAGTTCCCTGAGGAAGAGGCCAAAGTCTTGTACAAATTGCTAACCGAAAATCGCCCTTGGCTTCCCCTAGCCCACATTCTGTTCTCCCTAATCTCTGGACAAATAGGAACTGAGGAAATTCGTTCCAAAAGTCTTGAGAGATCGCTAATTTCCCAATCGTTGAGATCTCTCCTCATCCTTGGGCACCAGATAGCTCCGGCTGAACTATTCTCATAGGTTTCCTCTACGAGAGCTTCCCTATTGGTAGAAATCTCGAAAAGATCTCCGAAATCGTCCATGAGTCCAGTGGATGGTGATACAAAGCCTATGATGAGCTATATATACGATCCATGGACCGGGCATAATTAGCAATCAAAGAGTTTAATAGAGCATCATATAAGCAATATCGGGCTTTGATTGATAAGCATTGGAATAAGCAGCTTCACCAAGATATCCATGTTGTAGGACCATATCAATTATTATTTAATTTATTAATTGTCATTTTTCTATTATTTGGTAATTGATATATGTGTTTACCTTTATACATCATATTTCTTGAATCTCGTCTGCTATTATTCAAGCACTTTTTCCGACCATCTAGAGGTATTTAAGGGCCTGAAGAATACAATTCAAAGACTTGAGCTTAGTACTGAAGGGCAAGTAAGAGCCTTGAGTCAGGTATAAATTATAAGTTTATACATTTATTAATTAGTAAATTGTATACTAATTGAAATTAAATTTCTATTAGCTTAAGCTGTATAAGTAGCAACTAGGCTCTTTTGGAAGTGATACGACACGACTGTCAAGAAAGATGATTGAACCAGGTATAACCGTATAATTTAACTTATGAATTTTTAGTTATAAAATTATGAATGAACTAAAGTTCATGATATTTTCATATTTAGGCGAATGGTGGGGTACATATGGCGAGGATGCTTCAGATCTTAGAAGAATTGCAATGAGGGTCCTAAGTCAGACTTGCTCCTCATCTAGGCGCGAAAGAAACTGGAGCACATTCTTATTGATTCACACTAAGTTGCGGAGTAGACTAACTTCCGAGAAGTTGGACAAATTGGTATTTGTCTACTACAATATGAGATTGCGTGCACGTCATCTAATGAGGCGAGAGCAAGACAATGATTTTTATGATTCAATCAATTTGGATTATATTTTTGCCAATGATGATCCCCTAGAGCCATGGTTGCGTGAAGTAGAAGAGTCGGTTTTAATCGATACATCTTTCCTTCAAGGACATGTAGATGCAACCAATGAAGAGTTGAGGGCCGCAGTAGGTACCACAGTACCACCACAGGCACAGGCTCCACAACGGCCACCTACTGTTACCCCTACTTCAGAGACTACAAGTACAAGTAGAAAAAGAAAAGGTAAAGGCAAGGCACCGACACAAGTACCAACAACCATTGAGGAGGATAGTGAAGGGTTAGCGGGAGAAGGGCATGAGCTTTCATCTACTAGTAGTGGACCCTTAGTAACCCAAACCAGGTGTTTACCCACAAGCTCCCGCTCTCAAACCTCGCTCTCAAGGTTTGAGAGCGGATTCGGGCCTGGAGGGCGATTTCCGAACTAGTAGAGCGCGGTTATCGAACTAGCAAAGCGCGGTTTTCGAGTTTGAGAAAGACAAAAGCAGCAGAACTCATTATGTTTTTTCACTTTTTTACTTTTTTATTCTTTACCCGAAGGTAATTTGTGTTAGTTGGGAGAATACTTGTGTCATAGAGAAGAAACTTGTGTCATAGAGAAGAAACTTGTGTCAGTACAAAAACCTTGTGTCAGAAGAGAAGAAAGTTTTGTCAGTAGAGGCCTTTTTGTCTCTTTAAGATGGAATCATAGACAATCACGATTGAACTTGGGAGAATTCAATCGCACCCACAATCAACCCAATCATGATTGAACTTGGGGAGAGTTCAATCGCACCACAATCAACCCGTGTCCCTATTAACTGCGGTTAAGAATTATGAACCCTTAGGGTTCAATTATCTAATCTGTTTTTTTCTAGAAAAATATTTAATGTAGTTAAAAACTTTTAACTCTTAAGATTAATAATTTTTAATGTATTGACGCTCCGAAGGCGCTCTCGATCATATCTTAAATTGAAATTTGACGCTCTCGCACTCTCGCTCCAGCTCCCGCACTACGCTTCGGTTACTTAGAGTGGACCTAGTAGTGATAAATGTGAAGGTCTTGATGCAGGTGCTACAACAGTTATTTATGATATAGATCGTCAGGGGCAAGATATCGATTGGACTGGAGCTGGAATTCAAGAGAGTCTTAATACAAGTAGGGGGAGAGAGGTTTAGGAACCTAAGGTTGAAAAATATTCGACTTCTTCGAACTACATGGAAGAGTATGGTTTGTTTATTCAATAACAATATGGAGCTTATGGTTATGGATACCTCCCACATATCCCAGCAGGGGCTAGTAGTACTATCAGCCACAAGATTTTTTCAACGGATTCTTACATGGCTATGCCCAAGCCCAACACTATGAAAGTCTCTAGCACCTTACATTCGACCAAATAGAAATGATGACGATGAAGATGATAAGTCAGCCCATAATTCTACGTGGCTTTAGCACTTAGCAGTGTGTATCTGACTATTTGTGTATGTTTCAACCTTCGACCCATCTAATTTCATTATTTCTACGTTTTGAACTTCATACTGGCTTTAGAAGTATCTTGTTACTCATTTATTGCATTTTTTATTTTTATTTATTTATTGTGATTTTTTGGATTTTTTTCAAGCAAAAAAAAAATAAAAAAATAGAAAGTATACGGTGTCTGATAATTTTTTTGAACCTTGGATACACCTCGATATATAAAACTATACGGTGCAACTTTTTTAATATCGACTGATTGTTGCATATCAAAACATATTGTGTGATACTATCACTATACTTGAAAAGTATCGACTGATACTCGCCAGTCAATATTTTTAGAATAACTTGAGTCATTTAGGGAGTCTATCCCCTCCACCCCCAAAAAGAAAAAAATCCTCTCTTCCTTAACTTAATTTTAAGCAAAAATAAAACCCTCTATTGTCGATCTTTGCTTGAAAAGAATGTATTTGATCCTTTGACTTTGGATTAAAAGGGTTTCTCCAATTTTATGAAGGTATATAAATTTCTCATTCGTTTCTTGTTTTAGTGATTTAAACTCCTATAAATAGCCTTATTCCAACTTTAAATTGTCGATCTATGGATTTTGTGCAAAATCCTGGATCTACAACCATTTTTGGTTGATCTTTATGGATTTTTCATCACATTTGAAGAGAATTTTGAAAACCACTATTTTTTTTTATTATAAATTTATGACTAAAATTGATATGTGAATTTAGTCTATAGGTCTACAGTCTACCACATCCATGAACTAATATTAATTTTAAATAACAAAAAAAAATACATATTAAAAAATTATTAGCCTATGAATGATTTACCACATCCATGGACTATTAATCAGGGGCGGAGCCAGGACTTTCTTTTATTTGGGGGGACAAAATACATGTATTAAGAAAAGTAATGGGTTTTAGGGTATGGAGCCTGGGGGTTCAAGGCACAGTCCCCGAGATTATTTTTATTTTGTGAGCAATGGGTCCTGGGGTTCAGGAACGTAGCCCTCGAGATTTTTTATTTTTTTTAGAGTGATGGGTCTATCGTGGTCATAAAATTTGTTAATGTTATATTCCAATAAAAGTCCAATAACATGCCCTTTTTTAGAGCCATTACATAAATAAAAATGAAATAGATAGCGGACTACGCATTGGGCTATATAGTTGAATGTCTGTCCTCATTGGTCCATGAAACTGTTCTTAACACCCACCTACTGTGGTTAAGATTCACTCACTCTAGGGTTCAACATCCAACCTTGATTTTTAAAATAAATTAATAACCTTAATTTAATTAAGCTTAAGGAGTGTTAAAAGGGAGGTGTAGACCGACATTCAACTATCTAGCCAAATGCCCGAATGTATAGTCCACTAATTACTGCTCTAAATAAAATTAATTACTGTTTCAAATAAAATTAATTACATTTTTAACTTTTATATTACACTTATAAAAAAATTGCAAATTTTTGGAAGGGCCAAACTTCCCACATAGTCAACTAACTAGAGTTAAGTTGGGGGGCCACTATATATAGATAAGAGTAAAATTTTTAAAAAAAAAAAAATTCACACTATGAAATATTAAAAAATCAAAAAAATTGGAGGGATCATGACCACCCCCTTGGCTCCACCCCTACTAATAATCTAATTTTAAAGGACCTTACAAGTTCGGTCTTTCGAAAGGAATTATGGCGGTGGCCAATTTCTTGGCACTTTTACCAAATTTAAGGTGGGTAGTGGGGTGAAGGTCAGCATTTGGAAAGATCCATGGTGCGATCCTGACAATATCAGTGGCAAGGTTGGAAATTTGTTCAGGTTGACCGCTGATAAAGAAGCATTGGTATTGCAATATTTTGTGTTGAGTAACAAGGTGGAGTGGTGTCCCAGATTAAAGCATAATTTGAACGATTGGGAGGTCGAATATCTTCTTTGCCTTCTCCAGTGGCTTCAGTCTGTCCCCAGGCTGGTGACTCTAGGATTTGGTCCATAATGGCCGATTTTCAATGAGGTCATTGTTATAGTCAATGTTTTAAGAACTGGATCGGTCAGTTGAACTGGGAAAATCGGGAACTTGTCACACCTACGGTTCCCAAAACTTTCATAACCGGCCATATTTAAGAACCGACTTAAAATGAATTAACCTAAAGAACCGGCAGAACCGGTTCTAATAACTTGCCAGCTCCCTGACTGCACTCCAAAATTGTGATTATAAATAAAACTTAGTTGAGGGAAAGGAAAGAGGTTTGTATATGTGGCACATTGAAGAGAGGATTGATGGAATTTTCCTTCCCAAAGAAGAGATTGGACACTTCAAAAGAAAGAAGAGAAGAGGCCACCAGATGAGAGTTCGAGCTTTAGACATATTATTCGGTGTCTAAAGCTGTGTAATACCCTAATATTTTGTCTAAGGTATTGTTTTTTCTTTGGACCGTGACTCTTGATAAGATCCTCACCGGTGACAATCTGAAAAAGAGAGGGTAGAAGATGTCCAATCATTAATTTGTGTGCCTCCGTGCGGAAGAATCCGTGCATCATTTGATCTTGCATTGTCCGGTTGCCTTTGAGATTTGGGGTCATTTTTTCTCTCGAATTGGAGTAGAATAGGTCTTCCCTTATTCATTTCTGAACTTTTTATCTTACTGGCCATGGGGTTGTGTAGTTAGTGAGCAATGGGCTTTTTGGGCAGTTTTGCATGGGTTATTTCGTGGATGATGTGGAAGGAGAGGAACTTGAGAGTTTTCAAGTCCTCTTCCACTCCCTGTATTTGCTCGTGTATTAGTCTTTTAATCTCATATCGATGATCGATACACCAAGGAGATGTGGACCTGGGAGAGATTCTTGGGTGGAATTGGTCCTCTTCCTTGGGTTGATTATTGGTTTCTTGTATGGTTTATCCAATGTTTTAAAACACAAAGGCGTGATGGGACCTTAAGATGCGTGAGGCTTAAGCCTCACAAGAAAGTCTCATTCTCTCATTTTAACAAATAAATAAAATATAAGAAAAGTTATAAAAATATTAAAAATTGTACACATAGAAAATACTACATATATTATTTAACTATCAAAAAAATATATAAGAAGGGCTTTAAAAAAAATTACATATAAGTCTCAGTTATATGGCTAGAACCCTAATTTTAGTTAATGTTATAAATATTAATTGAGCCTCAAGGCGTGAGGCGTGTTCCTCATGTGAGCTTCACATTTTGAAGTGTAAGCCTTATGGGATTTAAACCTCATGGTTAAGCCTCAAGGCGTTTTCCTTAAGTCTCGTCTCAAGGCGTAAGCCTCATGTGTCTTTTAAAACACTGGATTTATATGTACTCGTTTGTGTTAGTTTTTTATGTTCCCTTTCTTTGTGATATTGTTCAGTAAACTCCTTTGTATTGCTTCATTTCATATATATATATATATGGCATTTGCAATTATTTGCATTCATATTTAATTTATTTTCTTTTTAATCTTATATTATTATCCATATAACGTTTAAAGTATACTAATTTTTAAAATAAAAATATCCCCTTGTATTCTCAAATCTTTTTGGGGGGTTCACTATATCTGACACCCTGTATCGAAGTTCGACACTGACACAAGTGTCTGTGTAACATAGCCCAGTGCAGATTACCTCCTACCAAGTTTTTAATTTCTTGTGATTTGGAATTCCTACAATAGCTTTAGTACCATGGAACCTATGAGATAGCTAGAGATAAACTACAATGTAGTTTAAACGTCCAGGGAACACCTAAGTGATAGGGGTCCCTAGGCTAGCATTATCTAATGCCTAAGGGACTTAATTTATTTATTAAAATTGTAAAAGTTTAATAAATTCATAAATTATTAAAAATAAATAGTAAAAATTGGAAATAAAACATATACGATATGGCCAAGGTGTCATTATAAAAAAATAAATAGCATATTTTGGGAAAGTAGGAGACAGATCCAAATGCAGAAACCCTAGACAAAATATGTTAAGTAAATATGTTTTGTATTATATATGTAGATATTATTCCTAATGTTTGTAAAAATTACATTTAATTTTATCTAGGTATTTGTCACTAGAACCTTTAGTGCCCAAAAGTTGAGACCTAGACGACCTCGTCTTAATGAGTGCCTGCTTGGACCCTAATTAGGTGATAAGGATCTTGGCTAGGCACGATGGTGGCCTAGGCGACATTTTTCCTACATTGAGATAAAATTACATTTAATTGCAAGGTAATCCTTGGGGTTAACTAGACGTGATGAAAGAACAAGAAACTTAAAAAGCCTCTAACCAATATAATTATATAATACATGGACTAGAAACGTGGGAGATCACTTCCATGGTATAGTTCTCACAAATTACCTCGTCTTAATGAGTGCCCACTTGGAACTTAATTAGGTGATAAGAGTCCTGGCTAGGCAAGGTGGTGGCCTAGGCGACATTTTACCTATATTGAGATAAAATTACATTTTATTGCATGATAACTCTCTGGGTTTACTAGATGTGCTGAAAGAACAAGAAGCCTAAAAAGCCTCTGACCAATATAATTATTCAATATATGGACTAGAAATGTGGGAAATTGCTTCCATGGTACAGTTTTCTCACAAAATTTGTGTTTACAGACAACTGCTTACATACAGATGTGTCAGCATGTTTGGTTTTTGGGGTTACTGGTGCAGATTTCTGCTCCTAAGTTTCACAGACTTTACTTAAGCTTTTGGTAATATCAATGAGAAAGGACTTCCAAATGATCGTTACAATAGAAGCTTCGAAATTGATTAAATTGATATGACAGCGAACGCATACCTGATGCATGCCATAAGGATCAGCATATATATTTCCTCCATATCCCACATCAGCATTTCCATAGCTCACGGCATATCCAGGACCTGAACATGAAAAAAATCCAAAGATTAATGATTTTTTAATGCATAAATTCCTGGGAGCATAGCCCAATAAAAATTTACAAGTTATGGAGATATAAGTACTTGGGTTTGCCGCTGCAGCAGCTGCTGCAGTAGCCCGTGCTCTCTTCTCTGCATTAGCGAGCTCAGCGCGTAGTTTTTCAACTTCACGAGCCATGGAAATCATATTTTTCTCCATTGCCTGACTTTGTTCAAGGTTATCAGCGCGTGTCTTTTTTTCATACTCAACAGCAGCCCTACCCATATTCACACATAGAAGAGGCACAATAGTTAAAGCCCTTGAGAGCGTAGAAATTGCGACCTTCACACAAACCAACATTGAATCAAATGACCAATGAATAAATGTTTTTAAAATCTTAACTATGTTACTCATATAAGATATATCAATACAGCCTAAAATGTACAAACAATGTAGTGAATATATGTTACAATGCCTCAAGCAATCTAATTAGATTCTCAACTATTTGTACTCTCTCTCTCTCTCTCTTTCCAATGTCCAAACAGGAAAACTTAAATTTCTAATTATCTATTTATTTTCTCAATAACACAAAAAAAGTATGAAATCAGATACATAATAAGCATGAACACCAACTAAATTATATATTTATAATCCAGAATCAAGCAATGGATCTAAAATCCAAGAAAAATGAAGATCATCGCGATGCACAACATGCCAAATTCAAGTCTAAATAAGTTTAATCATCAATAAAATGATACACAGATACCCTAATATCAAAAAATAAAAAAATGAAATGCAGCTAACCTTCCCCTTTGGAGCTCCTGGTGCATGCTTTCGATCTCAGCCTTAATCACAGGAACCTGCTGCAACTCTGCGCGGGCTCGATTAAGATCACTATTGATCGCCTGCAACTGCGCAGTAAGGTCCTGCCTTGCTGCGCTCAATTTCTGTACATCCGATCTGACCTGAGTCAACTCGGCATTAAGACCATCGACCGATCGGGCATCGGCCTCCATCTTCAAGGACCGCTCGTAAACGTCTCGGACCTGAGCATCTCTCTCCGCCTTAATGTTGGCGGCAGCCGCAGATATGTGCCGGAACTCCTGATGAGCAACGGCGTGCTCCTGTTTGAGGGCCACGTGGGTAGCTGCGAGCCGTTGATTGTCGATGAGTAGGGATTGGATCTCACGGTGCTGAGCGACGATGCGGTCCTCGATGATGGCTGGATGGAGGCGGGAAGTAGCACCGGAGGGAAAGGGTGCTGGGACTCGGTGCATGTGAGGGTCGTCGGTTAGGGGATGTGACGGGAAGTGGTTTCTCCCGGCCATTTGCGATAGTATGCGTGTTTGTTTTGTTTCTGTTACTCTTCTTATGTTTTCTTCTTTTGTGACTGTTATGTACTCAGTAGGGCTTTATTGGTAAGCACCAAGCAGAATAGGCAAGAGAGAGATTCTGAACAGCATCGGCGTATACGATGTGATCGACTGTATCGTACTCCGTCCAGCCTACTGCGTTGAATGGAGCATTTGGTCCATTAACTGGGCAATCTGGACCGTTCAGTGCTTCAGGTCACCTCTTGCGAGTTTTGTTTTTTTTTTTAAACGTGGATTTTCTAGCCTTAAAGACTGAGACTAGTCTCACGTGCTGCATAGAGAATACTCCCACCCTATATAACCGATATTGACTGAGACTAGTCTCACGTGCTGCATAGAGAATACTCCCACCCTATATAACCGATATTGAAGAGAGCCCGAGAATTGATCTCGAGACCTTCGAGTTTACAGTTTGTCCTTCGGCCACCGGGCTACACCCCCGGGAGTTGGGTTGTGTATTTGATGTGTGTAGAAGAAAAACCCAATTTCATTTGATCAAATGAGAGAGAGAAAGAGAGAGAGAGAGAGAGAATTTCAGCCTCGCTTCAACAAGTTCGAGCTTAGCCCTAAATATACTATTATAACAGTGTGTATAACAGTGATATACTTTGTTATATATGATATACACATTGTTATAACAGTGTATAACAATGCATAATATCATCATATAATATTGTTTCATATATTGTATACGTATTATTTTTAATAATATATATAGTGTTATGCACTCTTATAACAGTGTATAACACTTTTATATATAACATTTATAAGCAATACATAATATTCTTACCTGTTATATAATAAAGTTATATACACAATACTGTAACATAAAATATTTAATGACTGTCCTAATCAATTACAAAGCCCGGCCGGAGTAAAAAAAATAAACCAGGCTTCAGTCAATGCATATGAGGCCTATATAGAATTGGGCCTACTCAGGCCCGGCCCGTTGAGAGCCCTACATTTGATACAATTAAAAAATGTGATATGCCTTTTATTAATTACACTTTTTTTTTTATGACATTTATTAATTACACATACACGATTCATTATTGTAAAAGGATGACAACTAGGGTTATAAAGCCAAATAGACCATCTTGTATATTTTTCTCTCGTGCCTATCGTTTGCTTGTGCCGCGGGATACTGGAGCAGGTGAATGGAAAAAACATGAGCCATGCAAGCCTTGCATTCCATATTCTCATCCAAAAATCAACACCCGTTAAAGTAAGTTAGTTTTTGAATAAAACAAAGACAAAAGTTGGTTTTTGACTGCGAGTAAGGCTAGTACGGCTAAAAAAAATCTCCTCTTTTTGATTTAAAAAAAAAATGTGTCGGCTCAATTGTAGCACAAAAAGTCATTTGTTGGTGACATTCTGGATATGACTATATTAGAGTAAGCTTGGCGACAAAAGGGGCTAATTAGAAAAGGAAAAAATAATGAAAGTCCGTTATGTTTTGTAGATTACTGTTAGCTAGGAAGCATGGTACGGCGATACTTAGGTAAGGCATAAATTATGAAAACAGTTAAGTTTTATCTTAAAATGTCGTATCCGATACAGTGATACGGGTATGTTTCCATTTTCAAAGTATCCGTGCTTCCTAGACTGTTAGGTTTGTATTAGTGACTTTAAAACCGATAAATTTATACTCATATTTAAAATTATTGATCTCACACAAGCACCATCACACGCGCGCGCGCGCACGCACATATATATATATATATATATATATATGTATTACATGTACACTCGGTTTATGTATATATACGAACAAAATATATTAAGCATGTGTGGTTAGGCGCGGGTGAAGGGTTGTCATGAGGCCTCAACCCAAGCCCATCTTAAAGTTAGAGTTACCCCAAAATATAAACACAATGGCCGGGTTGATCCTCCTTTTTTTTTTATTAAAAGAATTGATCCTCCTCAGTTGTACCTATTTAGGGGGGGGGGGGGGGGGGACTTGGGTTAGGTGAGGGTTTGTCCAAGCTTGTAAGGATTTGTTCCAAGCTATCAGAGGACCTAAACTGACTAAGCTCAAGCTTTACCCTTAGGATTGGGTTTGGGCCTTGAAAAGAAGATAAATAATATTTTTTTTTGTAATAATATTTATAAAAAAATAAAATCCTGAACTAACATTAGTTACCAAATTAACATCAACCTTCCTTTATTTGGGGTTGGGATTAACAACGCAACTCAAAGAAAAGCATAGTAAAGTTATATAAAAACACATTTAATATGCTTTATAAATTAAAATATTAATCTAAGCTATTTATTTTTTCAGTTACTATTTGGTTCTGTGCAAGCTAGCATATAAAAATCTCATATATCTTACAAGATATAGAAATGCTACCAGCGATTTTGACATCTAAACTCTTAGAGCATTCCTAGTAGCCTCATCAAAATAACCAAAAAGTAATTTTGGTAAACTCAAAATAACTAAAAAATGCTTTAAAAGGGTCTTCACCAGCCTCTTCAAAATTCTTCAAAATAACTATTAAAGTTTGGTGAGTATACAATACTCACCAAACTTCCTTTATCGTGATCCCACACATATAATAAAATAAAAGTTTCTATCTTCATTCATTTACTGTGATCCCAAAATAAATAATAAAATAATGTGAGTTTTGGTTATTTTGGTTAGGTTGTTAGGAATGTTTCAAAAAAATGGATAGTTAAAATAGGAAAAAATGAGTTTTGACTGTTTTAGTAAGTAAAATTTAGTGAGGCCGCTAGGAATGCTCTTAGTATGGTAAGTGGTAACAAAAAGTGTCACCACTCTTCCAGAAAAAAGGTTTACTCTTGTGCTTACAAGAGTATCCCTCTTGTGAGCACAAGATCAATGGACAAAAAAAAAATTTGAATGAGAAAAAGTCAAAACATGGAGAGGAAAAAAATGACTAATGGTGAGATGACCTTTTTGGTCCACTAATATTGTGCTCACATGAGAGATACTCTTCTGGGCACAAGAGTAAACATTTTCCACTCTTCCTTATTGCTTGAGAACTAAAATAAGTCATAAATTTATCCTTTAAAATTTTTGTTATTTTAACGTAATGAAGCAGTAGCTGCCCTAGGGGTTGCAGCCACAAGAGTTCCAAGAATTTTATTTTTTTTTGAAATTTGCATCAGAGGCTATGGCAGTAATGTCCATAAGTTTCTGTTCTTACAATTTTGGAAGTAATGGAAACTCAAGGCATCATGTTAGGGGGGGTGAATCTTAACCACAGTTAAAGTGTGTCAAAATGGACAGTGGCCACCTCATGGCGGGGGATGATAACCGGATTTGGATTTGGATTTGGATTTGGAATCGGTTTTCTTGGAAGCATCAAATAAGCATAAAGCATGTCGGTTATCCGTACATATAAACCAAATCGAAAACCTTCACAACCATCTCCCTCTCAAATTCCCATCGTTCGCTCCCAACTCGAAAACCTTGGTTTCCCTTTCTCTAACCCTGAATTTCTTATAGATTCTCCATGTTCTTCGATTCAGATATTCAGATATGCCATATCAAATCTATCGACTTCTACAGATTGAACGATGGAACTCTCCATATTCTGAAAACGGTTTTGGTTTCGAAAGATGTGAAATTCGTTTCCGGAAACACGATCTGGATTGAGAGTCTATGAGATGAGATCTGAGTCCGTCTGTATGAGTCATGAAATTGCAGAGAAAACTGTTGAACAGAAGCGTTCCATATCCTCGAATTCTTAGTTCCCGCTTTGGATCGTGCAGGCGATGTCGAGGCATGTCTCCTTTCTTCCCTGATTTTTTACAGGGTTCTAACAACCCTTCATGTTTAACATGGAAAATCTGTTTTCGAAGTACAAGTTCCATCTACTTAAATGAGTTATTCAGCCTGGTCTATACAGAAATATAACTGATTTCTCAACGCATATTCGGTCGCTTCTAAGCGGTTTAGGTTTTGAAACGAAGCGCCCCATATTACCAATGCGAACCTAGAATTTATCTGTTGATTAATCTTGATATACAGTATTAACAGTTTACCGATCAAAAAAAGAATTAGCTAATGTCGACTGGTTTGATCAATTTGCCAAGATCGGATGGACTGGTTTGACCAAAATTAGCTAGCTTATGAAAATTGTAGTTAGGGAAGAGGTAGATGATCACTCCAATTTTGTTTATAGATGCGTATCAGTGTGTTTGTCCGTATTAAAAGAGTTCTTTGGTGTAAGATGGCATTTTTCTTGGCATTATACATTCCCACTAGTACATTTTAATTTTACCTGCTGGGGATAGTGAGTGCTTTCAATATCCAGAAATGGCATTTGTTCTCAGTGTATTGGGCATATAATCAGGGAGCTAGGCAGTCTCCTAGATTACATATGTTATGACCCTTGTACTCATTGTTGTTTTCACCACTTGACTTAGTAAGGATTGTCTATTATTTTTAGGTCGATTCATCAAATAAATAGATCTCATGAACTTGCTTCAAACTCAGAAATCATAGAAGACTTATTCCTTAGTACCCATTAATCTATAGAGGTTTTGGCAAGGGCAGGGCAGGATTTTCCTGTAGAGGGAAGCAAAGGTTGATTGAAAATGTTAGTAATTATTGATGAATTTGTGGAGAATGATTAGGTGGGTACAAAATATTATGGGTCTAGGGGGATTGCGGGTTCGGGGGCATAGGCCCCCATTTTTTTTTACAACTAAGTTCGTGGGCCATTTCATCCTTATGTTTCATACATACCCTAAGGTATTCTCTCTCCTTGTTTACGGGGGACAACTATCCCCTTGCCCCATGGTTATCCCCTATTAAGTAATTAAATAACATTAGTATAATAGATGCATTTTGTTTTCAAAAGGTCAGGGGGACAGTTGCACCCTTGCCCCATGGATATGCCCTATTAAATAATTAACCAACACAATATATATTTTCCAAAAGTTCAGGGAGCAGCTGCCTCCTTGTCCCATTTTTTTGATCGATAGCTGCCTCCTTGGCCCATGACCATGCTTTTATAAATAATTAAACGTATCTTTTTTCAAAAGTCCAAGGGTGCAGCTGCCCCCTGGCTATGCCCTATAAAGTTTTTTCTTTCAAAAGTTCCCGGGAGGGCACGTGCCCCCCCCCCCCCTTCCCCCAGGCTCCGACCCTGGATTTTGGATACAGTATTGTCTCTGTTTATGTTATCATTTGTCCGTGCATTTATTTATTTATATATGAATTGCAAATTATCAGGAATCTGTCAATATATGGCATCAAAATATGAACCCTGCTTATTGACTTAAATTGACTTAAAATTTGTACTCACTGTTTCCAGAGTAGCTTGGTTTTGCAGGAGCTCAAGTCTACGAGTTATCAGTGGCTTCAAGTTTCAAGTGAGGAATGCATAACTTTCGCTGTGGATTTCCTAGTGATGAGTTTTATCCTATTGCAGTAAAGATAAAAAAATTTCTGTTGCGGTAAGAAAAGGTTATCAGTTGAGAACATATAGTTCTTTTTCATGTTCAAACACAGATGCTTGTATCCTAGGTGTTTATTCAGGAATGAAGACATACTCCAATAACTTCAGAAGTTAATTAATATATCAGTAATCATTGCCAACTAGAATTAATATATCAGTAATCATTGCCAACTAGACTTCTGGAAGTTATAGGGGTGTCTGCCTGATAAGGTGGTTAATGAAAGTTTCGAACTATAAAAATGGAGAGTATATTTAAATTAAAGAGTTTTTGGGGCTAGTTGACCTTCATAGCAAGTACATTTTAACAAAATATCTGCACCCTCCCTAAAGCTAACATAAAACTAGCTAATTCCATTGGTGATTCTATTATGCTCATTGTTTGCATACTTCCCCATTTCTTCTGCAGTGATTTGGTGGGAACATCTAGTGATTTCCCCATCTTATTCCTTGTTTCGGAATCTTTACATTAGAAAATTATGTTGTGCATAGGGTTTATGGACAACGGGAATGTTCTTCAGTTGTCTTTTCATACGGAATCAACTAAATGTGCCCATGCATGCGGATATAAAGTTCTCTGTCCAGGTTATGGTTTTGAAATCTCCACTAACTAGCTTTGGTGTTTTGTAGCGCATTCTGGTAGCTTCATATCATCACTATTTTTAATACCAATAACTTTGTAACCTGTTGACTTACTTATGTCAAATTTTTGCCTTAGATTCTAAAATCAAGTTGTCTTTCAAATTTAAATCTAGGGTATATTTTTTCATTTTTATTCTGCTTTTGAATTGTATGGTACAGTCTTTAAATCTTCTAATTCAATATCAGGGTGAAATTGGGCTTGTGCACTCTTCTTATCTTCACCTTTATTTTCAACCTTTTCTTTTGTAGGGGTTTGAGAATATGGTTTATTGTAGATCCCAAACCAGATATCTTCTTCGAAAATACGCAAATTGTCGCAAAAAAAAAAACCAAGAAACTCAAGGATGTTGCTTTGACATTAGTTGCTTCACATTCTGGTATGTCTCATCTCTAGTTTTCCGTTTTAGTCTTATACAAAACTCATGTCATAATAAAATATCCATTTACACAGACGGTAATCCTTACCAGATATCCTTGTACAGTAAGTTATAGCATTAATTTAGACCCCATTATGCTGGATGTATTTGATGACTGTTCTTTTCTTCACCCCATGTTATTTTTTGGTGATAACAAAAATTTTCCTGGTAGGGATTCCACTCAGTCTTAACCAGAGTTGGGTTCATCTCTGTCTCTGTTGTGTTTCCCCAATGTTTATGGCCGGACTTGTCCTATTGTCATATTGGAATAAAATGACCAGACGATGTAATAAGAGACTTGATTACTTCTTGGACCATGGACTAATCATAATTTGTTAGAACACAACATAGTATGCTTGAAGGAATCTTTCTTACACTCTTATGCTTGGGAAAACCTGATCTGCTTGTTAAACCTGGTTGGATCAGGATTATGAGGCAGCCATATGTTGTGCATGTCAAGACTTCCAAATACAAGGAATTACTTGGGTCAGAACGACCACACGTCCAGCCTCCTTCCCAACCTAACTCTCCTTAGTGCACATTCAGAATTATCAGAAATCAGTACCCACATTAGTGGGTCCCACCTAGGTGATCTTCCAGGCTGGAAGTCCGCCTGACCTGATCCATCCATCCAATGCATATACTTGTTCATAGTTCCACAATGCTAATTTTTGTTCTCTGATCATCTAGAAGAATGCATATCAGTAAAGGTCAACTCCTGGCGTAAGGGATCTCCTAGTCAGGATCCATTTGGTGGTGGGTCCCCAGTCCCAACCCTATCATGTGCGTCAGGTTTATGGCACAGTTAGGACAGTTTTGTGAACCTTATTTGATTAAGTTCATTTAGCGTATTGTCATTTTAGACCTTATTGTAATGCTTTTACTGATACATTGACATTTAGATGTTCAGTCTTTCGGGCATGCATTAGATTAGACGTCACAATTGCTAGATGTTAGCTCTTGTCATTCAGGCTATTGCTATCCATGTTTTATACATCTGTATATCCACTTTTGAATGAGAGAGAACACCAAAGCAAGACTGCTTTGGAACATCAAACTTATAATGCTAAATAAACACACCTGCATAAATAAAATCACCTAAATAAACACACTTTTGTGCAAGCATTGTTGGCAAACTGAACAAGTTGAACTTATATTTTTTTTTGGAAGGTAAGGATTAGGCAGACCCCGGCCAAATATATTAGAAGGGGGAAAAGAAGATTACAGTCTAAAATACATTTTCCCCAAGCTATCGTCAAAGAGAATAGTAATAATCTCTAGGGGAAGCGCATCAGGAGAGAACAAAAATCTTTCATTGGGGTTATAACGTTTAGAAATATACAATGAAGTATTCTGGATTTTATTTTTGATAGTTGAAAATCCATTAACAACACTAAGAACTTTAGAAAACTAACTACAAAGACTATACAATGAAGTATTCTGGATTTAAGAAGCTCCTTTCCATGGTAAGAGGGATGCTGTCTCCATTAAATGCTCCCTTTGTTTTGATGTAAAATAGGGGAAAACAAATGAAATTCATGGAAAATGTCAATTGTCTTAAAGAAAATACACACGAAAAATGACATTTTCCATGGAATTCTTTTGTTTTCCTCTATTTTACATCAAAACAAACAGAGCAAAAGGTCTAGTTTATGCTTTATTATCTCTTGGTGGATAGTGTAGTGAAGATTCTCTTTTTCAAATAGAACTTCTAGGCCAGATGCTGTTATTTGATCATTTGATATATATTTTTTGGTGCGGGGGTTGGAAAATCAGTTCAGGCGCAGATGTCAGATTTCTTTAAAAAAGAAAACAATCAAGCAGAGGTGTGGTTCATATTCCACCAGAACACAATGAACAGTTCTTTGTGCAGAGATGGAATTAAGAAGTGGAATATGCCAAATTGCATGAAAATCAAATCCTGCAGTGGAGTAACAGCAAATCTTAGGCCAGCTTAATCCCACATGGCATTTGTTTCATGAGCTTGCTTGTTTTAGGCTAAACATATATAGCATCTTAGCTCTCAAGATGTTAGTGCTGTAGCGTTGGAATGCCAGGTCTCATGTCAACTTTAGGTTTTTTTGATGACTCGCAACTCACGCACACAAGTACCAGGACACATGCACACACCCGGTAGCATGAGACTAAACCCACTGCCTTTGGCTCCACGCCACCTCCAAAAGTCAGGTACCATTTTGCGAGGAAAGGCAGTGGGTTTAGCCTCATGCTACTGGTTGTGTGCGTGTGTCCTGTCCTGGTACCTGTGTGCGTGAGTTGCGAGTTATCAAAAAAAAAAAGGGCTACATTTAGACCAGACTAGTTCAACCCTGATTCTACTTTTTATTATAGACGTAGCAACAAAAGCCTAGCATTTTCCCCGGTTTGAAATTTTTGGCAGACCCCAGACCAAATCCTTAAGGACCCAGCTCATTCTATTTACAATTGACACGTGTCACACTCACAGCTTGGCCTCGTGCCCGGTCGAGCCATTTGAACCGGGATGACTTTGCCATTTCACCCCCCATGCTAGCGAGATTGCCAATGTCAACAACCAATTTTAATCACCACCGTCTCAGGATAGAAAACCATGCATCTCGAAAATGAATCTTTCTCCCCCACCAAGCGCATTCAATGTTTACATTGGAGCTCGCATGTTTTTCCCTTTAAGACGGTGAAAGATGTCTGTTTTTTCTTCTAATTTATTATCTTAAAAATTAGAAAAAGAACAGTACCACACAACAAGGTTCTCACCCGTTAACACGGTCTCTCCTTCCTAGAGCTTAGGGGTTTGAAACTTGATAGTACGCGTTTAATGAGGTAATACACTAATAAAAATTCAACGCTCAGACCCCATTTTTTAATTACAGTCTAAAGAGAAATCATAACTTGGTTTCTAAGACATGTATATAAAAACTTTATAAATAACTAGGAAAAGAGAGCTGTTTTCCTTGGAAGATAGGATGAGAAGCTTGGAATCATGTGGAGGGCATTAAATGCAAGAGAGAGTGGGAATAGGACTTAGGGTTTCTACAACTCCTACTGTTTCATATTTAATCTCCCTCAAAATGAGTTTCATTTTAATAATCCTTAGGCCTTAGTTTTGATGTCGGATCTCATTAAGTGGTTCTCATTAATTTCTTGGTGGGTTGTGTTTTTTAAGATTATTGTTATTAAAATCCTTATGGGTTAGCTTGAATAATATCTTACACTATTTTAATTAAGTAGAGGCGGGAGATGAGGATTTGGGGTTTGGCTGCATTAGAGATCCATTGATGCAACAGTGTCATGGACATGACTGAGCTATGCTACATGAGGAAATAAGATTAGCGATTCGAATGTAGCTTTATGCTCTAAAAACCGAGTAGATAAATTGTCAGATGTAGAAACAAAGACGAAATTATATGGAAAATTATAAATGTATCTGTTGAAATTGTTGCTATTGCTTAATTATCAACAATTATTTCGATTGAAGTTGAAAAAATTGAGGTTTTACTTAGATTTATACAAAATTATAATGACAATGTAAATTCCTTTGATCAAAGATTGCTATTTCATAATGAGAAAAAAACCAACTATCACTTGCAAGTTAAACTATTTTTTCTAAAGAATTATTTTCATTTATCTATCTAATTTCCCAAAAAAAAATTGTGATTGTTCATAATAGTCCAATAAAAACCACCATCTTTAGTAGTTTTTGACAGCAATGATGATCGTTACCAAGGTTCACGGGTTCATTGCAGACTGATTACGGCAACAAACTACATAAGTAAAGATGTTTTCTCTAAGTTCACATAATTTTAACAAAATTCATCTAGCCTATAGTATCCTATAAAATTCACTACGTACCATTAGTATTATGATAACTATACTTGTTACAAAGGTTCATGGGTTTGGCCCAGCTAACCTACCGACAAAAAATATTGGACGATACATTCTCAATAATTTATCTAGAAAATTGAATTTGTTCGTGATATTGTGACAAAACTAGCATCGATAATGATCGATGAAAGTTCACGGGTTCTGTCTGGTTCAATTGTCAGAAAATAAGAAAAAATTAACAAATCTACTGGTATTGCTAATCCTATCTTAGCTTAGAATTTCGTTGATACGGAGGATCTAAATTTCAGCTTGTTTAATCATAGCTTTCCAACCACAAAAGAGAAGAATCAAAAGACAGCATTTTCCTTTCATGAAATATCTCTCTGTTTGTGTGGTTAATATGACTACATGGGCCTTGGATTGTCTCTGGCGAAGCCAGAGAGGCCTCGTCTCCGGCAACCACAAATCAGTGGACAAGTGGTGGAGAAGTCAAAATCACGGGTCATGATTTTGACTTCTCCACACACAATGAGACATGTGGCGATAAGTGAGAAAAAGGGAAAGAGATCAAGTGGGGAGAAGTCAAAATCATGGGGAGAAAATGAAATGACTTCTCTCCTTTTTATCACCACATGCCATCTATTGTGTGGTCGCCCGAGACCATTTTCTGGCTTCACCAGAGAGCTACATGTTACAATAATTTTAAAAAAAAGACTGCATGCCCTCCATGTACGCATGTGGGCATGTGTGTTATGTTACATGTTTGTATGGGTGGGTCAGTTGGTGCGTGTGTCGGTACATACGGAAAATACACATGATTCCCATTTTGCCCCTTCAAATGCACGTCCTTGAAAGTAGAAAGAGCAAAGCCAGTCATAATCTAATAAGGACTGATATGGAAAAAGGTGGAGTGAGCAAACAGCAACTACAGAGGTGGGTCAGTAAGGGACTACCTACCTATTAAAAATACCCGTCACCTATCTTTAACAACCATCTGGTTTGATCACAAATGGTATTGTGCATCGAAGCATCAAACTCGGTGTAATTCGCACTATCTGATCATTCCCCTAAATCCAAATATTATTGGTAATATGGGGAATGATTGGCATTCATCGATGATTAAGGCGAGAGAGAGAGAGTGAGTGTGTGTCTGTGTTTTAGATCATAGATGTGTGTTGACGTGAATGTCTGGTAACAAACATTCACGTCGAGCCCTTCTCTCTCGGTCCGGGTTAGGGTTTGGCATCGTTTCCAACTATGTCTCTCAACCCTTACCCTAATTACTTTCTCTTTCTCTCTCTACATAGAACAACGAAGAAGAGTCAATGGGAAACGTGTAAGTAGAACAAGTACATGGATGATGCCAACCAATCACGCGCCTTGGCAGCGGTCAACCCTCGCCCCTGGTTTTTCACAAACCAAATTACTAATGTACCCTTAACACAAATAAACGACTTTCCAGTATTATTAGGAGGGTGAAACTGTAAAATTTTGTTTAAACTGTTTATGCCGTGTTTGTCCAGAAGAATGCTTAAGCTGTTAAGCATACTCTCAGAAGTCACTAGTCATCAGAAGAATGCTTAAGCTGCTAAGCATACTCTCAGAAGTCACTAGAATCCGGATGATGACAGTCACAAAGCCTCCGTTTTACTCTGGTTAAAAACTTTTAATTTTTAGGATTAATTTTTTTTTCTTGAAAACTAAGGTTAAATTGTTGAACCTCAAGAATTAGTGAATAATTTTAATCGGGTGTTAAAAGGGACATGTGTTGACTTGTGGATGCGAGGATTGAATATGATCCCATTTCCTCTTACAATCTCTACTCTCAATTTTTTTTAGATAATAAAACACAATTGAATTTGTATTAGCCTTAATACTCTTCTCATTTAAGTTACTAAATAGAGTTTAAATATGAGCGTAACTTCCCTTTAAAGCGTGTTGACGAAGCTTCCCTTTTCACTTGAAAAATGGGTGGCAATTTTGTAATTATAAAAAATAATGCTACAAAACTATTAGTCTCTTCTCTCATAATTACATAATTGCCACCTGATTTGCTTTGAAAAGGGAACTCCATCCTTTGAAGCAGAGCTGCCGCTCTTATATAAACTTTTAGTATTATTAATTAATTATTGTAATTTTAATTATTCATTTATGTGATCTATTTTTTTTACACTAAAGGCTCCCACGCCCTTAAACTATTATAAATACGCACTACCATCTCATTCTCTTAAAGTCTAAGCTTGTGTTCTAGTCATCTTCCTTGCTTAGACAGCACAACCCATATCCTTCTCTTTCCTCTCTCCCTTCGTCTTCCTTCATCAAGCATAGCTCTCCTTTCCTTCTTGGGTGATTTTAAATCGAGATGGGGGGAAATTCACCTTGCGCTTCCTGCAAGTTGTTGCGACGTCGCTGCGCCAAGGACTGCATCTTTGCTCCTTACTTCCCTTCTGATGATCCCCATAAGTTTGCCATAGTTCATAAGGTCTTTGGTGCTAGCAATATCAGCAAAATGTTACAGGTCTCTCTCTCTCTCTCTCTCTCTAAATCTATCAATCTGTTATCTCTATATCTATGTATATGTTTATGTTCTGGTATATGTTTATGTTCTGGTGCATGTTTTCCATATGGGGAGCGAGAGCATCCCCCAAATCCTCCAAGGGTCTGTTCTTTTGTTCAAGACTTTCAAAGCTTGGAACTTTGCTAGTCTCAAGGCTTAAGTGCCGGGTTTTGCAAATCTTTTTTTGTTCATTTGACTTGAGTGGAAGATCTAGATATAATACAAATTCTTACTAATATCATGAGACTTCAAGTCCCTCCATTTTTTGTGAGACTTAAAAATCTTTTATTTTGTGGCTTTTAAAGTCTGGTACGGTCCTAAAAATGAACCAAAAAAGACTTGCAAAACCTAGCACACTTAAACCTTGACTTGTTGTAAAGTGCTGAGCTTTATAAGTCACAGAAGGGACCGTTATAAAACACTACCATGATATTGTATTCACATTCATCGGCTCGATAATTGCAATAGTATTTTTGGGTTATTAACGTTTTTTTATAATTTGTCTCACAGGAGCTTCCGATTCAAGAAAGATGCGATGCGGTGAGCAGCTTGGTCTATGAAGCGAATGCTAGAGTGCGAGACCCTGTTTATGGATGTGTTGGGGCTATCTCTTACCTACAAAACCAGGTCTCTCAACTACAAATGCAGCTTGCTGTGGCTCAAACAGAGATCCTTTGCATCCAGATGCAGCAAGAGCCCGCTTTACCAACTCAACAGATAGACCCAGATGAGAAATCGCTACTTCTCCACAGTAACTTCAATAACCTTCCACAATACCTCAACTTTGCCTCTTCTAGCAATGTAATTCAAGACCCTCTAAAGAGAGAATCTCTTTGGACATGACATTATTTTCTAATGAAATGGTGAAATGTTGTACTCCTTCCTACTCATGATTACTGCACTCATTTCATTTGTGTGTGGTGAGAGAGAGATTAGTTCTTCTTAGCAGCAAAATATGGCAGATAATTAAAACATAAACTTTGGTTGAAGAGCAAATAAGAGCAACCAAAACTATACCTTATGATAGAGGTAATTTGGATATTACAATACAAATGAAGAATATTTCTATCGATTAATTAAGACTATTTCCAAACTACCCCTCCTGTGGCATATTTTTTGGATTGCTCCGGTATCCTTTTCAACCATAGCTTCTGTTCATAGTTAATCTTAAAATATAACTGATTTCGTACTAACCCACTCTCTCCTATTGCACCCTCTTTTTTCTTTGTTTTTTTAAAAGAAAAAAGAGAGATAATGTAGTGAAGCTCACAACGGCCCGACAAAACATTCTTGTCTTCTTTTCTCACGCGAAAAGGATAGAGTGCAATAGGGGGAGAGTGAGGCTAGCACTCCCCTACATAATAAAGAGACACTAGGGCTTGTCAACCCTAGCATGTGAGATGAGTAAATTAGGGTTTTGTAAGTAACTTGTTAATCAAACAAAGCTTCTCTTAGTTTATTAACGCGTGGATTGATCGGTGTCTCTCTCTCGATATGAAACATCTCAAACATGTATTCTAGTAATTCGGTGGTGTGTTCACGTGGTGTGGGGGCACCGCAAGGAAGTGCTCCGTTCGTGGGAATAATACAAAATCCCATATTATTATTGATTTTAAGTTTTTGGTGTGGAATCCACTGATCCATACATTTATGTGTGGAATCAATGTATTGTGTTAACAAAGGCAACTCCTGACTTAAAGATTCCTCATTAGCCTTGTTTAATTTGGAAGCATTTCCTAAGTCAAACTTAAAGGCTCTCTCTCTCTCTCTCTTTTTATATATATATATATATATATATAAATAAACTGTAGCTAGGAATATGCTGTGTATTAATGAAACCCTAAGTTTATTAATGAATAGTACTTCACAATCAGTTGAGGAGTACTTGCCTGGCACACTCAGAGAAGCTGTGGTCAACCTTCGATGGGTTTCTGTAAGGAGATCGTCTACATGAATCAACCTGGTTGAATGATCACCTTACTTAGTAGGTGCACCCCATTACACATTACTGTGATTAAAGGCCTTCAACGTACACTTCATCGATGCTTGTACTCCTCTTCATTATATGCCGCTGCAGCTTTTGGGGCATGTTCATATGTTTGCAGAGTGTGCTTGCTAAGTACTGCAAATGCGCGTGTTAATTCATGCACCACGCGATGGGTCACAACGGAACAATAATTTTTAGGTAAGGGAGGGTGTCCCAATTCCTTTGAGCTAAGGATTAGTCCCTTCGGGTATCGGCACTGACCCACTCAGAATTTTCCATATGGATGGATACCAGCAGGGGTGGAGCTAGGATTCTCTTGCAGGGGCTAACAATGGGGGTTCGGGGGCTACGGCCCTGAAAAAAAAATTAAGGGTCAAGTTCATGGGTCATCACGTCTATTTGTATCCGTTTGTAAGGAATATTTTTTTTTTTTTTAGAAAGGAGGGCTAGAGCACCCCCTTTCTAGGCCCTGCCCCTACTCCAGACTACGCCCTAGTAGGGCAATAGGAAAAAAAAAATTTTGACTAAAATTTCGGGGGGATGTGGGCTTGGCCCCATGTGGCTCCGCCCCTGGATACCAGGGTAACTTGAGGAGTGGGAATTGAACACACGACCACAGGAGCAACCCCGGACGCTAGCCAATTGCACCAACCCCTGGTGGGTGGGGCAATTTTTAGTATGGATCTAAGCTAGAAATTTACTCGGATTAGTTTATAAACCTTCCATATGGAGATTGGTGAGAGTCAATGAAGTTGAAAATAGTTAACAAACTAGGAACCTGTCTTTTGAGGGATCCACGATGATGCTTCCAAGGGAAAGATTGCTTAGTTCAAATACCAATCCCTCTTTTGCTTGTCTTCTTCTCTTTCCTAAGCTTTTAAACTAAATTAAATTCAAGATTTCGCTTCAACATAAAGATACCGAATTAAGTTCTTAATGGCCGTTGCTCATTTATTTATGTAAATTTCTTCACTTAGATTGTTCATCAAACTAATGGGTAGTAGGAATATTCAAGATTTATCTACTACAGCTTTCAATATTGTCAACCCAAATAGCAAAAAAAGATAGGGTAGAAATTGTATCGGTGGTCAATTTTTTCTTTTGATTAGTAAGTTGGGATCAAAGCGGGGACAATGAAGAATTTCAGGGAATTAAGGTGCAGGATCATGCCGACAGTGCCTTTCTTTCCACCTCCCATGCTTTGAAAACTCATTCTAATGCTTACTTGGTGAACCCCTACTTTCGTTTGACTTGGAGGTAAGTACTTCAAGTTTCAATGGAGATGATAGAATGTCGGCAGGAGGCAATGTATTCCCAAGAATATATTCTAAATTCTCTCCTACTCTTTACATCCTTCTCATCAAGAAAAGGAAACAAAGAAGATCCTTCGTTTTCAAACAGAAAAAAGGCGTGAACCATTAATAGATCCTTATGTGATAAATAAAATAAAAACGTCAAATACCTTTTGAATGGGGAGTCTGCAAAAAATTATTTTCACTTTACCAAATTAAGATTATTAAGAGTGATTAGTGCTTAACATGTTGATACTAGCTAATACTTTCCTTTTAAACATTTGAAGTTTTGAAATTTGTAGTAATCATTGGAAATAAGAAATAAGCAAGAGTATCGGATCCCTTATGCTATTGCCCAAAAGTCCAATCACAAGTACATCATAACAGTGTTGCTCATGTGGTGCCATGTCCTTGGCTTTTGGGCAACAACTAGTGTTGTTGCTTATTCTTATATATCCTCCCATTATCCCTAGAATATGGAAGATGGAGAGTGCTAACTCGGCTCTCTCCTTATTGTACTATCTATTTTCAGGCAAGAATAGGAGGATTTTGTGTCAAATCTTTGTGAGCCCCACCGTAAAATCTTGTACAAAGGAGAGATTCTATAGGGAGAGTGAGGGTAGCAAAACCCTACTATGGATTTGTGAACAACTCCCAAAAATCGAAATTCTTGATCAATGGACCATAATTTGTAGAGCCAAGTAAGTTTTGGTGCCATGGGCATGGGTGTGACCCCCCTTTTGAATATTTGGCTTGAATTGGAGGCTTACTAGGAGCACCGATCGATTGGTTAGGGTAGTGTCGATCGATCGGTGGCGCGTAATGGAAATTGCTTGGACAGCTGATCGATCGCTTAGGTGGCGCCGATCAATCGACCTAAGCGGGATTAGTCCGGATTTTGCTTTTGGAAACTCCTAATTCGAGTAAGAGTGTTTCTATTTTCTAGGGTTAGTTTTGAGTTTAGGCTTGTAAATAGAGGATTATGGGTTTAGGGTTTGCATCGCGATGGTCATGGTTATAGGAATGTGAGTTCAGGGCTCTCGGGGAGAGCGAGTTTACTCTCGAGGAGAGCCCTAATTGTTCTCATGGGGAGTGAGAGATAATAGAAAGAATTTAAGTATACTAGGGCTTGAGAAAAATGTTGAAAGAATGATAGATAGGGATTGTTCTTGGGGTTCATTGAGAAGATGACTTGAGTGGATTGTATAAGGGGCTCTGAGCTTGGGTTGAGATTTAATCTGAGAGAAGAGTGATGTATCTTGTACTAGGTTTCTCAAGGTTTTTATGAATAAAGAAGAAACAATCGGATCTTGACCCGTTGACGTATAAAGGTTATTGTTGAACCACGTATATCTCTTGTGTTTTCTTTTGGTGTGTGTATGTTATTGATTTATTCTTTTTCGTCGGGTGTTATTTTGTTATTTGCCCAACACCCCCCTCCCTCCCTCCCTAAATTTCGGTCATAGTATAATAAACTAATGGTCTATAAACATCATACATTGTTAACCAAAACAAAAACATCAAACACTGGCTCACAAGACTACGAGGGACGGAGCTTGGGGCGAGGGGGGACCATGGCCCTCCCAATTTTTTTTATTTTTTAATATTTATAGTATTGAAAAAATGATTTTTAATTTTTACTCTCATCTAGGAGCCCCCAAACTAACTCTAGTTAGTTGACTATGTGAAAGTTTGTCCTTTTGAAAGAAATTGTAATTTTTTTATATGTATAATATAAAAATTAAAAATATAATTAATTTTATTTGAAATAGTAATTAGTTATATTTAGAGCGGTGATTAGTGGACCACTCATTCAGCTAGATATTCGAATGCCAGTCCACGCCTCCATTTTAACACTTTTTATGCTTAATTAAATTAAGGTTAATAATTTTTTAAAACCAATATCGGATAGATGAATCCTATGGTGAGTGAACCTTAACCACAATTGATAGGTGTTAAGATGAGGCCATGGACCAATGAGGACGAGCATTCAGCCATATTGATGCAAGTCAAATTAGCAAAATGGGGATTACCTTAAAAAAATAAAATTATCATAATGTGTGTCTAGAAAATATAAGAACTTGGTAGATAAAAAGACATCCAAAAGAGTTTTTAGGTAAATGAAGAGTCTTAATCTAAATGGTTCTATCTAGAGTTGTCTAAAGGATTCCATGAGATCTTTAAATATCGGTGTAGCCAAGCCATCAGGAGAAGTAATGAAGTTAGCTTTTTGAGTTTTTTTATTCCTTCTCTCGCCCAGAATTTGAATCATCCATAGTGGAGAAGTAATGAAGTTAGCTTTTTGAGTGGAGAAGTAATGAAGTTAGCTTTTTGAGTTTTTTTATTCCTTCTCTCCCCCAGGATTTGAATCTTACATAGCCAAATGCATAATTCGTTATCTATTTTTCTTTTATTTATATAGGGAAATGGATAGGATCGGCTTAGAAGCTGACGGTGAACTCATTGGTCCACGCCCCTTTTTTACCACCAATCAATTGTGGTTAAGATTCACTCACCCTTAGGGTAAAGTAATCTAGAGAAAAATAAAACAAAATTAATAATTTTAATTTAATTAAATTTAATCATAATTAAAAAGGTGTTAAAAAGGACACGGGGACACTGCAGACAGCTTAATATAATGGCTTATTGGACTTTTATTAGAATGTAACGTTACCAATTACACTGACTGAGTGACCCATGTATACCGCATCATTATTAACAGTTGGAGTCAAATCTTCTACGGTGATAACCGGATTTGGGGGTGCCAATTCTCTCCTTTGACACCCCTTAACCGTGGGTAAGATTCACTCACCCCTAGGGTTCATCCATCCATCCTTGTTTTTTTTTTTCAATATTAATTTTTAAAAAAAAATTAAAAAACTGTTTTTAGAGTTTTTTTAATATTAAAAACAGTTTTTTTAATTTTTAAAAAAGAATTAATATATTTAAAAAAAAAAAACTAAGGATAGGTGGATGAACCTTACCCATGGTTAAGGGGTGGCAAAGGAGACACGTGGCGACCTCTAGGGGTGATAACCGGATTTGCCAATTCCGACTGTAGATGATTTGGCTCCTTAACGGTTTCGTAGTTATTTTACGCGGGGAGCCCAATCATCTCATGTGGGAGAACCGTAGGGGTGGGTGAACCTTACCCACGGGGAATTGGTGTCAAAGGAGACACGTGGCGACCTCTAGGGGTGATAACCGGATTTGCCAAATCCGGTTATCACCGGAGATTCTTTGACTCCTTTACGCGGAGCTTCTCATCATATATTCACGTAGAGAGGGTTCGTAATCGTAACTTCACATGTTTATCATGCTCTTTTAATTTGATCACGTGCTCTTGGATTCATTATTTATAGACTTATAGTTGTTTCATGCTTGTCCCGATTCACAAGCACTTTCAAATAGCTGCATGGTCCCACTCCTTTTCTCCAAGCTGGCTGTTTCAGCCAATTACGTGAAAGTAGGAGATGAACCAACCAATAGTAAAAGGATAAGGTGCCACGTTGGAAAAATACCCATTACCTCTCTTCATCTCTTTTATTCAAACAGCTAAGGTCCCATGCACACATTAATGTAGAGAGAGGAAGAGAGAGAGATGGGAAAATTCAGTTCTTTCTTAAGAAGCCCAAAGAAGGAGGAACAACAGGTTCCAGATACCATTTTCGCTGAATTGTCTGGAATCAAAGACGTTTACGCGACGAGGAACGCCGGGAATGAGATCCATATCATGGATGAATTGGAGGGGATTTGGGGGATTGAAGATGATCAAGAGAAGTTTGCAGGGGAGAGCATGAGGAGTAATCTCGATTGGAATTTCATGGAGTGGGAAGGATTCCCCATTGAAGAAGCTGATGGGCAGCTCAAAGAAGAAGAAGAGAAAAGGGGGAAGAACACAAGCAAGTTCTTAGAAGAAGAAGGCCATTACACCAAGGTTATAAAAAGAGAAAGCCCTGGGTTCTGGGATCATGAGGATCATGAGAACAGCATATCATCATTGAATTTGAATTTGAACTATCAAGACGTCTTGAATGCATGGTCGGATCGAGGGTCGCTTTGGGCCGATCATTGCTCTCTTTCGATGCCAAACAACAGCTTTGTCCGTACTCATGATTTAACTTCGTTATTATTTAACTTTTGAAGAACATGGATCATTTTTGTTACATGCATTAACAAAATGCATGCCATTTGGTTGTGGTATTTTATTGCTAATATTTGTTTTGAATAATTCACAGATGGGAGAGGTGCCTGTGATGGAAGAAGAGAGAACAAGAAGGGAAGCAAGTGTTCTCAGATACAAGGAGAAGCGACAGAGTAGATTGTTCTCTAAAAAGATCAGATATCAAGTTCGCAAACTTAATGCAGATAAAAGACCCAGACTCAAGGTTCTTCTTCTTCTCTCTTTTTCGTTTTAATTAAAATTTTAATTTGTATTTGGTAACAGGGTCGATTTGTAAGTAAAGATAGTTCTTTCTCTCCCTACTAATCATCTCATTTTTAATTAAAATTTTAATTTGTGTTTGGTCACAGGGTCGATTTGTAAGTAAAGATAGTTCTTTCTCTCCCTACTAATCATCTCATTTTAATTAACATTTTTATTTGTGTTTGGTTACAGGGTCGATTTGTAAAGAGAGTTCCTGACAAGATATTTAGATGATCTTGAAATATCTCAAAAGATCATCCCTGTATATATAAATATTTTTTTTTCTTGTATTATGCTTTGTGATTGTCTCAATGAGAAATATCTCTTCCTAAAAAAAAAAAAAAAAAAGAGAGATAGAGAAATATCTCAACTTTTTGGCACTTTTCATGGGGCCGGTCATGTTTCATTCATACATAATACACTTACATGTCCCAGCGGCTCAATCCGACTAGTCTCAGCCATCGAACGATCAGTCTTTAACCAAATTAGTGGGCCATACATGTAGTATAGTATAGTTGGGCCCATTGATGACGGTCTTCATACTTTTGTATGCTTTTCATGGTATGGGCCTTTTTGTTGTCTAGACTGAAAAAGTTTTGGTGGAAGTGCAGAACTCCCTATGATTGTAATTATAGCAAAAATATAATTACGAAAATGCCCCTCAATTTCTTAATAATTACAAGCCTGCCATTGTAAGCCGTAAGCAGTAAAAAACATGAAATCCGTGCCACTACTCACATGTGATGTAACCCAAAATTAAAGTTGGTAATATGATATAATAGTCAAATGCAAATGCCAAAGAGAATAGTGTATTTGATCAAATGATTAGGATCATTTGGTTCACAATTATGATCCAAAGTATATCCAAGATGTGGATGATCTTGATTGTGTTGTAGTACTCATTCCAATTGTTTGTGATTTACATATACAATCGAAAGAATAATGACTCAAAAGTTATGAATTTTGATAGAATCGAAGGACAACGTATTCATGTTGCCAAACCCAAATAAATAAGATAAATTGTGAATGATGACTATCTTTGAGCGTAGTTGTTAACTTCACCCAACACTGATACTAACCAAAATGTAGAAAAAACATAAAAAACAATTATCTTAAGAGAGTATTACATCTCAACGTCTTTTTGGTTGGATAGATATTTTTTTCCTGGGGAATCCTATTGGGTTGATATTTTGTTTTCCATTTCATGTGTCCTTTTCCAAGTGGTCCAACAAAAGAGAGGAGTGGTAGTGGGCGACTATCAGCTGATGGCTCGGAACTTTTTGTGGGGCCTGAACAAATGAAGATCGATGGCGATTGCTCTCTCATTCTATGTATATACCATCCTCCAATTCGACCATTCAATGAAATTGAATGAAAGAATCGAAATTTTTACTTTATGTACTTTGTCCCCTTCATAGATCCCATGAGAGTAAAGGTCCAATTTTTTAGGGGGAAAAATATCGGAAAGGACACACGTCAGCTGTAAATATTCACCTCTGGTTTACTGGTAGAAGGTAGAAGTTAGAGGGTGTGATACCCTGACCTGTACTCCGATGATAAAGTAAGTAGATGAAGAAGAAGATGATGAACAGTAAAGCAAGTAGGAGCACTGATAAAATATGTCTATCTTTCGATCCCTGTAGCACTGAAATTCTCGGAGTATTTATAGGTTAACATTTGGTATGGCCATAGATGACCATAGATGCTCATAGATGCCCATAACACGTGTCCTGCACTCATTACCAAATATGTCAGTAAAATCTACCACATGTTGCATCACACGTGAAAGCCTACCATTAGTTCAGTCGGTTGAGTCTGACAGCACACAGAAGTGACCTGCATTAAATACCGAGGCAGTGCTTTCGGCCCACTTGTCAGAACAATCGATCGCCTTCTGCTTATCTCCTCCTGCGAGTTGGTCTCGTTGTTGACTTGAGCTCGAATACGTTGTATATGTCTTAAAATATGACCTGTACATCCTTATCTGAATTACGGCGAGTTCGTTGTTCAATTAACACCGGAAACGTTGTCGAGAATACAACGTTTACGTTGTGCACAAGACAACGGAAACGTTGTCAAAACCACAACGAGAACGTTGTTTCGCAAGACCACGGATACGTCTTAATTTGTACAACGTGAACGGTATGCATCAGATAATGTGTATCCTCCTATTTTAAGCAAGTGACTCAAACATACGTCCACGTGTCACTTTCGTGCACAAAACAACAAAAGCCAGCTCGTTCCCCAACGTTAATTAGTTTTTACGAATTTTATCCCTTACAGTCCACATCCTTTATTGGCTTGACTTGACTCTTCATGATGCACAGGAAAAGTGACCCAAAAGGTGTCCTTACCAGATGATCGACTTGGATCATGTATTTAAAATGTGCATGCATGCCCATCTGCATGCACATACAACCATTTTTATCTTCTCTCTTTACTATCATAATGCGAGAGGCATGCATGGTTTTTTTAAAATTCCTAAACTATTCTTATATAAAAACAAAACATTAATTTAATGCTTTACTTTAATTCTCAAACTACATCGCCTTTGATTTATGTTTTACCTTAATTCTCAAACCAACGCTTGCTAATCTATCTATTTAGAATTTCAGCCAATCGCGAGTTCACTCGGGGAGAGTTCAATCCCAACGTGTTCCACGTGTCTTTTTTAACTCTTATTAATTGTGGTTAACTCCTTTCCCTAGCTCTCACGTGCATCGCACGTGTCACTAGTGAGTTCAATTACACCCATGGGTTAACACGTGTCTTTTTTAACTCTTATTAACTTTGGTTAACTCATTCCCTTCACTCTCACATGCATCGCATGTGCCACTAACGAGTTTAATTGCACCCGCAAGTTAACACGTGTCTCTTTTAACGCTTATTAATTGTGGTTAACTCCTTCCCCTTGCTCTCACGTGCATCGTAATCGCACGTGCCACCTGCGAATATGTATTATTTGGATCTGGTAGAGGTTTGTATATGTTCAACTAGACATCATATATGCTTGCAAGCATGCATCATATGTCACCGTAATTATGTAAATCTGCACACACCCATCCTGATTCCAGCAACTAGTTTAGGATTAGACATAAGAGCTTCCAAAACCTTTGCCTTACAAGTTGGGGCTAACGGCTATTGGTTGAGACTTGAGAGTGGTCCTAAGAGCCAATCTAGTCTTTTGAGATCACTGTTGATGAAAGCATTGGATTATTGGAATGTCAGTTTCACGGGAATGGATTTCGTCTGACCCTTGGTGGATGAAATGCATCTGGCCCTAATCCCACATGTCAAATGAAATGCATCCGGCCCCTGGCCCTGGCCCTAATCCCACTCAAATGAAATGCATCTGGCCCTAATCCCACATGTCAACACGTGTCATGTGTTTAAGATTCATTAACTTTTAGAGTTCAACCATGTAACCTATATTTTTATGATATTTTAAAAAAACTAAACATAGGAGTTAAAAATTTTAACTAAGGTTTGAAAGGACAGTTAAAGGGGCTTGTGAGTAGGCCAAAATGTTTTGGTCTGGCGAGGGCCAAACCAAATCAGATCCCCAATTTCACTGGAAAATGCATTTCCGAGGTGTCTTCTATTAGAAAATATCTTATTGTAATAAAGTGAATGAAATACAATGTATCATTATCAGTGTATCACTTCACAATTAGATAATATCAATTTAAGTTTGAATTTAGGATTTGATTAGATTAAGATTATCTTTAAAAGATCTTTCTACATTATGAGTCTTGAAATATTATTTAAACCCTATTAGGGTTCTTGTAAATGATCTAAGATTATTATTAACTAGCGGGTGACACATGCGATGCAAGCGAGAGCGAGGGGAAGGAGTTAACCCCAATTAGTAGAAATTAAAAGGGACACGTGTTAACCCGCGGGTGTGATTGAACTCTCCCCGAGTTCAATCACGATTGGTTGTGATTGTATTCTTTAAATAGGTAGAAGAGCAAGGGGTAGTTTGGGAATTAAAATATAACATTAAATCAAAGTTTTGTTTTATATGATGGTAGTTTGGGAATTTCAAAAAAACCAGGCTACGCCTCTCGCATTATAATAGTAAATATAAATCAAGTTCTCTTTATGTTATCAGAGCGGACGATCTGGCTGTATTGATTTTTTTTCTTCCATTTCATTATGTGTTTCTGACGGGATTGAAGTTTCTCCATTCTCTTTCTTGTTTTCCTACTAACAAAGTCATCATATATGTTAGCATGGTTGATCTAGGTTTTTTTTTTTTTTTTAATCCTCTTTGATGTCTAGCGTAATAGTGTATCTCCTTTTATTTTATTGAAGACCTCTCTAACAAGAGTTTTTCTTCACATTACAAATCATTCTTCCGGTGCTTTAGGGAGACAATCATGACAACTCGATCTAGAAATTGATTTATTGATAATAATCTTAGATCATTAATAAGAACCTAAGAGGGTTTAAATAATATTCCAAGACTTCTAATGTAGAAATATTTCTCAAAAATAATTCTAATCTAATCAAATCCTAAAGACTCGAAATCTTCTCCAGTTGTAACCAGTTTTTGGCAAAACCTACTATGCCCCTATGGTCCCCACGAGTTCCTTTTTACATCCCTTAACTATGGTTAAGATTCATTTGCCCCTAGGGTTCACCCACCTATCTTTGGTTCTAGAAAAAAATATTAAAAAATTTTAACCCTATGAGTTGGTAAATGTTAACCACAGTTAACAAATTTTTTTTAGGGAAATAGTTAACGTACCCATGAGGTGGTGCCTTAGGTTTGGAAATTGATTTCATGGGTAGCCCTATCACTACTCTTTTTTTTCATTATTTAAAAAAAAAAAAACCAAGGATAGGTGGGTGAACCCTAAGGGTGAATGACTCTTAACCACAGTTAAGAGGTTTCAAAAGGGACATATGGCCACCTCAGGTGTGTAACCGGTTTTGCCAAAACCGGTTACAACTAGAGAAGACTACGACTCAATCCTAAATTCAAACTTAATTAATATTATCTAATTGTGAAGAGATATATTAATACAGTGTATCTCATTCACTTTATTACAATAAGATATTCTCTAATATCTTCTTATAAGTTTCGCATGAGTTTCCAACCATGTCCCACGCGTTTTCATGCATGGATCCCTTAGTTACAAGTCCGCAAAAGGATAAAATCAAGGTAGGGATGAGTGATATGAATCCACATTTTTAGGAGGCTAGCAGTGAAATGGGGTTAGCAGTGCCGACAAATGACCAATTATAGTGTCTTCTCGTCCTATTGCAGGTGGAACTTGAGTCTTGGAGGTGCCCATTATCCCATGGGTGTGTTTAGTCCCACATCAGCCGTGTACTTGGGGGTGTATCCAAACGGATCGGAGCTATTCCACCCCTCACAAGAACAACCTTGTTCTCAAGGTTTGACGATGACTTTTTCACCCTGATCCCATATCTATTCGAGTTGCGCAAATAGCTTTTTTCTTATGAATTTTCTACCTGGATCCTACACTAATTCGAATATTATCAATAGACATTGCAACAATTGTAACTCTTGAGTGAGAACTATCCCAGAAATGACGCCTTCATGGAAATTTGTCAAGATGTGAAACCAAATGATTGCTCGTATCAATAATACCACTCCAAAACATCGTTTTTAAGATGGAAGGAAATTATTATAACCAGTTGATCTTGAAGGAAACTACAACCGGTTGATCTTGAGCTATTTGAGTCGATGAAATCTAAATGGATTGAACTCATATGCATAGGTACTTTTTTTGTTCATAAATCTTATTTGTCTGCACCTAGTACAATCAAGGAATCCGGTGATGATGTGGGCGCTTTATGTACCCTAGCTGGTCCTTATGTGGTGCACGTTGTGACATAGCGAGAAATATAGGAAATTAAGCTTTGTTTTATCTAGGGTTTCCGTTTTACCCCTTTTTTGTTTTATATTTTTAGGATCAGATTTGTAATTGTTATTGTTTCAAGGTGTTGGAGATGAAAACTGCTATATATTTCTACCAATTTATTGTAAAGAAGAGGGAAGATGGCAAGCAGTGAGTATCTGGCCTAGAAATTCACTCACAAAGTCCCGGTACTAAAAAAACACAGGATATCAAATGAACGAGCCTTCAAACATTCTAAAATCTAACCTCCATCACAAAAGGCCGAAGGTTTGGAAGTAATAAATTACTTATTTATGAAGCTGCATATAAAATTGAACGATCCTTAAAACATTCTAAAATCTAACCTCCATCTAGGCCTGTCAAAAAAGCCCTAGTCAAAGGGTACCTGGCTCGACCCGACCCTTCCAAACCCGCCAAAGCCCGGCCCTTCTTCGGCCCTTGGGCCGGGTAGGGCCCAAAACCAAGAAGCCCTTCTTCAATAGGGCCGGACTAGGGTTGACCCCTGCTCGGCCCTTCCAGGCTCGACCCGCCCTCTCCTCTTTAAGAATACTTAATTTAAGTTATAAATTACTAATATAGCCCCCGTTAATGATATTCACATGGAGTATATTCATAAATTCATAACCAAACCTCTTTATATACCAATTTTTCTTGAAAGTCGTCACAAAATTTTTTATGAGTTCAATATGTTGTATGACTGTATCACCTATTTGAATGACTTTCTTGAACAAAATTTCGCTCTCTTCTGGCCCTTTGGCTTGGCCCAGCCCGACCCTAACCCTTGAGGGCAGGGCTAGGGCCCAATCAACCCTAGCCCTTGAAGGGCTAGGGTTGGGCTAGGGCCTTACTCTTATAGGGAAGGGTAGGGCTAGGGTTGACCCCGGCCCTTTGACAGCCCTACCTCCATCACAAAAGGCCCAAGGTTATGAAGTTATAAATTACTTATTTATGAATCTGCATATAAAATTGGGTGATGATTCTTTCCGTGCGCTGCATATAAAATTGGGTCATGATTCTTTTCGTGCGCTTTGGCAACCCCATTGGTCTCCTTCTAATTGTGGTTAATTTTAAAGGTTTCTTTTTTTTTGAAAAACCTCATAACTTCGCTATTTGTAAATGGAAATAGTTAACGTACCTGGGAAATGGATTGTAAAATCCAAGGTTGGATCTCATTGGTCCCTTCCCCCACTCTTAAATACCCATCAATTGTATTGGGTATTTAAGAGGGGGGGGGGGGGGGGGGGCATGGACCAATGAGATCCAACCTTGGATTTTACAATCCATTTCCTAGGTATGCTAATCACTGCTCATTTGTAAATACCACTTATGTTTTGTGATTTTGTATTAAAGTTCATCAACTTTTAAAACTTTTGCAAATCCACACTTTCATCAAAAAGATAGTTAACGGATGTTACATTTTTTATGAAATAACTTTTTTAACCTCTCATTAATGGGTTGGACGATACGCTTTATCATGTGTCTCATTTATCCCCCTTTAATTAGGGTTAAGCTTAATCGATCTAAGGTTAATATCTTGTTAAAAAAATCTAAAAATCAAGATTAGATGAATTAACATTAAGGGTGAGTGAATCTTAACTACAGTTAGTGAGTGTTAAAAGGGATACATGAGAGCATTCCTAGCAGCCTCACCAAAATAACGAGCCAAAAGACTAAAAAGGTGCTAAAATGACTCCCAGCAGCCTCAACAGAATGAAGAAATCCCTTTGGTGAGTCTACAGTACTTACCAAACTTGGTGAGTACTGTAGACTCACCAAAGTTAAATCTTCTCACCCTTGGGCCCACACAAATAATAAAATAAGGTTTCTCTCTCTCCCTTTCTTTTTTGTGGTCCCACACAAACAATAAAATAATATTTTTCTCTTTCTTCCTTTTTCGTTTTCCCACACAAATGATAAAATATTGCTTCTCTCTCCTTTTGTTTTGGTTAAAATGGTGAGGCTGTTGGGAGTGTTTTAAAAAAGTGGCTCACCAAAACCACTTTTTGTGGGTTTTGGCTATTTTGGTGAGTGAAATTTGGTGAGGCTGCTAGGAATGCTCTGATAGCTTGTAAAGTTTCTTTTAACTGTGGTTCAAGCATTATCAACCTAAGGTTATTTCTTTTCTAAAATCCATGATTAGATGCATGAACCCTAGGAGTGAGTGAATATTAACCACTGCTAGTGGGTGTTAAAAGGGACACATGGCAATGTGTAGAGCCTTTTTTAACCATGGTTAAGCATAATTAATCTAGGGTTAATATTTTTTTCTTCTGAAAAAAAAGGTTAAATGCATGAATCCAAGGGGTGAATGAATCATAACCATAGTTAGTGGGTGTTAAAAAGCACATGTGACGACTTGTAGAGCCCTTTTAACAGTGGTTAAGCATAATCAACCTAAAGTTAATATTTTTTTTCTAAAAATATAGATTACACAGATGAATCCTAGGGGTTAGTGAATCTTAACCACAGTTAGTGGGTTCCAAGCACTTCCTTTGTGAAAAGTTTTTATGAATCTCCTAAATTTTTTTTAAAAAAAGCTTAAAAATGTAATTTCATAAAATTTTTAATATCCGTTAACTTAATTTTGGATGAAATGAGGGATTTGTAAAAGTTTTAAAAGTTAGTGGACTATAATACAAATCACAAAATATAAGGGGTATTTATAAATAATTGAAAACTTAGGGGTTTTTTCACAAAAAACCCAAATTCTAATTAACTTAACATATATATTTTTAGTTTAAAAACTCATATTAGATGAATGAACTCTAGAGGTGAGTACATCTTAACCGCTGTTAGTGGGTTAAAATGAATATGTGACGGCCTGTAGAGCCTCTTTAACTGTGATTAAGAATAATCAACATAGGTTAATATATTTTTTTCTTCTAAAAATCAGGTTAGATTGATGAACCCTATGTTTGGTTGCCGAGAAAATAAGTGAAAACATGAAAAAAAAAAAAAAAAAGGAAAAAAAAAAAGAGATAAAACACAACTAACAATTGTTTTAGAAATCTGAAAATCTATTTTCTTTTCCATGTTTTCATCTATTTTCTCTGCAACCAAACATAACAGAGTGACTGAATCACAATCACAATCACAACTAATGGAGGAGTCATATCGTTTGTGTTTTTCTTTGAGGCCTTCCTTGTGGTCAGAGTTTTTGAAGGCCAAGATCTCTCCAACAGGTAGTTACAATTCTTAATTCCGTTCATGCGAATTGATCATGGCCTCCCAACACTTATGGCCACAGGGAAAAACCCAAGAAAGAACACAAGATTTGCTTTTGCTAATGGGTGTGAAAAGGGACACATGTTGGCTTATAGAGCCCACTTTAATCATGGTTAAACTTAATTAACTAAAGATTAATATTTTTATGTTATTTATTTTTCTAGATACCAAGATTAGATGGATGAACTCAAAGATTAAGAGTGAGTGATTCTTAACTAAAGCATAGTGAGTGTTAAATAGGGACATGAGGGTAAACTGGTCAAAAGGGTTCTTTTTTTCCCTTTCCCCCTTTTGAGATAAGTATCGAGTAGTCATCCTAAATCAAAAATATCAGCTAAAAGGACATGGTTTGAAAAGTTTTACTAAATAGGGTATGTATTCCAATATTACCCATTTCCGTATTTCGTTTTATATGCGTAGCTAAGAGTTAATATGTCAAAAGCATACCCTATTAGGTAATAAAAATCCAAATATGCCTTTTTTGATAAATATGTTAAAAACATGCTCTTTTAGGTAATAAAAATGCAAAGGATGACCTTTTAAGTGAATCGCCCATATTTGTAGAGGGTCAGAGATTTTTTCAAACCAAAACGGCCGATATATGGGTAAATCTGGAAATACCAAAAGAGAAGCCCCACTGTGTTATTGTTTCCTCGTTTAATTCACCGGACACCCCTCTTCGTTTCCTCTTCCGAAGTGTCCGGACGATCTCTGCAAGAACTGGTACGAGAGATTATTGGAACATGGCGATTCGAGGCGATTTGCTGAAATGGGTTCTCACCATAACGATCCTACACCGAGTTTCATTGAACTCGGTGTCTGCCGTCTGTGAACTCAGCGTTCTTGACCGAGACAGGCTCTACAACTTTAGCTTGGCTTCTCCCACCCCAAAATACCGTCACGGGATCCTCAGCGAAGATGGGTACTCTACCGCTTCCTTAATTTCTCCATTTATAGATCTGGGTTTCTCTTACTTTCAGTCATTTCTTTTGATTTCGCACTCAATTTGAGATTTCCCTGCTGCTAAAATACGCCAAATGTGCAGTGATATATACTTTTTTTGCCTTCCTCATTCATCATTCTCACATTAATACCCATCATATACTCCCTCTTTGCCCTAATTTCCCTGTTTTTTCATCTGTGTATTTTTGCTCCGCCTCTTTATATATCATCTACAAAATGAGGTCTCTTGATGCTAAAATGCACCGATTGCGCTTGGAAATTTAGCCTTTTCCTCCATTGTCTCCGGCCAGAGGCTCCAACGTCTCCGGTTAAACACCAAAGTCGGTGTTGACTGTCACAAACATGTGGGGGACCGCAGGTTTGTAGTTGGAACAATTTATTAACTTGATAAATCTCATTTAGTGAATGATTGGGTGAATGATTGGAGTCCCCAACGAAATCCTCTGATGGGGGCGTTGATGCTTCCACCAAATGGCTCCAGGTCAACATCTCTTGCTCATGTCCCTGCCAATCAGATACTGTATATTTGCCATCGGGAACAAGCTAACACACAGCTTGAAACAATCCTTATAAAACAAACCCAAAACCCCAACATCACCGGGTTTAGCAACCTCTCCTTTATGCACCATGATGCTCTCTGTTTTGCCACATTGCTCGTGCCTTTGTTATGGTCCCACACGAGTGAATTCAAACTTTCCCTCCATCAAAATCTTACCAGAGGAGAAGCCCATGAAGAAGAATATTTTCATTGCTGCTACAATTGCACCAAGCTTAGTGTTTAGCCGGGGGACATCAGAGTCTTTGGCTAGAGATGGTGGAGGTAGGAGGGTTTGGTGTGTGGTGAAGTAAAATTTAAGTTGGTGTATAGTTAGTAAATGCTGGTGTACACCTCCTTTAATGCTCGAGTGGTAGGATTGTATCTCCATGGGGGAGGACTTGGTTTCGAGTCCCTTGGGGCGAAGCGGTTGCTACACCCACCAATTTGCTAACCTAGCTACTAACCTTAGATGAATGATGTCTTTGTACCAAAAAGAGAGTAAAAGTTGGTGTGCGCATAGCACCACCCTTATATTATTATTTTTGGTTATTTATTATTATTGTTGGTTGTGCTGAAAATTTTCATATCAGTAGAACATTTAATATATTAGTTCATTTGAAATCTGTGCTATATTTGTTCTAGAAACTAATAAGGTAAGAACTGAAAATTTCTCAAGAGCACACTTTTCAAGCGAGATTGTTGTCGACTTAGTCACCGATGAGCAAAGTGCATATCATTTCTCAGTTACTTTTGTTGGAATTAAGAGTATTTTTGTTCTATCCTTATTTAGTTAGGAATTCTATGTATATATATTGGATTGGAAGTATAATAAAGAGTATCTTTTCTCTCCCAAATTTCTTTTTGGTATCAAAGCTAACCCAAGAGACAAAACCCTAGCCGCCAACCACCACCACACCACATCACCACCAGCCAACCAACAGCCCTAGGCCACCAGCCAACAACCCTCGCGACAAGCGGCCGACCACCACAGGCCACCAGCGGCCTTCCGGTTCCTCGCATAGCCTCTGTACTGCCACCTTTGGCCTTCTTGGCCTGTCCGTAATGTGTTAGAGCCCTCCGGAGCTCTTCGTCTATTGGTTGGGTAGTCGAGTGTCTGGTTACCCTTGTCTGTTCAGCCGTTTTTTTTCGGCTGTGGTTCTATTGTTGTCGATCGTTATCCGGCCTTTGTTCTTTGTCTGTCTATTTTGTGTTATTGGACTATTTGCATCATGACTGAACCTGAAAAAGAAGTTGCCCCTCCAGCTTTCTTGGTTCCTCGGACAGATCTCTCTATCACTCAATCCAAACCGGCTCAACCTGTCACGAGCGTTTTATTGAATGGATAGAATTTTCATGTTTGGTCTCGCTCCTTCCACCTCTATCTTGGTGGAAAACGCAAGACTGGGTTAATTCTTGGAAATGAGCCTAGGCCTACTACATCTGATCACAAGGTTGAACAGTGGGACATGGACAACTATATTATTCCGGGTTAGATGTTCAACTCAATGGAAGATAGGATCTACAACATGTTCATGTATCACGATATTGTCCATGGTCTGTGGAGTGCCTTGACTAAGATGTATGCTCATGCACACTGTGACTCTCGGATCTTCGAGCTCTATCGGGATATCTCCTATGCCTCCCAGGCTGCCTTGGGACTCTCAGTTGCGGACGTTTTTGGCTACCTCAAACTAGATGGGAGGAGTTGGCTCAATATGAGCCCTTTAGTGACTTCCCTACTGATGTTGTTGTACCAATTTTTAATGGGTTTGAAACCTGAGTTTGAGGCTCTTTGGGCTTAAATTTTAAACACATCTCCTATGCCTTCTCTTTATGATTGCTACTGTGGATGGAGATGAACGCCGGCGCCGTCTTCTTCTATCGACTCCGTCACCGGAGTTGTCTCCACCGGTTCCTGATCAGATGGCCTTTGCTGCTCCTTCAGGCTCTTGTCCGGCGGGTAACCGCCCTTATTGTCAGCATTGCCGCAAGCCTGGTCATGTCATTGATCATTGCTTTGATCTCCATCCTGAGTTGAAGCAACGTTATTCTCGGAACCGGGACCAGGGGAACAAAGACCGAGGGAAATGGGCTCCCCGTACAAGCATCATTGCCGAGGTAGCACCTGCTTCATCTATTTCAGATTATAGTCAACTTCAGTCACAAATTGCTCAGCTTCAGTCACACTTGGGCTTGGAAGATGCTTCTTCGACGACTATCTCATTTGCAAGTCCCACTGCTACTCTTGCTACAGGTATACCTACTGCTCTTCATGTTAAGTCAAGCAATCCCACTTGGATTCTGGATTCCGGAACCAATAATCACATGACTGGTGAGTTTTCCATTTTATCATCTCCAGTTACCCCTGTTAATCAGTCCGTTCGTATTGCCAATGGGTCCTCTATCAAAATCAGTAGTTAGGGTGATGCACAGTTGTCTTCAGACATCACTCTTCCCTCTGTTTTCTATGTTCCTAACTTTGCTTATAATTTTTTCTTAGTCTATTTGTGAAAAACCTTCAATGTGCTGTTATTTTCTTACCCGATCGTTGTCTTTTGCAGGACCTGACTTTGAAGAAGATTTTTGGCAGGGGATATGAGCACGATGGACTCTACTACTTTGGAGATCCTCTGTCTTCCAAAGTGTCGTCACCTGTTTTTGACTCTTCTGTTTTTTCTAGTCAGACTCTTGATTTGTGGCATGCTCGAAATGAGCATGCAAACTTTCAGTATTTATATTGTCTTTTTCCGCATTTGAATAAAGCATGCAAGAACTTTAAATTTAAATGTGTGGTGTGTGAATTGTCAAAACATACTCGCACTAATTATATCCCTCGCATGCATAGTACACCTAGTGCCTTTGATCTTATACACTCTGATGTGTGGGGTCTTTCTCCAGTGACTGCCTTATCTCAAAATCGTTATTATGCCACTTTCATAGATGATTACACTTGTTGCACTTGGGTCTATATTATGAAGAAAAAATCTGAGGTGTTTTCCCACTATTAATTTTCTGCAAATAATCAAAACCCAATATAATACTGTTGTACGGAATATTCAGTTTGATAATGGTCGGGAATATATCACAAATGAATTTCGGAGTGAACTTAACAAAAGTGGTATTCTCCAACAGCTTACCTGTCCTTACACTCTTGAGCAGAATGGTGTGGTGGAGCGTAAAAACTGCCACATTATGTCTGTTGTTCGGTGTCTCTTATGTGGTGTGAGAGTACCTAAATATTTCGAGCATATGACTGTCCTCACTGCCACATATCTTATAAATCGCACTCCCAGTCGGATCCTGCAAGGGAAGGCCCCTATGCTTGTCCTTCAACCTGATAACACTCTTTTCCTATCATACCTCGTGTGTTCGGGTGTACATGCTTTGTTCAGAACCGCAGTCCTTTTCGTACCAAACTCGATGATAAGGCCATTCGGTGTATCTTCTTAGGGTATTCTAGCATGTCTAAGGGGTATCGTTGTTATGATCCGGTTACTTGTCACATCTATCACTCATTGGATGTTACTTTTTTGGAAATTGTTCATTTCTTTTCAGTTACTCCTTCCTTGCCGGACCTGTTGAGGAGACTCCTCCGAAGGACAGTCCCTTGCTCCCTCGTCCTGCACCCATTCTTGAGCCTCCTTCGGTGCCCTCTCCTTCATTCGCTAGCAGGTCCCTTCCTTTGGTAATCACTACTGATCCCTTCCCTTATATTCCTCGCTGTCCGCACTCTAATGTTCCTCACCGTTCGCGCTCTCATGTTCCTCCGCCAAACTCTTCTTTGGACTCAGTTACTTCACCTCTTCCCTTAGCTTTTGATATTAGACCTCCCCGGCACCCTCCCCGTGATCGTCATCCCCCACCCGTTTGAGTTTTTCTTGTAGTACTGATCATCCTATTGTCAAGTTTATCTCTTATCAGGGTCTTTCAGCTTCCTATCAGTCTTTTCTTGTTAGGTTGATTCAGTGTCTATTCATCAGTCAGTCCCTGAGGCTCTCCAAAAGCCTAAGTGGGTGGCTGCCATGAAAGTAGAAATGGATGCTCTTCAGCAAAATCAGACATAGGACCTTGTTGATCTGCCTACTGGTGAGTATAGAGTTGGCTGTAAGTGGGTCTTCAGTGTGAAGTATTTTGCAGACGGCACTGTTGAGAGGTATAAGGCTCGCCTTGTTGCTAAAGGCTTCACTTAGGTTCCGGGTAAAGACTTTGGTGCTCCCTTTGCTCTTGTGGCTAAGTTGACTACGGTCCATCTTCTTGTCTCACTTGCTGCTTCCTTTTCTTGGCCTCTTCATCAGTTGGATGTCAGGAATGCTTTCATTAATGGTGATCTTTTAGAGATTATCTACATGGATCTGCCGCTGGGTTTTCGGGCTTAGGGGGAGTATTTAGGGAAAGTTTGTTGTCTTTGAAAATCCCTCTATGGGCTTAAGCAATCTCCTTGAGCATGGTTTAGTCGCTTAAGTGATGTAGTTCTGAATATGGGGTTTGTTAGGTGTCACTCTGATCATACATGCTTTATTCGGCGACAGTCAGATGGACGGTATATTATCATCTCAGTTTATGTAGTTGACATCATTATTACTGGAGATGATTCACCTAGTATTGCTAAGGTGAAGTGTGATCTCGGGGTGTCCTTTGACATTAAGGACTTGGGTCCTCTGCAGTATTTCCTTGGCATTGAGGTTGCTAGATCTCGCCGTGGCATATCCCTATCTCAGTGGAAGTATGTTTTTGACCTTCTTCAAGATACATGTATGCTTGGGTGTAGGCGTGCTTCTACTCCTATGGATCCAAACCTTAAATTGTCAACAGAATCGGGGGAGTTACTATCGGATCCATCCGTTTATCAACGTCTTATGGGTCGTCTTATTTACTTGACAAAAACAAGACTGGATCTCACTTTTGCTATTAGTGTTGTGAGTCAATTTATGCACTCTGCACGCACCTCTCATCTGGATGCAGTTTATCATATTCTCCGGTACCTTAAGATCTGTTCTGGTCTTGGGTTTTTTTATACGTTAGGAGCACAGTCAGGTCTCTCATGTTTTACAGATGCTGATTATGCAGGGTTTAAGAGTGATAGGCGCTCTACTTCTGGCATATGTACTTTCCGTGGTAGTCATCTCATATCCTGGAAAAGTAAGAAACAAGCGGTTGTTTCTTGATCTTCTGCTGAGGCTGAATATCGTGCCATGGCTCAGGGCACGTGTGAGCTTCTCTGGCTACATTCCCTTATGACTGAGCTTGGCTTCTTAGTGATGGACTCATCTTCTTTGTTCTGTGATAATAAGTCTGCCATTATGTTATCCTCTAACTCTGTACTTCATGAGATGACAAAACACATAGAAGTTGATATTCACTTAATTCGGGAAAAAGTTCGTTCATGTGTCATTTCTCGGAGCTTTGTTCCCTTATCTGATCAGACTGCCGATATGTTCACCAAGTCTTTTGGTCCCTCGTTACTACAATCTTCTCTTGTCAAGGTTGGGCTCGTCAATATATTTGCCTCAACTTGAGGGGGAGTGTTGGAATTAAAAGTATTTTTAGCAGTTTCTTTGGCCCTTAATTAGTTTCCTATTTTTGTTCTATCCTTATTTAGTTAGGAATTCTGTGTATATATATTGGATTGGAAGCATAATAAAGAGTATCTTTTCTCTCCCAAATTTCTTTTTTGATGTTCAAAAGTTCTGATTGATATTAAGAAATCGCTTTTTATTTTTTTGATTGTGATTTGATCAGGTCAATAAACTACTCCAAATTTAGGGATCATTATGTGGAATCGATTTGGTTCTTTATATAGTTGGATATTGTAGTTCATAGTGTTAATCCAAATCCAAATTACTTAGAATGATTTTATTTTCATCGAAAATTATGTGAGAATGGCCTTGTAGCAATAACCAAACACCCTCTTTGGAAAAATAATCATTTGTTTGTCTATTTGAGTTCAGGGTGTAAGCTATATGGGAGAATGACATTTGTAGCTTTATTATATATATATATATTATTTATTTACAGACATTGAAGTGTAAGAGAGGTTTCATAATATCAAAATCCTTTTTCTAATTAGAGGAAGCACATGTCCTCTTTTGCAGGTTTTACAAGGTAGCGGTGAATGGGACAGTGCTCTGGTTTCAGGTTGGCTCCACCAGGTTACACAAACGTTATGTCTTCGTTTTTCTAAGTGAAATATCCTTTTTTTTTTGTTGCATCTAGTGAGGAATCTGAACTAATTTTCTAACTTATGTTTAGACACCTAAAGGCGTTAACTTTTTATTGTAAGGGTGAACAACAAATAACTTGCCAGCTGCAGTTTAAAGTGTTCTTGTGGGTATTAACTATTAACCACATGGATCCTGCAGTCTACGATGGTGGGTTAATCACTCAGATTGTGTACTGCGTAGGACAGCAGAGTTTAAAACACCTTGGTGGGATCCATGTTGTTGAACTCACTTATTTTTTATGGTGACTTAAGCTGCCTGCCCTATCTATCCTCTTGTGCTATAGAAGACTTTTTGTACTAGAAACTAATATTACTTTCAGTTACTTTTTCATTGATGTTCTCTTCTTTTATTGTATGGAACAGCTTTGCGACAGGATGCTATTTAATCATGACCCACCAAGATGTTCTGACTGCTGGGTAACTGCTTACAAATTCTACTTTGTTGCATCTGTTATATAGATAGAACAGGCTTTAAGAAATGGCATATATTTCCTAATCAGCTATTATTGTTTGATTAGCTTGTGGGGTTTTTTTTTCCCTGATAAAAATTAATGGAGTTCATTGTGTGTGTGTTTTTTTTAATTTACTTCTTCATTGCATATTTGATTCTGTCTCTGCAGGGCAACTACCTTCCATCTCTCTGTCATTAAGGGCAGAAAAGATGAGGGGCTAGTAAAGATGTAAAAGTATAGTAATATTAGGAACTAGGAAGGGAAAATCACATGCATATGGAAGCTAAAAAGACTTTGTGGTAAGACATTTAGTTACACAAAGTAGATACTGGCACAGCTTGGTGCAGATGTTTGGAAGGAACAGTGTGGGAACATGGTTATAAGAAAAATGAAGTGCAAATGGCTAGGGAGCTTCAAGAAGATATTTCTATGAACTATTTTGAGATACATATGTTAACATTCTTTCTTACAAGTACCTATGCTTAAAAATAATATAAAAGAGATGTGGCACTAGATGTGGGTTTGAAGGAGGAAACTTAGAACCAGCTATTTGAAGCTCAATTTTGATTGCACTTTGTTGTTTAACCCAAAACCGACTTCTATTAGTTGGGTGTTTTGGAAACCAGGATTTGATCAATCGTATTTTCCCACTGTAAATGGTTACCCTTCTGAACTAATTGATCTTTTTGGAGTTTCTAGTGCTCTATGGAATGGATTTAATAAATGGAAAGTGTGGCAGAGAAAATTTGCAATCCCGATTGGTCAAGAGAAAGCCTGTACTTCCATAATGTGCCTGCTCCAAAACTAGTATTTAGAGTAATATGACCTTGGTAGACACGAAATCCTGTTCCACTCAAGGGAAGGCAGTTATATGACCTCCTCTTCCCCCTCCTTCTAATATTCTGTTCAAGAATGCCAACTCTTCATAGTTTTGCTCCTATCTATATCCGTTGTTAATAGCTTAATATTGGTAGATCATATATAAAGAACTTACGTGAAGGTATGCCAATGACATACAGGTAGCGGAGCATTCATTCATGATGGTGCAAAGCATCATGGGTCTCAGTTAATAGATCTATGCCAGAAATCAACCAGATTGGATGAATGTAACCATCCGTGACATATGTGCTTGTTGTGGAACCTTCGTTGTGTTTCTTTCAGATCATCCGAACGAATGCAATGAAATTGCTTATCGACAATCAGTTGATCTTGTTGGTTTGATGCCAATGATCTTTTTTTGAACCCATCTAATGATGGTGACATTGTCCTGGGTGTGACCACATGTATGACTATGCTCTTCCTAACAGTTTAGTTGACGGGGGCTTGGATATATAATTATAAACATTTCAATTTGTGACTGACTAAAAAAAAATTATATATATATGCGCCTGATTACCGATCAAAAAAAAAATTTGTGACCGATATGATGCCTTTCTCTTGTCTATGAACTTTTGTGTGATGGAAACTGACACATTTTTATAAATGGAAGGGGCACTCTACTCAAATGTACGCACTCTGCTCCAATGTTCCGCACTTATTCTTTAATCTGCTTAGTTAATTTGCAAAAAGAATAGATTTTTTTTTGTCAATATCGCCTACTTATATGGCTTCCTTGCTGATATATCTGTCCTTATTGATATTTTAGGATTGTGGGGGTCCATCACATTGTGGCATGAAATGTAGCGCACTTGTGGCCAACAATGTAGGAGGTAGACACATTTTTATGTATGCAATGGTTTCACAATTTACTTGGTAAATCTTTTGTTAAAACATAATAATCTGTTGTTAAAACTGGAAAAAAGTTGTTAAATTTTTTATTGCACAGGTACGAGTATGGGTGTTAGGAACTCGAGACAAGTATGAAGTGTCACACTTGGTGTACTCCAGCAACGAGTTTCCTGATTTTAGTGCTTCCTTTTAAATAATTGAATAAATAATTTATAATAAATAACATGTATTTTTTACTGGGATAAATAATAGATTGAATCGTATATTAAATGTATTTCAAGATTATATAGACATGGTGCAAGTGGCTGCACAATCGTGTAATTACAATGGAAAAGGTCACCACCACCTTTTGCTTGATCATCCAAAGCTTTGTCACAGTTATTTGGGTTCAGCTATAAAAAACCCGTTCCCTGAATATTTCTATCCAGGGCCATTGATTGGGATAGCAAAGGTTTGGGATAGAAAACCTACTCATTGTTCAGCGTCTAGCCAAACACTGTGCGACTGATGTTAAAAAGGGTGACATACATTTTATGCATGATAAAAGATTAAAAAATCCGCCAAGTTGGGATACACAACTGAATCGTCTCGGTACAGGGGGGGTGTCACTGTATGGGGTGTCACTGTATCAGTACTATTTAGTATTTAGAGGGATGTCAAGAAAAGCCTTGAGTCATAGTAGACGTCATACAAATGTTGCAGTGACTTTCCGAGTTGGACCAGTCTGCTGCACTATGATGTCCAACCAAGTTTGGTATTGAAACCAGTCATTAATCCTCGTGCGTATGTGATCTACTCCTAGTCCTGGACTGTGATATTAGTTGTCTACAAGGAACCTCTGTTCAAAAGTAACATCTTGGAAAGCTCCCTGGCATTGATGTGAATTACTGCAATTTTGTGCACAGCTTAACTTCAAAAATTCCCCGTCAGTGTCCTTTGTTATGTTGAGGAGTGCTAGCCCTACTCTTAGTCAACCTCTACTCTCACCCTCCATCAACCACCTATCCAATTTTTGTGTGAGAGAGTCTCACCAAAAAATATGGGTCGACTGAGAGTAGGGCTAGCATCAGTGTTGTCAAGGTGTCTAGGCGATTAGACCTAGCTAGGCAAGGTGTTGCCTAGGCGATAAAAATAATTTTTAAAATATATATATATATATATATATATTAATATATACACATAATAATTCAAACCTCTTAGGATTGACACTAATCTAGGAAAATTAACATTTAATGTTATAAAGCTTGAATGTAAGTCTTTTTCTACGAAACTGTTAGTTTACTTTTGACCCTATAGATGAAAATATTTTTGAAGACAAATATTAGACTGCTAGACCTTTGGGTTTTAGTAATGTTTTGATATAATAGAATTTATAAAATTTTAAGATTTGAGAAATACCTTAGCATTTGCAAGTTGAAATTTTGACCTAATCCCTAAAAAGTAGATTTTGTTCTTGAACTTGAAAGTTGACATTTTATTCTTCAAGAATTTGGATCTATGATAATTTTTTGTTAAATTCAAATTGGGGGTAAAATCTTATTTATGTATAAATATCTTAAGTAAATGAAAGTAATCATGAACTTAAATGATATTTATATGTAAATTAAGTGTAAAACAGGCTAACAGTTAGAGGGTCTAGGTGAGTTTCGCCCACCCAGAGAGGTGCCTAGGCGATGACAGTCCAAATTCGCCTAGGCGATGCCCAAGCGATACCTTGACTACACTGGCTAGCATTCCTCTTGTTATGTTTTGGCCCTTCAACCTTATCCAATAATTTTCATCTAGAATGAAGTTTCTAACATTTGGATCAAGGAATTTATATTGTAGCCTTCTTTGTGTTTTATACTTGTATGCTTCTTCTTATGAGAAGCTTTTCTAGCGCTTAAGGGAGAAAAAAGAGCCCAGATGAGGACCCATCTTATCTGCTTAGAAACATTATGGCAGATCTTTAAAGTAGGAATTAGCCTTTCAAACTTCAAAAAGTGCTGATGGGATCCGGTTGGTTTATGCAGGTTATTATTTCTGCAAAACTATTGGGCATGCCTCGAACTTGGACATTAATCTCATTGGTAATATTATTCTTTCCATTTTTGTTTACCTTGTCTAGATTAAAAAAGAAGATATTATATGATGGGCAAGCTTACTGTTGTCATTTGGTTATTTTCTAATGCTGTGTTATAGGAAGTGGTTATTCGTACTTAGCTCCGTATCCGAATTTGTATCTGGATGCCACTGATCTGGATTGATGAACACAGGTGCCGTTTGTATCAGACATATACCCAATATGGCTGAGACGTATTGCCCCAATTACCTAGTTTTCCTCATCCTCCATAGTTTAAGGAAGTCTTGGAATCCTCATTCTCCATGTTAATGGCAGTTTTGAACTGCTCCTTGCTATTTTCTGATAGGCAATTTTCTTAATTTAAATGTAGCATGTGCACTCTGCTCACAAGAAGTGTGCATTGCGGACTATATTATTTCTCATTAGATTTCTATAGTATTTTACTTTCTCTAATGTCAAGTAGTACCGGATTTGTGTTATCCTTTTATATGGATTAAGTGAGCTAGAAAATTGATGATTTCTTTGTTCTAATGATTTTGACAGATAAAAAGAATCCTCACACAGGTGTCATTGTTAAGATGTCAAGTAATGATCCCAAGCTTAACTGTTCAGTTTCTGTTTCTGTTTTCTGTGATTCGAATGGAGTTCAAGTGAGTTTTTCCTCATAATTTTGACTTTCTTTTACAGACATTTGTTTTCCAACATATTTAGGTCGTACGTGCCTACGTGGTATATGACCTAAGGTTTCCTTTTATGTTTGGCAGGGACCATATTCATTGGAAACATTAGGGACCTGCGACTATGTGAGTGCACGGAAAATTCTTCTGTTCCTTCAGTGATTATGCCTCAAAGTACATGAGATATTTGCTACCATGTAATTCTGTGTTTTTGGGGGGTGAAAATAGACACACACACACTCACGCACGAATGTTGCATCATGAGAAATAAATTAGGACAATAAAAGTACGTAGGAATCATCTCCAGGCTCTCTTTCCGACAGGTCTATAACCAAGACTGTCTGTATCCTTAGATTTTCTCGCAAATATGAGCTTCATTTGAGTTTTGAGGTGGCAGATTCCACACAAGGAGGTATTAACCTGCTTCTAGGTTTGCTGAGATAGTGTCCAGTGGTAATGATCATATCTTCACATTCATTGTTCCAATACCTTAGGGAGAAACCATTAGCTCCATAAACAATGGCTTATGGGCATCAATAGCTGGGAGAAACTAACACAAGTTTGCTGATTTGGACCTACAAATTAGAACTCTCTTTTCGGATTTCACGTGTTCTTATGCTGGGTCACTGTCTGAATTTAAATTAGGAGTTTTCATTTTCTTTAGTATTTTATTTGCTTCCAAATATGTCTTTGGCTGGAATACATAATCATTAGGTCCATCAAGCAAATCTCCTGGGCTGAAAACTGACCTGATTGGCATATTAGATAAATTTAGAAGCGGAAGTAAATATCAGATGCATGTTGGCGAGTCAAGACTCACTGAGACCAAAGAAAGATATCAATTTGAACATACTATTTGATGTCTGTGTGGCCGTGGACTGGATTTTGGTTATGAAACAGAAGGGAGAACCAAGTTTAAAAAAGGTGGTGTGGATTTTTGATTTTTGATTGGGAGGGAGGGGAGAGAGGGGGTAGGGTGGAGAATTGCGAGTAATGAGGATATGTAGCCACCACTATACATCCATAATGAATAAGGTGCAATAGATATTACAAGTTTTAATAGAATTACTATTGGTAGTGAAAATTTCACAGCCACAATCATAGAGGTGCATCAGCATTGTTGCACCTCATAGGCATCTCTGCTAGAATGCCTCTTCAGATCCCCTGATCTTAGGTAATATCACTATTTCCTTAGTAATTGATGATTCCCACTGTCTCATTGTTTTTTTTTTTGGGAAGGGAGTTCGTGCATGTACTCACCATCCTATCTTCAGATTTGTTGTGTATAACTCTTTATCCCCATTATATTGTGCCTTCATTTCATCACTGTCTTCTGTCTATGTGCCACACAATGTTTGAGGCTCTTTCTGATCCTAAATTGGGAGAAGTAATGTGTAAAGAGATGTGGGTTCTGGAGAAGAATGGTACATGAGATTTTGTGAACTTTCCCAAGGAAAAAGAGCTAGTGGGATATAAATGGGTGTTTACTGTGAAACATTGGTCAGATGGTCTATAAAAAGATTTAAGAGAAGACTTGTTGCAAAAGGGTACACATAGACTTATAGTGTTGATTACCAGGAATCATTTGCTCCAATCGTCAAGATTAATTATATCTGTGTTCTTCTATCTCTTGTCGCCAACCATGATTGGCTTTTGCAGCAATGATGTGAAGAATGCCTTCCTTCATAGTGATTTGGAGGAAGAATTGAATAGGATGCGTCCTGGATTCAAATTCACTTTGGCAGAAGGAAAGATTTGCAAGTTGAAGAAAGCTCTGTATGGGTTGAAGCAGTCGCCAGGAGCATAGTTTGACAACCATAATAAAGAGTGGGTACAAACAAAGCCAGGCGGACACCCCTTGTTCATCAAACACAATCAAGGGAAAGTGCTACCTTGCAAGGGAATTTGTGATTTAATACTTGGGTGAGTTGAAGTACTTTCTTGGGAATGAAGTTGCTAAATCCAAGGAGGGTTTCTTCATCTCCTTGCGGAATATGTTCTTTGACTAGTTAAATGAAACAAGAATGTTGGGTGGGAAACCCCTTGCTATCCTTATTGAGCAAAATCATACATTAGCTGAAGACGATGGGCACTCTTTGATAGATGCTGGGAGATATTAGAGGTTGGTTGGTAGACTTATCAACCTTTCGCTCACACATCTAGACGTAGCCTATGTCGTGAGTGTAGTGAGTCAATTTATGCATGCCCCAAAGATTGCTCACTTCGACACTTGAAGTCATCTCCTAGGAAAGGTCTTATGTTCTTTTGACATAATTATATGAGAATTGAGGCCTATACTAATGCTTGGATTGGCTCTGTGATTGAAAAAAGAAAAAAAATCAACCTCTGGATATTGTACGTTTGTTTGTGGTTACCTTGCAATTTAGAGGCATAGTAATAAAATTCTGTGATTTTTTTAAAAAGTCCTGAATAATATGCGACTTTTTCTTCAAATGATGAATTTACGAAGCATTTGTGATATTTGAAAATTGCAACTTTTTCAAGAAGACCTGAATTTCGTGAATCACATAAATTATTCAAGACTTTTTAAAAAATATTTGGAAGAAATATCTAATATTTGAAATATATTTGTTTGTAATTTTCATATTTAATAATCTTATTTTATATTTTTCATATCACATTTTTCCAATTTATTTATGAATTTTGCTGATTGTTTTTCAAAATTTTCGCTAGAGGAATAATTTCCGAACTTCGACTTGGTAACTATGTATGGAGGTGTAAGAAGTAGACTGTAGTTATAAGGTCTAGTGCAGAGCCAGAGTTCAGCCAGAGTTTAGGTCTATTGCAATGGCTCATGGAGTTTGTGAGGTTCTATATGTGAAGATGCTCCTAAGGGGTCTTGGTTTTTCACCCAGGGTCCAATGAGGTTAATATTGTGACAAGCCTGATTCCCAATCTTCACAAACCAAATGCAAATAAGTCTCACATTTAGCTTTTCTTTTGTCAACAATGGCATGAAATTCAGAACTCCCAATCCTTTAAGTTAGAATGTCAGCTAGAGCTGATTCCCAATCTTCACAAACCAAATGCAAATAAGTCTCACATTTAGCTTTTCTTTGCTAAAGTGTCAATCAACTTCTATGTGCTTTGTTCTCTCATGTTGAATTGGGTTAATGGCAGTCTTGTTATTAGTGACAAATCTCGTTCTCGGGTTTTTATCGGCCGGAGTTTTTTTCAGGAGATTTTCAAATCTAAATTTTTTTCGGGTATTTCTCGCCTAAATCTTGGGAATGATTAAAAAAATATATTGAAATTATAGAAAATAGTAATAAATATCACAAGGTTATAAATTCATTAAACCAACAACATGGTGTATTTCTCATGATATTTTTAAAATCTCGGCTAAATCTTATGATATATACGGGATAAAAAGAAAAAATTATATTTCTCGTGAGATTTTTAAAATATCATGATAAAAACGGAGTTTTAAACTTTAGATAATTTTTTCATTTTTTCTCGGGAGAAATTGGGTATTTATCGGGAGATTTGTAACAGTGGGTAGTATTGTCAACCTCCCTTATTTTTGAACAAAGGCTTAATGAGAAAGGGCTAAGTGGGCTCTCTCATCATCTCTTCTCCCATTTTCTTCTTCTTTCTCTACTTCTACAAACCCTAAAACCTAAAGTACCAAAACCAACTCAGGTGTCATGTGTCCCTTCTCTCGCAGAGGAAAGCGGCCTCCTGATTCAACGAGGGAATGCGATGTGGCATCCTATACTAAAGGAAGGACCTATTAACTCAGAGGAATCTTTAATTAATTCACGAAAACCAAAATTGGGTTTAAGTAGATTACAAATTAAGTCAAAAAGAGAGACCAAATCAAATAGGAATCTTTACTAGATCTAATTTAATCAGATCTAAAATTAATATCTATTAATTTCTCTAACACCCTACTAAATGTGTGTGTGTGTGAGAGAGAGAGAGAGAGAGAGAGAGAGAGACTTTCATTAAGCATTTTAAAACTGGTCTAGTACTGTTACTAGCATGCATATGCATACGGTTTATTCTGTTTCAAGTTCATATATTTTTCTCTCACAGGCTACTGTGCTAAGACATCCTTCTGGTTGTGCCAAGATTATATCTGTTCATGGAAAAGGATGGGGCTGGTTTAGTACCCTCATCATCATGTAAGCGTTGTAATTATTTTCCTACCTTTTTATGTGTCTTTTGAATGGTTTCAAATTGCATAATTGCTCTTTTAGAGACCCATTTAGATTGATTGGTCGCATTTGTTTTCAGATTTGTATGCCTCCTAGGGGGATATCTGCTGGCTGGTACAGTTTATCGTTTTTTCATCCTTGGAGTTCATGGTATAGAAGTATGTTTTCTTCTTACTTCATTTCCTTTTTTTTGTTATTTGTCTCCATTCAGATTGTTATTATTGTACATGATTTGACTAATTTTATGTTTCTACTTTATTAGTTCAAGTTATATTCTGCTTATGCCTTTTATATTCTATGTTGTGGAATGTCGTGACGGAGTCTGGTCATCCCAGGCTGCAAGAAAATAAATAAGTTAAATAGCAAGAAACAAATGTATGGTAGGTAGTAAATCTAAAATGTTGAGTCTTGGGGGCCAACAAATAGATGTACATGTGGAAAAATAAACAAATAGACATACATATGGCTCAACAAGCAGTAGTGAAGTGCCCTCTATTCGTTGGGTCCCATCTACATCTCCTATGTCAATCCCCAGCCTGATTACTTCCCCATCTGATCTATCACATTCTTCTCAACAGTCGAAAAATGATATCGCAGACGTCCAGCAAGTCTGAGATGGTTTTGTTTGAGTATCTGATCAGGTTCTCGTTTTTCCTAAGAGATCACCTTGGTGGGACCCATTCAAATGGTGGGTCTATTCCATGTACATGCACCACATGCATGCCTCTGTGATATTTATATTATAGTTACAGATCTATAGTACTCAAAATACATAATATATTGTGTCATCCGTTATACCTCATGGGAAGCATTAGACGCTTGGTGTATGCTATTCATGTTTTTGATAAATTAAACTGAAAACTTTTGGATACAGTTCATCATATGAACTGTTTACTTACTTTCTAATATGTATAGATCGGTATGGAAGATAAGTCTGCCTCCCAAGGTATCCTTTGTCCTTTGGTCCACAGCCCTGGACAAGATACTAACTTACAAGTTACAACCATCTTAAGAATATAGGGTGGCAGATGGCTAATGATTGTTTCATGTGCCTAGAAGCCGATGAGACGGTAGATCACCTCTTGTTACACTGTCCTTTGTGCACAAGGTTTGGAGCTCTTTCCTCTCTCATCTGATCTGGGAATCAGTTGGATGTTTCCCCCCTCCTTCTGGGATCTCTTATTCTGTAAGTTCTCAACTTTCTTGGGGGAAGAGGGGTTCTAAAGGGGGTGCTCTGATTATCGCCTCGGTAGCTTTGTCCCTTTGGAACGAACGGAACTCGAGGGTCTTTGAGAAATCCCCCTCCCCGTCCGCCAATACCTGCCTATGGGCCGGTCATATATTGCAGCACTAGTGCTCCATGCTGGAGAATTTTGATTTAGCGTGGTTATATTTTCTTTTGTAACAACATGGTCTCTTTTGCTTGTAATCTTTGTTCTCTTTTTAGCTAGCTTCAGGCATGGGTTCACTCTCCTGTGATCCCTACCTCCTCTTGTACTTCTTTTACTTTCAATACATACATCTCTCAATGTTTTTCAATCCTGATTTGATTTTTGCATGCAAGTTTGTACTAATGTGTATTATATTTCCTTACTCTTGATCACACAGACCGAAAATAAAATATTTCTTTACTCTTTTTTCAGGTTATCCCAAATCTAGATTTTTGGATCACCTTACCACGAAGAACACAGGTATGCATTCCCTTCATTAACCTTCTATATTTGTTTTACTTTTCCTTCTGTGTTGTGTTATGGAGCATACTATTGATAGTAAGCTTATACTTAGGTATGCTTATGCAATTCTAATTGTATCATTCTTAATTACTTATGCAATTCTAATGAGTAAACTGGTATCATTCTTATCCAATTCTTTGAGTGGAGGAATCAGGTAAGGAGCAGGAACTAGGGTAAGATACTTCTGTTTTTATGTTGCAATACCAGTTACCTATTTGTGTGTGGAGGAATTAGTTTGATCAGTATATGGGTAGGAGTTGAGTCTTGGGTTTTCTCATAACGAATATGTGTTTAAAGAAACTTAGGTAGGAATACTAGGGTATCTGGTGCATGGTTGGGAGATATGGTGTCTCCAAGGTAATACCAGCCACATCCTGACTTCAAGTGGATTGGTTCATTGGATACAACAAATGTAATATATACCGTTGGCCTTATTATTTTGGGTAACTTGAACTTTTTACTGGAAAGAACTACATGCAGAGAGCTACAGTTCATGAAGTGAAACCTCTTCTCATTTGGCTCTGGTACTATGCAAAGATTGAAGAAGCATATATACAAAGGATAATATGGCCTTTTGGTTAGTTATATATTAAAATTTTATTTTATTTTTGGTTAATTGCCTTATAAACAAAGGATTATTAAGCATTTTGGCTAGTTATAGGTGCCTATAAATAGATATATGAATGGAATATCTATCCTTAAATGTAATATTGCGAAGTACCATATTTTTACAGATAGTACTTGCTTCGTTCCTTTTCATTTTAGAATAATATTAGACAGAGACTATTTAGACAAAAAATGTCCTCACCTTTTGATTTTATAATCAGCCCCCCACCCCACAGGCCCACACAACACAAGCAACAGCAGCAGCGTTGCTTCCAACCTAGGCATAGAAAGGAATGTATCTACGTATAGCTGCTTAGAATAAAATACTTGCAAATATACATGTATTCTCATTATTAGAACAATATATGGTCTCTCTACCAACCACTAATGAATTCACAATAGTCTTAACCTTTTGTCTTTGTAGACTTCGGTTGTATCTTTGGCAAGAAGATTCAGAAAACCTTCTCAAGGTCATCGAAATTCCTACTCCCCTGTCAACTTCTGAGCAATGCCGATTTCTGGACATTGAGCTCTGCGATGAAGCACATTCCACGGGCAAGTGGGAAAGGATACTGTTCTTTGACAATGCCCTTATGGTTGGTCAATCAAGCCTACTTGCTTTATCAAAGCATAATTTCAAATTCTTCCACAGGTAGTATCATTCTTTTTCTTGATGTGTACCACCACCACCACAACGGTGCTGTTTTTTTTTAATCAACGGTACCAAATTGAAAATGATAACTGTGAACTGTGTGAATTTTTGTTCTTCATTGGTAATATTCTTTCAACAGGTCTATGTGCAGGATTGAATGTTTGATTTCTTTTCAAGTTTGATGATGAACACTCACATCCCATTTTGTAGGTTACATTGGGATGTATAGTGAGTTAATTATCTTGTGACTGCAGTGTTGGTTGAGAAAGGGGTTTAAGTAGAAGTGTGGCTGTGGCACTTACCTTCCATATTATATGCGTTATGCGTAGCCGCACCAAGTTTCATGAATCGGTTACTACTACAAATTTGGACTAATTGGAGTATCTTAACTGTATGAAACTTTGGCTATGTTTATTTGCACATAAATGGTTTTACAAAGTGTAAATCTAATGAAAGGGAAAGCTTTTATGTTAAAAGATGATTTGTCAACTCATTTCTTCTTGTTGGTTGCATTCTTGAAAATAAGATGGATTTTTTTATAAAAAATAAAATCAAAATAAAATAAATAACTAATAAAAAAGGTAACAAGAAGATTTTAAAAAAATGTGAATAGGGGTATTATTTTTGAAATATATTTAAAGAGACGTCAATTTTATGAGAAAATGGCTTACAAGCTTTTGAAATCTAAGTCCTTTTTATTTTGGTAAAAGTGGTTTCTTTTCTGAAAAACATTGGACATACGAGAAAGATCTTGTGTGCAAAATAAAAGTTCATAAATGACATATTTCATGAAATTAAATTTTACATCAAAACAAAGGGAACATTGGTGAAAACAAAGACAAGCTTATCTCAACACCTAGGCTGACATTAAAGATGTACTTAGGGAGATCAGAAGGCTGAACCATCCAATCTGTTGTTGCTTGGGTGGCTGTTGGTGTCTGGACCTGTATCCCTCTAGCCGCAGGTAAGCTGGTCCAAATCAGATCGTTGGGTAGCCTGTTTGGGATGGCAAAGGCCGATCCGATCGGGATCCGATTAGTACTTTGCCCTACCCTGCCCATTCATAGAGTAGAGTTAAGTCCTAGCCCAGTCCTAGCCCTTCAAGGTTGGGATTGATTGGACCCTAGCCCTATCCTCATGAACCAGGGCCGGAAGAAATAGTGGAATTTTTTTTGTGATTTAAGATGATGAGATTTTTTTTCTATACCAACTGTCAATCTGACATGGAAATGGATACCCTCCTATTTTATCCGGGCTTGGGATCGGCATTGCAACAAAAAGAGCAATGACAAAGTAAAATTATTATTTTTCCTTGTTAGTGACAGACAAACATAATTGAATAAAACAAAGTAAAATTATATAAAAAAAAATTTATACTATGTTTAATTATCTAAATCATTCATTAATATATCTAATGTATCCAATTCTACTAACTCTAATTTCTTTTGTTTAGTTGTACAAATTCAATCTTGGCAATAAACTAAGGCTTCTATGGTGTCGAATTTTAAACAATTTCTAAATTGGTCAAGTACCCTTCCTTCAGTGCTAAAAGCAGACTCAGAAGCTACTGTTGTCACTGGAATCGCTAAAACAGTAATAGAAATAGGGTTTTATATAAATGAGTAATTTCATAAATATTATATATGTAGGTTTATAAACCTTAGTTATAGTGTAGCAAATAAGGAGAAGGGCAGGGCTTCTAAGGGCTGGGCCGGGGTGAGCCCTGGCCCAGCCCTAGAGAACCGGGGCTTCCGAATTTTGAACCCGACCCAAGGGTTGGGAAGGGCAGGGCTTTGGAGGGCCGGGTACCCTTTTGAGTGAGCTTTTTTGACAGCCTTAGTAGCTTGGTGAGGAGTGAGGACCTTTTGAAAAAGGAAAATAATCACCTCCTCGATCTGTGACACGAGGTGCGTCTCGGCTCCCATTTTCTTGCCATGTGTCCCTCTTCTAATCCCATTTTACTATGGTTAAGATTCATTCATCCTTAGGGTTCACCAATCTACCCTTGGTTTTTAGAAACATAAAATAAAAAAGATTAACTAAGGGTTAAAAAAAAACTAATCCGAGTTAATGGGAGTTAAAAGTGTCAGCTATGTGAGAGCAAGGAGGAATAGTTCCCTCCTTGCCTGACATAGTCCCCTCCTCGGCTGACAATGGGACAATTGCTCTTTCAAAATATAATAAATCTAGTAGGTGGGGTCCATCCGTTCAATTCAACAACCTTTATTCATCAATAGAAAGATGAGCAAATGTAATTGAAGACACTTCATAAATCTTGCAGAAAAGATGATATAGTTCTAATAACAATAGAGCAACATAAACCCTAATCACATTTTTTTTTTTTTAAATGTAGATCAAGAGGTTTCTATTAAAGGCGATTTGTTTATTGAAGTGGGGTTGAAAAGAAGTCCGAAAAGAGTTCCATGGATTAAAGATTTGGGGTTGGCAAGGCAGATTGTTTACTGAAAGTAGTCGATATGGTCAGATGACTCACCTCGTGATTTCTGAGGACTAGAAGCTAAGCAGTGAGCACGATTGAACCACAGCCGGCAAGAACAATCCGTGCGACTTTGGCACGAAACAACATCAAACTTGCAAGGAAATCTGCACCTGGAATATTATCGCATTAGACAGGAATACCATCTCTTTATTCTCCCTAAAATATTCTCCCTTTTTGGATGATAATAATAAGAATTAAATTTTTTTTGGTAAAATAATAATGAGTAGTCATAAGGTAACCATGAAATCAATTTCGAAACATAAGGTACCACCTCATTGGTGGAGGCTGGTGAATATTTAGGGGGGGCTCCACCATTGAGGTGGTGCCTTAGGTTTGGAAATTGATTTCCTGGGTACGTTAACTATTTCCCAATAATAATGGGTAGTGTTACCCACACCCCATGATTTGATGATGACACCCCAAATTTGATAAAAATATATTTAAAAATTAAATAGAGCATAAAAAATAATACAAAGACAGAAATGTCCCTTACCTTCTTCCTCCTCATTCTCGGCAATCTCTTTTCTCAGCAAATACTTTGAATCTCACTTTCTCCTCTCGCACACACCTTCTCTCTAAAAAAAAAAAAAAAAAAAGGAAAAAAAAGAGAGAAAAAGTCAAGCAATACACTTCTCTTCTTCCTGATTTTCCTTCATAATTAAGGACTCCTTCTTAAACAAAAAAAGTCATCAAAGATTTTGCACTTATGAAAGTAGGGTTTGTTGGGCTTAAGTTTAGGAAAAATTACAGATTTGCTGAGGGAGAGGTTGTTAAGGAGAGACGGCTTTAAGTTAAGATTTTAAGAAAAGTTACTCATTAGATTTGAAGAGAAAAGACTTAGTTTTAGGAAAAGTAAAAGATTTGAGGAGAAAGTAGGGTTTCAACCAACTTCCTATTTACAGATTTGAATAGATGAGTCAACTCAAATAGCTAGCTTTGTCCTCACAAGCTATTTCAAAAGTCTTGAGGCTCCAGTCAAAAACAATAGAAAACAGAGGGATTGCTAAGAAGGTTTGCTGCGTTTTTTTTTGTTGGAGACAACATAAGGAAGAGGAATACAGGTATTTTTGTCATTATCTTGGGAATGTTATCTGGTTCGCTCGGTTCGAATTCAGGTTCGTAATTCGCAATTCGCTACTTTAGAGTGAACCTGGTTCGCTAGGAGTAGGATTAACCAGTTCGTTTTTCGGTTCGCTTAAGTTCTTTGCTTGGTTCGTTAGCTTAATTCGCCTATATATATATATATATATATATATATATATTTTTTTTTTTTTGGGATATAAGAGATATGTGAGACCGTGAACTTATCTCCAACTCTGCATAATAGAGTGCTTTTCAAATCAACCATGTTCGCTTTAGAAAATTTCTTTGAGTGTAGCCCACTATTAGTACTAGTAGTACTATCCATGGTGGAAAGTTAAAACCACTTAATACCTTGTCTTATCTGCATAATACAATGCTTAATGGTTGATTTGAAAAAAGAATTTGAAAGTGGGTAAGAGTCCCATCATATGAACTTACAAAAGTGGAATAATTCACTAAAATTAACGAGTTCGCGGTTCGCTTAGTGGCCACCAAACTAGGTAACTCATTCTTGTTGGGGTTATGTTAAAAATTATAATTTTTATTTTAAAAGTAAAAATTGGGGTGTAACTATCAAATACTGGGTGCGGTAACCCACTCATAATAATTATGTAAAATGTTATAACTGACCATACGGTCAGCTTGTTAGAGGATCTTGCAATCGTAAGGCAACACGTCCTTTAAAAGGTAATTAAACAAATTTAATTCTTAAAGTTAAATTTTCCTTTGATATTTGTTGAAATTTGATTTGAAGTATCCACTTCATAACTTTCTACCCAAAAAAAATTATCTACTACATAACCGATCTCTTGAAATTGGAATCACTAAGTTCGTTTCTAGGACAATAGGACATCTTCAGATAAGCACCAGTGGTCTAGTGGTAGAATAGTACCCTGCCACGGTACAGACCCGGGTTCGATTCCCGGCTGGTGCATTTTTCTTTTCTTTCTTCCGTTTTAATAACCTTCACGAAAGATCCCGTATTTTCGCTATTAAATCCCTCGTCTCTCTCTCCCTCGAATATCACAGCGCAATGGCGATCTCTGCAAACGATTTCTTCCTAGGTAATGGTTGAATGGAAATTAAAGTAGGAATTTTTCTTATAACTTTTTCCTTCTTTCTATAATGGATATTTATTATTTCTGTTTTCATCAATTTTCCCTCTCCTCTGTAAATGTGTGTTGCAGAGAACGCGGGTGGAAGCGATTCCGACTCTAATTCGGATGATTCCCCGGACTATTACCAGCCGATCTCTGCCGTCGAAGACGAAAACGAAGATTCCGACCAAGGACTCTCAATTGAAAACGATGGAGATCACGTTCCCGATTCAAGCGATTTTAATTCCTTCTCTTCTGAAAACCCTAATTTTCACCGTTTCTCGAACGGTTTCGTTCATGGAGCAGAGAATGGAATCTCATCGCTGGATCTGAACGATGACGACCTAGAAAACAGTGAAGGAGAAGCAGAAGAGAGGACGAGAGAAGCTTCGGATACGGCGTTCTCAAGAGCTGTGAGAGATGACGAGAGCCGTCGAAACGCCCCTTTAGCACCGGAGAATGCATCGAGGATCATGGAGGCGATGCGTGGGGTATCATTCGGAGGGTTCGCTCCCGATTGGGTGGATCGGTTGCCTGAAGACCGTTGGGTGGATCAGCTTAGAAGATTAAGACAAGCACCCACTTCTACTACTACCCGTAACTGAGAAAATCACAACAGACCAAGTTCTGAGATTTTGATTGTATTTCTTTTGCTTTTGTGTCTTGTAGTTGTTTAGACAACGTGTGTAATTGCACTGAAGCCGGATAAAGCATAGCACGACTCTTGTTCGAGAAAATTTCTCAAAGACCAATAAAAATGTAGCATTTGGTGATCAATGCTTTCTTTGCCCTTCTTCCTAGCAAATCAAGAGGGTGGACCTTCCAAAAAAAATAAAATCAAGAGGGTGTATAGGTATTTAGTATGCCAGGTAGGGGTGATATCGAGCCGAGAATGGTGTGTTCAAGCTTGTTCGTAAGCTGGGAAATCATGTTCAAGCTTGACTTGTTTATTGAATAACCGAGCTTGAGCTTTATTAGCCGCAACTTAAAGGGTATTCTAATCATATAAAATGCATTATATACTATTAATATTTACTAGTATATAATATATATATTTAATTTTAATATTTAAATAAAATTAGTATATTTTAAATGTTTTAGTAGGTTAATATGTATATATAATCGAACTGAGCTTTTATCAAGGTGAGCAGGAGTGTGTTCAAGCTCGGCTCGTTTACTAAATAAACGAACGATGCTCGAGCTTTTAACGAGTCGAGCCCGAGTAGGTCACGAACATTTTGTTCAATAACCACCCCCAATGCCAGGAGGCCATGACTAATCTATATGTTACATGCAATCCAATAATCATAGGTTTTTTCCTGAATACCCCCTCAAGTTTGGGGTTGTTCATCAAGTACATAAGTGTTTTTTTTTTTTTATGGAAATACCGAAGGTTTAAAAACCTCTCTCTTGATGTCCACACACATGCAAAACGTGTTTGGCAAAAATTTTTTTTGGGACAATTTTATCCAAAATCATTCTATGAAAAGAAATTTGCATGCCCCTTCATTCCTTATCAACAATAGAGCCCCCTTCATTGATCAAGAAGAATCCTCTTATATTTCATTACTTATTCTTTTGAGTGAGATTTCGGACAAGAGAGTTTTATTCAGTTAAACTGATATCTTAGTAACCAAGATGGTGAGACCGTTAGCAGTAATAAACTCATTTTTGGGTTTCTTGTACTTTATTGAAAATGAATTAGCAGTGATATCTCTGGCACCACTGCACTTTGAGCAGTGATACAACAGCAAATCCTTGCCCTTTTTTTCTTTTTTGGGAGGCTGAGTCCGGAAGGGGTGTGTAACTCCCTCAGGAACCACAAATACACTTGATCTTGAAGGTTCAGTTGGAAAATCTGGATAACATAGATTTGGACATTTGTCACGGGTTCTCACAAAAGGAATTGTAGAGTATCTGGTGGTGGTCTGATGCAGTTGCGCAGCCAGCTGATGCAACTTCTCAAATAGAGTGCCTTTGTTCGAAGGCGGCAAATCCAATCCTGGACGGAATCCTAATAGTAAGCAGTGCATAAACTCAAAAATTAGAAGTGGGGAACTGGGAATTCTATGCAAAATTGACATGGAACCAACACCCGGTGACATTGGCCGCTGCCATGAAGTTGTTTGAGACGGTTATCCGCCCTATAGGCTGTTGGTTCATATATCCTGATTAATAAGTTTCCCGTTTAGATCTGATTTCAATACAAAGGAGAAGATCCACACAGCCAAACATTTTTTTTAACAATGAAACCAGAGTTCTCAATCGGCCTCGTACTTGCAGACTCTTTAGATGGCCATAAATGACAAATAATGGAGGTCGGGAGAGAGGGTTTAGTAGACCTATTAATAGTACCATAGCTGATGGGAGTTGAATTCACAAGCATTTGAATATACTTAGAACTTATCTACGCTCACTCCATCTCTAAGGACCTCATAAGCCCCTCGGCTCCTTGTTTTCTTCATTCCCGCTGTGAAATGGATCTTTGATCCTTCAGTTGAGACCGCAGTCACTTTCACCCAAATCATCACCTTCGTCTTCATGCCCTCAACATCAACTAGCTTTCCTTTCTCCAGATAGCCGGTCACAATGGTGGCAAAACGCAAGACAGATGAGTCCTTGTACCCAACTTCACACACGGAGGGTATGAACACAGTTAGCTTCCCTGTCTCTTCATTGAACTCATAGTTTGTGGCATCTCGAGGAAAGATACCTATCGCAATGTCATACTCTTTTAAAAGCTCTGGCAATGGCTTTTGCATTTTTCCTGCCAACACCAAGACATCATTAAATTGAAGAAGCTGCAGAATTTATTCAGGAACATCATTGCCAATTGTTGCTTTGATCAATAAATTTAACCACAAGTTGAAATAACAATAATGGAGATCATTCATGATGGGTGATAAGCCACCATCAGCCCACAAGCATTGTTATTAAACAACATTATGCAAATATAACTACTTTTGTCGTGGAATATTACAGGAAGTTATAGTGGTGACTTCATAAGAACTTTTTCCAGAGGATACAGGAAGCAACAACAAAAGAGATCACCTCAAACATAGGATTCTGATTTTTAAAAGTAAAAAATATATAATAATAATAATACATATAAAATGATATAAAACATAAAACTGATAAAAGTAAGCAATTGATCCTCGATAAGCCCTCTACAAATGTTGGGTACATTATGCACCAAAACCATTGATTCCAAAGATTTGTGTCGCATGTGCCTTCACACAGTCACATGATTTAGCTTCCGAACTTAAGCCAGACAAACAGCATAGCAGTATAAATCACAGCTTCTGAACTTAAGCCAGATAAACAGCATAGCAGCATAAGCCATGAATCATACCTTCAAGTAAAAGAAAGCCGGTACTTCATACTGTCCAATGCCATCAGGATTGCTGAGCAAGATCAGAAAATATTTAGCAGGGGAAGCCAGGACTGATTCCATGGCTTTAATTAACTACAGTTTGGTCATAATGTTACAGTATATATATATAGTGTGTTGTGTATGCATGCGCATACATGAGTTTCTTATGGTCTAATAGAACGAACTTTGAATATATGGTTATAGAAGAGGTGAAATGAATGATTCTTGTGATTTCAGAATTTGTTTTATATTTCTACTCAATAAGCAACATGTGAAATGCCAATGTGTATCATTGCCAAAAATGCCACCATGCACACTGAGATTAAATTTCATGCTGGAGCAATCACAACATTAACATATATGACTGTTCATAAATTCATATACATGTAAAGTAAAAGAATAGAAAAGTGAAAATGGTAGTTAGAGAAGTGAAACCCACCTTTGAGTTTATTAACCAACCATTTGGTTCCTCCTTCTATAGTGCTTGACAAAGACTAATAAAATTGGAAGAATATGTCAGTATGAAAATAATAAAACTAGGTTTATTAAAACAAATGCACTAAGAAACAGCACGGAGAGCAGAATACGAATTAAGCAGCAGCATAAAATCCCACAGGGCGTCAACATGGTATCCCCTGATACAATAGTTACGATGGCATGAAAATGTTAACTAGTGCTGCAAAAGTCATGCCATTTACTGATAGCAAGTTATTGCTTTCTCTAATATTCGGATAAATTAAAAAAAGCCCGAGCTAATAATGCAATAGGCCATATCAATAAAATGATGATAAACATGATCTAAATAAGCAACCTATGTACAATGGCACAAATACTAACAATACAGAGGAACAGACTTGAACATTCAAGTGATAATTAGTTTGCATTCCTAGCTGAGAGGACACACAATTCTGCCCTTGCAACTGGCGCGTGAGGTGACAATATGACAATCTACATAAAAAAATTCTATTCGGCAAAGAAGAAAGATCATTTTAAAAGCACATACAAAGCGGAAAAGCGTGGGGAACAATGGCATAAGGAGATGAAGGCAGTGTAGTCAAGGCGTCTAGGCGATGCCTAGGCGATTAGGTCTGACTAGGCGAGGCGCTGCCTAGGCCACACTCAGGCGTTGCTTAGGCGATAAAACTACTTAAATTAAATATATATATATGTTAAATATACATATATAATATTAATATATACACATAACAATTCAAACCTCGTAGGGTTCACAATAATCTAAACACATTAACATTTAATGTTGTAAAGCTTGAATGTAAGTCTTTTTTCTACTAAACTGTTAGTTGACTTTTAGACCTTGTAGATGAAAATATTTTTAAAACTAAAACATGAGACGTTTTTTACCGGACTTTTGGGTTTTAGTAATGTTTTGTTATAATAGAATTTATGAAATTTTAAATTGTGAGAAATACCATAACACCTGCAAGTTGAAATTTTGAAAAAGACGACAAAAAATGGATTTTGTTCTTGAATTCGAAAGTTAACTTTTTATTTGGATCTAGGATAATTTTTATAGAATTCAAATGAGGGGTATAACCTTATTTACATATAAATATTTTAAGTAAATGAAAGTAAAGTGTAAAACCATTTACTTAAATGATATTTATATGTAAATAAGCTGTAAAACATGATAACTATTAAAGGGTCCAGGTGACTGCCGCCTGCCTAGAGAGGTGCATAGGCGGTAGCAGTCCAAAATTGCCTAGGCGACGCCTCGACTACACTAGATGAAGGGGAAGGGAAGGCTCCATGTAAGGCACAACAAAACAATGTCAACTAATAAAAGAGGAAACTACTGGAGCAGGACCGGGATGTAGATGAATATCAGAAGCCGTGGAAGTTGCAACAAGAGAATGGCAGGTAGCTGTAAAGGAGTTGCCTAAATTTCAACCAATTTAATTTGGAAGGCAGTAGAAAAGCGTATACATTGGTAAAGTCGATCACAGTTGGCAATCAATTACATAATTTTCACACTGATCTCTTCATCCACTTGCGTTGATTATCAGTATGAGGTTTCACATATTTTCCCTGTATCAATTTGGAACGAGATCGAGGAATAACACAAAAGGACAGGTTGAGCCCATGGTATGGAACCAATCTCAGAATGTATCCCACAGCTCCTTCCTTTGACAAGTGGATTTCTTTCTTTGGTGGCTTTTCTTTCTTAGTTTCTTTGGTGGTGCTCCTGCAAGAAATAATGACCCATCTAATAGGCCCCCACCTAGGCACCTACTGTTTGAGCCTCTCCTAAGTCCAAAGAGATTATAACTGCCTCATGCCAGAGCAGTTGACCCCTGCCCCTCACCTAAGTCCAGGTCTAAGCACATGATAGTTGACGGAAGAAAACATGTTTTGACTGCTACTATTTCAAACTTATTTGCAAATTGAAACGATGCAAGCTCCTCCATCACCTACTTTCTCTAGACAATTCTTTCGTGCACTGATAATCATCACGCTTATTCTCTAGCTTCTTGTCAAGAAATTATTCTGTAAACCATGAACTAGCCCGAGAATCTATGCTAAGCGCGGAAGAAGTACATTTTATTCCTAGTTCAACAGATGATAACAAACTAAACTGCAAAGAATTAACCCTATTGCACACACTGTTATTGATTCAGCTACTACATCATGTAACGTTTCCTTCTACCTCATCTGCAATTCTCAACTCTAAATCTACCCAACCAAGAAAGTTTAGTTAACCACAACAGAAGCAGCTCAAGCAGATCACACACAGCAGTTCATTTACAGGTACTGCAACTTTGGACCATTCCTTATGTAAGTAAATGATTGATTTTGGTTCTTCCTATCATAATTTTTCTTGCAAATAACAGTTGACTACCAATTTCACTTTTTTTCATCGGCAAAACAACGATTATATTATATTATCAAAACAGAGATACAAAAGCAGTATAACATGCATAGAGTTTACAAGCACATAAACTAGCAAAAAAAGGAATCGAAAAACCATAAAGAGATCCCCCTAGACTGAAAACAAAATCAACCAAACTACTCAATAAAATGAAATCCAACCCAACACTTCTCTCAGATCCTCGCAGAACAGAACATCATTCTCTAAGTCAAGCAATCTAATGCGCGAACAAATGCGTGATGAAGAATAGAGAAAGTCCTTAAAATATTTCTCTCTTTTCATATCGAAAATATCTCCTAATCCCAAACAAAATAAAACAATGCAAAAGCAAGTGATCTACTATCTCTTCCACATGAATGCACAAAAAACAGTGGTTAGCGATCCTTCTATTTTTAAGTGGTCACAAGTGAGAATCTTATTCAAAGTAGCATTCCATATGAAGAAAGATACCTTCGAGGGAATGTAGGGATTCCACACAAGTATATGACAAAAATGGTTCATAAGGTACTAATCTAAATGATTGTAGTAGTAATCTCACTGAGAATCGACCATTGTGGCCTCTACCAATTTCACATATTGATATAGAACTTGTTAGTACCGTTTCTTTGGATGATATGATGAGTCAATTATTTGCTTCATTGGTTCCAATGATGGCAGCTGCAGAATCAACTATTGGGTCAGCCATTTTCGTTGTTACTTTTCGAGTCCAATGGACTAATTCTATAGAATCTATTAGAGCCAATCTCCTCTTCAATTAATATGTAAAACCTATATTCATCTCCTATTTTATCCTTGTAAGGTCTACTTGTCTATATATATATCATTTTACAAATAAAAGTACAAGGAGTATACTAAACTTTACTTAGACGTAAATACCCTTATTTTATAAATAATTAGAGTATAACCAAACTTTATAAATTAAATTATACTCTCTAATTACGTTAGAAGCCATCCTATAAGGTCTCACATATCTCCAATTACGTTGTTCGATTGGACTAGATTTCTTTGTAGTTATCCAATCCCTAATCACCATTAAAAGATGCTTATTCCCTTTGTTATATATAAAAAAGTTTTCTTGCATATGTTGAAGTCAATTACCATGGGAAGGATGACTTTGCTACTATGCTATATTAATATTTGTCATCTTCCATGACTGCTGTGCAGGTAAACAAGACAAAGCTTTTCGGTTTCTGTTTAAGTGTTTTTCCCTCGTTAGTTTAAGATATGTTAATGGGGTTTTATTTTTCTGATGTTGTTTTCTTTGAGTGGTATTGTGATGCTTCACTTCTATTGGATTCTACAAGGAGATCCTTGCCTGTGAAGAAGAGAGACAATGGGCTTAGAACTCCAGATACCATGACACCATTAAAGATATGTTAAGAGTGCCCTGAAGTTGCTTCTTGTTCAGATATCCTTCATGTTTCCCATGTAAGATGTTTTCCTTCATAAAGATAGTAGTTTAGGGGTATCTCTTACCTATTTGGATCTTTTCTTCTTTTATACAAAGATAAAGAAACGTGTAGTATAACTCTAGATGTGTTTTCCCAATTTCGCTTGACCAGCTTTTCCTTTTTGATGAATGTAGGTCAGAGCTTTTCTTGGTTTCATGTTATTCTTCTTACCTTTGTGTTAAATCTACATTGGTTCTTAACCAAAGCAGGACTCTATTTATTATTATTATTATTATTATTATTGATGATGCTTTGAAGAATATACTTAACCAAAGCACGGCTCTTGAAAAATATATGTTCCTGATATTTTGTCATGTGTCTTTGGTACAACTTTGTGAGATAGATGGGAAAGTAGTAGGTCCAATTCAGGCGGCATAGGATAGCATCTAGGCTCCTTTGCATTGCTCCGTTTGGTAAGTTCTCTTGTTCATCCCGTTCTTTGTTCTTTTCATATGAATTTGTTGTGAATGCATACAATTATAGAACTGTGACTAATTAGGTAACCCCTCCATGATAAAAATTGTGAAGTTGATGAGTACGCTGTCTACGTGTGAGAGTTTTGAAACCCTTCTTTATACCCTGTAAAATTATATATAAATCTGGATGGACAAACAATTAATCATGGGTTACTTCCACCTTTGGAAAACATGACCATATAGACCCTTGAAGGGTGCAATGGAATTCAAAGACCCGTTTGGGGGACCGAGACAACTTTTGCTTGGTTATGACTCACTTAAATTACTCAAGGGATTGTAAAACATTAAAGCGGTCCCTTTAACACCATTGGGCACATAGCAATGTGCTACAGGCCACAGTGTTATCCAAAATAAAGAGCAATATAGACTTGGTATAGGATTGCACTTTGACCGTGGTCTTTCGATTTTAGAAATCAACTCAGCCAAATCAATGAAAAACTTGTCGATGTTGCTAAGTCAACTAATTCACTATTTAGATTCTTGCCAAAATGTGCTGAATTAATATGAGTTTAGCATCATTTAGTTAATTTTTCCTTTAATGTTGGTATTTGAATATGAATTAGTAGCCTATCACAAAAAACTATTACTGATGTCGTGACACAGGGTTTACAGATTTGGCCCATGACTTATTGTGAATCTATCATTTAGATGGTACTAGACATTATACTTATTGCTTAATGCAGTTTGCATCTTATGTTGATCAATTTCATGCTATATAGTGACAACAAAGTTCATTTAACTGAATGTAACGAAATTCTGTACGCCTACGAAATATTTGCATCTTGATCATTCTTTAGAGTTTGGTTTTTTTTAAGGCGTTGACTCTTCAATTGATCCCTGGAATTGGATAAAGTATAATTTATAGAAAATTGCGACCACAAGTCATCATGTGTCCCTACAACCCAACTAGACTCAAATATCAAATAAGTAAAAGAGAGTTCAAGAAAAGGAATGTTCGTAAATTATAGTATGATATTCAATAATTGTTAGTTATATTTTTATTTTTAATAAAATTACAATTTGCTACAAACATATATGTCAAGGAACTTCCTTTATCTTATCAAGATTAAAATCTCGAAGGCATAAAAACTTGATCTTGAAGGGATTATTTAAAAATCTGCTTCATCATTGAAGATCTGTAAGAAATACTTTCTTAATAATCTTTTATTACGATTTTTCAAATTGTATATTTTCTTATATAAATATCAAAAAAATTGTAATGATTGTATTTACTAACAAAAACAATATTACTTCACTTAGTGAAATTTCATTAGTAAAATATTAATACGTGCAAAACACGTGCACCTTTACTAGTATATATATATACACTAGTGGGTGGCACGTGCGATGCACATGAGAGCGATGGGAAGGAGTTAACCAAAGTTAATAGGAGTTAAAAGGGACACGTGTTAACTCGCGGGTGCGATTGAACTCGCTAGTGGCACGTGCGATGCACGTGAGAACGAGGGGAAGGAGTTAACCATAGTTAATAGGAGTTAAAAGGGACACGTGTTAACCCACGGGTGCGATTGAACTCTCCTCGAGTTCAATCGCGATTGGCTGTAATTCTAAATAGATAGATGGCAAGGGGTAGTTTGAGAATTAAAGTAAAACATTAAATCTAAGGCAAGGGGTAGTTTGGGATTTTCGGAAAAATCATTTACGCATGCCTCTCGCATTATAATAGTAAAGATATATATATATATATATATATATATATATATATATATATATATATATATATATTTTTATTTTTTTTAATAATTAGTTTGGACTCTACTAATTTGCCACACACAATATCAAACAAACCATAAGTTAAACCAAGAGGATTGTAGATTTGGGTAAATGCTCTACTTTGATTCTTGTATGTATTGTATAGCTCCTCTTATTTTGCAGAGCTACTCAACTAAAATCCTGATGCTTTTTGTGTTTCATCTTTGCACAATGAGCTTCATCATTAGCATTATATGTACAATGTGATACTAAAATATGTAAGTTTTTTATTAGTGGTATGCATCTTGCTGCCCACCTGTAGAAACCTTGAAAAATTATAATCAACCTCATGATTTTAGTTGACCTTATTTTGTCTGTCCTGCACCTGTATGCACAAAAACTTTCTAAGTGCATCTTTCTTGATTATTCTCCATTTTAGAAGGTTGTCAGATCCTACTCTTAACCATGTGTTCGCCTTTTTTAGGCAACTTAGTTTTTCTTCAGATTCACTAGCATCTGTTGCATGGATTCCCCATTTTCTCCATAAATTATTCCCATTGGCCTAACCAATTTTCACCTTTGTTGCTGATATGACCTTATCTTCAAGATGGAAGCCTACAAAGGATTTCAAGTTTTTTTATTCGATTATGAAGAGGTTCCACACGCCTCCCCCTTGGAGACTATTAGTTTGGTTTACCGTTTACATGGAATCCAAGAAGGGGTTGGCACCTGTTGACTCATCCTGTCTTCCAAGGCATCCAACTATTATCTCATGAGATTTGTCTGCATATGTATATTAGGAATTATGTTTATTAACTAATAGTTTCTTAACCCTTTCTCACTGCATAAGAGCTAAGCAGTAAAAGTCTCCACTGTTTCCATATATCAAACCATTTAGTAGTCAGGGATGAAAGCAATTACACTCTTAAGAGTTTGGCACAGAAAGCAGGATTGTATGAACTGTGAACTAGAAGCTGGAGAAGATTGTGAGCAGATACCAAGTTTCCGTGAATACTTAATCCATAATGGATATGATAATGATGGATATCTACACTCCTTGAACTGAGAATGCATGTAATCTTAATGGAGATTGTTGTAGGTGTACAAGTTATTTCAACATTTGCTTATGTACCGAATGAAGGGAAAGAAATTCTTCTCACCAAGCATAATCAATAATTTTTTATCCGCTGAAGAATGCTAAGCAGGACATTATCTGTAACACTAGACAGAGTTCCTTTTGGAATTTTTTGAGATACCCCATATTTTTCTACCTCCATTTGGTGCATTCCTCCCTCCCTCCACATTCACACAATTGTCTTCTGATGTAAAATTTTCCAACCATTTAGAAAGAAAAGCGAATTCCTAAAAAAAAAATTGACAATAAGCAGGTCATAATGTCGACCCGATTCTTTCTCTTATGTATATCCAGAATCTCGACAAAACTCCAATAATATAATAATATTTAACAAATTAAATGCCATAGACTAATTTTCATGCTCAAGGAATGCAAATTACACTCAAAGAAACTAGATTTCATAAGATTATGATTTAATACCAGGTTCCTCGATGATCAAGACAACCCCCAAATCGAACATGAGATTGAACTGTAATTAAAGACTAAATCCAAAGAAATTGGTTTGAGATCAGAAACCCTAGCTTTATACGGTGAAGAGTGAAGAGAAAGAGAGGCGTACGTTGATGTCATCGCCAACGGAGTTGATCTCTTTGTTGGCTTTCTTGCTGAACCAATAAGATCCCACCTTGTTCAGAATCTGATCCATTTATTTTGTTCTTCCCTCTCTCTGTTTGTATCTCTCCCAGATCGAGAGATCTCTCCACAGTCCACCCCCTTCCGCACTTTCGTTTCTTCCCTGCAATCTTCAAAAGAGACGGGTCTTTTGTCTATCTCTTAACCCATTTAGGAGGATCGCATCATCCGGACCCTTCTCTATCCAACTCCGATTATAGAATAATAATCCACTGCAACGATAATACAGACGGGAGAATGCAGCTCTGCACAAGGGACAAAATCCTAACCCTAATCATTTTTTTCAAGCCTCATGTCATCGCAGAACCTAGATGGTGGAGACTTGACACTGTGATTATGAGGTTAGTGCTGATGTCCGGATGAGAGATGTGTGTTTAGGATTATGATTCATACCCTAAGCTGTATGTTTGTTTGTCAAGAAAATGAGCGAAAAGATGGAAAATAAAAGAAAATTTGTCAAAATATAACTATAAAAAATATATTAGAAATCCATAAAATAAGAACCCTTATGTCACCTTAGCCATAATCGTAGGCCAGACCCATATGACACCTTAGCAGTAATCTTAGGCATGTCTGTGTTTAGGTGTTACTTTACATCCTTAATCAAAATCAAGGTTTGAAATTTCGTTGAAATTTCACGAAATTTTGGTTTCGGCCAACCCCAATGACATCAAAACTGAATTTATTTAGAAAATCAGATTTCGTCGGAATTTCGGCCGAAATCTGATTTTTTTATATTTTTAAATTGGTTTTTTTTTAATTAAAGTTTCAAAATATTTCAAAAATTTTGTTGAAATTTTGTGAAATTTATATATTAATTAAAATAATAATAATATTTATATAAAATTTTAATAAAATATTATAATTTTGAATATATATATATATAAATAATAAAATATTAATATTTTGGATTTCAAAATTTTACCGAAATCCCTCAATTTTTCAGGATTTCGGTTCGAGTTGGCTGGCCGAAATCGTTGCAAATTTCGAAATTAAAAACCTTGATCAAAATAGCTAAATCCACTTTGTGGCTAGGTGCTATTGTCCCACTTTAGTCCCATATCGGTTGGGTACTAGACTTCACAAATATGTATAAGGGTCTAACAATCCTCCATTAGTCAAGCAGTAAATGAGTGAATTTACCTTTATGACACCTTAACAATAACCTCAGGTCTCACTATGTATCTGTTTAAGTGTTATTTTACCTCAACAAAAAAATAGAAGAAGATGACAATAACTTTAATAAATGATAAAACAAAAAAGGCTGAATAAGATGGATTAAACACGCTTAATAAATAAATACAAATGACAACACATGAAAGTTAAGGGAAAGGCCCACTAAATAAATATAGCGCCACAATATTAGAAAACAAATCAATTGTCTAGATAAGCAAGGACTATGTTGCCAACCAATCTGGGACCAAGGAATTGATAATAATAATTATACATAACTAGTGGGCGGCATGTGAGAGAGGTGAAGGGGAGAGAGACTCTTGGGGAGAGGCCAAATCGAGGGCATTTTGAAAAAAATTAAGGAATATTTAGAGTATAAAAACTTGTGGGATATTTTGGATAAAAAAAATTAATGAGAGACATGTTACTTATAGAAATACGATGTAGAGATATTTTAAGAAAAAAAATTTTTTAGAGACATTTTAGGTATTGCAAAGATTTGGGTATCGCAAAGAAAGGAAGCTGACGGGCCTTGTAAAGAGCGCAAGACGTCTTATCGGATTTGTACCACGTTAAACTGGAGCCACATTCGGGTTGCCCCGTTAGTTACCAATTGATGATAGATATGCAGTGCTCATAGACGGTAGTACACATACTATTAAGATCCCAAAATTTCCGGGGAACTTTGCTCCAAAAAGAGAGAGGAAAATAAAATAAAATTGTATTTCACTTATTTGGGGCCAAAAGCCATCCGAAAACAGAGAAGACGATCTTCGTTAGAGGTGATCATGGCTAGAGAGAGACTGAAAAAAGGGGCACTTCCTCCGGCTCAGGAGGTACGGATAATCTTCAAGAGTTTTTCTTCTTACATTAAAATTAGTTTAAATTTTCTGATATTGTTCTAAAATTTTGTAACAAGAGTTTCAATACTCGCAAAAGTATGAATACGAATCAGGTGATCAACCTATTGAATTACGCGTACCTTGTCAAACTTCATTTTTCCAGACACAGCAAACCCTAATTTTAGGTTTCAGAGGGGAGAATAGATATCGAATCACTACGTTTCTATAATGGATTTTCAATCATTTTTCCGTTTGAAAGATTGTTAAATCAAAAGGCATGTAATCGAATCAGTTGGTGTTCTGAGATTACTTGAAGGATGTTCTATTTTGGTACTTATGATATGCAACATTTGATCCTAATGGATGCGGAGATGTTATGGAAGTTTTCTCGTTTATGGTTCTCAGTCTGTAGGTTGTAGGAGATTGATTGAGTTAGAAGGAAAGATATTAGAACATCATATACTTGTTTACAGGGTAATTGGGTATTATCTAATTGCATTTCTGTATTTTTTTTTTGTTAAAATGCAGAACATAGAGAAGTTAGCGAAAGTTGCAAATGATGGTAATTATTATGGAGCTCAACAGATGTACAAGTCTATTAGTGCAAGGTATAAGCGTTTTCATTCTTTAAGTAATGAGTCTTTCTTATAGGTCATGTGTTGCCTCCAATGTAACAATATTAGCAGGTGTGGAGTGATTTTGTGCCATCTTGGGGATAGATACCTTTACTATTTAAGTTTATAGCGGTTTCATTATTTTCACTGTTTCACATTGCAATAAGGGTGGCTAATTTTTTTTATGAAAATGCTGTCTATTGATAGTTGGTATTTTTCAGTTTAGGATTTTGTGTTTGTTGGGTCAAACCTATGTAACTTGGACATGGATACATGTGCCAGTGTCGGGGGCTGATATGAAATGTCAGATAGATCATAGCTAACTCATTTGTCTTTTTTAAAGGTCATTTCTTTATTAGGATCACAGGAACAAACTTCTTACTTCAGAAATAAGGCATTTGTACTGATAAAAACATGTATCCTTGCTTACAGATATGTATCTGCTGAGAGGTATACTGAAGCCTTGGATATCATCCAGTCAGGTGCTTGCATTCAACTAAAACATGGCCAGGTTATACTCTTTCAAGTCTAACTTATAACTAAAACTTGTTCCTATGTTTCTTGGGTGAGAGTTTTGTTGAAGTTGCTAAAAAAACTGCATTTAAGCATACGTGGAACACATATGTTCATTTTACGCGTATAATAATGTTGAAGCTGGATGAGGAAGCAACCCTGGAATTGAAGTGCTGGGGGACTTGAGATTTTATTTAAAAGATTTTGCACAATAATTTGGCTATCTGGTCTGGCTGGCATTGGCATTGACATTGAAGGCAATGCTGTAAATAGAGATGTAATATTTACCTTCATTAGATTTACCTATATCATGTCATTCAATTCGATGTTCAATTCTGATTTATCTTTTAGCAGAAAATTGTAGCTTTATCAATTTTATCCTAATAATCATTTTTTTAATGGAATACTCATTATCTCTTTCTACTTGATTATTAAATTTAATTGCTTTCAGATCAGAGTTACTTTATTTAATTGCATTCATGAAATGCTTCTAGGTCACGTGTGGGGCTGAGCTTGCTGTGCTATTTGTGGATACACTTGTTAAAGGGAAATTTCCGTACGACGAAGAAACTCTTGGTCAGGTTCTTCTCTTGTGATATAATTCTTAATGGTTATTTTCTCTCTCTCTCTCTCTCTCACACACACACACACACATAAACACACACACACACACACCCCAAAGTCATTGTTACTAGAATGCTTGGAATTGCTGAACAGCATGTGGAACATATGCAAAAATTTTCTCATCTATTTTTTCACCCATGAACTGAAGCTTTAATTCTTATATTGTGGTTTACCATTATTCATTATCTGAAAAATGAATATGGTCGTTAATGAAGTACCGAAACATAATTAAAATTTCTATAGCTAATTCGTATGTGGTAGGAAGAGGTGTAAATAGGCTGGGCTGGCTCCACTGGCTTACAGACTTACAGTTACATAATTTTCATGCATATCGGAAGCATACATAAATGCAAATTGCCAGAAACAATTGCCCCGACAAACCCAATGTGGGAATACATCCACACATTTCATTCAATATAGGGTAATGCTCCACGTTTTTTTAGTCACTTTATTCAAAGGAGTGACATGTGTTAGTGCAAAAGATGTGTCTTTCTCTTAATGGAAGAGACTAACACATTGTTATCCCCTTGAAGAAAGTGACTTTAAAAGAAAGAGGAGCTAGCATTAGTGCATTGCCCTTCAATATATTATGACATGCGCTTCTTACAGTTGTTAAGTTGCTGCAAGTCGAGATAGTATACCTGCAATTCTAGCAAACAGATGCACTGAACAAATATATAGCAGAAAAAAGTTACAAGTGAAAAGTATAATGCGCGTGGTAGTTATGCATGCAAAATATATAAACAACATGTATTAGCAACAGTTGTCCACTGACGAAGATTTCTAAATCAGAGTATTTTTGTGTCAGATACAAGTGTTTGTTGTGGGTGTATTCATAGGCTATGGATTATCCTTGTTACATCTCTTTGAGCCTGAGTTTAGCTACACTTGGATTCCTGGGTTTGGGCTTGGCCTTTTTTCGAGGCTCATTTATGAACTGACAGCACAAAGTCCTAGAAAAGTCAGGCCTGGGGGAACCCTAATAAAGATTTTTTTTAGTATTACATTTGTGTACTACTTTGAAAATGTAACAAGAATAATGGTAGTTAGGAACTTGAAGTCACGAGCACTTGTCCTGGGATAACAAAGTTCTAAGTTCTAACCGCTGAGCTGGATAGCATTTCATCTATAAAGTGATACTGTTGTGGAGTTCTTAGTTGTGCAGAAAAGATGGTAGATAACTACTTTAGAACTCGAATAATTTAGTCAGTAGTCAAACATCTGGAGTAGTGTTAGTCTGTGTTTTACAGTTTCCACCTTATGAACTCTTTTTTATATTGGTATGTTCTGAGGCATGTATAGATGCTTGACTTTGCGTAAGTTGGAGAGGAGAAGTTTGAATTTAAGCCAGTGCTGTTGTGTACCATTTGAAGTTAGGCTTGGTCTAGAGATTGGACATTTTCAAGAAATCACGGGTCACACTCAGTCACTTAGGACCCAAGAGAGGAGATTACGACTTTTGATGGGCCCTGGGCAGGGATTCGGCAGATCCCTGTCCATCCTTGATTGGTTCTAGTGTATTACGTACATAGGTGTACACACATTCATAAGAAAACACACATACACTGGTGTGTGATACATTACTTCTATATAACTAGAAAGTTAGAAACTGACCTTTTCTTTTGGAAAGAGGACTGTTGCCAAGTCATCCCTTCGGAGGGACTTTGGGAACCTCTTCTCCTTAGCCTTGGACAAAAACTTATCTGTGGTCTCATGTATCCAAGGAATAGGTGAGCTTGCAACTTGGTCCCCTAGGTTTAGACGCAACCTAAACGATTGGGAAGTAGAAGATCTTCTCAGACTATTCACTCATGTATCTTTGGTAATTGGTTAGTCTGAGTTTACAAAGGAGGGATGTTAGAGTTTGGTTAAAGGACAACAAAGGGCCCTTCACTGTGAGATCCTTTTTACAATCTTTAAGAGTTTATCCTTGTCTTCTTTTTCCATATCGTGCTGTATGGAATCCTGACATTCCATCTAAGGTATTTTTTTTTCATGTGGACGGCCACGCATGATAAGATTCTCACGTGTGACCACTTGCAAAATAGAGGGTGGAGGATGGCCAATCGTTGTTTTATGTGCCTCGAGGTGGAGGAGTCGGTTGACTATCTTCTTCTTCATTGTCCTTTTGCTTATGTCATTTAGGGTCAATTCCTTCGTCAATTGGGATTCGTCTGAATCTTTCCTAGGTCCCTTCAGAGCTCCTTATCAGGTTGGTTTTCGTTCCCCATGGAGGGTCCCATCTCGGTGATTTGGGTCATGCTTCCAGGAGCATAGGGTGGGCCCTTTGGAAAGAGAGAAACATGTGTGTTTTCGATGGTATCGCATCTTCTGAAGATCGAGTGTATCATCTTACTCGACAATCTCTTCTAGCATGGTGCACTATAAAGAAGAATTTCGAGGATGACGGGCTGCTTGGGAGACTATAGTACCATGTTTATCTTTCATAAATAGTGCTTTTAATTTGTTTGCTATTATTGTCTATCTTCAGTTTTTGTTTTATCTTGCGGTCTTTGGTTCATATTATGTGTGAACCTTTGATCTGTTTTAGGCGGTTGTACTTTGTGTTCTACCTATCAAAAAAGAAAAACTGTTAATCTGTTACATTTTGTAAATCAAGTGGACTTTGTTATATATTGTCTTCACATGTTTGCCTTTTTGCTCTCACCAAAATTTTCACTTTTGTTTTTCATGATTATGACTAAAATATATGGTTAGATCGTGTCAGGAAAATTTACAAGAAGTTTCCACAAATTTCTGTGCCACAACACTTGGGGGATGATGATGACATGCAACAACTATCTGAAGCCTTAGGAGCAGCAAAAACACGTGTAGAGGGTTGTTCATCATTCTTGAAAGCTGCAATTAGGTGAGATCTTCTACCATCTTTGTTTACTTGATCGAGAAAGAGCTTCATTGTTATGTTTTATAGTTTTGGTGCCATTGTTTTGGGGAATGTTGAGGATCCTCTTTTTTCTCTCGTCTCCTAGGTGGGGCCATTTTTAATTGTAATATAATTTACCTATTCTTATCTTTAGATCCTGACAGCCTTGTTCCTATATTTATCAGGAAGCAACCTATTTGGAGAAAAACTTGTTCTCTACGATGCTTATGAGCAACATTTGCTTCTGAAACAGGCACTTGTGTTCACAGTGAGTTTGCATGCTGCATGGTGCAATTGTATGTGCACCCTTAGAGGTTGACCTCTAGGGTAATCGTAGGGTAGGGAAGGAGTACGAGAGAGAGAGACGACGAGGGTAAAAAAAAGGAAAGGAAAGTAAAGAGAGAGAATGAGAAGAGAAGGAACAACAAGGGAGAAAATACCAAGGGAGAGAGATGAAGAAGGAATATACATCTGTCACATCCTGATGTTGGGTTCCTTATGGAAATCTTCATTTAAAACCATGATGCGGAATAAGATACATTTAGTTTTATCTTTTTGCATTGACCAATGTCACTTTAGCAGTTGGAAATTTTGGGAAGTTATTGTTATTTTTTGCAGTTGGAAAGAGAGAGAGAGATGAAGAGAGTAAAAAAACTGTAAAAGAGAGGAAAGGGAAATGAAGAGAGAAAGAATGAGAAGAGAAGGAACACAGGTGAGAAATACCAAGGGAGAGATGCGGATGAAGATACATTTAGTTTTATCTTTTGTATTGATCACCGTCGCTTTAGGAGTTGGAAATTTTTGGAAGTGAAAACTCCTTTTTTTCGCTGCACGTATTACATTTACCTTAAGTATTAGATGTATTAAAAAATATTGTTCTATGTAGTCCTCACGATATCCTTTGTTTTTGTTGGAACTTGGAAGGCCTTAACCACTGCAGCAAAAGTAAAGTCAGGTTTTTTTGGAGGAGAAAGTTGTGGTTAGACGGACCCCTACTTGACAAAAGAATATTACAATATTAAATATTTATGCTTAGGGGTGTCAATGGATACGGATATTATCCGATATGTATCTAAATTCGCTTGTTCAAATAATTATTTGAATAGGCATCCGGTGGAGCGAATTCAAATAGTAATTTTACTATCCGTTTATAGTCTGATACAAATTCGGATATTGATATATCTGACCTGATAAATATCCAACCGATTATATAATATATTACTATATATTGAATAAAGTAACATTATTTGTAAGTATTTTTTTGTTTTTACATAATTTAAGACATTAAATTGTTATTTTTAATATAGATGAAGATAAAATATTAATTTGTCCTTGTTAAAACTAAATTTGTATTTTATTGGCATTTTTTCCCTTTCTCTTTTAATGTTTTTTTTAAATATAATCAGATAATTCGGATATTATTTGAATTCAAATATTTTAATTTAGTTAGGTTCTAATAGTTTAATACCCTATTTTACTATCTGTCGGATATCTAATCGATTTTGGATAGTTGAATATGTAATCGGATACGAATTTGGATATTTCACTACTTGCTTCGAATTCACTCTGTTTACAGCTCTATTTACGCCCCCTAGCATCATCACTAATAATCTTGGAGAAACCTCTAGGGAAAGATGAAGGAAACAAATATTTCCTTTGACTGCACAAGTTGTTTACTGTTGACATGATTAGACGTTAGAACTTTTTGCACGTCTGCACATGTCAGGTTAGATTGTTTAACCAGTTTACATATATAATGACTCAAATATACACCATAGGAAAAGCATTTATGTTACCAACTTCTTTCTTTTGTTCTCACATTTTTCAAATAACACTCTACCTGGTTTTCTTTTGGATTTCCAAATTTTTTTGTTCTTCATGACATGTCAGCTACGTTTGGTTTGCTTTTCCTATATTGCTTCTTACTGTGTCATTCAGCATTACATATTACGCCCTCCTAACTATTTATATTTTTCACCTTAGGTGGTCTGCGGAGTTTGGAGCTCACAGGAATGGATCTCCTGAACTACATGATATGTTAGCTGAATACATATATTCTGAATCTCCTGAGTTGGTAAGTCCAACAGCATACTTTAGGCATCAAGTATCTGGTAGTTACCGCCTCATCATAAATTTTTCTTCTTAGTCTGATAGCTATAGGTTTTTTACGAGCTTTTTCCTGAACTCAGCTTCATGAACATTTCCTTATATCTCAAATTCTAAAGGCTGAAGTGAAATAATAACATCATCAAATGCTTAGCAATTTCCTTATTTCGAAGGTGTAGAACCTATAGGTGCATCTTATGCCTTGCACTTTGTTGGCTCTCTTATTTTAATGGTATAGTAAACTTCGAAAGGCTTCTGGTTTGCAGGAAATGGCTAAAGTATCATTTCATTTTGTTCGAGGGAACAACCCAAAGAAGTTTGCTTCTACATTAATAAATTTTATGGGCAAGGTTAGCTGTTAGCCTTCTTTGGTACTCTAAATCGTTTTGTGCTTGAATCCTCTGGTGAAAATGATATAAGGTACAAGAAATTCAGTTATCCAACTTTTTCTTCGATATCAGACAGTGCACTTCACCCTAAATTTTATTCAATTTTACTGGACATGATTCTGATGTGCCTGTGTTACTGCTACAGTGATTTGGACTATAAGGTCCATTCTCGAACATTTTACTGGTAAAAAATCTAATTTTCAAAGACAGTTTTTGGGGTTCCTTCTGTCCTTTTTCCTTGTAGTTTTTTAATATACATACTGTGGTGCATGGTGTACCCTATACCTAATTTCAATAATATGTGCATAAGGTAGCACAACATCTACTTCTGGTAATTATTTGGGTTGGTGTGCTGTGTGCCAAGTTCTCATCTGCAGCAGTCAACCAATGATAATTCCTTTTTCTTGGATACTTATTGAATGAGTTTGAGTGATACCCTTTTCAATTGTGTAGTGCTATCCAGGTGAAGATGATTTGGCCATTGCACGTGCAGTTTTAACGTAAGTGCACTTGAACACTGTTGTACTATCACACAACCTGTCTTGAAATCTCTGCTCTGCTCTCTCTCTCTCTCTCTCTCTCTCTATATATATATATATATATATATACTGTTATGTGCTTATTTAGTGGGTTTAGTGGGTGTGTAAATTGGTAGTTATTAGGTGTGGTTTATTGTAGTGGGTAGTTTTATAACTTACTTTTGTGTCTATTTAAAAGTTGTAATCCTGTATTTTGGAAAATTAACAAATGAATGAATATGAGTTTCTTTCGAAAGAGAGATTTGGGAGGTGTTGGACTCTCTCGAATGAGCCCAAGAGGTGTAGATCTCCCTTTAATGAGATTTAATTCTATCCCCTTCTCATTTAATTTCACCTTTTTATTTGGGAAGAGAAAAGGACACGTAACATATACACACACTCAGACATCAATCGGTGTCTCTGATGCTGACACTAGATGCGAGAATCCAACATAGAAATAAAATGAAGAGGACAATTGAAAGAATGGGAAAAGCTTGAATGAGAAGAAATATGTAAAGGCATGATTAAAATATTCTTATTGCAGTAATTTTGACAGAATGGATTCAGTTTCTCCCTGGTTGAATCCTCAAGAACTTTTCACTTCCGTTTGTCAATGAGGTTCTCTACTGACATAGTTTTATTTTCCTGTTAGGTATTTATCACTAGGTAACCTACGAGATGCTAACTTTCTCATGGATGAGGTGATAAAGCAAGTGGAAGCTAAGAAAATTGACTTCCCACACTCGGATTTGATCCAGTTCATCATATATCTTTTGCAGACGTAAGTCTTGGTTCATTGTTTTCTTTATGTTTTCAATATTGTTCAATGCCTTCTCTATGAAAGGGACCTATCATTACACTATAGAGGCAAATTCAATGGATGCCAACATATCATTACATTTTTGACATTCTAATAGGAGCCATACACTGTGAAGAAGGGTAATATCTAATAAATGTACCAAGGGAAAACCTTCCAGCATTACACCTTCCCGCCCCCACAAAAGTGCTCACTTTCTTTGTTAGAAGAAAAACAAGGAAACCTAAAGAAGAAGAGAAGGAAGAAGGTAGATGGCAATGCAGAAATTGCCGAGGGAAAAAACCTAGAAGGGGGTGGGTGGGTGGGGTGTGGGGTTTACCAAAGGGTAGGGGTGCCAATGGGTGCTTGACTATCAGACATATTTATACCCTATTTGGGCTCAGATACATCCTTTGGACCCGATAAATAATTGGGTCGGGCATGCATAACTGGATATTCAAGTTGTCTATTAATAAATCACCACAAGTACTCAGATACCCGATATGGTCCAGGTTTTTATTTTTTTGGGCTGCTCAGTACTCAACGCTGGTCTGGCATATATAAAAGTAAAAATCAACTCGGGTCTTGAAGGACTTTGAGGTCACCCAAGCATCTTTGGAAAGGCAGCTCATCAGTATATCTGTCTGTCCTTTCGTAACATTCTTTTCAAATTTTGTTCATAACTAAACTAATATACGATGTTGAAGGGAAAATTTATAATTTGATTGTTCTGGAAAATTACCCATTTTGACAGAATGATAAATCCTTGATGCTGGAAGATTTAAACCTTGGTCTTGCTTCTGCCTCTGACCTTGCTGCTCTTCAAACCTCCTCTACCTCCCACCATTAGGTACCACTATCATGAATCCAACAATATCTCCATTGATGCCGCCAATTTTATATTTGTGATACTTTCATGTTTTTGTCAGAATCTAGATACTGTTATCAATCTAAGGTTTTTATTACAATAACTAGTAAGTTAGTTTTTCACCATTTTATCCTGCTCAGATAATATTCTTTTCGAAGGTAGAAACAACTTGTTGACATGATATGTATAAAGATCACTAGACATGTTGATTTGATCTGATATGTCCTTTATTTCAGGTTGGAAAGAGATGCTTTACCACTTTTGAGGATATTGAGACAGAATTATAAGTCAAGTATAGACAGGGAGCCTGCCTTGGATGAGGTGCAATTCTTTTGTTCTAAGTGGAACATTTACCACTAGTTTTAGAATCATCTCTCAGTAGGGCTCTAAATGGATGCGGATATTATCCGTATCCGAATCCGTTTAGTCGGATAATTATCCAAATAGGTATCCGGTGGAGCGAATTCGGATATTAAAATTACTATCCGTTTATAATCGGATACGAATCTGGATACTGGTATATTCGATCCGATAAATATCCGTCCGATTGTATAATATATTTTAAATTTATAAAATTTATATAACCTTTAAAATATATTTTAAAAATAAAAATTTATACATTTTTAGATATTTTAAATATTAATTTTCATTTTTTAAAAGTAATTGGAGAATTCGGATACTATCTGAATTCAGATATTTTAATCGGAGTCGGATACTGATATCATATTTCACTATCTGTCGGATATTTATTCGGATTCAGATATTCGAATATATATAATCGGATATTATATCACTATCCGCTTCGTTAACAGCCCTAGACTCTCAGTGTATCCATATTTATTCTTCTTTTTAAAATTAAAATTATCTGTCAAAAAGAAAATCTTCTAGATTTCACCACAATATTTTTTGTTTATTATTTATTTTCACCAATGGTATTCCTTTTAACTATTTTCACGTATGGGTATATGTACACGCAAATTCATGGGTGGTGATATTTCACTGTCCACAGTATACCTTAGTTTACTAGCTAAACTGGCCTTCAGTTATTATTAGGTCAGTAATATCTTTGGTTTCTTATGTTATGTTTGAGTAAATTCTCACACAAAGATGGTGATTTAGTTGCTAGATGAGATCGCAGAGAAATTCTATGGAGTACGGCGTAGAAGCCCCCTGCAAGGGATGTTTGGAGATTTCTTTAAGGTGACTAACCATTTTAGGTTCAAGTAATGTTGTAAAACAAATGACATGCCACATATGGAAATATTTTTCCAAGCCCCACTTTGATTATTTCTCTGCTTTCTTTCAAAAGATGGAAAATGATGTACTTCTCATGGGTGGGTTTTTTACTCCCAAGAATGTTAACTGAACATTTCTTGATGATGCAGATGATGGGAGGTGAAGTAGCAGTTTGAAGATCATTTATCGTCTATACCTTGACCGTTTCAGGACTACCAGTCTTGGATTGCGCTTTGGTTTACGCCAAGGAGGAACTGGTCTGCTTCAGAAGCCTTTATAGGGTGTCTGAAAATATTAATATATTTTCTGTCAGTCTTGGAGATATATCTTTACATCTTAACAACATCAGAACCTTGGTGACCATGCAAAATCTTTGGCATTGGCCCATCTATACTGGTTATTCTAAATGTGATGACTTCTAGTCTTTTACAAACCTCACAAACTATAAGAGTTGGGGCACTTTGTGTGGCAATGACTCCTTGAGATCACGGAGCTATTTATCTCTCTGTGCCTACATTATGGATGTGCACATTTGTTGCAAAATGCTTGGCCCCACCTAAGTAATAACTAATAACCTTGCACCTGGTTTATCTTGATTGTTGCTGTGTGTCTACAGTCTATGGTGACTGGTGAGATCATGATTCCTGATCACGGAGTTGATAAAGAAATTAACTAATCAACAATGGGCAAGATTATATATGATTAATTATAGCAATGGTGAGATCATTGAAGTGATCTGAGCTTTTGTAGTCTCCTCAATACAGAGTACCCCAAACCTTGTTATTATCTCTGATTCAAATACATATGAACACATATGAGGTATGAACCCTCATTGATAATAGACTTCTTGGTCACCCAACTGACATCTATTTATATTTATTATTTTAATTATATATGAAGTATCAAATGACACTTGGTTAATAATAAAGATCATTTTCAAAAAATAATAATAATAATAATGAGAAGATAACTGTTTCTAGCAAACCTGCTTTTGTAAAGCTTAACTCAGTCTAAAGAGCAACGAGACTCTAGGGCATACAGGTTAAATGCCAGATGAATTTATCTGTAAAGACAGTTTAATGCTGTAAAAGGGGTGTAATGGCATTCTAAATGCTAGTAAGCAATTTGATATAACACCAAGCTGAGCATTTAAGCAGCAGAGGTACCTGAGATGGATTTTTCAGCACGATCATCATAGGTCATTAGGCAAATTGAGCAAAAAGTACCAGTGACAAACATTCAAAACTCCAGCGCTAGTGGATCAGCTGATTCTCATTCAATGTGGTAGTCCAAAAACATTGCCAAACCTTAATAAATATTATTGAACACTAAAGTAGCCCAACGCATAATAAGTACTATTCAACACTCAAATTTCTGAATACGTCAAAATTTTAAGCTACAAGTCCAACCTACATGCATTCTACACCATGCAATTTTTTCTTGGTTTGGTATGATTAGCTGAACTTCAAAACCGGAACCTAGAAAGCGAGAAAATGAACCCCCTCTTCTGTACCCAAATAGCTTCAATAATCAAACCCCATCTGCGTGTCACTTACTGAGCCATTGGAGGAGCAGCCTCATCTCCCTCAGGCACCAATGTTCTCCATATCAGCACTTCTGTCCATCCTTTTCACTATGCCAGCTATAACCTGATAAATGATCCAACACAAACTAAGCATGAATTCAAACTATCAAGGCTAAAGATTGCAAGACCTTTAACATATCTGGTTCTGCTCTGATTATATATAGAATAACCGTATTGGTTTCCTGGGAGTTTACCTTTCCAGGTCCCAACTCGTAGCTCTTCTTGAGCCCTTTGGTTAGGAGAGTCTTCACTGTTGTCTCCCATTGGACAGGAGAAGTCACCTGTGATTTCAGTTAGGAGACTAATCAGTATTCCGGCTAATATTCGTTAGGAACTGAAAATAAGAAGGCATCAAAATTTTAAGAGGCTCACTTGTCGTGCCAGTATCTTTTTAATTGTATCAGGGTCTGCATGTGGCTGTGCATCAACATTGGATATGACTGGTATTCTGGGAATTCTAATTTCTGTTGCTGCCAATGCAGCTTCCAATCTTGAAACGGCTGGTTCCATGAAGCTGGTGTGGAAAGCACCGGCAACAGCAAGTCGCACCTGAGAAAAGAGAAACATGTGGTAGGAATCATGATTGTAGGAACACAGCGTGATCCAGGAAGTCAACAACTGAGAAGAAGGCCATCTTCCATCCTTGGCAGGGCAGGAATGAGGCGCTGGCTCTCTCAAACAGGATTGCTAACTTACTGTGGCTCATAGCTATCCAATGCATCATGTTTTCTTAGCATAAACAAGGTGCCAAAGGAAAGGAGTATAATCATTAAAGGCAAGAAGTAACAAATACAGAAGAAAACTTACCGTCATTCGAGCCTTAAATGACTTTGCCTTAGCTTCCACTGCTTCGACTCCTTTCACACCTCCAGAGACTGCATAATTTCCCTACCATTGCCAAATGTATGTCATGTCAGTTCAAGAAAATCAAACAGCTAGGCCTATTGAATCAAAGATAATGAACCTATAAATATTCTTACCGGACATAGAAAATTTGCAATCTGAACTTTATTTTCCTCATCCACTTCCTCATTGGCTGCATCACATAACAGTTGGACATTTTCTGAATCGAGTCCTATGATACTGACCATGGCACTTTTAGCAGCATCAGCAGCTTCCTGGAGACAGCCACACAGTCATATTGTCATAAAAGTCTTTTTCAACCTATCTATTTTAGAGGGGCGCACTTGAGGTATCCCATTAAGCCAGGTTTTGGTCAAATACCTGCATGGCTTCTCCTCGTAGCTTGACCAGCTTAAGTCCATCCTCAAAGCTTATAAATGGCACGAATGGAGAATATGTTAAAACAAACAATAACATAAGTAAACAAAAAGAACATGGTAAGGTGGGTGTATCCGAGAATCCGGTAACAACTTGTCTCGTATAGAGATCATGCAATGTAATCACCCATTAATACCTTAACCAGAAGAGCACTGGAATGATGCTCCATATGCCCCACACAATACACATAGAAAACTGATGCGTCTGAATTGTTGTCACCTGTTGGATGGGGCATAATGCAAATTTCATCCAACCAAGCGCAGTCAAAGGATGGCAACCATCTAATTTAGAGCTAAACATGGAGTGTCCTAGAGAAATAAGATACACAATCAGGAGAGCTCCATAACCTGGGCTTATATGTGTTCATCTGATCTGGTTTATCACTTCTTGTATCTCGGAATGCAGCATCCAAGAGGTGGCCCACTGATTGGATATCATGACCAGTGAGTTGATGGGTCCTGTGGTATGGGCCTACAGGGTTTTTTTTTTTTTTTTTAATTTTTTTTTTTTTTGGGGCCTATGGGGTATAGGCAGCATAATTTCTGATATATTGCTTCATTCAAGTTATGTCACATGATGTGGCTTCAAACCCAAGAACACTGCAATGTAACTGGTATTAATCAGTATAATTTTGTGGCTTACCTGAAAGCTCCAGCAAATGCAAGAGCAGTATATTCTCCCAAGCTTAGACCACATGTGACATCCACAGAATCAATTATCTGCTGACCTCCATCACGAGCACGGAGAACCTCAACTGCAGCTAGGCTTGTGACGTAGATAGCGGGCTGCACAGATGCATAATCAAATGTTTAAAGTTTAAACTACCACTGGAAATGCCTGTTATGAAAACTCAATACTGGCATTGATAATACCGATAAATCTAATAGCATTGGTAGATTAGATAAATCTCATACAACTCGGTTATCTGAAAATTTTGCAGAAACCTATACATTTTCACTCTCCGTTTGCCGGTTGCAAGAGCTAGAACAAAGGGTTATACCAGAGTATTTAATTATAAGGTTAGGGCTCTCTAACATACAGGAGAATATCCTGGTCCCAATTGATGTACTTCGTTTAGAAGATCTATCCAAGAGCCACAATGATCAGATGATCTCTTTTTTTATCAGATGGTCCAAACCATATGATAATGGGTATCTTCTGAAATGTTGTGTTCTGACTGTCGGAATGGAATTGATTTAATATGCTCAAGGATCATATGATAGGTAGATTGATGATATCCTAAGTGGGGCACATTCAATAGATCGATAAGCATGTGCTTCATGGTGAAGCGGAGATCCTGTGAAATTGAACATAGTACTACAGTGAACTCCCGTCTTTTTCCACCGTAAACTTTAATGAACCATACGATTAGAATAAAGAAATAAAAGAGATCTGTAGCATATGTAAGGCAGAGAGTTACCTGACTTATAACAGTTGAATCCAGCTTATCTTTAGGTCCATTGGTGCAAACATCCAGAAGATCAAAACTTCACCCAGGGAAAACACTCACATGAGACTCATGTAGGCTATTTTACATGCAAAGAGACATTTAGTGTTGACACCAACTGAGAACAGGAAGTTGTATAAGAAGCTTATAAGCAAAAATACTGTTAGTTCACTCTACCCTAGTATGTCATTTGCTTTGTTATACAAGTCAGCAGCAGCTGGCAAAATTTGAGCCTCCAAACCCATTCCAACAGCTTGTGCACCCTGAAATATGATATGTACAGATATGATATAACATGCCCAAAAAAATAATTGGCACCATAATTATAAGATATAATCTCTACAAAACTGATTCCCAAGTTATCTCGCGATTGGGCTGTATGAAGTCGATTCCCAGGCCAATCGGGTTGATTTAATGGGATGACTTGCATGTTCAAGGAATATGGATTCATTTACTTGACTCCCTGGCTCACACAACAAGTCCCAGTGACTTAACTGCATCTTACATTACTTGAATTTAGGATGGAAATAAGAACCATATTTGGTTTTTTTCTTTTTTCCTTCAGTTTTATTTACCAAACATGTCTATGGGGTCAAAGGATTCCTAGAACTTCACCATTCACATTCAACCCCAGTCTCACCATAATCTTGATGGCTTAATCCAAGAAGTGCATTAAAATGATAACATGTCTATCAAGAAAGTTCTAGGAAGTTTGCATAAAGCATAAATTCACTGGAAAGATACATATTGATATCATCTATGCGCTATGCATAATTCCAATCACTCTCTTGCAAGGTGCCTTTGCAATGTATGAAGAAGTCAAACGACAATAGCAATGATGATGGCAAATACAAGTTGGCAACGTCAGGTGCAAAATGTAAGAAGATACTGATAAATATAAGACTCAAAAGCATCAAAGGCAACAGGTAATGGTCCATTTTCAAAAAGAAAATTTCCCATGGAAAAATACAACAAACTAGTGATCTCCAATCTGTTTGTATTTCAACACACATCAATATCATGACAGCATAATAATATGCTCAATATAAAGCTAATCAAATAAGCTTTCTAGTGACACCAGTATTGAGGCACTTGGAAACTTTTTTCTCCCACCCCCCAGAAAAAGAAAAAGAAAAAGAAAAAATGTAATAAAATATTGTTATTAACTTATGACTGAACAATGACTTCTGAAATCAAGGCATTTATTTGGAGTTCATATAACTTTTGCAGTGGAGTTTTAGAAATCTCAGTCCCAATTTAGATAAATACGAATCCATAGATAAGTCATGTTTAGTGAGCACAGCCATGAAAAGTCTTTCAACAGTCTACTGACGACCATTTAAATTCGAAATAAATCTCCAAATTGAACATCGAGCAACTATTACAGATAGCAACAATTTTAATGTTTTCTAGTACTAATTCCTATAAAAACATAACAAAGAAGAAGAAGAAAAAAATAAAGATTGAGCTCAATAGCTATGATAAATCTTTCAACAGTCTACTGAAGACCATTTCAATTCAAGTAAATCTCCAAAGAAAACATTGAAAAGCAACATAAATAACAACAGCTAGCAGTAACAGAGAATTCGAATAGATAAAACTGAAAATGCAACAATTTCTTCACAATTTTCAAATTTTGCACCGAAAAAACAATCGAATTTTCAGTATTCTCGTTTCCCCTACATACATCAATCGCAGTAAACGAAAACTATCAACAAATTGAATGAAAATCAAAAAATAGTATGAAAAATAGATCTAGCTTACTTGACCAGGGAACAGAAATGCACAAGTTGGCTTATAATCCGCAAATAAGGCGTCATCAACCGTAGTTCGAGATCCAACTGAAACGCTCATGAAAACCCTAGATTTATCGATATTTTTAGGGTTAAAGCTTCGAATGCCATGTCTGAAACTCGAAGAATTAAAGCTCTTCGAGGAATCCAACGCGCTGAATGAGATCTTCATCGAGGGGAGTAGAACTGAAGAAGTCATCGAGGAGATCGAAAGACTGAGTCGGGAATGTAGGGAGCGCAGGATAGGAGGTCGATGGAGGGGAAGTGCCTGCATTTATGTTTATAGTAAGCACAGCGTTTCCGTTAGCGGAGTTTACGAAGCTGCGAAGCATAGAAGTTGGGGATAGCAAGAAACCGGCCAACGGCAAGTAGGGTTAGGTGATTGTGCTAAATTGCGCCGTTGTGGCCATCGGTGACCTGGCACTTCTTTCTAACGCCTACCAGCGGTAGAAGTCTAGGTTCGACTCCCATCCCAACCGAGTTACCGTAAGAAATCTTCTTCGTGGGCACGATTTATTCTGGGCTCAATGAGGCCCATCTAAACATTAAGCCAACTAAGATTGGTTACATATGAAACCTCGCATCATCATAGCCGTCTATATGAGCATTTATGTGAATTTTTGGGCTGTACTCAATATCTCCAAGCCAGGTTAAAGATGTGAACGGTCCTGATTTATCCGAGCTAGGATTATCACTTGTGGTTCGGGGTGTATTCAAGCCGAGCTTGGCCTTGCTCGGCTTGAAATGTAAAAATCTAGGCTTGAGCTCGACTTGATTTATTAAAAATTATTTTTAAATAAAAATAAAAATATATTTTTATTATATTATATATATAATAAATAAATATATATATATATATATGATATTATTTGCTTTTAATTTTTAGTTAACAATCAAATCGAGTTGAGTTCAAGCCGAGCCGAATCGAACAATCTTTGGCTTTCGGCTTGAACACATTTTCAAACTTAAAAAATAAGCCCGGCTCGGCTCGATCGAACCTAATTTTCAGGCTCAAGCTCAACTTGATTGAGCCAAGCCGAGCCGAACTTCGAGCTAGCTCGATTTGTATACACCCCTAACTTGTGGTGGCCACGTGGGATTTGGAAGAGTGTGAAAATGGATGGCAGGGATGGTCATAAAACTAAGAAATCTTGATGAATCAGTTTCTTGCTAACATGTTTGCCACTAGTTTGAGTTTGTTTTGCAGCTACAATATTCGGAGCAATAGTTGCTCCGCGCGAGGAGCGAACTATTGCTCCTCGCTCTCACAAAGCTGCCCCTGCCTTGACTCAGGTTCATTTCTAACCCTCCTGAAGTTAATTTTTTTTTTTAATTTCATTTTTCTAAAAACAAAGGGTAGTTGGGTGAATCCTAGGGGTTAGTGAACCGTGAACCTTAACCACAATTAAAGAGAGATTAAAGAGGGACACGTGGGATGAAAAGGAGACCTAAGACGCCCCTATTTGCGTCACCTACCGAGTAGGTGAATATTTTCCATTCGTAAATATCCCACTAGGAATGACCAACCAATTGGTAGGTTCCAACCATTTGTATTTTTGTTTTCTAGGCCATATTATGTCATTTTTACTCGAGTAGACTCATGGGCGTCCAAACTCCAAACAGATGAATTAGAATTTATACAGGGTTTCTCCGGTCTAGTTCAAACTTTCTACAGCTCAAACGTCTAACTCAAGAAGAACATGCTCCAACCGCTTGACCCAGCATAACCCGTCTCAGTGCAAATGCCCAAAATAAACATTTCAAAACAAATCAGGGCCATAAGCTCTTAAAAGGGGCCCAAGATTGAAAATATTGAATTATACTAATTACTAAACATAAAAGATACATTAGAAAATTAAGGATTTTGGAACAAACCCTAATGAGAGAAGGAAAATACCCATGTACATTGGAAGACGGTGGATGGAGAATTTCGTAATGAAAAGGAAACTCAGGCAATGTTACCTTGTCCATCGGTTTGCTCGGTTCGAATTCGTTCACAATTCGAAACTTTAGAGTGAACTTGGTTTGGTATAGATAGGATGAGATAATTCATTTTTTAGTTTAGTTCGCTAGCTTGGTAGGCTTACTTAAGAATGTAAAACAAATATATATTTAAGTGTGTAAATAAATACATCTTAAATAATTATTTTAAGAACCCATAAAATGTATTTTTATAAGCGATTCAAAAATCCAAAAGAAAAATTCGTTGAATCCAAAGTATAAATTTGCTGGATCCAAATAAAAGTATTATCAAACTCGAATAAAAAATTTGGCGAACTCAGACTGTTTGGAAGATTGTGTGCATGGTTCACTCAATTTCACAAAACGAACCACAAATTGGTTTCAGGTAAGCTTCAGTTCATGGTTCGCTATAGTAGACAACGAACTTAATAAACCTCACTCAAGTAGGTGTTGGTGAGCATAAGAGCATTAAATTTTTTACATTAATTTCAGTAATTTATACGTTTTTTTGATAATGGTATGAATTTTTTATCATTTGTTGTTCTCAAAACAATCTTTGTGATTTCTTCTTTATATTTGTATGTAATGTTGAAAAAATAAAATTATGAAAACAATCTGCGTAAATTCTCCTTTATATTTGTATGTTATGTGAGAAAATAAAATTTATGTTTTTTTGGTTTTTTTAAGATATTCTTTATTTGCTTGTATGCATTTATGTTTGTAACTAGAAGCTATGCAAGACGGGTACTCCAAGAGGCCCTGTTGTAATGTTGAAGCCTTTGTTGTTTAGAAATTTGAAATTCTTTAGTTTGTTTTTGTTAATTTTTTTTAAAGTTGGTTAAATATAATTACAAACCAATAAAAAGAAGTATGCCTTTGATGAGTATCATTAGTTGATGAGAAACAACATAGACTTGTATTTTATTTTTTTTTTAAAGCAACATAAAAAAGTAGGGAAATAGTTAACGTACCCATGATACCAAAGTTGGTGAGTATTTAAAAGGGGGTGTTGGACCAATGAGATCCAGCCTTAGGTTTCTAAATGGATTTCATGGGTACGCCTATATCACTGCTCTAAAAATTATGTAAGATATGTACGTATCAAGGGGTCAACACAATCTGACCAATTTGGACCTACACACCCCTTGACCATTTCTCAGAGAGGAATGCTAGCCCTACTTTCAATCAACCCTTTCACTCTCTATTAACCACTTGTTCACTTTTTTTTTTTTTTTGCAAAAAGTGCTTTAATCACTACAAAATGGACAAGTGGTTAGGAGAGGGTGAGAGTAACGGTTGAAGAGAGTAGGGCTAGCACTCCTCTTTCTCAAAACATTGGTTTCTTACGTTCCTATGTAATATTTTCTACCAAACAGTAAATTTTCATCAAACAAACCATAAATTTCCACAATTCAATTCAATTCAATTCAGGAGTACTAGTGCAACATCTCTCTCATACACACAACACAGAAGCGCACACATACATGAACCGGTATTCATAGTCCCATTTGCTCATCCTTAGTCAGGTGCGACCTGGTGTATGAGCTGTTCCATTTGTGTGAGTATAAAGGAATAGATGCATATTCCAACCAACTGAAGCTGAAATACCACCAATTACTCACTAACTCTCTACCTAAAAGACAAACAAACATTCTTCTACCATTTCAAAACTTGTTGAAAATGATTTGCAATCTTTCATGTCACCTTACCTTCCAACCTAAGCAATATACTGGCTTCCCACCACCTTACTCTTCCTACATCCTCCTTCCTCTTTTTAATATAAAAAAATTATTAGCATTATATATTATTTTCATTTTCCTTTTTCAATCTTTGCAAAAGCAACCCCAGTACTAATGTTCGATCATAAATTCCACTTGCCATTCCGAGAGAATACTTCATTTAAAAAAAAAACCATTTTTGTTTCATGAACCTTGTTGATTATTGTAGTTTTTGTAATTACTTTACCAGAATCACATGGTCCAAATTGCATCATATGCCTAGTCAAACAGCTTTAATCCCTTGGGAGGGCAATTTGAGCTTGTTAATCTGATGTATCTGCTAGGTTTTTCCATATAAATTACGCTATTTTTTCAAACTTCTAAAATTATTTTGGTCCATAACTTCTTAAATTATTAATAGCCAATATACCATGGGTATTTCATGGTTCTTATGTTAGTTGGGGAGTGCAGAGTGCTAGCTAGCCGTAGACGCGAGGGGTCTTAGACTCCCCTCTCTCCGGGCAAAAGAACATATATACTATTGGGTGGGGCCCACACCCCAGGTCATTATGCCAAGAATAAGGCGTCTAGTCGTCTACGGCTATCAAAATCCATGTCAGTTAATCTGCATTCTTCAGTATATGCTTATATTTAAACTGTTTCATTAATTAACCCATCTTCCTCATATATATGTATTCAGGCTTCAGCCCACTCGACTCGTGGGAAAAAAATATTAAAAAAACCTGCAACAGATGAAGCCCTCTATCTCTTCTTCCTTCTCTCTTAGAAAGACTCGTCTCTCTCCTTGTCTTCTCACATCAATAGCTTTCTTCGTCTTCGTCGCCATTCTCTATAGCGAGGACTTCAGTTGCCTTTTCAGACGACCTTTACAGCTCGAACCAGACTCAGAAATAGGTGAGTTAACGCTTCAACTGAGCCGAGTTTACTGAGTCATAGATTTCGGGAAATTGGATTGTTTGGGACATTTGTTTCCTTAGTGGGTTTTGATTTGGATTAGAGAAGGACAGGGCACGGTTACCGTTTGTCGTTGGAGAGATCAAGAGAGGGTGCGATGTGTTCAGCGGGAGGTGGGTTCGGGACGAGTCGAATCGGCCGTTTTATAACGAGTCGGAGTGTCCGTACATACAGCCTCAACTGACTTGTCAAGAACAGGGGAGGCCTGATAAAGAGTACCAATACTTGAGATGGCAGCCTCATGGCTGTTCGCTACCCAGGTTGGTTTCGTTCAATCGAAAAAAAAAACTTTTGTTGTTTGTTTGAAAAATCGAGCTCATAAACAAATCCATTTCAATGGATGTTGAAAATCGCGTTATTTCCCACGTTTGGTATGTGTTGTTCTTTCTCCTACTTGGAAGCTGCAAAGTGCAAACCAAATCAACTTCGCCAATTTCCATAGGCTTCCATATACGTTTCCTTCTCAAAAACATCAAATATCTTGTGTCCGATACGCAAACCGAAGATTGTATGACACCTCTACAATTCTCTGCCTAGAACGACACTCAGAGTCTCTGCCTGCCTGCTAGGGGTGTCAAACGAGCCATGTTGGGCACTGCTCGGGCTCGGCTTGGCTTGTTGGAATTTTACAAAGGCTCAGGCTCGGCTCAGCTCAGCTCATCTACAAATCGTTGAGTTTGAGCTCGGCTCCTCGGCTCGATAATTTTTTAAAAAAAATACATTGATAAGCACTAAATTCAATTTAAAAAAATTTAAAAGATATTTTTTTTCTTTGGAATGTCATGTGACTCACGTGAAAGCTTGAGTTAAGACTTAAATAAAAATAATTATGTTAATGTATATTAAATATATTTTACCCAAAAAAAAAATTCTAAATAGGTAATATAAATTTAACTTTTAAAATGTATTATTATAAAATTAATCGAGCCGAGCTAAGCCACCTATTATTTAGGCTCGGCTTGTTTATTTTTCGAGCTCACTTTTAAGGCTCGGCTCAATGAGCCCAAAGTAAAAGCTCAAGCTCGATTTATTTCGAGTCGAGCTCGCTCGCGAGCTTGACACCCCTACTGCCTGCCACCTTACAAGGTGTGTGGGCTTGCACGAGACACGTTACTTGTCCAAGCCCATATAAGGTTGAAACTGTTGGTTTTAGCCATTAATTTCGATCTAGGGCCTATCTTTTTTACTTGGTTCATACTTCAAAGTCAGGACTGGACCTGGCCATGTGAGTTATTACAACTTACAAGGTAGGTGGCGCATTGTAGTGAGTCTACACGATAATCGTATAGAATGTTAGACACATGATCCGGACCCTGTTCTTGATATTCACTTTGTCTACTTTTTAGAGGTTAGCTCCTGAGCAAGGGTTACCAAAAATTTTAATTAAAATTTTTTTTTTTTTTAAAAAGGGAGAGTATGCAAAAGCTTTTGAATTCTGCGAGTATGCTTGGCATTCCTCGTAGTGTGGAATTATTGCAGTTCTTGAGCTATGACAGTAACCAGGGCAGTCGACAAGTCAAATTTTAATGGATCAGAGTGAATTTGAGTTCGATTCGGGTATCCGGATCCGGACTCGTGATCCATTCGATCTGAAGATCCAGGATCCATGTACCTTTTGCGGGTCGCAGATCAAGGATCCAAATTTTCTTAACTCATCTGATGTGTTATCACAAATATATATATATATAGCTTCAATGCAACATTCATGCTTGAGAAGCTCCGAGGGAAGAGGATGATGTTTGTTGGTGACTCGCTGAATCGGGGTCAATACGTCTCCATGGTCTGTCTCCTCCAATCAGTCATCCCTGAAAACGCCAAATTCATGCAAAGCAACGGCTCGCTCACTATCTTCAGAGCCGAGGTGATATTAATTAGAATCCTCCAGATGCATATCACATTAACTTCTCAAATCTCAAGTATATAAATTGCATGGTTTTCATTTACATGTTCTTTCTTTGACGCTTCTAGGAGTACAATGCCACGATCGAGTTCTACTGGGCACCATTTCTTCTTGAATCAAACTCCGATAATGCCATCGTCCATAGGGTTTCAGATAGAATTGTTCGCAAAGGTTCTATCAATAAGCATGGTAGATATTGGGAAGGTGTTGATATTATGGTATTCAATACCTATCTATGGTGGATGACTGGCAAGAAGATGAAGATATTGTAACTTCCTACTTAATCAAATTATGTTTTTAATTTGTTCTTTCGAGCTCTGTTAGAAATGTCTCATGGCTTCTCTTTGACAGGCGAGGGTCTTTCGAAGATGACAAGAAAGATATTGTGGAGATGGAAACAGAAGACTCATATCGTTTGGCAATGAGGAGTATGGTGAGATGGGTACAAAAGAATATGGATCCTGAGAAGACTAGGGTCTTCTTCACTAGCATGTCACCTTACCATGAAAAGTTAGTAAACTGCACCACCATGCCACACTCGCGCACACACACGCACACATTCACAGATAATGTACCTAATCCTTGAAGCTTGGCAGGAGCAAGGACTGGGGAGGTGAACCTGGCGGTAATTGTTACAACCAGACGACTCCAATTGAAGATCCTACATATTGGGGAACTGAGTCTCGAAAAAGCATAATGCAGGTGATTCGAGAAGTATTTAGTAAATCTAAGGTACCCATTACATTTCTCAATATCACCCAACTCTCGGAGTATCGTAAGGACGCGCACACATCGATCTACAAGAAGCAGTGGAATCCATTGACACCGGAGCAATTAGCGAACCCTGTAAGCTACGCGGATTGTGTGCATTGGTGTTTGCCTGGACTTCAAGATACTTGGAATGAGCTCCTATACTCCAAGCTTTTCTATCTCTAGAGTATGAACCCACTTGCAATAACCCCTTGGTGTTTTGAGGTTAAGCCATTGTAACCGAGAAAGAAAAAAATAAAAAAAAAGTGAAAAGATCTGTACTGAAAATAACATGTTGTGTTTGTTTCAAAGCAAAAAGAAGAAGATTGTATTCATTCTTTCCAACTTGATTGTTAAAGGAGCTGTTGCTGTTTTGAGTATCAAGAGAATGCTTTCACAGGAAATAACCTCAAAGCTCACGTATCAATTTTCCAAAGGACTTTGCTACCGAGCCCGTGCTCTATCCGGTTTTTAAGTGGGGCTCACCCGTGCAGTTAGAATATAGTGGGCCTCATCCGTACAGTTAGAGTACGGTCTCGGTGGTCTTGCCCTAAGGTGATCTCGAAAGTCTATCCTTTATGAAATGACTTTGTTACTGAGACCGCAAAAGGAACGAGACTACCCAGACTGTGCATCTGCCCACGAGATTTTAGGTGGGGCCTCACCTAAAATCCTGCGCACGGGTGCACAGTCTCGATGGTCACTGCCTTTTGCAGTGTCAAAATCATTTCCCTTTTCGAAATACAACAAATTCCATACTACAAAAATAACAATTGACGCCCTAGAATTTACTATGAATACCATCCAGGTCCCTCCCCAATCCATGGGGGTGGCAATCAGGGCCGGCTCATCCATTAGGCCATCAAAGCCTTTGCTTTAGGCCCCATTAAAAAAAATAAAAATAATAATATTAAAAAGGCCCCATTTAGAATATTAAAAATAAATAAAAGGCCCATTTATAATATTAAAAAGGTCCCATTTATACTTAATTTTTTTTAATAATATTAAAAAAATTTTACAAAAAACCCGTTTAGAATTTTCGCTTTAGGCCTTGAAATGGCTTGGGCCGGCCCTGGTGGCAATGGGTCGGATTAAGCACGGATGCAATGTGGAAACTCCAACCCAAATGTAAAACCGGATTGAATAAGGTAAACTCAAACACAACTAATTATGGAGGCTCTCAACCCTTAAGGATATGCCTAATCCGTTTACTAAACAAATAATAATTAAGAAATTAACTATGAACAAGAGCTCTGGTTGAAAAGTCAACAGGAGCAAACAAAATTTTGCTTTTGAAAGGAATATTTATGGAAAAATTGTTATGTTAACAAATACCCTTCTTTTGTATACCATTTTTTTGTATTCATAATTATAAAACTGCCACATCCCAAGATAAAATTTGGTTTGTTCCGGTTGACGGTTCATTCAGAGCTTCTCTTGATAGTTATTCTCAATAATTAAATACACTAACTTGTTGCTTTTAATTTATAATAGAGTTTAGAGATTCTGTTTTGTGTGCTCACCTTGAACAATATTCAGCTGATTAGTCTACAATGGTAAATAAGCTACCCTGGCAATCATAAATGTTAAACCCTAAGATTTATCCTATTTAGCGTCGTGAGGGGCCATTTGCAGCTTATTATTTGCTCAACTCGGCACACAGATCTTGGACCCCACCCCACCCCACCCCACAAGCATGTTAGTATAAGTTCAAAGTTGTGAAGGGCAAATTTGTCTTAAAGTGTTTTTACTAATATTTCTAAAATTTGTGTACATGGCGCTCTAATCATTGGAAGCACACAAGATATATGTGTTGCACACACAAAATGGACTAAGATTAAATATCAGCCAAAGCTCTGGTTATAATTAAGGGATTCCGAAACTCCCCAAAATGCCCCTAATTGCATATAGTGTTTTTTTATAAATATACAAAAATGCATAAAATTTATGAACAAAACTACCCTTATTTTATGGCTCAGGATTCTCTCAAGTTCAACTGGAGAGAATCTCTCAAGTTTGAACCCCTAGAGGTCGCCACGTGTCTCCTTTGACACCCCTTAACCATGGGTAAGGTTCACCCACCCCTAGGGTTTACTCACCCATCTTTGGTTTTTTTTTTATATTAATTATTATTTTTAAAATTAAAAAACTGTTTTTAATATTAAAAAACTCTAAAAACAGTTTTTTTTATTTAACAAATAAGAATTAATAGGAAAAAAAAAAGATGGGTCAGTGAATCCTAGGGGTGGGTGAACCTTACCCATGGTTAAGGGGTGTCAAAGGAGACATGTGGCGACCTCTAGGGGTTCAAACTTGAGAGATTCTCTCAAGTTGAACTTCAGAGAATCCTGAGCCTTATTTTATTGAGGTGCGCTAATTCCCTATCAATTAAAAATCAACACTTGTAAAAGCAAGGTAATTTGTGTACAGTATATATATATTTTTTATTAGAGTTAAATATAACACACACTATCACATGCAGACACATCATTCAACACCAACACCATGCAGGAGTATTTTGGGAGATCTGGATATCACTTTCAACTAGAGCTCCGTTCACAGCTCTCTAATCATAGCCCCCATAGAGGGGGTTTTCCATAAAGTATCCTAGAGTTTTTGCCGGTTTAGTTAGAACCTTGGTTCGTAGGTTCTTTGCCTAATTTGATACTCCATTAGCTATTGTTATTGTGTAATTTTTTGGGGGTCTTTCTAGAGAATTCCAATAGTTTTAGGAAGTGCCGGCCTCAATTGCGCCGATCCTTAATCCTTAATCGTCTTGTAGAGTGAAAAGTCAAACAACTTTTGGATATGATCGACCACAAAAATAGTTTAAATTTTCACTTTTTTTTTTTTACTTTATCACACATATAATAGTAATTGACGTAATTAGGGATAGCATTGATGATAATTTATACAATTTTAGTTTGATGACAGGAGATTGACGATTGTAATTTTGTAAACATAGCGGTCGCTGGTTTACATTAACTATCAACTTGCATGGGCTAATGGACAAGGGTCAAAGGTATCTTATTACGAAAAATGCGGGTGCCACTTGGAGAGAATATGACCTTAAATGTCTCTATTAATTCTCGAGCGTGCAAACCCAGCTGTAATGTGATTTGTGAGAGAGACAATTCCTTGCATTCTTTTTCCTCTTTTGAAACTCTCTTTACTGTATATATAAAGACAAGACGGGAGTGTTAGCCGCAATCTCCTATAAAACAAAGGAAAAATGAATAAAGTAATAGAGGTAGCCATGAATCCCATTTGCAAATTTAAGACATCCACCCTGAATCCCATTTGTAAACCTAAGGCATCTACCATCAATAGATGAATGCCTTAGGTTTGAAAATGGGATTCATGGGTACGTTAACTATTTCCCAAATTTGATTGTGTAAACTAGTGTAAAAGAAAACCAACTGGCCGGTTTTATGAAAAACAGTTGTCAACTAGACTGGAAGTAAGCTGTAACCAAGGCAAAAATAAGACCATCGGAGGTAAGCGCTGCGCTGATTGTGTGTGTGTTTGAGAGAGAGAGATATGTTCGGATTTGGGTTTAGATTTAATTCACCAGATCCAGTCAAGGGTTAATATGGCACTATCCCTTCTGATCCATTTCTTCGGTGACGTTCAACATTTGACCCAATGATAGCCACAAGTAATAAAACTTGAAAGTGTTTGTAATTATGAGAAAATACGAGAGAAATTTTGTATTTACAAAATTATAGAACTGCCACCAATTTAATTGAAAAGGGGATTTCGCTTCAACATTTTGAAGTAGTGCTCCATCTCATATTAAGACTCAACTTCAAACTCTCACCCTACAAGTTATGTTAGACCATTTTGATAATTGATCAAAGTAATAATATTTTCGAAGATTAACTATTAACACGGGTTGAAGAACAAACCAAACAACCAAAAATATGTATTGAGCAGAGATAGTATGGAAATTAAATATAAAGGAAGGACATTTCTATTAATTAAAACTTTTTCATTGATTCCCAAACAACCCTGTTAGATTCAATTTTTCATTCTATTAAGTTTGTTCCTTTAATTGACTGTGAAAAAATAAAAAATCTAACTTTCACTCACGAGGAGGGTAATAGTTAGGTGTGATATCGAGCTGAGCCGAGTAGTGGTGTGTTCAAACTTGTTCATTTATTAAACGAGCTCAAAAATCATGTTCAAGCTTGACTCGTTTATTAAATAAACGAGCTCGGGCTTTACTAGCCGAACTCGAGCCGAGCTTGAGTAATTCACGAGCAGCTTGTTTTATTGGATATAACTATTTATATTAGGTAAAAAATTCACTTTATTATCCAAGGCAAAGAAATCACAGTGTTAACTAAAATTTTAGTATAAGAATTATATAAGTGGTATTCTTATCTTTACTAGAATATAATAGATATACTTAATTTTAATATTTAAATGAAATAAGTATATTTTAATAGGTTAATATGTATATTTAGTCGAATCAAGCAGGGATGTGTCAAGTTCGGCTCGAGTTCGAAATCGGTGTTCAAGCTTGGCTCGTTTTCTAAATAAACGAACGATACTCGAGTTTTTAATGAACCAAACCTGAGTAGTTCATGAACATTTTGTTCATTAACCACCCCTAGTAATAGTTAGAGCTTTTGTTGGGGTCAATTTTCAAGTAGCTGGGAGATTGATAGGTAGTGAGGGGCTTGTCCAGATTGAACATCCTACATTTGTTTTCGTAGGATAGGGATACTTTGGTACATTCACACTTTGTTTTGTAACCCTAATACCATTAAATATAGTGGTTACTGTTGTTTAGATCGCAACTCTGTAATTTCTCTTGTTCCAATTCATAATGAAAATCTTGACGACTCCGCGAATGTACCTCATTTTGAGGAAATCATGTAAATCTAAGTTTCTTGTGAGCGTGCTTGTTATCTATTATGTTATTTTTTATCTCACGCATCTTATATAGGGTTTATTTCTCAACGAAGACTTTGAAACTCTGCATGCGTGGCTAGCATTTCTTCTATGTGTTTCACGAGGAAGAAACTCACTCGTAGGTGAAGATCAGTAGATGCCTGGACCCAGTATTAATCCACTCTCGTCGACTTTCTCAACCTGGACAAAGAAGATACTCTCAATCAAAATAGCTGATGCAACTCCCGTCAATCAAGACATATTTTTCGTAGGCCTCGGATTGTCTCTGGCCTCACGTGTTAGAAACTCGCTCGTTGCTGGAGTGTAGATGCTGGGACCCAGGACAAGAGCAGTGCTAGCCTTACTCTCAGGAGAAACCCCTTTTCTTCCAGGACAAGAGCAGTGCTAGCCTTACTCTCAGGAGAAACCCCAACTAAGTATGTATCTTCTCGGGTGGCCTAATATGGGGGAGTGGTTATCTTTTGCTCTTTTTTTTATTTTCGTGGAACAAGTTATTATCTATCACAGATTAATAGGTATTTTCAGCAATGGTGAGTGGTTTACCACTTGCTATACATTTTTTTCTCTCTGGAACACTATCCGAGGCTACCCTCTTGATTGGGAGACACATTGTCGTATGAGCCGATCTTCTGTTACATCACTCAAACAGGAAACTTATTTTTAAAAAAATCTTTTAAGGCCCAGTCTTTTGCAGACTTATAAAGCAGAGCACTTTGTCACCATAGTTGTTAAGAAATTTGAGTCTTTGTCACGATTTCTTACAAAATTAATTCTTACCGTTACAAAATTTAGTCAAGATTTCTTACAAAATTATTCTTACCATTATAAATTTTGAAGTCTTATCATTTCTTACTAGAGTTGAATTCGGTCATAACCCCAAAGGGTTGGACCAGTTCCTAGGCCTTTCCCTAAGTTGGAGGTCCTGAGTTCCATTTCTCACTCCTCCTTTGGGGCTAGCCCCGCATGGGTTTACCCGGACTTATCTGGTATGACGGATTACGGGCTCACATCGCACCCTCGGGGATTAGTCCTGATCCAAAGGGTTGGGGACACCCCGAGTTCCAAAAAAAAAAAAGTTGAATTCGTTCATTTTACTATATTTAAAATCTAAAATCTTAAAAGAATTGAAACTCAAGAGATGAAAAGTATGATAATTCGAGTTCTCAAATGATTCTCAAATGAAAATACATATTGTTAATTGGCAAAATTTGTAAAGTGTCGAACTTTAGAAGTATAAGCAAAAGACAAGACCCTAAGACAACTTATGTGGTGGGAGGAAAATTTTATTTTTAATAATCAGCAAAAGATCCCACTTATGCATTTGTCATCAACTTTGAGTCTGAAAACTTATGAACCGAAAAAGTGTAAATTTCAAGTCAGAGAGGGGCATCTTACTAAGGATAATGCTAGCAACACTTTTTTTCTAAGACTTACTTTTTTTTTTTTTTGATTAATTTTCATGCGGAGCTCTACATGTGCGGATCTCCCTTTTTACACATATGGGTAGTAAATGTGTAATTATTGATAATTACACATTTGTCACCCATGTGTGTAAAAAAAGGGCTCCGCACATGCGATTCATATTTAAACTGTTTTTTTTTTTGGACAGAACATTAACATGTGTCTTTCCCTCAAAGAAAGTAAGTTTAGTGGAGCTAGCATTACTCTCTTTCTAAATCATATCCTATAAATTAGCGAGAGAATGGAGCTATAGGAAGGAGGGCAGCGGAAGCGGCAGAGTATTAAACGGTTTTGGTTATTTAGATCATTCCACAATAGTTGATTTCTCCAAATTTACCTTCGAACAGTATTACATGATAGATATTTTTTTTTTACATATTCCATTCAAATGAGATTAGATCGATGTGATCATTATCGGCGAATTTGAATCTCGGTTTCTTTTTTCGATGGATACATGATCAAGTTCGTACGTGCCATATTTAGTTAATAGAATCGAACCCGGATCTATCCAGATGCTATTCCAATCCGACCCGAGAAAGCCCACGTAGCTTCCACACGCATGTGCTTAACGGGTAATCTGTTTCTTTAACGGCTACCTTCCTACAATATTATCCCACCAGCTTCTTGTTGGACAATACATTCCATCATGCTCGGCTGATTAGAGATATTATGGGCCATGGTTTTTTTGGAGCGCTATTGACTCCAGATAATGGGCCCACCAATTCTTCTCAAGAAATATACTTGATCATAACATCGTCATAAGGTTTTGAACCTTCTGGATTATTAGCTGGACAGGCATCTGCATCCCATTGCAGTAGGAGCGGAGCCAGGATTTTTTTTGGCAGGGGCAAGCGATTGGTCGATTGAAAATACTAGTAAATGGTTATAGATTTGTGAAAAATGATTAATTAGGCAGGTATGAAATATTTTGGGTTGAGTCTTCTAAATTTTATTTTTTTTATAACTAAGTTCATAGTCCTGTAGGCCATCTCCTTGTACGTTTCGTACATATTATTAGGATATTATTTCTCATTCTGTAGGGCTGCTGCCCACCCCTTGCCTTATGGTTGTGCCTTAATAAATATTTAAATAACATAGTATAAAACAATGTTACTTGGTTTGTCGGTTCGTTCGGTTCGAATTCGAGTTTGCGGTTCGCAATTCGCCACTCTACAGTGAACCTAGTTCGTTAGAGGTAAGATGAAATAATTCGTTTTTCGATTCACTTAGATTCTTTAGTTTGGTTCGCTAGCTTGGTTTGCTACTTAAGCATGTAAAACAAAATATCTTTACTATTATAATGGGAGAGGCAGGCGTAGATGATTTTTCAAAAAATCCCATACTACCTTTATAAAAACAAAATTTCGATTTAATGTTCAATCGCACCCATGGGTTAACACGTGTCCCTTTAACTCTTGTTAACTGTGATTAACTCCTTCCCCTAGCTCTCACGTGCATCGCACGTGTCCCTAGCGAGTTCAATCGCACCGTGGGTCAACATGTGTCCCTTTTAACTCCTATTAACTGCAGTTAACTCCTGCCCCTCGCTCTCACGTGCATCGCACGTGCCACCCGCTAGTATATTATAAAAATATATCTTTTAAGCATGTACACAATATGTTAAATACTTATTTGAAAAATAATAATTAAAAATATCTTTTTATGAACTATTTGTGAACTCAAAGTATAAATTTACCGAGCCTAATAAAAAATATAAGTGAATTTGAATAAAAAATTAGACAAACTAAAATTGTTTTGAAACCACTACGTGGTTCGCTCAATTTTACGAACCAAACCGAACCGAACCACGAACTAATTCGGGTTCGCTCGGTTCGCGGTTTGCTATAAGATGTAGCGAACTTGGTAACCCTGGTGTAAAATATGTTTCTTTTAAAAGTTTTTTTTTATTAGAGTTAAACATAAGACGCGTGCACACACTCATGTAGCATAGCACAAGCTCCTGCAACCACACAACCCTCTCATGATATCTAAATAATAATTGACCATTATTAATAGCATGGATGATGATCTCAGCATCACTTTCTATAATCAGACCAGTCCAACTATTTGTTCCTTTAATTACTTCTCTATGAAAGAACATTCTCCCTAATTTCATGGACTACCATCTTATAATTTCCAAATAAGTAATATCTTAATCCGTCTTAGGATTTTATTAGGGTTTCTAGAATCTTGATTTCTGCATTCTAGGCTTAGGATTTTGGCCTCATTAAGAAAATCTCGCTTCCTTACACATATGTTTTGAACTTTGCTACTGAAACTGTCTTAGGGCCGAGACTGTGCTCTAAGAGCACGAGATTTCAGGGCCCATTTCACATGGTGGGCCCCACCTAAAATCTTGTGCTCTTAGAGCAGGGTCTCAGTGGTCTCAGCCTTAAGACAGTCTCAGAAGCTTTATCCTATGTTATTAGGTGAAAATCTAATACAAACAGGAATACTAAGGGCGTGTTTGGACGCAGGGTTATCAAATTTAAGCCAGTGCCGTGCCTTTAGTTTCTTGTTTGGCTGCATGGGATTTCCGCAAGTTGGATTAGAAGGTGATTGGCATTCAGCATAGTCAAAAGACAAATTGAGAAGATTTTTTGATGGAAGGAAGCTTCCTTTAAACAACCATGTCAAGTGCATAGACTAAAATAAAGGAAAAGCCTTTCCCTTTCTCTTTCTCTAATTTTTCCTCCATTCCATTATCCATAACAGACTATATTAGTTATATACCTTCCCTTGACTAAGTGTCTTGATAGCTCCATTGAGGATATTAGGAAGGTGAGTCAAACCTGGTATTTGGTAATGCTTATTAATTATAGTTATATCTCTAGAAAACCAATCTTATTTTATAACACTTAATCTATTTTTTTCCCTTTTGATGCATGATGCATGTTTTGGTACTTAATACATTGAATTGTGTGTGCTTGACATGTTTCTTATATAATGGCAAGATCTCTCGTCTTTTCCCTTAAAAATGTAACTTCAACCTCGATATAGCTGGATTAATTTTGTCATTAGATGAGTATATATTTCTATTGATAGGCTTTCTGACTTGAAGGAAGTTGCATGTATGCCTAGTTGATTTCAGTATTTTAAAGAAAATATGCCTTTTCTGTTTCTTAAACTCACTTAAACAAGAAGATATAAAACTTAATTAGAACCAAATGCATGCACCAAAAAAATGTTGGTAGAAAATTTGTGCTTCATCAACCCTAATTGTCTATCGGTAATATGGCCTCATGAACTTGCAGAGCAATACCTACTTGAATTTTTAATATATATTATCACGATGATCGTGTTAGTGAACTTTTAAAGCAAGTTTCACCTATGAAGCAATGTGTGAACCTGCAAACGAAGTTCAAGTGTCCCAAACTCAATTTGTATCATCTTCTCTTAATTTCTCTTTTTCCGCTTTCTACAACACTTTTTTTAGGAATCTTTGCGTTTTTCATTAGCAAGTTCTTGCAATCACAAGGGATATTAACCCGTTTGGTGAAAACAGATAAAAGAAAAGAACATTTCAGTTTTGAATTAGTCTACAGAACAATTTTGAGCCGGAGCTCTGCTTCACGGCGTTGATGCGGAGCTCCCTTTTTTACACTGTAAGTGTGCCATGTTTGTAATTATTGATGGAGGCTATGGTAAGTTTGCAAAATATCATAATTACACATTTGCCACCCGATAGTGTAAAAAGGGGAGCTCCGAACAACGGGGTGAAGCAGAGCTTCTCTTTATATTTAAAATAATTAGTCTAGGGGTATTCTCAAATTGTACTCCCAAATCCTAACCTTTTAAGTCAATTATTAAACGGTTAGGATTAGAGCTGATTTGGCATTAGTTCAATTATTAACCGTTTAACTCTTTAGTCTTTCAATACAAATTTTTTGTTGTATTTAAAAATATATATATGTTCTTTCCTCTGTTCCACGTATTTTCTCAACAGCCAAACAAGGGGGTAAGCATATGATTTGAGGTCTGCAATTGGTTTCAATATTACCAACAATGTGTTTCACTAGGATAAACCCTTTTTTTTTTTTGCACCCAGAAATCTTCTTCTGCATTCATTGAGTATAACATTAATACAATGGAGAGGGGCATCTAGCCCACATAAAAGAACAAACATTACATGACTTTAACCATCTTAAACGAAAAACTCCGTTACATGATAATTCCCTATTCCATTGGAGTGTAGAAGAAGTTAACGATGGGCATTAGAGTTAGCAAAACGATTGATCACCAAAATTTCTATTATAGCTATTTGAGGTTAGCAAATTGTCTATTACATGATAATTTTTTTTCTTATGTCCGTGCTTTATTACAACTATTTGAGATTAGCAACATGAATCGTGTTTTCTGCAATCCTAGTAACATATGAAGATTCATGTCATGATTTAGTAAAATTTTAACATCAATTGTTAACCTGACGAAATCCTCCTAACTCCTTCATCCGAACTTGTGACAGCCGACATGCAATGTACAACACATATCGGGACTCCAACGGAGGAGTTAAACGATCCATTTTCAAATTATAATCTAAATCCTTCTATTAAAAAATGTTTTACATTAGATCCATAATTACCAAGTGGGAGCTTTTTATTGTAAATAAATAGAAAAAAGTATGAGTAGGGGGAGGGGGCGCTTTTAGATTGTTGTTTGAGGATAAGAAGACCTTGAATAGGTCTTCCTAGATGGCCAACTTGCGATGTGGGGTTTTAAACTGTCAAGTTGATAAAGTTGGTGAGAAACTGATTATAGATATTAGAGAAAAATTGCAGAAAGACAAAAAGGAGGGGTTCTTGGAGTCATATGGCTGTAAGAAAACTGAAAACTAAAGGAAAAGTAATAAATAAAAAAAGGCAAAACCGGGTCTTGTTTGGCTGGACATGTGGAAAGAGAGAGCCGTAAATAGAGAGAGAGAGAGAGAGTGAGTGTGTGTGTGTGAGAGAATCGGCCATATTTTCTTCCCCCCACTTGTCTCGGTCTGCAGTTCGTAAGAAAAACCACTGAAACGGACGATGCTTCTCTTATCCTCCAGCTTACGCCCCGCGCAAGTGGATCGTCCATTTGCTAGCTTCTCTATTGTAATACCCATCCCTTTTTTAAAAATTGCAAAACTACCACTCTGCTTAATTAACGCTGTTGGATGCTGATGAATAAATTGACTCAAATACCCTTGAAACTTGTGGTACCGACAGTTATTATTCTACATATCCATATTACAAACTGGTGGGGATGGCATACATGAACCATATGGTCATCGATTTGAACGGTTCAATGGTGTATAACCTATCTTCAACACCGTTCGATTTGTTCTACTGTTTGCCCTCATAAATTTTAGATCATTGCCTTTTGATTTTACACGTTTGAATGGTACTCTTGCGTACATGATCCACTTCACCTGATTTTATTCTTGATAGAAAATTATTTTTGAATTTTCTTATGGTAAACATTTGACGGAACGGACCACTCATTTTGGTCCTCATTGGTCCACGTGCCCCTTTGTAATACTCATTAATTGTGGTTAAGATTTGCTCACCCCCTAAGTTCATCCATCCAACCTTGATATTTTCTTAAAAAATTAATCATAATTTAATTAACGATAGCTAAAAAGAGGGGTTAAATGATGCTTGCAAAAGAAAATTGTTATTGTAGTCATTTTAAATTAGTTCGAGGATAAATTGTCATTTAAGATGGTTCCAAAACCAAAGTCACTTTAGTAACTTCACTTCACCAACTAGGCACTATCAAATTAGAGATTAATTTTCAGTGGAGCTTTGATTCACGGTGATGGTGATGAAGCGGAGCTCCCCTTTTTACACTAAGCCCATGGCATATTTGTGATTATTAAAAGTGATAGGGGTAATTTTATAATAAACATAATTACAAGATTACCAATGTAACGGTGTAAAAAGGAGAGCTCTGCCCAACATGGTGAAGCAGAGCTCCTCTCTATATTTATATTTAAACTGATAAAATTATGAGATTAATTTTGAACCGGAACTCTTCACGATGTTGAAGTGGAGCTCCTCTATTTACACCATGGGCAGTGGCAAGGTTATAATTATTAAGGGAGGCTAGGGCAATTTGACAACACTCATAATTACCACATAGCCACCCTCACCATGTAAAAAGGGGAGCTCCGCCGAAGGCCATGAAGCAGAACTCTCCTCTTTGTAATCCGCTTTGTATTTAAACTGTAAAATTATCCCCACATGTACGTTTAATTAACCCGGCCCTTTTTCTTCTCTTTGTACCACTGGCTCTCTCAACATAACATCACCCGTTGGGAAAATAACTCTTCCTACATACATCTCTGACTCTAGCTCCACTGAAGACGTTTTGAGGGAGCTACCCTTAAGCCAAAACACGGTGGCAGGCATGTGATTACTGGGAAAAGGCATTGAAAACTATCCTTTCTTTTTTAAATAATTACAAACCATACCACTATATTTAGGGTGGTAGAGAGCTCCGCCAAAACGTTTCCAAGTGGAGCTCCATCCCATATTTAAACTCACACATCCCAATCTTCTTAAAAAACAGAAAAAGGAAACCAAAATGCCTTCAACACCTCCGATATCACCGATCCAACTCCATAGAATAAATACCAACACCACCACCACCACCACCACCTTCACTCGCCCAGTCCCGCTATCGTGCGCCACTCCAGTACCCGACACCGTCGCACGTTACCATGCGCACGCCGTGGGTCCGAACCAGTGCTGCTCCGCCGCCATCAAAGCCATCGCCGCTCCTGTCTCCACCGTCTGGTCCGTTGTCCGGCGCTTCGATAACCCACAAGCATATAAACACTTCGTCAAGAGCTGCCACGTAATCGTCGGCGACGGAGACGTCGGAACTCTCCGAGAGATCCACGTTGTTTCGGGACTTCCCGCCTCTACAAGTACCGAGCGCCTAGAAATCCTCGACGATGAACGGCATGTACTTAGCTTCAGCATCGTTGGTGGGGAACATCGGCTTGCTAATTACCGATCCGTCACCACTCTCCACGCATCATCAAGCGGCAACGGGACGGTTGTTGTTGAATCGTACGTCGTTGATGTACCGCCGGGAAACACCAAAGACGATACATGTGTGTTTGTGGACACGATCGTCCGGTGTAATTTACGGTCATTGACTCAGATCGCCGAGAACTTGGCTGGACGTAATCGGTCGTCGTCGTGACTCTTCTCTCTTCTCTAACTGCGTTTTTGGGCGATTTTCCGATTATCATTCTTCGTTGTTTATTGCCACCCGGAATTGGAAAATCGCTGCTTGATCGCTTCTGAAGTTATGGTCGTCTTCGATGTTTTGATCGAAAAATGATATCATGAAAAAGGTATTACCTTCATTTCCGAGACGATCCGCTACGACAATCGTGCCGGTACCGGAACTCTTTGTCAGTGTCACCATTACTGCCACAGTCAGTTATTTTTTAAATCTGTTTTACCTTCTTCTTTTTTTTCTTTTTTTTATAGTTACAATAATGACATACTCCGTTGTGAATATCCCCATTAGATTTTTTTTGTGTGTGTGTGTAGATCAGACTTGAGAGAATATATGTTGAGAAAATGAGGGCACTTGAGCTACATTGAACTGCATTTGATATTTTTAACTTGACCAAATAGGCTTGCAACCATTTGTGAGCATTGCATGAACCTAACTTGTTTATAAATATAATTAAAAATACCTGGTTTCGAATCGGATTGCAATTCATTCGGTACGTATCGTCGGCCAAATTGAATAAATAAAAAAAGAAATTAATTTAGTCCTGACAGACGACATGGGGTATGTATGTATGTACCAACCACCAACTGATACACGGGCGAGTCTTTTCAATTCTTGCAATTTTTATTTTTATTTTATGGTTGTGAATTCTTAGAATTTTACAATTATCATGGCGAATTAAACCAATTCATCTTAATGAAATGTAGTTCAATTGATACCAAGGCTTGTTTTCGTCCAAATATAAGGTAGCTGTGTAATTCTCTTCATTTTCTCCCTTCTTTCGGTTGATAAAATGGTCGTTTTAACGAGCTTGTGGTCACGACTCTCTACATTGCGATCTTGACATCGTGACTCGTGATCTCTAAGAGACGAGATAATTCAGCATACTTTTTATATTTTTTTTACTTCTTATAATTAATTATGAAAAAGAGTCGAATTCTTCTCCAGTTGTAACCGGTTTTTCCAAAACCGACATGTCCTGGAAGGAAGAAAACAAAAAGTAGATTTTGTAAGTGACCTAGAAATTATCTACTTAGTGCATGCATGTTGCATTAAACTACTTATTTTATTTTGTAATGGGAATCAACTTCTCTTCTGCAAGTAGTAGTCATGATAACTCAACTTGTCGAAAAAAACACAAGTTATATATATATTTTTCTTTTTCCTGTCTCCCCTTCTCTTCTATATTGTGTTCAATAACAGTGTTTGAAAATCGGACCGGAGGAGCGTATCATCTGGACTGTGAACTGGTCAAGAAAACGATTATTGGACTCTCCAAAATAGGATTAGCTTGAAAACCGCTACAGACCATGGAAATGGGTGATTGAACTGCCAAGCCGTGAAAAAACATTTCATTATTCAGAGAACCGCATGGTCCAAATACTATTTTACAAAAATTATTGTAAAAGTAATAAAGAGGGTTAGCATGTGAATAGGGTTTTAGGGGACCATTAGTAAGGTACAAAAAGAGGGTTAGCATGAATTGGGGCAGAGCCAGTATTCTCTTGCACGGGGGCTAAGAAAGGGTTCGGAGGCGTGAGCCCCTGAAAATTATTTTGTTTTGGGCCAAGTTGGCCATCACATCGATTTGTGTCGGTTTGTAACTATAGGGTTTTTTTATTTTTCAAAATTTCAGGGGGGCTTCAGCCCCCCTGGCCCCCATGTGGCTCCGCCCCCGAGCATGACTACCAAAAAAAAAAAACATGAAATGGAACTAAATTCAAGATTAGTGAGTTTATGAATTAATTTGAACTATTATGTAGTTAAACATTATTTATATTATTATCATTATTCAATTTACGAGATGTCGTGAGTGAACCGTTCGTTTGATTTGTCAAACGGTAAACTAGTCCCTTTTAGGGGTTCGTTTCACAAATCACAATCTTGTTTTAAAAACATTGCTGAATAGGCTTAGGTTTGCAAGTTGGTAAGCAAGTGGCTAAGGCGGCTCTTAATGATATCATGGTCTCTTGTTTATATTTGAATGCTTTCATGCCACCCATTTTTTTCTCTCCCCCCATGGGTCTCCTTTCTATTTTGTTGAATTGACTACACAACACTTTCCCACCAAAATTCTCTGAACACCCTCACTCCAATCCTAAGTCATCATTTGCTTATTTCTTAATCTAATATATTTTTTAGTTATGTAATTGATTTTACACCTAATTTCGGCTTCGAGTTGTTACTCGGGTAGTGGCCATTTATTTTGGAGGATATTAATTTGCGTAAAAATGTCCAAAAGAAACAGCATCCCTCGCTTACGTTCTTGTCACAGTAACAAAAACTTTATATCAAAATGAGTCACTCTAATGAGCTGAATTAATATCAGATTTTAGTACTATGAAGCTTTATGTATATTTCATTTTTCCCTAATTTACTATGGTACAAAATGGTAAAGTTTCCATTGATCTTCAGGAAAATCCAAATAATACTAACAATTAAGTATGTAGAGAAACCCAAAGGTGTGGACCAGTGGTTCCTAGGTCTTTCCCCAAGTGAGAGGTTCTGGGTTCTATTTCTCACTTCCCCTTTGGGGCCAGCCTTGCACAGGTTTACCCGGACTTACCTGGTGTGGTGGATTGTGGACTTACATCGCACCCTCGGGGATTAGTCCTGATCCAAAGGGTTGGGGACACCCAGAGTTCCAAAAAATAAAAAAGTATGTACAGAAGAAAGGATTCTATTGAATTTTTTTATACCTCATTACATTCACCCAAGGGTTTATATAAAGGTGAAATTTATCTAAAGATGGAAACTAGAATCAATCAAATCAAATCTAAATCTTTGATTGATGTTAATCAAAACTTGTGATTGAGATACGCTTAATAGTAGTAATACAGTGTATCTTACTCCTTTCTCTTATGAGTACGCTCTTACTAGCCCAAAATTTGAATGTTAAGATGCTTCTCATTTATTAGTATATAAGTACAACTTTTAATCTATTACGTAGATTTATATGGTTAATTATTAGGTCAAACATTAAAAATCAGTATTTGCAAAACTTATAAATCAGGGCATGAGGCTCAGCACAAGGGAGTACAACATTTTTTGGAAATAATATATTTTTATTCTTTGTCGACAGTTACCCATACTATATATAGGGTGCAGTTGGGTGATTCTAACTTATCTTTTAATTTCATCGACGATGACGCCGAAGATACATTTGGCAGTTTGCGTATCTCATTGGCGATATCGCCATGCAAAAATGGAGGTTCGCAAATAGTAACCATAATACCAAATATTTTCACTAGGGGTTTGAAAATTAAATGAATTTATTTTTCCAATTTTGCCAACGAAGTTGTCTCTTGGTAGCAGTTGTTACATTGATCAGTGATTTCTGGTTTTAGAATTTTTTTTATCAAAAAATTAAGCAAAAATAAAAACTTTCCATAGTTTGAGACCATCTTTCATTTATGATAACATTTCCTGAAGTCCTTCATAGTTCTAAGAAATTTGTATAAAATAAACCTGCTTTAACTAAAAGATATGGCTTTAGACATAATACAATGGCAGAACATGAGTCATGCAGCCACCATAGGTGGTTGGGATCAGGCTTGGAATTAAGACGATGATTAATTATGATCATCGTAACTGATATGATGAAGCCTTAGTTTAAAGCTTAATAGGATTAATCAACCTATATGCCTTCAATATCAGTTCATGATTAAATTTATGTTATATGATTTATTATTATAAAATTCAGCTATGATTTTAGTATGTGGTTTGTACTTCATCAGTGCAAATTACCTTAATAGAAGGCACGCCAATTACTGCAGGAGAGTGTCTGAACATCCGCCTTTAAGGCGAGTGCCTTTAGCATTCCCCCATGTTTATATAGATCATCAAACTTAGTTGCTAATCAAGCGCTTCTAACCCATTCATCTATCATGTCTGCCCTCCCACAACCTATTTCAATTGAACTGTTTAGTGTTACAAAAACAACCCTTTGGATGTACATATTGTAGGAACTAGGAACATCTACAACCATGGTGAACCATTGATACTACCAGACAGGAATATCAAAATCCAGGCGGTCGAACATCATGCTTAAAATTGGAACAGATTTTGCAGTCACACTCAGTCCTCAATTCCGTTTTTTTTAGTAGAGGAGGATGAAAACGAAGATCTTCTAACTACAAGCTTATATCATATTAATAAAACCTACTTAGGTTATATTACATTGGAGTAAGCTAGACTCAAACACGCGCCTCATGGTTGAGTACATCAACCATTTGAGCGACAACCTCGAGCGCGAAAGCCTGGTTCAATTCTAGAAAGAGGTAGAGATGTGTATGGCTATGAAATTGGTTCAAAGTCCATGTGTCACCACACCAGGATCGAATTGTTCTTCATTAGAATATTGCAGATACCACTCCTAGTAAGATCACTGTAATCCTAGCCTAAGTTGGCATATGGTTTTTACCTAGTAAGATTACTGTAATCCTAGCCTAAGTTGGCATATGGTTTTTACCTAGTAAGATTACTGTAATCCTAGCTTAAGTTGGCATATGGTAAGATTTAATATTTCGCACATGATGCTGTAAATGTCGTAAATGATTAGCACTGCTAACTAATGGTGTCATGGCGCTGGTCACTAGGGAGCTCTAGCCTCCTACTGGTGCATTTTAGAGAAAATTATGATTCCTTTTCTTGTTTAAACAAAGAGGTTTTATGTCATTATGTGCCCATATGTATCTTGGAGAAATGCTAACCCCAGTTGCAAACTTCCAAGCTCTCATTATAGTTGCGACATGTGTCACTACATTTCCCTATTAGTTGTAGAACTGTGGAGACCATGACTTTCTTGTGAAGAATGGCTCAAATTGGACAAAATTAAAGAGAGTGGATCGATTGGTCAGCTAGGCACCTATCGAGTAGCTACGTGACAAAAACTAGAAAACGCCTGGAGCGGACTGATCGATTGGCGCTAGGCACCGATCGATCTGCCAATGTGAGTTTTAAGCCAATTTTGTTTTTTGGAAACCCCTAATCCAAGTGGGGGACTTTCTAATTGTCTAGGTCTCTTGTTTAGACCTATAAATACATAGTTATGGGTCTAAGGTTTGAAAATGGATGCTTATGCATTGAGAGAGAGATAATAGAAAGGCTTAAAGCATATTAGGGCTTGGCAAAGTTTAAGGGAAGATAAATAGAGATTCTCTTTTGGGTTTTCATTGAGAAAGTAAGTTGAGTGTTTTTGTACTATTTCCTCCAGATTTCTTTGAATAAAGAAATAATCAAATCTTGACCCGTGGACGTAGCGAGGTTATTGCCGAATCACGTATTTCTCTTGTGCTCTCTTAGGTGTGTGTTTGATCAATTTTTTCCATCAATATTCTATTATTATTCCCAACAATTCTCCTGCGAAAAAATTATGGAAAAATTGAACTACTTGTCGTAGTGTTTCGCAATTATTTCCAGGTCATTCTTTTATTTTCTTAACCATGAGAAGGGTAGCAACAATAGGTGTTGCACTCACAGTGAGGGTTTGAGAAGAAGAAATTAAAATATGCGATTGGGGCTAGCACTGCTTGTAACCTTATACATGCCAATACAATTTGAAGCCCAGCCCAATTTGAGCTATTCTCCGGCCTGAAGTTTGAGTCTTTTATATGGGCTTGGTATTCTACTAAAATTATCCATGATTTCCTCGCCCAGCTTGTTCTTAGCTCTCGTAGTACCGGCACACACACCACTGGAGATGGCAAAAGCCGCAAAACCCCACAGCTGTAATTAACTTGAAGAGGTACCCTGTTGATGTGTTTCAACGTTTTTTAAAAAATTGTTATCTCTTTGTGATTCCTTGAGTGACTAATCTTATGCATAAAAAGAGTGAATAATTTTCAAGATTTGGGGTTCCAAGTTCATATGGTTATGTTTTGTATTTTTTCAATTGGACTAGGGGTTTATCCCTCCATTATTTGGAGTCGAGGGGTCCAAGGGACAGTGTCAATTAGGGGTGTCAATAGGTCAAGCTAGCCCTATGACCCATCCCGGACTGAAAAAGCCCGTTCAATACCCATATTTTAGGCCCGAGCTAGGCTAAGACTTAATTTCTTAGGCCTATATATATATGTGGGCCGGGTTAGGACTTAGTTCATTAAAGCCCAGTTTGGTGTGATTACTTATATTTATTTTATTTGTATATATATATATATATATATATATATTTAAATTAATATTATAATAACACATTTTAATATTGTGTAATGTAGTTGTATAATATTATTATTATTATTAGTATTATTATTATTTCACGTGTCTCTTGAGAGACCCGCTTGACATCCAACGAGGGATTCCAGAACAACCTCACGTATTACATTATTAGGGGTCACTTATTAAAGTTTTAATGAGCATGGCTTACTAAAATGCCACTATATATATATTAGTGGGTTGCACATGCAATGCACGTAAGAGAAGGGGGTGAGAGAATGGAAAGAGGGACCTCACATGATGCATGTGTGTTAGAGGGAGAGAAAATGTGTTAGAAACGATATGTTATCCGACGGTTGAAAACACATAGAGAGTGAGAGAAAAAAATAGGAATAGATAATTGAGGGAATCAGCCCTATTTAAGGGGAATGAAGTTAATAAATTTGAAATGACTTTTATGCTCTTAAATATCTATTCACTAAATAGTAATACGATAATATAGTATTTGCTTTTTTTGGCATAGTAAAAAAAAGGTCAATCAACATTACTTATCTCTCTTTCTCTCATTATTATAATAGTAGAGATATGGTAGTATTATACATTGTTATATAGTATATAATATACACATAATATCCTTAGGGGTCCAATGTATAGGATGAAAAAAAACTTTGCTCCTTTATTCTAGTCATGCCAGTTAAAACGGTCCTCCAAACACCATATACACACCATTTTGTAGTTATTAAACATATTACTCCCTTGGTGCGCTCTCCAAATGGAAGGAAAATATAGAGAAAAAGATGGGCATGAGTCAACAATAGATATGTGTTTTTTCTTTAATTTGTGTAATAACATGTTTATATGTAATGACATAAGTAATTACTTTTAATTCAAATAGTAGGTTTTTAAACGAGAAAAAAAATAAGCCCAGCCTGGCACATATTAAAGTCGGGCTAGGGCTTGATTCCTTTAAGCTCTGTCGGGCTTGGGCTCAATACTTTCCACTTAAAGATAGGCCTGGCAGTCCCTAGCCTGGCCGAGCTCGATTAGTCCATTGATAGCCCTACTGCCAATCAAATTGAGGAGTTTGGGGGCAACGAAAGTGTAATTGAAGTAAGATATAGATACTATTTATATCATGCTAAGACAGGTATTATGAACATATTACAACTCTTTAATAAAAAGAAATAGTGGTAGCTCTCCGAATCGTTCTTCACCTGTAAACATAGTCACACAACGGGATGAACCACGTAAATCCTCGGTTGCCATTTTTTGATTTTTTCAGCTTTATTTTCTACATTATTAATATATTGTTGAACTTTTTGTTTTTTCAGCTTTATAGAAGTTCTTCTAAGCTTCATTATCTTCAATTCAAACTACATAATCACATAGTTTTGATGATCGTAGTCATTAGTTTCGAGAACTTTCATTGGAAAACATATCACAGAAGTCAGAAAACATGTCACAAATGTCCAAAAACCGATCCCTTGTCATTGGTTCTGACTTCCAATAATCAAGTGCCACAATTGAAATTCTCATCTGAGTAATTCAATCAAGAGCCTTTTTTAGATATGATGCTAACTTTCCAATATAATGGGGACATTGTATTGAATGTGATGAATTGCATGTACTTGTCATCGGGTATTATGGTTAGCTAGTGTTAGCCAAAATGAATGTTGGTGAGTGAGGCATACCATTGACCAACTGGAGGATTGTCAAATGTCAGTCCATAATTCATTTTGCTTCTGTTATAAAACAAAATTTTAATTTCAAATTTAAAAGATAAAAACTCTTGTACATTCAAAAAGAAGTATATTGAATAACTGCTGATATTCTTTAACATGAGACATTGTTTTTTTTTTTTTTTGGTTAACTCAACTACACCACAAGGCGATAGCTGAAGGCAAGACAAAGGAAACACACACTCCAAATGTATGGTAAATATATAAATAAATAAAATGTTACTAAATATATGGTATATGACTGTTTTCAAACAATCAAATTATATAAGTGATAGCGTAAGGTTTAGATCACTTTCTTTATAAAATTCCTCCGGCATGTAAATAAAACTTCTTTTAGGGAGATGAGAACTAACCCCTTCTGAATCAATTATGTTATCACATCTACAATAATCTTCAACTTGATAAGTATTAGCTTCGGTCGAAATTTGATAAGTAGACTTTGGGCTTGTTGTAGAAGAGCTTGGTATCTGTAGCATGAGATTCTGCAGAAGTAAATATATGCAAAATGTGAAGAAAAATTATTTAACTTGAAATATGTAAAATCTATATAATAGCTTAAACTATTTTTTTCTATATCTAGATTATAATATAAAGATATACTGAATTTAAATAAACAAATGCATTTAGATCAAGTATATAATTTCAGGTGGAATAACTTAAGGAAATAAATAGTTTTACCTTTTTATAAATTGTTCTGTCATCTTTACCTTCCTCATATAGGGCCTTGGTTACATTAAAAAAAATGCATGTAGATAAGTATATTAAATTCAGGTGGAATAGCTCAAGAAGGAAACAAATAGTTTTACCTTCTTAAAAATTGTTCCGTCATCTTCGACATGCCATCCAGCTTCCTCACATAAGGCTTTGAGTACATGATTGTTATCAGAATGTTTGGGCAAGCAGTAGTTTCCATGAGTCCGAAGACCTCTAAAGATGTTTTTGGCTACTGTACGGCGGTGACGCTCCCTCTGCTTATTGTTTTTACGCTCTGTCTGAGTAGGATGTCGATATTTGGTAACAACTTCTCCTTCTTTGGTTATTTGATGAACAACCCATGGTCCTGTAGTCGTCTTAATACACCCTCTTGCAATGCTCTTCATCTTTTCTTCTGCCATGAATTACCTCTTTCTTTCTTGCTCATCTAACTTTGAGCTTCCTGGGTTTATATAAAGAAAAGAAGACAACAAAATGCACGTTTTGTATGTTGGAGAATCAAAATCTCCTCACACGCCTGAAATATTCTTTTACGCATGTGAATATATATTCTAGGGAAAAGAGGACACAAGCTTAGAAGGTATGAGTTATAAAAAGATGTTGAAATGTTAGAATGATGCCTATTTATAAGTCAGAGGCAGTCCGATTTTATGCGCCTACAATATAGGCAGCTTCTCTATTGCCAAAGTGATTTCTTATCATGTAACATAAATGTGCAATAATATAAAAGTTCCACTGTGATCAAAATCGTTCATAAAATTCACATCATTGATATGGCCAACAATAGATTAGTTGCTCAAATGATCATAGACGGTCAACAGAATGATATTCAGCAGACGAATCCTTCATACCATAGATTTTCGGTGTATGGGTATCCAGTGTGACACCAAGCTCAATAGACAAATGTTTAAATTAGAGTGTGGGTGGGGTAGGGTGGAGAGGGGTGGGAGAGGCAATGGTTGATTGAAAATATTAGTGATTGTTGATGAATTTGTAGAGAGTAATTAAGCGGTTACAAAATATTCTGAGTTTAGGGGGCAGGGGTTCAGGGTTGCAGCCTCTGAAAAATATTTTGACAATCAAGTTTGTAAGTCATCCCATCCGTAGGTTTCATAAATATGGAGATATTGTTTCTCCTTATTTATAGGGGGGCAGTTGTCCCTTGCTCCATACATAACTTTTTTTTTTTGTTTTTTGGTAAAGATACGCACCATACATATCCAAGAGATATTGTTTCTCCTTATTTACAGGGAGGCAGTTGTTCCCTTACTCCATGGGCCTGTTAAATAATATAGTATAAAAGATATATTTTATTTTCAAAAGTAAAGAAGATAGTTTTTAATAATAGGGCTCAATCATCAAATGTTGGGGTGCACCTAACTACACCCTTAAAACATATTAATACTTGAACTTAAAAAATTAATATTTTATAAATATCAAGTATTTGTTTATGAATAATTGAATGTTGTTAATGATAACTTAGAATTAGGCCGGGTCCAAAATCCCCATCAAACTTGTAAATTGTTGCTACACCCAAAATTCAATCCATGGCTTCAAAACATTAACCCAGACCCATCAAAAGTCGCCCGGGGGGCATTCCATTTCGACAAAAGACCCACACCCAAGTTCCAAAACTTTGGGCCCCCATATGGAGAAATCGAAGAAGCTATACAAGGGTTTTGCCAGGCCTGCTCAGGTTCAAACAGATTGACGAGTTTGGTCAGAAACTACCAATTCCAACTTCCATCTACAGGACAGTTAATACTCAAAAGATCATGCATGATAGATTAAAATTCACAGGTCGACAAACACCTATATCAGGTCTATTATCAACTTGCAATAGGAGTATGGACAGAGGCTGTAGTTTATAATCCGACCCATCAAGTATCAACTCATCCATGGGTTTGGGTCCATAAATCAGGTTTATGTAACTTATTTATAATTGAATCAAATTTTAAACCGGTCTCCCAAACCTGAAGTTGCATCTATTTTGTGCAATACGGGTATAATTGACTCTATTTATTTTCTTTGTTTTCGTGTAAGATAATCAACTCCATTTGACTTTCACTAAAATGATTCACAGAGCAGAAGAGAACAAGCACCAATCTGTGATAATCTTGATATAATCAATTATATTTCAGGACAGCATCTTTACATTATTTTGGACATTCAAGGAAATGCTGTGTGCAATGGCTTTCCCTTCTCTTTATAAAAGTAAGACAACTTGAATTCCAACATTCTCTCCAGGAACTATTACATCTGCACCACGCTTCCTTTGAAGGAAGGAAAAGACAGGACAACAAAAATCACAAATCTACCAATATCTATGAAGTTAGGATCAAGCTTATGTTAATGCAGTTAAGGGTTCCAGTAGCTCAACTGGAAGCATATGTGATTCTGCTGTACTTGAACATAGCCTGCCCGGCCCCACCGCCCCCCATCAAGAAACAGTGGATGGCTTGCAACTGATCTTTGAAGGCCAATAAAACTATAAGATGAGATTTAATATAGAGCCAAGTTACAGGTTCTGTACCCGCTCGACTGAAGCAGTTTCGTCCATGTGAGCAGCCCCATGGGAATTTCAGTTGCTTGGAAGACCATTGGTAACTGAATGTGGGTGAGAGAAGAGCAGGGCCTGCATTTAAGTGATCAGCTATAACACTGTATTTTCTAAGGATACTGTTGTTGGGAACTAATTTGATACCAATGAAATTGTATCGTACTCCACGATGATGCTCCCTGCACCCTGTAAAATGCACTCGGTCGACAAAGCCACTGATTCGGATCATAGCAGTGCATGCAAGTTGAAATCTAGAAACAATAAAAACAACTTAGAATGCCATAGGTCAGGGATAAATAATCTTGAAAACTAAGCAAGTGGAAATCTAAAGTCACAAGGCTTAATATAACTCTCTTCATGAGCTAGCACTTGAGGTAATAACATGGCGATAAGTGCACATTAAAATTAGGGGCATAAACAATTGGGGAAACAGGTGAAATTCCTCTTGCGCTCATTTCTATCAGAAACAGAATTCTGAGACCAAAAAGAAGATACAAATTTCCCCCGAGTAAAAGGTGATGACACTTGAGAAGAAATACAAGATGTCAACTAGGGGAACAGGTACCCCATCAACATAAGATATCGGAAATCTTAAGGTACGCAAAGAATCTTACATCTGAGGTTAAATAGATAAGTTCCTTCAACATCCTAGCCTTCACAATCACCAATAACATATAGAACCCTCTCCCTTAGCTTCTGAATGGTCTGCATACAGTGAAACAACAGGTTATTAATTATAAAGCACCAAAAATTACCGTTATCACCAACAGCTAAAATTTATTAGTGCACACCGAAGAAGAGATCTTTGCCCATTTTTTAGCAGAGTCAGCAGCTTCTTTAAGGTGAAAACCGGGAAGATTTTGGCAAAAGGAATAAGTAGAATTCTCTGTTGCTTCTGCTACCCAAAGATGATTCATTTGGTCCTTTGCTCGCTTCAACAGGTTACAGAATCCAACCTACAGAGGAGGTATACAAGTGTATTCTGTTATGCAACAAATGAAGTGTGAAAAACATGAGCATTTGCAGGGTTGTTCCTACTTCAATAACCAAACCCATGAAGAAATGGTCTAGTGGAAGCACGTAAAAAAATATTTTCCTTGAAATGACCATGTAACCCCACATTTACGTGAATAGTAACAATTTCTAGAAGTAATGTGATATTTAGCATAAAGTCAGTGCATTTTAACTGAGTTTTTTATGAAACTCAACTGTCTCAAAATCAACTTCCTTTATTTGTTTGTAATCAGTATGCATGTTGCATCAGGACAGAAAGAAGCCTGAAGCATGGAAATGTTGCCTATTAGAGGCATACGTTATTTAAATTAAAGATAAATCTACATTACTTCTCAATTAACAAATATTGGAGTCTTGGAGAAGAAAGAAAAGTATGAGAGGAAAGAAAAATGAACTGTTCCATTTTTATGAGACCCGGAAAATTTTCTCTATTACCATTTACATATATATCAGACAAATCAAATACATGTATTTGGAGTCGGTCTGGGCATATTTGAATGAAGGGATGAAGAAAAATATGTTTATTAGTTATTACTGAGAAACACCTCCATTCGGGGACAATGTATGTTCGAGGGAGACACTATCCCCATTGTCATATACAAATTGAACAGAAGGGAATCAAGTTTTTAGTGCATTTGCATTGATAACATTAACTGTTTACACTGTTAAACCCTCATGTTGACAACATTCTGCATTCCTAAACCTCCACTTGATGATTCTTAAGAAAATTTCTTGCATCTTCCATAGATACTCACAAGATCACTTGTAATGTCCTCGTTTCCAGTTTTCACCAATTTTCTGTTGTCTTATACAGCCTAATATTTTGTCTTCTTTCACTTTTCAAACCAAAAGCTCACTTTAAGGCTTACATGTTCCTTGTACTCTTGTCTATTATTAGTTTATTATCATTAAAAATATTGATTTCGGAAATTACAAGGTTGTAGAAACAATGTAGATAGCAATTTCCAATAAAGAGTGGCTTTTGATTGAAGGAAAACTGAACGAAACATGATTCAGTGTTCCACTCCTAAAAAGTTATCCAGTGATGCTCTTTTGAAAAAAAAAATATTAAGGATACTTGAACTTATTAGAAATGAGATGTCCTACTGTAAAATATTTTTTCTTTTTATTATCTTTTTTACATAATGTAGCATGCTGCTTCTCTTTTTCACAGCTTCTTTTCTTAGTCTTGTGCAGCTGTGCTTCATATGATCCTTGTTTAAGGAAAAGAACATAAATAATTTCTGTTTATGATATCTAATTAAAATATTAGTATGTGATAAGCAGACTTAGATTGGATGGTCTATAAGAGCAGAAATAATTCGCATTTAAAATAGGAGGGCCAGTTCGATGTTGCTTTCTGTGCTTAAAGAGAACAGATTCAGTTCGATGTTCTATTAAGTAGGTATCATTCACTCACTGTGGATCCTGCAAGGTTACAGTTGACTGGTGTAAATGAATCGCTATCAATGACTAGGGAGCAGAAGCTGATAGCAAGCAAATAATTTGAAGATTCTCCTGATTGTAACTCGGATATGGAGCCATCTGTCACAAAAACCCACTGCTTCTTTTGACGGCCAGATGTATAAACCTCCCCCACATACACAACTACAGCCGCAATATCAAATTCGCTGAATTCAATCACAAAATAAGAAATAAGCATAGAAACATTCCCGCTAGCCCAGAAGCATAAGCAGATGCAGAAGCAATAGAAAATGGAGAGGTAAAAAATTCACCTGGCCAGAGGAACTTCACCCAAATTTGACAATAAGACTGATATACGAGGAGTGAAAAATGATCTACAAAAGAGAAGTATCAGTTAGACTCAAGTTTTATTCGCTTGTTGCTTAAGAGTTAAGATATAAGAACAATGGTGACTTACTCAAAACATTCAATTGCTGAGGGAGGTAAGGGTTGCCAAGTGGTAGTAGATCCTCTCGCTTGTAAGAAAAGGACATCCGAATCAGAGTTTAGTGGTACGAGCCCTGCAATAGCATATGCCTGCCCCTCCACCAGCTCAAACCGCTGTTGCAGAAGATAATTGTAAAGAAACTTGTAATAAGATTTAAATTAGAAAGACAGGGCAAAAAGGAAAAGGAAAGGATCATGGTCTCCAGAAGTAAGCAAAAGAATGAGTATTGCTAACCGTGAAGAACGAACAGGACATGGAAAAGCAATCAAAGCAAACAACACACTCAGCCTCACCTGCTTCTCAGTTGGGTTCCAGATGGTTATCAAGCCTACCCTAAGGCAACCCTTTCTTTGAGATTTTTTACAAGTTAAGCCAACCACCCTCACTCTCATAAATGGGGTAACTGCTCTTGCACTAAGGCCTGCATCTTCCAGGGCTATCTCAATCTTTTTCTGCATGTCTGACTGCTTGATTGCCTGAGTTCAGTCCTGCAGTGGTTAAACAATCTCTTGCTAGATTCAGATCAATCAATCAACCAAAGTATCTGAAACAGACCTCTTGTTTTGCCTGATAAGAAGCAAAAGACGTTAGTTGCTCAGAACTCATCTCTGCCATGAGAACTTCTGGTTCAGCAGCTGTCTCAAGGATCTTTAAGATTTTTGCCCCTTCTTCGCTTTCATTATCATTTTCACTAAGAAAACATTTTATGTCCTTTTGAAACTCGGACATAATACCCTCTGCAATAGAAGATCGCCTGCAATTGAAAACGATTTGATCTACACTTTTATAACCAAACATAAATATATTTATAAGCCTATAAAGATGTGGCAGTTGATATTACTGAAATGTGTTTCGAAAAATTACAATGTTGAATCTAATTCACAACAGAACCTTCCAGGTCAGTTACCTAATTTTAAGTTTTTTGATACCACCAAATCTACAAGAGAGAGAGAGAGAGAGAGCGAGCTTATTTGCTTTGCTCTTAATAGTGCATAACTATAAGCATTATAAAACAGGACACCGCTATGAGTGTTGTGTAAGCATATTGTTGTTCTAAGACGTATCAATCTCCCTGCTGTAGCAAGTAGGAGACTTTTAGATGCTGCAATGTTTATGTCATATTTACCAGGAAGAATCACCTCAAGAAATATCCAGATTTTCCACTATGTTTCATATCATTTCTGGCATCCATTGGACAACCTGGAAACACTAGTTTAGCTCATGGGTCTCATTGGAGCTTACTCACCTGGAAAAGACAAGCATTTCTTTCCAAGTGAAGGGCAGAGCACCTATCGATAAATTCATGTGTTTCGTCCCAGATTCCCACAATTGAATTTTTCTTCCAGAAGTAGAAATTACAGAACTGTTAGGCGGGAAGTTACTGAAGGCTGCCCTGCTGGTATGCTAGTATTTACGAATGAATATTCTTCAATAAATAAAAAAACCATCACACACACAACAAGACATGGATAGAGTGCAATACTTGAAATCAAAAGGAAATTACAGACCCGTTAGGCGGGAAGTTATTCAAGGCTACCATGCGGGAATGCTAGTATTTACAAATAGAGTCTTAGCTGTCAATAAAAAAAATTCATCACTGGCTTCTAACAGTTGAGAAGATTTACCTCTGGTTGTACAGTTGCTGCATTTTAGTTTCCATCCTTTCTGATCTCACGACGTATCCACCATCAGTTAACCTGAACGACACAAATGGATATATTGTTGGCACTACACAGTATGCATAATACAAGTTCCAAGAATAATATGATCAGTTTTAAATCACCTCTCCCTGTAAAGAACAGGGTAGATCCGTACGACTCCAACCAATGTCCTGGGGATAAGGCCCCCAGTTCCCTTGATGCAACTGAAAGCCAATGGAGCCCCAAGGCCCTTACCTAAAAAAAAGAAAATGTTGAAGAGACGAATTAAATTAGGCTTCAAAATAAAATGTAAATAACCACTAAAAAAAAGCAGCAATGCTCATCTTAGATCTGAGTAGTGCATACAGAATCCCAATCGATCAGCCCAATTTGCTCTATATGTCCCATTTATGTGCAACAATAAATTAACTGTCTTTGAGTCCTGAGAATAGAAACAAGAGCCTGAGAAAACTAGGACAGGAAGAAAAAAGTTCTGATTCATAAGCTTCAACAAAAGACCTAAAGACAGGAAGAACCTCGAGGGGTGAAACTGGCCCAACCCAGCCACATAATCCTGCTCCCCATATCTTCAAAAACACAATGTAAACTGTGAGTATTGAGTGAGAGGCTAATTCTGACCAAAACTCTCTAGCCAAATAGGATATTTCATAAACAATGAAATAAGGGGGGTACCCGAAGTTTTTGGCCCACGAACAGTTTTCTGGCAGCAAGCTGTTTTGACAGTGGTGCATCCAAGAGAGCATCCAGTGAGTACCTTCGTGCCAAAAAATTAACATATTCAAGAACTGATGTACCTTAGAACATTGAGCATAAGAATTGGTGTTTGCTTACCACCCATCAGTTAATTCTATTTTTGCAACATTACTACTTTCAGTCCAGTTTGTGTCACTAAACTTCTTAGCATCTTCATGTGAAGCCATAGAGAGTCCAATCCCAAGCATCGGGTCAGGGGAAAAACGAATGGCTGAAACGCATAGGACCACCATTGAAGCAGGTGATGCATCCCCTTCTAGAATTCTCTTAAGTGCAGATCTATGAGCATGATTTATTTCCTTCTCGTACCTACCATCCAAAAGCACCATAAATTGTTGCCACGAATATAGTAGAAACTCACACGAAAATATATGAGTTAATGTAGTTTACTTACCTGTATTTTAATTCCTCAAGAACATTAGACACTGTAAGATACTTCCCAGTAGCTTTAGCTGGATAGCCTCTTTCATAGCACGCAAGTTTCCAAACTATCCACTTGTAGTGATTAGCAACCCACCTAAAGAGACATAGAGAAGAGGAATCAAGTTAATTGGATCCACCTACAAGAATCAAAGTTCATAAAAGGACTACAAAATTGTCAAAATAAGTTGATGAGCATCAACCAATGCATGACTGAATACCCGTGAACCATGAAACAGTTTTGGCACCAGGTATTACACAATTGATCCATCCTTTGAGACAATAACAAGAAGGATATACGACAGCATGAGTGCCACATCAGTCCAAATCAATCAGTCATGTTAGTCAAGCATATGTTTTTTTATATTATGCTTGTCATTCTTCTTATATGTTTCGAGTAACAGAACTCACTCAAATTATGCATAAATCCACAACCTGTATGCCTCATATTAAAAGCCAATGTAACTTACAAACAGCATTTTTCCAAAAACAATTACTTAATAACTCACGATCTACATCATGAAATAAACAGTTCTTTTTACCAAAGTTATCGAGCCAAAAATAAATATCTAGAAAATAAAAAGTAGCAAGATTTACGCTTTGGTAGCATGTAGCATGGAAGCTCCAGACTGATCCAGCATCTGACGAAATTCTTCTATTCCAATGCCATTTGAGCCAGATTTATCATGGAACACATACTGCTCTGCGTTATCTGCTGTCATCCATTTTACCCGGTCTGGGAAATGCGTCATCTAGATTTGTGCAGGTGTACTAACATGAGTGTTAGTGCCTCAAAGAAATGGGGATTTAAAAACAAGCAATATACATTTTATGCCTATATACCAAGTTATGCTGGCAAGGAGGACCTCCAAAAAATTCTTTCAGAGTCATTCTTTGAAACTGAAATGGATATCGACTGGAAACCATTGTTTTGCAACAGAAATCTTCAGATGTCGTTAATGTGGACGAATCTAACGAAATAAATAACTTAATGAGAAATCATACTTTATTAATCAATAACAAAAAGTGATGCTGTCTGAAGAATATTTTCACAGATTTACCATTAGGTAGGAAAGAAATGCTGCTGGTCAAAGGGGTGGAGAATCTGAAAGACAGACACAAATCAGAAGCATGTTATGCAGATAAAAGTTTAAGTGACACTATTAAATATGAAACAAACCGGGAATTGCGGGGCCTCTTGAACGGAGAGATAGAACTTTTCCTTCTAAGTCTCTTCTTTTCACTAGAAATATGTTTCGGACTGTTGTAAGTTGTGCCAATGTTGTTTGAAATATCAACCAATGGACCACCTGATGACCTTCCTAGGAGAGTCATTCTTGAACCATTATTCGTTTCTGAAGAATTTTCAACTACTGTATGAGGTGCACAGAATCCATTGCTTAAAGGCTTTAGAATATGAGGCATGCTATTATTTGGCTTCAAAAAGGCCTTATATACATTGCTGTCTGTATCAACTTTCTTGATCAAGTTACTCCCAGAAATGATGGACTCACGTATAGTGGATGACTCCTTTTGGTTAGAAAATGTCCCCAAAGGGGGTAGGAAGCTTTTTGATGTAAGTTTACTCATTGCAGCATCTTGGCTGAAAAAAGAAGTATAAGGATCGTTTTCATTATCCAATGGAGTCTCGTCAAATATTGTATCTTTGAAAAATGAAAACAATGGATCTTCTGCACCCCCTTCATTTGGAAAACTGCCCGCCTCTGCATCCCCAAGAAGGCTCCTTGCACGTTGCAATGCGTCACTAGAAACTGATATAGATCTTCCACCAGCAGTTTGGAACTTGATCGGAGATGGTTTACAATCAGATTTATACACTTCAGATTGCATAATGCTTGGAACTGCTTTGTTTGAGTCCCTTCCTGATGAATACACATCAATTTCACAATCAACCAGAGACCCTGGAACTAATGAAGCACCCACGCCCGCTTTCTTCTCCAAATGCAATGAATTTTCCCAACCATACAGTTCATCTGTAGCAGACTGCTTCATTGTTTGTTTTAGACCTTGAGAAGTGCAATGATTGTGAGTTCCTTCCAACCCCAACAAGTTCTTAGCTTTAATGAGACCGGCAGAAGATATGTTTACCATTTTCCCAGAGCCTGTCTGGAAAAGAGAATTAGAGAAACTGTGTCCACTGTCTCTAGAGTGCACTTTGCCTGCATAACACGTTGAGGTTAAGATATCTGGGTGTATCTATAAGGATACAGAGACATTGAAGTTAAAGATAAAGTAAAGCCCATCTCGTGAATTTTAACAATCCGAATACTATATATCGAGCTTAGGTAGCAGAATTACATTTATGTTCGTCAATGAAAGAAAAATCAAAAGGTATGTAGTAGCCATGTAGAAATAAGGTTTTAGGTTAAGATCAAACAAACCATTTCCGCATATTTTTTTCCAAAATCTAGAAATAAGGTTTTAGGGTTATGAAATACCTTTTAAGTAATTAAAAAACCAATCGATATCATCAACGAGAACGTTTAAAATAGGGGGAAATAATGGAAGAACATGGAAAGAAATAGCTGGTTCACCTTGATTGGGGCTATCGTCCTCGCCCAGGACAGATAATGCTTTCTTAATCGAAGAATGACTCACATTTACTGGTTTCCCCAATCCGGTTCGGAACATCGGAGAGCTTTCATCTCTACCGCCATTATTCTCTAGAAGCTTCGATCGTCCTGCAAAACAAACAAAAATTCGAACTCTAATCGATCCAAGGAGAAATATATAGGGAGTATATATGAGATTTTGATGAAGTTTTACCTTGAAACAGGAGATCAGCCATGGATGGGAGACGAGAATTAGAGTTATCTTTGTGAATTAGGGTTCTATGTGGTTCTTCTGCTCTGTTCGCCGGATCTCCTCCGGTAATGTTCCATCGAAAATTATTTCCGGCGTCGGAAGAGATCTGCCACGTCGCCATTCTAGGCTTCGTCTGCAATTTTCTTTCTAGGGCTTTTTTTAGGGCAAAGCGAAGTCTATCTCTTCTCTTCTGTTTAGCTAAAAAGCATTTCTTGAAGGCGGGAAATTTTGAAAGTAAACAAATAGGAAACCGTTTGTGGGAGAGACGGTGACTCAGTAGCGGTGTCAACGGGCCGAATTCGGCCACAAAGCCTCTGGTAAACGGGTCGGGCTTGGTCGGGGGCTCATTTAAAAATACAAATACATAACCCTAAGCCCAGTCTATTCCTCTCGCAATCTGTTATAGAAAATAAATGGCCGTCTTGAAGCCCAATTTTTGGCTGATTCGGATTCAGGACCAGTGGCATACACCGCACTGCATTTTACGTGGTTCTCCAGTAAGCTACCTCCACAGAGACGATCGTCTTCTTCACTAATCACAAGCAAAAGTTACGAATATATATATGGCCTAGTACGCAAAATACCCTCGGAGTTGAGCCGAGTGATAACAAGCTTAACTCAAATTGAATACAAGCAAGCAGGGAGAGCTCTACATGGGGGCCAGGGACTCCCCGGACTTTTGAAGGGAAAAAATCCAATTGATACTACATGGGTGTAGCACACAGGGTGGAGCGGGGCAATGGAGGCTCTAGCCACACAAACTTTTGAGACACAAAAACCAAATTTATACTATGTTATTTAATTGGAGAGAGCATAGGTACGAGGTAAGGGGCACCCCTTAAACTTTTGAAGATGACAAAAGAAAACTAAGTTTTATGTTATATTATTTAATTTAATAGGGCATAGTTATGGGCAAGGGGAGCATCTTCCTTACACACGGATACAAACGGACAAAAGGGCCCACTAACTTGGGCCTCAAATTAAAATTTTGAGGGTCATGCCCATGACTCCCCCTAAATTTTTTGCCTGTTTATGATAGTATAAAGATTTTACAAAACTCACTAGCTTAAAAAAAATGTTTTCAAGTCCTTAGAGGTTTATGAAACCCTAAACTCATCACCTCATTATCTCAAAAGAGTTTCAGATTTTCTAGAGTTATAAATATTTTATATTTGTAACTAAGGTTTCATTTACAATAACACAACCGAACCCCTTTTGTAGTAAAATATGTTACGTCCATTTATATTTAAATTGTGAATCATTATCTCGACTGTCAAATTAATTATTATGTTATTAATTTGAATAATTGGTTAATGCGATAATTTTGATATGGTTTTCACCTATAATGTGTTATAACTTTAAATGTATACCACATTGTTCATTGATTTCTTATACATATCATGAAATCTAATATGCTTATGATGAATACATGTTTTATAACTTGAAATTGTATAGTTTAATCTTCTTTACTATTGTGGTATGGGACACTATAGTAAATAAGTTATTAATTAATGTCATAAAGTTTTAACGATTGATAACCCTAACCTTGTGTAAGGTCCATTGTTTGAGTGAGTGAGTTATGTGTGCTCTAAAAATGGGACTTTGGGTGAATTAACTTCGTGCGATCCCTAAATTGGAAATTGGGTAAACTCTGTGTGATCTCTGATTTTGATATTGGGCAATCGAATAATGATTTTTCCAATTGAAGGTTAATTGGAAGAGTGAGATACTATCCTTGTTTAGTCGTTGTGGGTGAACTATGAGTGATCCCAATTAGAAGAGTTTTGTGTTGCCTAGTTTAGTTGTTTAGGTGAACTATGTGTGATCCCAAGCATTCCCTTTTGTTTTCGGATAAATTATGTGTGATCCCAACGGACAAATGACTTGGACCAAGTAATTCATAAATGAGAAGCTGTTCTATTACTTGTTATTATTAATTGCATGTGAAGTAAATGTAATTGTAATATGTTATTAGGCCCCAATGGTTGTGTTTATCTTAGTTGGGCTCACATTTGCTATGTTGATATTTTTTGGAGATACCTGAAGGACCTATGAATTCTTCAAGGGCTTAGATTAGCTAGTGGAGTATTTTCTTACTTTATTATTGTCAGCACCCCATTTTTACACCCCATTTTTAATCATGGTTAATTAATTTAAACATGGTTTGTACAATCTAACCTTAGGACAACCCCACCTAAATCCTAGGTCTAAACCATAGGTAAGCCCTTAACCATAGTTAAACTAGACCTAACTCTAGTGAGCCCTAGATATACCTAAGCCCTTAGGGCTAAAACCCATAGGCAGCAAGCCTGGGCCCAAGAACCAACTAAATCTAGCTGTACTGGGCCTGGCCTTCAAAATTCAAAATATCAGTATGTCGGCAATCATATTACCGACAATAGGTTCCCAGTGCAATTGGTAATGGCGGTAAATATATTATCGCCACTACCAGTTTGTGTGTTTGCAAGCCTGCATGCCACCCCTGCACCACCTACGCCTCCTACACCACCATGATGCCTCCCCCACGCCTCTGAGCTCCTCCATAACCCACTCCATGGGTTTGCAACCTCACCAACACTCGCCCTAATCCCTATTACATCCCCACCATGTTCCCTATAAATCCCAACCTCCACACCCTGTAAAAAGAGGACTAGAACTTTGGTAGGGAATCCTTGATAGTTTCCTAAGTTCCCTAGCACCTTGAACTTCTCGAAATCCTCAAAAATCAAAGACCAACACACTTTTGCAGAGCACCACCGCGGAGCCACCACCTCCACCGCCGTGCAGACTAGCCAAGCAGGGTAGGGACACCCCCTACCCCCTTCTTTTCTTTTTTTGGAGCAATTGTAATCCCCCTGGTCCATTTCCAGGGGGTGTAGCTCAGTAGAAGCCGTGTAGGGTGTAACGACCCCAAAATCCCACAAGGCTAAAATAGGACTTTGGAATCGCCACATTACTTAAACCTGCTTAAAACCATGCATACAAGGCTACTACACGAGTCTTCAAAAATGAGAGTAATAAAATTCCGATATATATAACCCAAACCAACTAAATAACATGAGTCTATAGTCAACAAATACAACTCACTCTAAAACCAAAGAGTCTGATACACAACCATAAAAGTCTACTGAGCAACATCCTCTAAAAGTCAAATACAAAACTTTCTCAATGACAAGAAATGTAAACTAAGAGGTGTAGCCGCCCAAGTCTCCGGCTCCCTCCTCGGAAGACTCACCTTCACCTCCTTCCTCTGCGTATGTTTCCTCAACCCACGGCTCCTCCGTGTACTCCTGCTCTAAACCTGCCAAGACAAAGTCCGGCTGAGTACAAAGGTACTCAGTGTATATAAAATCCAATCAACAATAATAATATACCTGCACTTAGTCAGAAACATATTCAATAGCATAATAACATAATCAGAGTGCGGAAGAACGTGTGCGCATATACATCATATCATCACCTTGACTCGTGTACTTGTGAGAATCTTAGACTTAGAAAACCATACACTTATGAGGTACTTATGCTTACGAGACCACGTGCTTGTGAGATGCTTATGCTTATGCACTTATTCAGATCATACAGTAATGAGACATGCCGTTCTTGGCGGATACGGACCATGCCTTATGCACTTATTCAGATCACACAGAAATGAGACATGCCGTTCTTGGCGGATACGGACCATGCCTTAGAAATCAGGTTAACATGCCGTTCTTGGAGGATACGGACCATGTCATGCTTATGCTTATTCAGAATGTCATACGTATGCCATGTTCATGCTTGTGGTCCACATGTGTGACTTGTGAGACTCTTATCTTCGCATACACGTGCTTATGTGCTTAAGTGTCGAAATTAACGTTCGAATCGGTAATTGCTTAGCTTCCGATTTCCCACCATGGAAACTCCACTATATGTCCCATACCAAACAGTTAGAGAATTCCCGGTTTGAGAGATGTTCCTCTAAGTTCTTACCTTCCCGACTATCAATTCCCAAGCAAGTAATTAAGTATACTTAACAAACAATCACATATATATTTCTTATCATAATTCTTAACATCATTTATAATCCATTTACCACCATTTCATAAAAGTATCATAGCATTTATTCTCACAGACATTTTCACAAACACCTTGAGTACACATAATATGAATCCATTGTTTCTCTACCTTTTCATGCATTCATCAAATCATAATTTCATCCATACAATCCATATATTCATCCACATCCACAAATTAATCTCATCCTCCATACATTTCTCATCCTCCATACATTCTATCCACATTCAAATCCATATTTTCATTCACATTCCCATCCATAATTAGCTTATTTCATAGAAAATTAGGGAAAATGCATCAACTATCTATTTCTACAATTCTTAGCACATCAACATTCATAAAATCTTAAAATAGAGTTGATTAGGATAGTATATCGACCTTAAGAATCCTTCCATTGGATTCAAAACGCTCCCGAGGAGATTTGGAGAAGCTTTGAGGACGATCTCCAAGCTTTCCTCTCAATCTTCTAGCAACCTCCTTCTTCTCCAAGCAACCCTCTTTCAAAACCCTAGGGTTTCTTCCCCTTTTTGCCAAATTAGGTTAGAACTAGGTGGAGTATTTTAATATTTCGAGTAGGACCTCCTATTTATAGCCCCAAGGTCTGAGAACAAAAGACCAAAAAGCCCATACTAAAATTCTGTAAAAACATGAAGGACTGAGCGATCGGTGGTAATGACCGAGCGATCGGTTGCCTACCGATCGATCGGTGTTTATGACCGGGCGATCGGTCAAAAACACATTCTCTGGAATTTTTCCTCATACAAAATTTTGGACCAGTCGATAGATACCGATCGATCAGTTTTGGACCGATCGATCGCTGGTTCTGACCGAGCGATCGGTTCCTACAGGTTTTGACTCCTTTTATTGTTTTGGCCATAAATTTTTACTCGTTCATCGGATTTTGACGATTCAAATTGCGTTGGATTCGTCTCTCGAAAATGAACATTTCTGGCGTTTTAGAATTTCCACTTAATTTATAGACTAAAATATCCCCAAAGTTGACAGATCTGTAATTCCATTAGACAAAACTCACTATTGACTTGACTTAAACTCAAAATGAGGAAAAACACTAAACATGAACTTCGAAGAGGGTTCCAACACCTTTCTAATGGTTCAAGAATCACTCAATTCCCGTGAACGGTGCCAAAACTAGAGCTTCCTAAAGTTTAGGATGTGCTATGACATTCATCCGTTACAAGTTGATTAAGCCTAGTTTACATCACCATAATTAGATAAATAATACAATAAACATCAAAACATCATAAGGACTATAATACCCCTAATGCAATGCACTAAAAACATGAAAAAGATTCGAGTCTCTACATAGGGAGTGGTTCCCTGCCTCTTCCATAGGCAATGGAACCCCGCAACCTTCCCACACTCCACACACACTCCACAAGCCACCACCCCACCTCCACAAGCTTCTGGGGGTCCTCAAGTCATGAGGAACCCCTTGGTCGCACATTGGAAGTAGCTGAATCCTCGTTTTCTGAAAAATTGACAGTGTCGGTAGAATAATTACCGACACTGTAAGCTGTTTGTTTTGCAGAGGTTGTGGCTCACATATGGTGAGCCCGTGGTCCAATTCAGGGCCTGTATTAGGTCTCTAACATCCTCATCTACCATCCCTGAGCTTTCCAAGCTCCAGGGGTTTGCTTAACTATGGTTAAAATGAGCAAGATTTGAAGTTGCGTATAATGTCGGTAATTTCATTACCGACATTCTATTTTTTCGAACCAATGGCTGTAAGGCTTTGTGGGCGTAATTGTGGACCAAGCCAAAGGGCCCATGCAAGGCCCAGGACATGTGGCAATGTGTCTATATCCTTCCCTGGGCCCACAAACCTTCTGGGCATGTTCCCTAATCTCCCCTATGGCTTGCACGCTGCTGTTCCTAGAAAACCAGGAATGGCGGTGTTTGTTTTACCGACATTTCCAATATATACAGTATTGGAAATGACGGTAAAACAATTACCGTTATTCCCTGTATTCCCTAAACAACAACTATACTCTGGTCCAGACCCAATATTGAAGCCCACAGAGGCCCTTGACGCCCCTACCAGACCCACCCTTGAACCCTAGACCATGCTCCTAACCAGGTTAGTTTAACCTCGGTTAACTTTAAACCATAGTTAAGTTACCCTACTTGGAAAATCCACATAAAATCAAAAAAATATAAAATTCAAAAAAGAGAAAAAAAAAACAAACATTGTTTTGCTATCCTCTCCTTGACTACATGTGATCCCTAATCATGGTTAACTCAACTTTGGTTGATTTAACCATGATTAACTTGTATATATCTTTAAATCACATAAAATACCAAAAATATGGAAAATACAAAAATCCTGAAAATGACCTTATAGACTTTTCTAACTACGGCTAGCCCCTAACCCTAGTTACACCCCCCTAACCGTGGTTAGACTTCACCCCTGAGCACTTGACCTCCTCGGTCAACTAAACTCTAGCCCTCCGGGCTAGACCCCTGACCACCCTATGCACACAAACACTACCCCTTTGCCTTGACACGGGCTCATGTGCCAGAACTACGCTCGGTTTGATCACACTTTGTGAAAACATAGGTAATCCAACTCAGATTCGACCCTAGTCATCTAGCTTTCTATATTTCTTGGATTAATATCCTTTTAAATAATTAGAAATTTTAATCGAACTTTGAAATTATAATTGGCTTAAGTTTAGGGAGTAGTTAACCGTGTTAAACAGAGGTCCTGGGGTGCCTAACACCTTCCCTAGGGCTTAATCGAACCGCTTACCCTAACTCTGATCAAACCGTTTGTCTTATCCAAAACGAACAAATACCCGGGACCTATCCCTAAGAATGAATAAGTGGCGACTCTCAGTCAAACAAGCCTTTGTGTGAGTGGGGTAAAAATTCATGCTCACAATTATTTAATTGAGTTAGAGAGATTTTGGTTAGAACATTTAAAAAATTGGATATGTTTCTTTGATTAGTTCAAGTTAGTAAGAATTTCTATTAAAAGTTCTTATATTTGCATCTGTAATAGGTTTTATTACTATGAATTTCATTTGACTTTAAGATGTGTTTCAGGTTCATGCCTCGAGATTTGTGCATATATGAAATATATTGTGTGTAGATTTTGAGAGCATGACACTACAAGAGTATAGTATATTTTCCTGACAAAAGAGTGCTAGCCTTTTTTGGGTGTGTGTGTGTCTGTGTGAGTTTAGGAGGTGCGTTATTGTGTTTAACCAACAAAATATGAAAGTTTTAGTCCAACATCGTGGACTTTAACTCTATTAGTGAGCCCTTATAGCCCCACCTCCCTCACTTTTTGAGCAGGTGTATGTGGGTGCAATGGCCTTGTGCCCTAGGGTTTGTGTGTGTTTGGGTGTGTGTGTGTGAGTATAGTGAGTGTGTTATTGTGTTTAACAAACAAAAAAAAAGCATTTCTAAGAGCATTCCTAGTAGCCTGGCTAAATTTTACTCATGAAAATAGCCAAAACTCACTTTTTTCTACTTTGACGATCAATTTTTTTAAAACACTCCCACAGCCTCACCAATTTAACAAAAAAAAAAAGGGAGAAATAAACATTATTTTATTATTTGTGTGGAAAAACAAAAAAGGAAAGGAGAGAGAAACATTATTTTATTATTTGTGTGAGACCACGATAAAAGAAGGGAGAGAGAAACTTTATTTTATTATTTGTGTGGGACCACAATAAAGGAAGGGAGAGAAAGATTTAACTTTGGCGAGTGTACAATACTCACCAAACTTGGTGAGTACTATAGACTCATCAATCCGAGATCTTTATTCTGATGAGGCTGCTGGGAACCATTTTGACATTTTTTAGTGTTTTGGCTCATCAAAATAACCAAAAAGTTATTTTGGTGAGCTTTCTCTAAAATAACTTGCAAATCTCTAAAGTGGTCCCACACAAATAATAAAATAAAAGTTTCTCTCTCCATTCGTACTATTGTGGTCCCACACAAATCTTTACTATTATAACGGGAGAGGCAGGCATATCCTGATTTTTCCGAAATTTCCAAACTACCCTTACATGAAATAAAACTTTGATTTTATGTTTTACTTTAATTCCCAAACTATCCCTTGTTCATCTATCTATTTAAAGAACAGAATCACGGCCAATCACGATCGAACTGGGGGAGAGTTAATCGTACCTCCGGGTCAACACGTGTCCCTTTTAACTCTTATTAACTGTGGTTAACTCCTTTCCCTCGCTCTCATGTGCATCGCATGTGCCACCCTCAAGTAATAAAATAATGTAAATTTTGGCTATTTTGATGAGGTTGTTGAGAGTGTTTTAAAAAAGTAGATAGCCAAAATAGAAAAAGGTAAGTTTTGACTATTTTGGTGAGTAAAATTTGATGAGGCTACTAGGAATGCTCTAAACGGTAGAATTCAATTTTTTTACAAACCCCACGTAGTTGCTATAACTTCAATAGATTTAGGAAAATAAAATTCTCAATGAGTTTGTGATTTATACCTGTCTTAAGGTAATGATCAAATTAGAGACACTTGTTAGTACCATAATGAAAACTTGGAAGTCTGCGACTGGACTAGCATCTCTCTTCCGAATAGCAACGGAAAACAAAAAAGCGAGTTGTGACACTTGTCTAAGCACAACGGGACTGGGCAGCTGCGGCGGTGGCACGCAATTATAAAGGAGTAGCTCAAGACTTAAGCACGCCCAAAGTGGAATTTGGATCCCCAATCACAACCGAAGCTCGTGCCCTTGTGCCAACCCAACTTGCCAAATAACACCAAAGACCCGCATCATCCTTGAATCCGATTCACAGATCCTCGTTGCATGGTTGTCAAACTCATTTTTGCATCTCCCAATGGTCATGTAGTCCTCACTCATGCTATTAGTCCATCTCAATAAAATTTGAAGGAATAATTTTTCTCCATGTACCACGTATCTATTTTTAAAAAAAAATCTTCTTTTCAGTTGTTTGTTGAGAATTTTTTTAAAAGCGCTCCTTTTGAATTGTTTAATGAGATGGATTATTAGAAATAGGGACTGTTGCTAATCCACGCTCATGACTTTCATCAAAAACTCAATAAATAAAAGAAAAGCTCGTTGTAGACGAATATGTATGAAAAAATTAAAGTTGTACTGCTTATTACCTTAAAGTTGTATTGCTCCATGTCCATTGGCACATGCGTAACAACTTTTTTTTCCATAATTTTTTTTACAGTTTAAATACAGAGAGGAGCTCTGCTTCATGGCATTGAGCGGAGCTCCCCTTTTTACATTGAAAGGGTGGTAATGTTGTACTTATGTGTGTTGGCAATTTACCTCAACCTTCCACAGTAATTACAATCATGCCACTACCCTTGTGTAAATTGAGGAGCTCCGCTTTAACACTGTGGTCAAAATTAAATTCTTTTTTTATCAGGCCACTTCAGTATTTGATTTATCAAATTAAAAAAAATGGAACAGAATCTCCTCGGTCAAATTAAGAGTCGATGAATACAAAAAGTGGCTATGGGATTCTGGATTAAATCTCCTTGAGTCTCAGTGAACCAAATTGAAAATGGTCGGGAACAAATAACAAAAGTAGCACCACTCATTCTCAAGCCTAAATACTTTGGAGGCACTGAAAAACAAACAAGAAGATTCACATACAGATAGTCCGACGAGGCATTTTCTTTTCTATTGTCCTTTGTATTGGGACATTACTAAACTAGTGGTCAAAATAATTGTTTGTGATTGGGGTTAGTGAAAATGACCACCACATCACTCAAGAAGAATCTCAGACTATATTATATATAAAAAAAATCCTTTTAAGAGTCAGTTCTTTTGTTGATACTTATAAATTCGGATACTTTACAAGTTTAAAAATTTTAAGTGTCTAGCTTTACAAATCTCTTTTGTGTTCTCAATTTTTTAATAACTTTTTTTTTTCACTCTCTAGTTGCAGGGTTACCATCTTAGCATCTATTTTAGGTCAGGAAAAAGTGGAGTTTTCAATCAGTACACTCTCACGGGTTGGATCTCGGACTAAACGGGCGGTGTTGTGCACACACAACCAATGGGACCAACATCTCTTCCCCATTCTTTTTAACTGTTGAGTGCAAGATTTGAATAAATAAAATTCCTCTTACTATGAGACTTCAATTTCCACCATTTTTTGTGAGCCTTGAAATCATTTATTTTACATTTTTTAAGTCTCGTGAGAATTACAGAAGAACAAAATTACAAAAGAATGCAAAATCAGTCACTTGAAATTACAAACTTATAAAGAGGCAAACTTTTTAAATTTCAAGAAAATAATGGATCCTAATAAGAGTGCTACCCCAGGCGTAGACTTTGAAACTCGTATTATGATAACTACACTTGTTAGTACTACTTCTAAATAAATTAAGGAAAATATTTTTTAAAACGAGTTTGGAAGCCTAGCATTTTTTGTTGGTTATGGCGAATACAAAAATACTATTAGGCCACAAAATTACCTGTGTTAATATTTGTACATGGGTTAGAGAACCTAATCACCACACAATTCAAGAAAATTGATTTTGACTAATCACGTGAGGATATAATTGTCACTGGCACAACCAGCCTATGGGTGTATTCACGGCTCACTGGCTCAGTCGGCTGCTGTGCTCATTTATCCTCCCTAAAAATTGATCCAAGCACGTTTCTTCTCTCCCTGAAAATGTATTCTAAGACCTCCCTGGAAGGCATACCTACGGCATCCGAACTAGAGGGGCGGATTTCGACAAATTCTTTTTAAATGAACAGTGATTAGCATACTCATGGTCCGCTACTTAAGTTACCGATGTGTCCTCCTATCCCTTTTAACCCCGGTTAAGTTTAGTAACCGTTTGTCTCATATAAAAAAAAAGAAGCAATTTATGTCATTTTTATAATATTATTTTCAAGTATGTTCCTCGTAAGGTTGATGGGGAGGCCCACTGCCTAGTTAAGGGGGCTCATACGGGCTCTCCGTATGAATGTAGATAATGTAACTATGTTTGATCAATGATATTTAGCTTTTCACCCAAAGAAAAAAGAGGAGCGCTAGCCCAATGGCATTTACTCTAAAAATTTTCCATAGACGCAAGATGAGGCTAACACATGGAAATGTTTCATTATTTTAACAACTTAAAAAGTAAAATTGAAAGAATGTATGACATTTGTAGTGCCTCAAGTTGCGTCTTTAGAAGATTTGTGGCTGGGTCTAGCAAAATCCAATAAAAAATAGTTTCAACATTTAAACCATTTCTTTCTTAGTTGTAATAGATTATAAAAGTAGAAAAAAACAAAAACAAGAACAAGATCCCATAGAGAAAGTGAGGATCGGCATAAACTTAGGGTAGCATTCTATTTTTTTTTGTAAGCAATAACCATATTTGAACAAGGAGTAAAATCCTCTACGGTGATAATCGGATTTGGCAAATCCGGTTATCACCCCTAGAGGTTGCCACGTGTCTCCTTTGACACCCCTTAACCGTGGGTAAGGTTCACCCACCCCTAGGGTTCATCTACCCATCCGGTTTTTTTTTTAAAATAGTAATTATTATTTTTTAAATTAAAAAACTGTTTGAGTTTTTTTAATATTAAAAACAGTTTTTTAATTTTTTAAAATAATTAATATTAAAAAATAAAAACCAAGGATGGGTGGATGAACCCTAGGGGTGGGTGAACCTTACCCACGGTTAAGGGGTGTCAAAGGAGACACGTGGTGACCTCTAGGGGTGATAACCGGATTTGCCAAATCCGGTTATCACCGTAGATGATTTGGCTCCTTTGAACAATTATCAGCTGCGAGGGCCTTTCTGACATATGATTTAAAAAAAAAATTAAATCCTAATTCTTTTTAACTCTCTTAATTGTGGTTAAGATTCATCAACTCTAAGGGGTTAAATAATTTAATTTTGATTTAAAAAATAATTAATTAAAAAATTGTATATTAATAAAATATTTTTTTTTCTCAATACTAATATGAGATTGTTTAACCTTATGGGTTATTAATCTTAACCACAGTTCAACGGGTTAAAAAGGCTAGGATTAGTTTTGAAAAAAAAGTAATATCTGGTGCTGCGAGATGATTAATTTTTTTTTAATTTAAAAATGGCTGCAAAAGTTCCCTTGCAGATAACTGTTCACTTTATTCGTCCCATCTAGGGTAGTATTCGGGCCGGGCTCGGCCAAGCCTGGCTCGGCTTGAATAGTTTTGATCGAGGCCCGAAGCCCGGCTCGGCCGAAATGGTGTTTGAATGTGCAGCCTGAATTCAAAATCTCGGCTCGGCCCGAATCGATTCAAGCTTAAGCCGGGCTTGGCTTGGCTCGATCTCGGCTTGAATCCTATTTTATTTAAAAATAATAATATTTTATATTATTTATTTTATATTTTTTTAATAATATTCGAGCTGGACCGAGTTTGGGCCGAACCGAACCGAACCTCAATCGAGCCGGGCTGAGCCACACAGGGGTTGGTCCGAGCTCGGCTTGAATTAGATTTTGGGCTTTTTTTTTTTTAGATTGGCTTGGCTTGAATTAGCTTTCGGGCCGGGCCGATCTCAGGCCAAGCCGGGCCGAGCCGAGTCGCACCAACGAGCTGATCGGGCTTTATGTAGCCCTAGTCCCATCTACGGCTCTACAATGTCTGTACCCATGAGAAAGGACGGACGTAATCGGCAGGAGAGAGTTTTGGCTCAGGCTTAAATTAAGTAGGAAAGCCGTGAGAGTAGGTCTAACACTCATCTTCAAATGATCCTCTCTTGGACTTCCCTTTTAAGCATGGGTGGTTATTGAACAAAATATTTGAGAACTATTCGAGCTTGGCTCGTTAAAAGCTCGAGTATCGTTCGTTTATTTAATAAACGAGCCGAGCTTGAATACACCCTTGCTCGGTTCGATTATATATACATATTAACCTACTAAAACATTTAAAATATACTTATTTAATTTAAATATTAAAATTATATATATATATATATATATATATATATATATATTATATACTAGTAAAGATTAATAGTATATAATGTATTTTATATGATTAGAATACCCTTTATATAATTATAATCATATATTAAAATTTTAGTAATCAGCGTGACTTCTATGCCTAAGATAATAAAGTAAATTTTTTACCTGATATAAATAGCTATATCCAATAAAACAAGTTGCTCGTGAACTACTCGAGCTCGGTTGGAGTTCGGCTAGTAAAGCTCGAGCTCGGTTATTCAATAAACGAGTCAAGCTTGAACATGATTTCCGAGCTAACGAACATGCTTGAACACACCACTACTCGGTTCGGCTCGATATCACCCCTATAGGAGCCTAGAAGGGCGACTGCAAATGCCAGCTAAAAAGGGCTTAAACCTTAATCTTAACTTGTTTTAGTGTTAAGATTACCCTTGCCTAAAAATAAAAACCCTAACCTAACCATAACATTTTTTTGGTAACCAACCTAACCCTAACATTAACTCTAGAGTTATGCTCTTCTTCCTTTGGTTCTAAATAATGGAACCAAATCCTCTACGGTGATAATCGGATTTGGCAAATCCGGTCATGCCCCCTAAGGTCACCATGTGTCTCTTTGACACCTCTTAACTGTGGTTAGGATTCACCCACCCTAGGGTACACCCGCCCACCTTGGTTTTTAGAAAAAAAATAGCAATTCTTTTTAAAAATATTATTAATATTTTGTTATCTAAAAACCAAGGATGAGTGGGTGAACCCTAGGGGTGAGTGAAGAATCTTAAATACAATTAATAGATGTAAAATGGACATATGGCAACCTTAGTGGGGCATAATTGGATCTGCCAAATCTGGTTATCACAGTAGAGGATTTGGTTTTATAATAGGCTGATGTAATACCAAGAAATAGTAACTAGGTTAGGGTTTAGCATTTTGTAAACTTCTTTTGCAGGTAGTCCTTGCAGCGAAATCCATTAGGCAAGCCTCCAAAAAAAAAAAAAGAAATCCATTAGTCAAGCCTCTCATGTCACCAGAGACGTGGCTCTTCTTCCCAACCCCCCCTCTTATAAATACACTCCTCCCCCCTCACCCCACCATTATACTGCTGTGGGTGAGTTATGAGATAGTTTTCTTTTGAGAACTTATCATCGCTGATTGATTTGTTGCGTGTACAGGAGATTCTATAAAGCTCAGGAGGGATAGCGCCATGTATGACGAGGATAATGATAATATGATTTGATCCTCAATAGCGCTATCTATCCTGAGTTTCATGGGCTCTTCTTACTACCTCCGATGAATTTAGAGCCACAAAGACGATAATGGCCATCTGGGTATGTAATATTATTTAATTTTTCTGTTTTATCACTTTTGTTTTCATTTTTTATTTGATTACAGCAAGACTAACGATAATGGGTAACTGGGTACGGTGTCGAGATTTCTATATATTTTTTAGATGCTTCTAGGCTGCTTGTCCGTAGCCCTGAGAGGTTTTGAACCCAAGACCCGGCCTTAGTGGGGGACAGGTACCCTTAATAATGCCTCCTCCATGAGAGTGTTAGCAAGATATATGAGGAGGGTTTCCATGGTGGGAGATCTTTCTTTTTCTCGATAATTATACTGTTGAAGCAAGATAATTGAGATGGGTTGTTCTTGTTCTTATTCTGGTGTTGTGTTCAAGTTCAGAGGAGGGTTTATTTGGTTATTGTCATTGTTCTTTGCTCTTGAGCTCAGTTCCCCTTCTCAGGGGCGGCCTGGGATAGAGTCCCGCGGAGAGAAAGAGTTATCATCGGTGGTAACGTGGCAAGCAGGAAACCATATTTGGCTAATTGGCTCCTAATATTAACGGAGTTAAATCCTCTACAGTGACAACCGGATTTAGCAAATCCCATTATCACCCCTAGAGGTCGCCACGTGTCTCCTTCACACCCGTGGGTAAGATTCACCCACCCATCCTTGTTTTTTTTTTTAAATATTAATTATTTTTTTAAAATTAAAAAACTGTTTTTAGAGTTTTTTTAATATTAAAAGCAGTTTTTTAATTTTTTTTTAAAAATTAATATTTTAAAAAAAAACCAAGGATGGGTGGGTGAACCCTAGGGGTGGGTGAACCTTACCCATGGATAAGGGGTGTCAATGGAGACACGTGGTGACCTCTAAGGGTGATAACCGGATTTGCCAAATCCGATTATCACGGTAGACGATTTGGCTCCTTAACTAGCCATCTAGTAAAAAGAAAAACAAACAAAAAAAAAATAAAAATGCCCTCAGATCATTTCCTAAAGAGTTATATGGTTTGCGGTGAATTCTACACAATTGTAACTTATTATGGTGTTGTGATTGATAAGTTAGGCTTCAAATGCTAGGCTCTCTAACCCCGCTAAATCATTAACATAACCGAACACAGTTAATTGGGGTAGCCTTTTCTTTTGTTTGCCCTTTTTTGGTATTGTAAATATGGTTAGGCTGCAATCTAGATTATAATTAGTGTTAGCTGTTCATTGGTTAGATTAAATGCCTCGCATTTTAGTTGGGCAAACTTATGGGTAGCCCATATGTATATTCCAAAATTTCCAAATTATTATTGGGAGTGAGACATGTGGCATTGTTATCCTTTCATTAGGTTTAAAAAAATTACCGGTTGTAAAGGTTGTCAACGGGATTGAATATTGGCATATCTGAATCGGATCCAAGATTCGTTGGTTACAAAATGGTTAATCCAAGTTTGAATCTAATTATTTAGTCAATATTCAAAATTCGATCCAAATTCAATTCAATTGATTTTAATTCTATTAAAATCTATAAAAATACTTAAAAAGTCATAAATAATTAAATAAAAACATGCCTAGTATTTTATGCATTGAAAATATTAATTTATTATATATATTTTATATATTTATAATTTGATTACCATAGATTCAAATCCGATTCGATTATAATCGTATTCAAAAATCAAGATCCAATCCAACGTATCTGTAATCAAATTAATATCCACTCTAATTGAATCAGATTTGAATTATGATTTGATCCATTCACAATCCTAAGTTTAAGTTATGACCTATATCAATCCTGATGCTAGCATTTCGAAAATAAGAGAATAACTATAATCAAGAATTCCTATGGAATGGATAATGGAGCAAAAAAAATAAATTTATAGGGGTAGTCTAAGAATTGCTTACACCCAGGCTCTTGCGCCAGTGGTTGGGGTGTGACCTCTCTTTGAGGAGAGTTTCGGTATCCAATCCCCTGGGTACGAGTTGCAAGAGCTCCCTTGCCCATGCTAACTCCTAACTGTTCTAACTGTACTAAAGTAGGTAATTAATGATATTCTACTGCAAAAAAAGAAATTACATAAAGCAATTTTAATTGATAAAAATATCATGGATAATGCTAGCATCACTTTCTTTTAAGATTTACTATCTTTTTGATTAGAAAGAGTGTTAGTGGAAAACTTGTGTCATTCTCTTAATGGAAAACAATAACACATGTTTGATCCATAAAGAAAATGAGTTTAAAAGAAAGTGGTGCTTACATTGCACAAATATCATTACTTTTTACTTATCAAATTACCATGCCAATGCCAATGCCTTTTATTTTATTTTTGCTCTAATTATCACTTCATTCGAAGCTCCTTTGCTAGTTAATCTTTATAAAAAAAAAAATTAACTGTCCACTAACTTGACTTCTAAAAGTAGTTGATGATCTGGTGAAAAATAAAGAAGAAAAGTGCTCTCCATAACTCTCGTATGTCTTGTACGGTCCTTCTCACAAATATTTCTTTAACTCTGTTGATAACTTGATATATAATACACGTACAGCTTGGGCTTGTCCCAGCGGTAGCGTATCTTTTCTTGGTAGCTCTGGGTTCAATCCAGTGGGTGTGGCAGTTGTGTCCATTCGAGGGCACATGCAAGGCATTTAGAGCATATACTAACCCAACTAATCCGTAAGATTACCCATCAAAAGAAGTAACATGGCCAATTTCTTCGACCATTACCAGCCACGCGAGTCATGAAAAATGAAAAAAGAATTGCTTGTGATTTTTTATAACCAGTGTGTTTGTTTTTAAGAAAACATAAGAATAATAATAATGAGTATGTGCACATTTATGTCTTGAGAATTTTACACGTCAACTACCACCATGTCCCTCTTTTTGAGAGGTGTGTGTGATTAAAGGCTTGAGTTGTTGTGTGAGTGTCTTGTATATTGATTGGTGTATTATCTAAAAAGCCAAAGCATTAGCTTCCCCTTATCTTATTATCCTACATCGGCCCATTAAGTTCTTTTTTAAGGGGTGTGGGTAGTTAAAAGCTTGAGTTGAGATTGCATAGTATTATGTGTGTGTGAGTATGTTGTGTGCGTTAATTTGTATATTATCGAAAAAACATGAATTTTACCATAGCTCCGAAATATATTATAAAGGGGATTGCTAGCCCGAATAGGTCAAAAAATTTCATAGACACAAAGTGGCTCAACAAATGGTGTTGCTATCCTGTTATAATAGACGGATGGTTTGACACTTGTTGTCACTACCTTGTTATTGGGACGAGTGCTACTGAGGCTAGTACTTCTGTTTTTCAAAAGCTAGTCCTTGGTCCTTCGGCTGGAAAAGTAGGATCATTAGAGAGTGCCCAAAATATAGTAATGCTATGTTTGGTTGCCGAGAAAATTGATGAATACAGGGAAAAAAAGAAGAAAATTTTAGATTATTTAAACAATTTTTAGTTTTGTTTTGTATAATTTTCTTTTCTTTTATATGTTTTTACTTATTTTCTCGACAACCAAACATAGAGTAAGAGATTTTTGGGGTTTTGATCTGACGACCATTCTAGCTATCTGGTCATTTGATTTTTTTTTGAGTAGTGATTAGCGGACTTGGGTCCGTTTCCTATCTTACCCTTGCCCTTGTGTTCATTTTAACCCCTTTTTAACCCTGATTAAGCTTCAGTAAATTAGAGTTAAGATTTTAGTTTTTTTTTTTTAAAACAAGGTTTGGATTGTTTAACCATAAGGGTGAGAGAATCTAAACCATAATTGATGATTACAAAATGGAAACCACAGATACCTTAAGTATTTTCCATTTTTTTAAAAAAGAGGAACTGTGTAATGGTAAGTGTATCCCGTCGCTAGGACGGTGATCCGGGATCGATCCCATAGGAAGGGTGCGTTGTAGCTCTTTACTAACCCCTCAACTGATACTAACACCAATTAACCCACAGTAGTATACCAAAAAAAAAAATGGAAACAGCACCTACACTGGCCCCACCACTGCTGCCGACAGCACACCAGAAAGATTATGGGTCCAGTATTAGTCTTCCATTTATCGGACGTTATACGTACCCTTGAAAAGTGGCAGCTGTAACACATCTGCACGGTATTAAATACTTGAGCGCTAGCTAGACCCGCCTCAGGGCTTTCCTACTCTTAACGTTTTTTGACTGAAGGCAAATACAAGGGAATACTCACACTACCCATGCATAACCACACACATAGCATGCAAACTCACACCTACCACACACATGTAGCCCATGTAAGCTTCATCCTAGGGATCCTCAAAACGGGTACCAACCTTTTGAGGCGTCAAGAAACTTATATGGGACAACATGCTCGGATAACTACTTGATGTGGGACTAAACACTCAAGCTAAGGCTTTCTGTTTTTTTGGTAAACTCAATCATACCACAAGGCAATGACTGAAGGCAAATACAAGGAAATACTCTTTCATACTCTTAACTTGATTGCAAGATTTAAAATACCAGAGATTTTGCGAAATCTCAATTTCGTCCATACCCAAAAAATCAATACAATATGAATTTCGGAAAACACGATTTTGGCCGGAAGTTCAGAAATTTCACGTCAAATTTTAGAATTTTGGGATTCCGGAATTTCAACGATATTTCAAAATTTTATTTTTAAATAAGTATTTTTAATTGTGTTTTTATTAGTATTTTGAAATATTTTGATATTTTTATTGAAATTTTGTGATATTTTGGAAATTTATATATTTATTTTAAAAGTAAAATAATAATATTTATATAAATATATAACATTCTAAAAAATATTATTTTTAACATATATATATATAAAATAAAATATTCATAAATTGGAATTGAAAATCCTGCTAAAATACCAATTTTTTTTGGGATTTCAGTTCAGGTTGGCTGACCAAAAGCACTAATAAAATCGGGATTTCAAACCTTGCTTGATTGCAATGCTCTGTGAACAGGTTAGTGACTTTTTTTTTTTTTTGGTAAACTCAATCATACCACACGGCAATGACTGAAGGCAAATACAAGGAGGTTTTGAAGTAGGGCTAGTACTACTCTAAATACTTTCTATCCCCGCAGTAAATAGAGCAATTGACCTTCTTTTTAAGTTATTAAACAATATCTAAAAGGGGTGTTAAAAGGGACACACGGCATTTCTACTAAACCCCTAGGGTTAATCAATCTAGTTTTTTTTTTTAAATAACAAAAATCCTACTTTAATTTAGCTTAACCAAAATTAAATGAATGTTAAACGGGACACAAGGACATGACAATCAGATACATAACACACTGTGTGATTCACTAATTACTGCTCTATTTAAAATGAGAATGCTAGCCTCTGCTCGTTAATATATTTTTTTTTCCACTTCACGTAGCGTGGTTAAAATTAAGCAAGAGAATCTGTTTGAATGTTGAAGCTGTTAGGCCTGGAGTGTTAAAGGCGAGCATCTCTTTAACAGCAATTTACAACTGCTAAATTAAACCTGTACAATACAACCAATTCTGGCCTTATAGCACCCAAGGTCACAATGAAGGCCACAGGTTACACACAAGATTTGGTTCCCCTGTTTAACTGGTTAGAAAGACAATCAAAGCAAAGTGATGACACATGTTTGCAGAGAAGATGAGTACTAGTATTCTACTAATTAAAGAGCTTTGGATGAGATCGAATTACAGCGGCTATGGGCCTTGAGACAGTCCTTTCTCCTTAAGGACCTTAATGGATATAAAGATGAGTGGCTGAGGTAAAGCCCAAATTTCAACAGGCCCCTATAACAGTAAGAAAAGCCCAGTTTATGACCCATAAGGCCCATTAGGCTTCCTTAGCCCATTAGATCGAAAGATACTGTTATCCATCCGTTATATCTGTTGATATAAATTGAGAAAATATATGGTTCCCGGGTACTCCCCAAGAAACTGAATCACAAACCTTCAAATATCTCTTTTAAAAAAGGAAAAAAATATATTTGTGTACGAACTCGAAAATGGCGATTAGCCTCTCTTACCCAATTCTCTATATATACTCTGAGCATCGAGATTGCTGTTGTTTTTGTTACTCAAAATCTTCAACCTCTAAATCTGCAGCTCTTAGAAGAAACCCTAATTCTAGAGTTCGCCTTCGAGCTATCCCACGATCTTCACCTCGCAAAAACCGTAACACTCCCTTAGAAAGTTCCTCGGAAGAATCCAAACCTCCAATTTCTCTTGAATCGATCAAGAATCCAAATCCGCCTGCTGGTTCGTGGTTCACCGATTCAGTTTCACGTCCCTTACATCGCTTAAGGTATTCAACTGCAATTCTTCAAGTATTTGTTGTTGATTTTCCATGAATCATATGTTTTTGTATTTGATATAATTCTAGGAACGAGCTTAAGTTTGATGAACTTGGGATGGAAATTTTGTCCATTGCTTTGCCTGCTGCGTTGGCTCTTGCGGCTGATCCAATTGCGTCGCTGGTAGATACTGCATTCATTGGCCATTTGGGTATGTGAATTTGATTTTTTTTTTTCTATTTTTTAATGAGTGACTTCTGTTTCAATTTTCACTTGAGTTAATGTGGCTTATTGAGTCATTGATTTAGACTGTTTAATCGGTGGTTTGACTCTTGGTTAGGAAATTGAGAATCTTAACCTTCTTGATATTGTGATGATGTTCGGATAGCTATGAAAATAAGGTTAATAGTCGGGAAAATTTTCATATATTGGGCGGTTGGAAGTGTCAAGTTGGTTCAGTACTTGGGCTACGCCCCATCCGAGAGGTGTTCCATGGATTGGGCAGTCCTAATGGATCACCTGTTGGGCCATATGAACGATACAGGGATGGTCAATTGTCATCTGGAATCTCTACTTTGTTTTATCACTCGTATATGTGGTATATTGTGATAAAATGTAGTGAATTTAGTCCTACATTACTCTATTTTGTGTAGGATCGGTCGAACTGGCAGCAGTTGGGGTTTCAATTTCGGTGTTCAATCTGGTGTCAAAATTGTTTAATGTTCCTTTGCTTAATATCACGACATCATTTGTTGCTGAAGAGCAGGCCTTGGTTAGCAAGGGGAATACTAGTTCTCCCAAAATTGGCACAAGTAATTTTTTCCCCTCTAAATATACTTCATTATTTCTGAGCTGGATTCTACCTGAATTTTATGGAATGGAATTTATAGAAATATATTTTCTTTCTAAGTGATGGAAGTTTGGATTATGTCTCTGTGCTTCAAGATCCCCTGGGTGATGAGCAAAGAAAGAAGTTCCTTCCTTCAGTATCCACTTCTTTAGCGCTGGCTGCTGGTATTGGTATTGCTGAAGCTGTTGCACTCTCCATTGGTTCAGGATTTTTAATGAATCTCTTGGGTATACCTGTCGTACGTCAAACTTATCTAATTATGCACTAAATTTTCTTTCAAGTCTCTCTCTTTCTCTCTCGCTCTTGTTTTTCCTTTATTAACTACATAGTAGTATGCTTGCTCAAGTTCTATCTTGTAAGAGTTTCTTTTTGTTATGTTTGTTTCCCCCCATTATCATATAGGATGTACGATCTCAATAGGCCTGCATGCACTCCAGTCTTCCCAACAGTTAGGGCTTAAAGTCTGCTCTCTCAAAAAGTAAAAATTTCTGATGTCAACACATAGAGAGAATCCTTTCCATAGGCAAGTTGACAAGTGGTGAAAGAAACCTCGACTCCAGTAGCCTTCTTGGACTATATTATTTGGGACACATCTCAATACAAGCTTTACTGGTGAACCACAAGTTCTTTATCACGACGCACCTTAATGCTGCATTTGGATTTCTTCAAACTTTTTGTTTGACAAGGAAAGAAACAGGCCTTAGTGGAGATGGAGTTTCCCAATCCGTAAGGTGGCACATGTTCTGGAGGAACCTGAGTCCTCATGGAAGATGTAGTTCTTGCAATACATTATTTCATTTGAAACTGTGTTCAATCTTCTTTCACACACGCTATAGTAATTTAAATTTTAACACTGAACCTTGAGAGCTGCAAAGCGGAAGTTCTGGAATGGTAGCTCACTTTGTGGGAGACCTCTTTACCATATGTGGAGATTTGAAAAATAAATTGATCCTCGATCCAAATTCACAGCAGCTATATATAAATAACATACATCTTATGAGAAAAGAAGGTACTTGATACAAGCCCAGACACATATTGTGTTTTCCTATAAAACCCCTGATGCAGAGTAGGCAAGCCTGTATCAGCCCCCTCAGTTGTCTCTCTATGGATATGAAGAAAACAATAAACCTACTGATTGTATGCTGCATTTTGATTCTCTTGAGTCTTTGAACTTCATTTTCCCTTGCAGCCTATTGGCATTATGTCATATGTTGTGAATGACTGCTACCACTCAAGTCAGAAGATATCATAGTCCTTCCGTATCAGTTTCCTACCTTGTAAAAGCATTGTCGACTTTCTTGGGCTTTAGCTAAGTTCATGAAGTTATTTTTCCAATTTTCCATTTAGTTGGACCACAATTGTTTGATGCATTCTTATGAAGGGAAGACGATAGACTCTTATTATCATTATTTGATGACAAGTGAACTGGGTTATTTTAAATATTAATTTGTTATCAGTTAGTAGGAAAAAAGGGAATCAGTCTAGTTGACTATAAAGATGGGGCATGAGCATGGGTAAAATAGGCATGATCCCTTCATTGATGCATGCACAGTTTGAAAAATGCACCAAAGCTGTTGATCCAGTTAGATTATTCTAACCATCAATTTGTCACTTCTTGATGATGGGAAAGGCAATATAGTTAATATTCAAAAAGAAATTACATGAGTAAAATGTTTTGCATTTTTTTTTTGGGAAAAGGAGGAGAAATACTAAGTGGGCCATTGGAATTGTTGGTTCCAATTCCTCTACTGCATGATGTGTATCAGAAAGTCATTGGAGGATTGTGCTTACACTCTAGCAGATAGAACACTTTAGATTTCTTCACACATTTCCATTTTCTTCAGAGTATGACAATTTGTGCTTATGCAGCCTGTTATTAATTTCTTAACTAGATCATGTATTTCGATGTACTAAGTATCTATAATTATATCTTACATGCTGAAATGTCACAATAATGGTTAAAAGATTTTGCTAGAAAGTATTCATCTCGATGACTACTTTACAGGATTCACCAATACGCATACCAGCTGAGCATTTTCTTACCCTAAGAGCCTTTGGTGCTCCACCAATAGTGATTGCGCTCGCTGCACAAGGCACTTTTCGTGGATTTATGGATACAAAGACACCTCTGTATGCCGTAGGCAAGCACTCCAACTTGTCTTATCTCTTTTCTTTAGGCCCAGGAATTGTATGATCTGTTTGAGTCATATTATCATATATAGGCATAATTCACTTTATTAATTGATCTCTTCAACAAATTCTTTTGCAATGATCCATCAGAATTGTTCATTTTAAAAGCTCATATACTCATTAATCAGTATTTCCGCTCTAGTTGGGTTTTATAGGATGTCACCTTACTGGCTTGTTTTGCTGGAATAATATTGGAGGCTATTTTGTCTCCGTTTTATCTGCATATCCATGAGCAACATGGTCCATATAATGTCAGTAGCTTGTTTTGCATTCAATCATTTTGTTGTTGACATCTCCTCTGAAGTCTGAACAATGTTTGGTTGTGGAGCCCAGTAGGGTTATTCTGAGTGGGTGGGATTGTGTGAAAGCATGGGATGCTATTTGTATGCATAATCATATTATATACCATAAATAAATATGGCTTTTAAGTATCCTAGGGACTAGGATGCTTTAACATATATGAATAATAAGCATGCTCTGACATAAAATGGCTATTGAGAAAGACTGCTTATATTTGATAGTTGAAAACAGGCTGGTGATCTTTTAGCAATAAATCCATCCCTTCTGCTGTAGCCTGTAGTGAACCTTCTTGCCAGTGATGGTCCAAGTGACACATTTTGTCATCTTATGTTTGTGTCATGCTGGAATTGCGACTTACAGATATATATTGCTATTACGGATGATCAGGTGCTGGCAACTTACTGAATGCGATACTAGACCCAATTTTGATATTTCTCTTTGGTCTGGGCATTGGTGGTGCTGCAATTTCCACTGTGATTTCTGAGTACGTCAATAATTGGTAAAACTAATACCAGAATAATGTGTTTTGCACAAGGCATTCCTGTAATACATGCCATCACTCCATTCTTCTCTTCTTATGGTCTTTACTTTTGTCGTGTCCATTTTTTCTTCAGATATTTGATTACTTTTATACTTCTCTGGGAGTTGAATGCAAAAGTATCTCTTATCCCTCCAAATATTGGTGGAATGGGAGTTGGCCGATATCTAAAATCTGGTATGTCTCTTGCGAACTAAGTTTTATGATATCTGACTTGCAGACTATTTCTCTAACGGAAGGATTCCTTTTGAATATGATAATGTTTAAAGGTATACGGTTTTCAGAATTGTTGATTGGTGTAGGGAATCCCTATTTCTTTATATTAAACAAATGGTCAAATAGGCAACAGGTCCACTAGGTGGCAAAAAGAATAATTGTTTAGAGAAAGCTTATACTTAACATGCTAAAAGTAAATATTGAGGATGATCAGTACAATGGGAATTGGAAACATGTACCTGATTTCTTTCTCTAAAATTTTGGTGCCATGAGAGTATGAGAAGCAAGAAAAGGTTGTCAACACTCCATTTTTACACCCCCTTAACTGTGGTTAATAAATTTAACCATGGTTTACTCCACCAAACCCTAGGACAAATCCTAGGTCAAGTCCAAACCCATGACCCTTTAGGCCTAGCCTAAGTCCTTTTTAATTAAGACTAAATCCCCAAATATTTTAAACACTAAAGTCCATGCCTCAAGGCCCAAGCCCATACCAAAAATCCTCTAGCCATGACCCATGACCCAAGAACCAAAACCCATATACCTCTTCTTGCTAACCCGTACTCCAGAGCAATTTCCCAATTCAAGGTTTGCACAAAAGAGGAAAGAACGCCCTGGCGCAGGTCTGCCCCCTGCCCCCGCCTGCCTCCATGGTCTCCTTCCCGCTCACCACTCCCCAGTTCAAAGTTCAAATTTCAAAAACCCTAATCTCCTCACCTTCTCCTCTTTAAATAGAGACCCAGACCAGCTGTAAAAGGGGGGGCGAAATCAGCAGAGAAGGGGGGAATCACCAAGGAACACCAGAGATATCATTGTTGGGGGAGGCTCCAAGGCCGGCTCTCTTGATCACACGAGTCCCCCTCCCATACCTCCTATCTCACTCACCACCATATCCCACAGCCACTGTTTTGAGGAAGTTTTTCAAAAAAAAAATAAAATAAAATCTGCTCAAGCTATTACAGCTTGGTTCACTCTTCCTCAATCCTTGTCCCAGCCCTTAGGACACTCCTTGGCTTCTCCTCTGCCTCAACCACAGCATCATCCCCATCCTCAACCTCAGCTGTATCCACATGCTCAATCACTAACCAGCTCCACCATCGTCCATCAGCTCCCCAAATAACCTCTATTCAAGCTCATCACAGTCCCAAAACAGCCACCATTCACCCCCTGTTCACACCCTCAAAACAGCCCTTGCAGTCCTAAAAACAGCCACGATTCACTCTCTTTTTCCGTTGGTTCACAACACCAAACACTAGAGCGTCCCCCATCTTTCATTCTAGGGTTTGACCAGCAAGGATTACAGCTCCAAGCCTGCGTCCATCAACCGACTCCATCAGTAGCAAGGTCATAGTCGACCCTGCTCAGCCAGTCCCTGTCCTCCACGGCAAAGACAACAGGTGAGACCTCATTTCTCCCTTTCTTAGATCTGATTTTCTTTAAGAGTTGATTAGTTTAATCTAATTTATTTTAGGTTAGCCATTAGATTAATCATTTTCTAGCTACACCTTGGTTTAGTCTAAATTTTAGGTTAGCAATTAGACTAGTTTGTTTAATCTCCTTCCAAACTTAGTTTAACTTGTTGTTAGGTTAGTGTAATCTTATTTTTCTTAATCTAGCATAATCTGTTGTTACTCATTCATTTAGTTGAGATGGTTTCCAGTAGTTTAAAATTTTGATTTCTCATATTAGTTTTAAACCCTTAGCTTTCTTTAAGTTTTAGATTAGGATAGTTCAAGATTGTTTTGTTTAGATGAAACCGAGTTAGTTTGAGTTAAATTTCTAATTTAGTTTTAATTTTTTACTTTTAGAATTTGTCATTAGAATAGTTTCATTGTTCTCTTTTCCTTGCATTAGTTTAGTTTAACTCTAGTTAGTTGTCTCGATGTTAACAAAATTCGGATTAGTGGCTAGTTAGTTTTGCAACCTAATGTCATGATGGTATAAGTTTCACTGTTTTCCTTGTAGCATAACCTTAGTTAATAACTTCAGTTAATTCATTCTCTAGATTGCTAGTTAAACTCTGGTTAGTGGTTAGGATATTGTTTGGTTAGTTTCCTCTCTTCACAACCTATGCCAATCTTAGTTTCATTATTCCTTTTAATAGCTTAACATTAGTTAGTTTAGCTTATTTATTTCAATTAGTGGTTCGGTTAATACTTGGTTTGATTGTTAGTCTAATATTATGGTAAATTAGGCCTTAGTGTCATCTTAATTGTGGGTAAATCGGACTTTTGGAACTTAGGATAACCTTAAATAACCATAGTTAGTTTAGGCCCGTTGCTCCGCAACAAGCCTAAACTACTATTAAAAAAAAATCCAAAATATTCAAAAATACCAAAAACATTCAAAAATCCAAAAAAACCAAAAACATGCTTGTTAGGACTTCTTAACCCTGGTTAGCCCCCTAATCATGGTTAACTCCCTTCTAACTACGGTTAGACTTGACCTTGCACTTGGCCAACCCGGTCAATTAAACCCTAGCCTCCGGGTTAGACCCTTGACCACCCTATGCACACACACACACCCCCTAACCTAGGGCACTGGCTCATGTGCCAGAACTACGCTCGGTCTGATCTCACTTTGTGAGTACGTAGGCAACCCTACCTGGGTTCGACCCTAGTCCATCTGGTTTTCTATCTTTCTTGTATTAGCATTTGATTAAACACTTAGGCATTTTAATTAATATTGAGATTAAATTGGCTTAAATTTAGGGAGTAGGTAACCATTTACAAAATGGGGGTCCTGGGGTGCCTAACACCTTCCCTGGGACTTAATCGAACCACTTACCCTAATCTCTTATAGACCATTTGCCTTATCCAAATAATCCGGGACCTATCCCTTAGAATTAATAGGTGGCGACTCTTAGTCAAAACACAAATGTGAAAGTGGGTAGGAAAATCCCATGCTCATAAAGATTACATGCTTAGAAAAGTATTCCTTGGAGCAACCAATGCCACATCTTCTTTTCTCATCTCATAACTAAGACTACATCTTAACTCGAATGAGTTGACTAGAAATGGAATTCAATCTAATTTAAACTGGCCAAAAGTTTTGTTTATTTACAAAACCTGTAAAACAGTGTGATTTTCAACCAACTTAAATGTAAAATACACAAATGCAGATTCTGAACAAACTTATGCAGTGTAATGGTCTGTTCTTATTCTAAACACTTCCGTCTTGAAAACTCCTTTGTCAATCTAACCATACAAAGCACTGTTTTATTCAACTTATTACCTCCAAAAGTACTGCCTACTGATTTTTATGTTTGTATATTTCTGTTTTGGGCAGATTTGTTTTAAATAATTCAAGGTGGTTATTGACATGTTTTAACTTACACCTTATATGTGTTTAGCCATCTATTTAACTGGTAATTGAGCACAATAGGCTTTATTCCATCCTATGCTATATAGTTCTTAACTTCTAATGTTTTATATATTTCAAATGTGTCACCAAGTGACCATAAATAAAGGGAACACATGTCATTTTTGCAAATGGAATCCACTTTGAGCCTTACTATCTTATACTAAAGGTTCACATAAACCATCTCAATCCACATCTCATGCACATGCCCAGGGATGGAGCCAGGGGGCAAACTTTTGAAACCAAAACAAAATTAAAAAATATATATATATTTTAATAGACATAGCCATGGGGCAAGGAGGGCATCCCCCCCCCTTGAACTTTTGGAAAAAAAATGCAGCCGCCCCTGAACTTTTGGAAATAATTTATATTACATTATTTAATAAGGCATAACAATGGGGCCAATTGAAAAAACAAGCTTTTATACTATGTTGTTTAATTATCTAACAGGGCATAGCCATAGGGCAAGGGGACAACTGTCCCCATAAACAAGGAGAAACAATACCCATGAGATATGTACAAAACGTACGGAGGAAATGGCCCAACAACTTGGTTCTAAAAATAAATAAATAAATTCAAGGCCTATTATCACGATCAAAATAGTTCAGTAGTACTATGACCGTGATAATGGGCTGGGATGGCCTAAGTGTAACGCCCTAGAATTTTAAATAATAAAATTATGCGTTTATTGGTTCTTAACTGGGGTTAAATACTTAAGTGTTTGTTAAATTAATAAAAAGTGCGTTTTGCTCAGGATTGAAGTGCACCGAGGAAATCTCAGTATCTTTTCGCGAAAATCACACACAGTGTGCCGGTCGATTGCCGGGACACACCCCTATTGTATCGATTCTGTCAGGTATCATTTCGCGGGACCGCGGGGCCATTATGTGTGATAAAATTGAGAAAAATGAGAAATTTTCAAATTTCCAGAAATTAAGTGGGACCCAATATCTGTTGAAGATCCTAATAGAAATCCGTGCGGCTGGTACTAATGCGTGCTGGTTGGCCGTGAGGACTAATGTCTGTCGTCTTAGCAGTTAGTTATCTCAAACAAAGAAACGTCAGCATGTTTTGTGTCCAAAATCAGGAAATTAGTGAGTTTTGCAGTTTTCTTCCGGACTAAAGTGCAGTTGACAAAACTCAGTATTTTTTCCCAAATTTTTACAGTAGGTGTTGGACTGTCCCAAGTTCGGTTACTTGAAGTTTCGTCATAACCGGGCATCATGAAATAGGGTTTCAGAGGCCATATACGCGAGAAAATACGGAAGATTAGTCAAACGGTCAAACCGTTGACTTGGTCAAGGCACATGACCTTTGAATTATAAATAGGGGGCCAGCCCCTTTCATTCTCACTGTTTGCAACAGTGGGGGAGTTCTGCCAACTCCCTTTCTAGAGAGAGAAAGTAGAGAGAGAAAGAGAGGAAAGAGAAAAGAGGAGAGAGAAACAAAAAGGGAGGTCCACCTTGACATATTTCGACGCTCCCGACGCGTTGGCGGCGTCTGATTTTCTCCCTAGTGTCTCGTTTGGCGTGTAGAGAGAGAGAAAAAGGAGAGAAAATGGGGAGAGAAAGTTGCATGCGCTCTACCCCGGCGTTGATCGTTGTGGGGAACGCATTGGCGACATTTATTTTCTTTTCCAATGCCTCGATCGACGTGTAGAGAGAGAAAGTGAGAAATCTAGAGAGAGAAATTGAAGGTGTGAAGGCGAGGAGCTCCACCTTGGGTTGATCGTCCTCCTGAGCGTGTTGGCGGTGTTCGTTTCGGCCCTAGATGCTTCGAAATGCGTGAAAGAGGTAAATACCTCTTCCATCTCTTCTCTTTTCCCTGTTATTTGCTATATTTTTTATGTGGAACGTATGTGCGTTGATGGAAAAAGGGTCTGAGACCCCGTGAATGTGTTATGGGAAGGTGGTTATGCGTGAAAAATGAGTAGAGGGGTGTAGTCCTCGATCTAGGGTCTCAAAACCCCGGATTTAGACTCACTGTGTAAAAGGCGTGGATGAAAAAAGGGTCGGAAACCCCTATGTGATGTTTTGATTTTCTGTGGACCTTCGGAGAGCCCAGATCGGGTCTCGAATAAATTGTATCGTCACCATGGGGTGTCGAAAAGTTGTTTTGCAAGTCGTATAAGGCTATAGACATATCTATTAGCCTAGAAGCTTTCCTAATGCCTCAATCGACGTGTAGAGAGAGAAAGTGAGAAATCTAGAGAGAGAAATTGAAGGTGTGAAGGCGAGGAGCTCCACCTTGGGTTGATCGTCCTCCTGAACGTGTTGACGGTGTTCGTTTCGGCCCTAGATGCTTCGAAATGCATGAAAGAGGTAAATACCTCTTCCATCTCTTCTCTTTTCCCTGTTATTTGCTATATTCTTTATGTGGAACGTATGTGCGTTGATGGAAAAAGGGTCTGAGACCCCGTAAATGTGTTATGGGAAGGTGGTTATGCGTGGAAAATGAGTAGAGGGGTGTAGTCCTCGATCTAGGGTCTCAAAACCCCGGATTTAGACTCACTGTGTAAAAGGCGTGGATGGAAAAAGGGTCGGAAACCCCTATGTGATGTTTTGATTTTCTGTGGACCTTCGGAGAGCCCAGATCGGGTCTCGGATAAATTGTATCATCACCATGGGGTGTCGAAAAGTTGTTTTGCAAGTCGTATAAGGCTATAGACATATCTATTAGCCTGGAAGCGTTCCTTAACTGGATGGTGTGTTACCGGATTTGGTTCACGGGCGCGAGGCCCGAATATTTCAGTTAACCAAGCGAGACTTGGGTTAACTGGGGTTAACCTGTGGTTAGAAAACCTAATCAGGGTTAAAGTATAATCCTCCGTGACTGATAGTTGGGAGTGGATGAATTTGATACCCATAGATCATCTTTGACTAGGTCAGGGGAAAACAGATTGTTGTGTTATCTGATAGATATGTCGTACCGAGGCTGAGTCAGTAGGTTGTGATGCCTCTGATAGATATGCCGTCCGTACCGTGGCTGAGTCAAATGGTTGTGTTATCTGATAGATATGCCGTACCGAGGCTGAGTCAGTAGGTTGTGATGCATCTGATAGATATGCCGTTCGTACCGTGGCTGAGTCAGATGGTTGTGTTATCTGATAGATATGCCGTACCGAGGCTGAGTCAGTAGGTTGTGATGCCTCTGATAGATATGCCATCCATACCGTGGCTGAGTCAGATGGTTGTGTTATCTGATAGATATGCTGCATTGAGGCTGAGTCAGTAGGTTGTGATGCCTCTGATAGATATGCCGTCTGTACCGTGGTTGAGTCAGATGGTTGTTTTATCTGATAGATATGCCGTGAGGATAGAAGTCCCCACTGTGGCTGAGTCAGATGGTTGTGCTATTTGATAGATATGCATACTGAGGCTGAGTTAGTAGGTTGTGATGCCTCTGATAGATATGCCGTCCGTACCGTGGCTGAGTCAGATGGTTGTGTTATCTGATAAATATGTCGTACCGAGGCTGAGTCAGTAGGTTGTGATGCCTCTGATAGATATGTCATCCGTACCGTGGCTGAGTCAAATGGTTGTGTTATTTGATAGAGATGCCGTGAGGATAAAGGTCCCCACCGTGGCTGAGTCTGATGATTGTGTTGTCTGTGATATGATAGATATGTCGTGAGGATAGAATTCTCCACCGTGGCTGAGTCAGATGGTTGTGTTGTCTGATAGAGATGCCGTGAGGCTAGAGTTCCTCACCATGGCTGAGATCAGACGATTGTGTTGGTTCTAGCGGGTGAAGGCCCTGATTATGTACGGAGTCTATGGACTCAAGGTTGTACGGAGTCTAACGACTCAAGGTTTGATTTCAATGGGTGTAAGCCGGGTTTGATCTCGATAGTTATCATGGGGGTATGGGACGCCATGGTAATAAAAATTAATGTTAATGGATTTAGAAATGGATAGTGAGTCTACGAACTCTAACTTGGATATTGAGTCTACGAACTCAAGTTGAATACGGGCAAAGGCCAGTTGATTGAGTCTGCGGACTCAAGGATAGAGTGTGAGCAGTTGTCTGGAAGGGTAACCTAGTGGTGTAAACGATGATTGGATGAACTTAGAAATTGAGGTTCGAAACCTCGAAATATGGTGAAATAGCCCTGAGTGATCTCGGGTCACAGATTACAATATTATATATTATTATAATATAAGAATTGTATTGCAACACTATATCGTTATTGATGATGATGATTGTTATTAGGTGGAAAATAGCCTAGATGGATTGTGGATTTTGCTGGGCTTTATAGCTCACTCCTCTCATTTTATGTCTTCAGATTTGGAAGCAATTGCCGATTGGCAAGGAGTTATACTTGATGAATTCTGAAAGTGTACCGGCGCAGTTGTGGCGCCAAAAGTAACGGCTATTGTAGCCAGTGAGGTAACGTATTTGCTTATGATGAGTTATTGTGATGACCGATTGTTATTGCTTATGTAAGCTCATCAGAAAAGTTGAAAAATCATCGTTTTTTCGCGGGTAAAGTCTTCCGCATGCGTGGTTATGACGAACGAGCACGCGTCTTGGAACTTGATTTCCCAGACGCAGGTTCGGGGCGTCATACTAAGCATGGGCAAGGGATGCCAATGCGGAGCTTAGGAGATAGATGATGCACTATGCAAGTGATAGCGCAGTGTGGTGCAAGGTTGGTGCCTTGGTGTTGAGGTACCGAAGTGAAGGGACACGGAAGTGTCTTGATGTTGTGTACGAGGTACTGTGGTTTGGGTGAAGTGCACACGAAGAGTTGTGAGGTGAAGCTTGAGCTTAGTGCTTAGTCGGACACATGTAGGTGAGTGTTGTGGGGCTCACATGGTATGTTGAAGTAGGGCCGATAGTACCTTCATTCGAAGAGGAAGTCGATATGAGTTCAATGGTATAGACGGTTTGTAGAGATTCAATGTATTGTTCTGTAAAAGACCAGTATGATTCCACCAGCAATAGTGATGTTTCCTTCTGGTCAAGGGTTTAAGGTTTAGCATCCACCTTGAGGAGAAGGGCGTAGCTCTACCAAATGAGCAACCCCCAAAGGAGTGGGGGCGGGCTTTAGGATCCTAAAGGGGATCTTGGAGTTTCCTTGAATGGTTGTTGGAGCATCCAAGGACGGTGCAAAGGAGATGGATATCCTAGCACTGGGCGGAGCCTTCGGGCAAGAGGTTTCACCCTAGTTTGGCTTTAAGCGTGCGGTATGCATAATGGTCGTATAGGAGGGATGCGAGGTATGGTTGGGATCTTAGTAACCTAAACCGTCAATCTTAGGGTCCGCTCTCGCTCTCACGGTTTGAGAGCGGAATTGCCATGGGAGCGCGGTTGCAAACTATGTAGAGCATGGTTGCAAAGTATGTAGAGCGCGATGTGTAAAGATCGCCGATTTAAGGCACACAAAGCTCTGGTTTAACAGCGTTAATGGCGGGGGTATTAAAACCAGTAACTCAGGCTTTGCCGGAGACGACGAAACCCATGACCACTCTTTTATTTTTGTGCAAAATCACAATTTTGCCCCTATTTTAATGTCAAATCTAGTTACCGCATAAAGGGTAAAAGAGAAAACCATTTTTCTTCTTTTTGTTTCTTACCATCAATCAAGTGACAGTGCGTGTCAGTGTCACTTAACTATTTTCAACTTTTTTTTTTAACTTCAAATTGTTTAACTATTCTTCAAATTGTTTAACTATTCTACTTTTCTCTCTTCTATCATAGCCAATTGCAACTGAACTCTCTTTGAGTTCAATCGCACTAAGAGAGTCACAGCACAATGTCTCTTTTAATCTTTAGGGTTTAATAATATAATATTAATTTCACAAACTATTAAAATATTATTTAAATATACCGGTGCTCCAGAGGCGCTTTTGACCTTATCCTAAATTGAAATTTGGCACGCTCCCACTCCCACTCCCGCTATGCGCTCTGGTTACTTAGGTTGGGATACTCGGTCAGAGGACTAAGGATCACGTTGTGGGCGTTATGCCCTCAATGCTCGGTGAACATGCTCCTAAGTTATCCGCGATGCGTGGGGATGACCGATAGTCGTGCTCGAGAGTATCGGGCCGTGTTGGATGTTCGGCTTGATCGGGGAATCTTAGCATCATGAGAGATGCATGAGACAGAACTTCGGTGACGCGAGAACCTTATGTGTTGGACAAGTGTCGGGTGTGACATGATGAAGTAATGAGTAAGTCAGCTGGGCAGATGGGAATCGATAGTGGGTCATACCTTGTCGTAGCATTGTAGCACGAGACGTTGGGTCGGTTTAGTGGATGGATGGTGTAATGGTGTAAGGTTGGTCGAGATCATGGGATGATCGAGGCGCCGCACGGTTGTTCTGCAAAATTAAAAAGTTGACCGTATGCCCCCGAACCCCCAACCCTTAGACCCAAAATTTTTCATACTTGCCGAATCATTATGCACAAATCCATCAACAACTACCAACATTTTCAATCAACCATTGCTCGCCCCCTCTTCAAGAAAATCTTGGCTCTGCCCTTGCACATGCCCATTCATCAAGACCAGCTATAAACAATCTACCCTTGATGGGCTTAACCTCGAACTTTGATGCAATATGATATTCAATCCTTGTTTTGTGCCAAGAGGATGGTAAGAAAAAACAAATACTTCGATCACTGTATTAAGTTTCTTAGAGATAAAGGAATATCTTCGTCCGGTTCAGCTTCTAACAAGTGACAAGATTCTCATAACATCAATTTATATTTAAATAAAATAATGCCCTAAAAACCTAATCTAAGAGCTAAGAAACTAATCTCAACCATCCTAAATAACTTCAGAAAATTTAAAAAATAACTAAAATTCCCCTAATCTGTGTCATTAACTATACAAATCAAGCTTGTGACTTTGTTTTGATGTCAAAATGTGGAATCTTAACAAAAGTTAAGATATAGATGTTATCGATTTTGCAAATGTTTTCTAACACATTTGATGGCTTGTCAATCGGATCTTTGACTAGAAAATTATGAGTCTCAAAGTTTTTTGTCTTATCCCTAGAGATTTTAAAGTCTATGATCTCTTTTTCGAGCATTTGTTTGTCACAGATTTGCTTGGCTCTCCTAAATTTTTATTCTCTCCTTTGTTTGGAAAAGAACTCGTCCTCGAATTCGATCGAACATGCACTTTTGATGAACTCATTACACTTCCTCTGGTTATTATTTTCATAGTGCTTTTGTAGGATGCCTTTCTGAAATTGTTCTTCTGAAGAGCAGGAAGCATTTTAGATTTCAATCTAGTAATATTCTTCAGAAATTTCATAAAAATGGATCAACATAAATATATGAAAAAATTAGCACTTTTGTTTGTGTTTTGTGGCTCCGTAGATGACTTGAAAAGTTCTCATATTTGTCTTGTTTATATCTCTAACTTTTTTTAACCATCTAATAAAATGTGCCCTTTTGCGTAGTAAATGAATATGTGGGCATCTTTCGACAAAAACATAGTTGCAGAGAAGCTATGTACAGGGTGGGAAGCTCGTTTCTCAGACTCGCTTCCTCAAACAAATTCACTTCCTAGGAAGCTCACTTCCTTGGACAGACTCGCTTCCTAGGAAGCTTGCTTCCATCATGTCCCATTTAGTAGTCAAAGGGAGCTGTATGTGTGAAGTGATAGGGTAGACCACAGTCTATAGCCTAGGGTGAAGACTCTAAGCAAATATCGTTGGTTTGGAACCTAAGGAACCTACTTTTCCACAAAAATCTCATGTAATATAAAATCAAAGGTATAGCTACCCATAATAATATAATGGGAATGAAGAGCCTATATATCATTTATCGCTTCTCCTTTCCTAAGATTTTTTTGAGCTTCGCTTCCCGCTTTTTAATTTCGCTTCTCGCTTTGGTAACTATGGACCAAAGTATCCCACGGTTATATAGAAACACTTAATCTATATAAATGTCAGGTTAAGTCCAATCAGAGAGATGGTTCTTTAATTGAATGGTTGGGGTCAAGGACCATGTATACTGATTTTTGCATGCAACAGAAATGATGTTCTAAGCCTTGGTTAACAAATGCATGCACTTTCAGCTACAACCTTGCAATACCTACATGATTTATTTAATATACTATTTTCTTCTTAAGTAGGAGTTAAATTTATCTAATTTTACAGGTGGTCTTCTCATTGGCAGAACCATAGCTGTGCTTGTAACTATGACACTATCAACATCTATGGCAGCAAGGGAGGGTCCTATACCTATGGCTGGTCATCAGATTTGTTTACAAGTTTGGTTGGCAGTATCTCTGCTTACTGATGCTTTAGCACTTGCTGGTCAGGCAAGTAGTTTTTTCAGTTCTTAACCGTATTGTTTCTTTTGAATCAGTTAAAACATACTGTCACATCATGTTACATAAATTGGACTGACCTAAAAAATCTTTGCAAATGTATCTCAGCAGTAACATAGGGATTCATGTTGCTGTCTGCAGGACTAGTTCTAGGGGTCTAGTAAATCCACAAATATGGGAATCTCAAATGGTGAGCACTGTGGTGGACATGTGTCAGTCATCATGGATGCTGGTCTAACATTTTAAGATCCCAACTAGAAGATTTCCTGGCAAAAAAGCCAACCTACTCAATCATTGAATGTAATGAAATTTTATTTTGCAGCTTTTGTCTTATACTTTTGACCATCCCAAGGAACATGACAGATTGTATGGTTACTATCACGAAATTGATTTTATTTTTGATATAGTAGATGGCAGGTCAGATCCCCCCTGCACCGCATGCCCTCAACAGTGCCCAATGCTGGAGGTTCCAACATTTGTGAATTTACTAGTTATGTGGTTCATATTTGAATATGATCTACTTTCATTTAGAAGAAGCCTTACAATTTTATACAGGATATTATTGCCTTGGGTTACTTATTACATGAAAAAGGTTGTGGCTTACTTTACACCTATTTTGATCACCTTTATGCTTGATATCTTTGTTCTTATAATTAAAATTGTCTTGTACTCAGCGTATTTTCTATGGGCAATTCCCATGCAGATACCCGTGTATTTCGCTGGGTCAAGGTCTCCTTACTCCCTTGATGTATCTTACAAAACCTCGTGGACAGGGGCAGAGCCAGGGGGGCGCTAACAATGGGGGTTCGGGGGCATAGTCCCAGAATTTTTTTTTTAGGGTCAAGTTCATGGGCCATCACGTCTTTTGGAGTCCGTTTTTAAAGAATATATTTTTTTCTCAGGAGTTTAGGGGGGGCTAGAGCACCCTGTACCACCCGACTCCGCCCCTCTCACAGGCTACACCCCTACTAGGACAATAGAATTTTTTTTTCCCCAAAATTTCAGGGGGGGCTTCAGCCTTCAGCCCCCCCGGGTCCCATGTGGCTCTGCCTCTGCCTGTGGAGGAAATGAACACGGAAAATCACAATGAATCTCCCTACACATTTTTTTTGCTAGATCTGGAAAATATGATGTGTTCATTTGTATACTAAGAATATAGGGTGAGCTTGTCGGTGGATCCCATAAAACCTTTGGAACAAAATCCCGAACTTAGAAGCCATTCGAAGTAAACTCCGATGGTCTTATATCCCCATCAGTATTAAATTCCGGATTAACATGCTTCACTCCCGAAAAGTTACTGATGAATATATTGTTATGCAAAATATCAGTCATCTCATTTAAATGCTAAAAATGACTTTTTATTTTGAGTTAGCATCCAAATGGGAAACCTAAAAGAATATATGAAAAAGAAGAAATATACGGAAGCACACTTATGGTTAAGGTGCCTCAGCTCTGGGGAGTCGAGAAACTCCCTGTGCCTCTCACATTTGTGCATCTTGGCTCGAGAGTGTCAGATAACTTATGGTCATATGCAACAACTGATGGAATTTTAATGATTGAAGCTTCTTGATTATGTAACTAATCCATGAGAATGCTTCTTCCACAGGCTCTTCTTGCTAGTGGTTACACTCAAGGGAATTATACACGAGCACGCGATGTGATTATCAGAACTCTACAGGTTTGAAGCATCCTCAAATTTGGTTTCCATTTTAATATTCGGTGATACAACATCTATTTCTGTGACACTGACCATTTTAAGTATCCTTTGAACCCAACCAGATTGGTTTAGTAACAGGAATCACTTTGGCTGCTATCTTGTTCCTTGGGTTTGGGGCCTTTTCTAGCTTATTTACCTCAGATTCTGCAGTTCTGGAGATTGCCTCGTCCGGTATCTTGGTAAGAAATTACATATCTGAACAGTGTCTTCTCTAGTTAAAGAAACATTGGGTACCTGTTGGGTAGACTGGTAGGTTGGTCTACCAACGGCATACTGGTTTCAGGTGTACATGGATCGCATGCAAGGGGTGGAGCCCACAATCCAGTGGATTCCACGTGAAAGATTTCTTATGCCACATTCAACCAGATTGGAAGTTCATAACCATCAAATTATGTGCACAGTAGTGGGATATATATTACGGGATAGATACAGTTAGGAGCGAAGATTGGAGGATCTTTGATGTGGAGGTAAAATTTGTGCTTTGAGTGACTGTGAATTAGCAAATGTTACTGCCGCAGCGCCGCTTGTAGAAGATTGTTGCTAGAGATTTAAATATAAACTGGTGTTGACTAGACGGCAATTGGAGGATTTTATACTAAACTATTAGGGCCTTTAGTTTTTCACTCATCCTGTAGGGCCCAGTTGACCTAAGTACTAATCTCATTCTTGTCCAAGGTTCAGGAATATTTGTATTCCCCCAAGAGTTATTTCAGTTTTGGGTGGCCGTCTCAACATGTTTTCCATCTTCTGTCTACAAGTATAGCTAATCTCTGCATCCCATGCCCCAAATCCAGGAAAGAATCTGATTTGTCTGTTTCTTATTTTTATTTTTGTTTTGCTATTGCTTTGCTTTCTCAAATGGGGTGGTCAAACCATCTATGGTCGGCCCGCATAACCGTTTGGGGTGAGGAGTTGAGTTGAGTGCTCTGGAAAATTCTTCCATATGCTGTTTGTTTAGTTGTTTGGAGGATAATACATCTTTAAGAAAAAAAACCTCCAAAGTGTGATTCCTTTTGGAATCCTAAATGAAGAGGGGCATTCGAGAGGGTGAAAACTGGAAGTTTTTAATACATAGTTTCATTCAGGTGCTTGAATCTGAACTGCTACAGTTGAATGGAAATTCTGATCTAGCTGGTACCAGAAGTGTATCATAAAAAAAATTTGTGGTGTTACCAAGAGCCGTCTGCTTGGCTTCAAAGATCGAGCCAAGTATAGATGAAATTGCTATCTGAAGGCTAACATTAACCCTCCTAAGGTCTACTATTAGCTAATGTTATGTTTTTTGTGTCTAAGATGCTCTTGGTCTCTGGAAGTTCACCATTATTATTTGGGGCAAATTAACAAGGGATAAGATGCTGACCAAATGATTGACCATGTTTTTCAGAGTACCAATGAAGTAGACAATGCATTGGTAGAGAAGGTGTTGGTTGTCAGGTTTGGTTTACAGGGCTTCTGTTCTCTAATTCTCATTTGTATATTGTATCGCATTTGCTTAATAAATTGTAATTATTAACAAAGGTAAAGAATGCAATAGATTAAATAGTTAGGGTTATCTGATTAGGTCAAGATTTTGTCATCGGGATCATTTACTGGTTCCGATCCCTTTGCATGCGTATCCTATCTAATTGTACACACTGGTGGTATGATGGTATCTAGAAAGACTCAAGACTGGTTGGAAAATCCAACATTAACCAAAATTTTGCAGTTTGTTGCTGGATCGCAGCCAATGAATGCCCTTGCTTTTGTTCTTGACGGGCTCTACTATGGGGTTTCAGACTTTGCATATGCTGCATACTCAATGGTATATCTCTGTCTCTTGTGCCACAGGTTTCATATGATTTGGTGGCCTTTCTCTCCCTTGTTTTCTTCTAGTAAACTCCTGATATTAGATAAGGGACTTATTTTGCTCAGGTGATAGTTGGACTGATCTCTTCGGTGTTCCTACTGGTTGCTGCTCCTGTATTTGGTCTTGCTGGAGTTTGGGCGGGGTTGTTTCTCTTCATGACCTTGCGAGTAGTTGCTGGATTTTGGAGGTAATCTAAAACTCAAGTCTTAAATTGAGTACATTTCTCATATGGGTTTCTGTAAGAGGAAGAATCAGGTGAATATCCTATATCACTTAGATGATGACCTGATTGGTATAGAGTTCAAATGGCGTTGTGCTGTTGCCCTTTTGTGCCTAAAACAAAGGTGGGCCCCACATGAACAGAGGGTGGACCCACATAAAAAAATGGTGGACCCCACAAGGTTTTAAGCACAAAGGGGCAACAGCGTGCGCTGTTGCCCATCCGAACTCGATTGGTATATTTTAGGTCATAACTCATCTAGTGATCTAGAAGGTAGCCAATCAATTAGACGGTTAAGATCTAGGCCATGTCCCTTTTGTTAATGGTGTTTATACGTTCCAGGTTGGGCACCAAGGAGGGACCATGGAAAATGGTTTGGTCTGAAATGGAGCAGAAAAATGACTGAGATGCCTGCAAGTTTTGCATTCGCAGTTGTACAATGCTCCTGATGTGAATGCCATTATTGGCTCATGGGGATCAGAAGCAAGCAAGATTTACAAAACATTTGGCACCCGATGAGCTGAGGAAAGGTCAGCAGCAAACCTGTTTTTACCATTCTGATAAAAGTCTGAGTTGGCTGTCCAGATGAGTCTGAGTTGGCTGCCCCATTAATTGTTGGCTATCAAGATTGACTTGACCCTGTAAATAACCACACGCACACTGGTGCATACTATGCATTCGAAAAGGTATCTGACATACACTCTTTTAGTCGAGGCAGGCTGATGTATTTGGGAAGATTGGATTCCAGCCAGCATTCGAAAAGGTATGCGACCATTTTGAGAATTAATTCGGTTTGCATGATTCAAGAATACAGCAGGCAGGAACAAGTTCAAAGACAAGACATTTTTACATGCAGACTTCACCAGGTCCATTTTTATCCAAAAGCTTCATGTATTGTTAAATTCATCATGCTTTCTTTAGCAACCACAGTTCATCATGTTATTTGATCATGTACATTTCTTTTTTTTACTTTAATGCTGGAATTAATCATTTTTTTTTAATGGTACAAGACATCGTAGAAGTGCTACCAATGGGGAGTTCTTTGCCTGGGAACTTAATCCCAAGACCTCCCTTAATGAGGGGTTCACCTTGTTAATACCATAGTTACCATGTCGAGAAACGAAAATGAGGAGCAATGCAAAAGTGAGAATAATGCCTTTCTCCCATTATATTAGTATGAGCAATCATACCTTAGATTTTGCATTGCATGATATATGTGTGGAAATCTAGATACCCTAGGTTACAACCCATTGAGCAAGATCTACACTCTACTCCTAGTTTTTTTTTGTTTGTTTGAAGGTTGCATTCACAATATATCTATCCCATAATGTCCCACACACAACTATGTTTGACAACAAAATCAGATGTGATGGAAGAGAGCTTCCTTTGAAGCTAGTCTGGAAAATGAGCTTCTTGAGAAGCGAGCATCCCACTTTGCACTTTGCACATAACTTCCGTGCAATTATGGGAAACAATGACTTTCTCCCATTATATTAGTATGAGCAATCATACCTTAGATTTTGCATTGCATTATATGTATGAAAAACTAGATACCTTAGGTTCCAACCCATCGATACATGCTTAAGGTCTACACCTAGTATTTTTTTTTGAAGGTTGCATTCACAATGTATCTATCCCATAATGTCCTAGAGCTTCCTTTGAAGCAGTCTGAAAAATGAGCCTCTTGAGAAATGAGCATCCCACTTTGCATAACTTCCGCCCAATTATGGGAAGGAGCAATCGTCAATGATTGGGAAGGAGCAATTGTCAAGAGTTCCACTCCCTCTATTCACTTGTTTCCAAGATGTGGAACCAATGTTACCTGGTTCCTCAGTTCAAATTCGGATTCGTGGTTTGCGACTCTAGAGTGAACCCGGTTCGCTATGGGTAGAATGAGATAATTCGTTTTTCGGTTCGTTTAAGTTCTTTAGTTTAACTTGCTAACTTGGTTCGCTACTTAAGCATGTAAAATAAATATATATTTATATTATATTATAAATATATATATATTTTTTAAGCATGTAAATAATATATTTCAAGTACTTATCTAAAAAAATGTTTTTATGAACAATTTGCGAACTCAAAAGGTATAAAATTTTCAACCTAAAGAAAAATATCAATGAATTTGAATAAAAAAATTGACAAACTAAAATTGTTTTTAGTGGTTCACTCAATTTCATGAACTGGTTCGTGGTCATGAACCAGTTCGGATTCTCTTGGTTCAGATTCACTGTAGCATGAATCGAACTTGGTAATCCTGTATGGAATCCCCACTTAACAGTCTCACTGGGACTTAATGCCTCTTTTTTCTTGGGCTGAACATAAAGTTCAGCTAGTCTCTATCGATTAAGCAATTTCACGTTGGAATCCATAAACATTTCCACACACTGCCTGGACAAATCCTTCCTCATTCCCCGATCTAAAAACAATTCAAACAAATTTCACATACTTGCACACCTACCGCTTTGTGACATTCGAACCTCCAACTAAAAGTAGAAAGTCTTATGCTGACTAAACACAACAATAGAAGAAAACAAACAAATTCCAAAGTAAAATATAGTGTACTCGTATAACTGTAAATTTTACATGCCCTACTGGCAACTCGTATCTCCTCTCCCTGCGTTTTCATGTATCTACAAGAAATCTTCCTCTCCCTCCATTTGTTCTCTATCTACAAGAAGTTTTAAGTTTTAACCCCTTTCAAATACCAACGCCTCCACCTTTTCATGGATGGAGGAGAAAAAACAGTCCTAGCAAGTCTGAAGATTGGTTAATCTCCAACAAAGGAGAAAAAAAAACAGAGAATAATTAGTTAAAGAAAAAGTAAAAAAAAAAACCAATAGACCCTTGCTGCTTCTTTCAGCAGTCTCTCTCGGGTCTACCATTGAAGTCCATGAAAACAAATAGAGGAGAAGCCACGGAACTTCTCAAAACTCTGAACTTGGGAACCCCAAATCAAGCAATTCTTGCTCATCCAACCCAAAATTATAGTCGTTGTCCTGCGAAACCAGCTTCAAGATATCGTATCTGTAATCAACATCCGAGGGAGCCTGCTCACTCCCTAGCAATTTCGCATCCGAGTTCTGAAACTCGTATGATATATCTGATGATAACCCACACTGCAACTGTTCTTTGTCGGGAAACCCAGCCTCACCCACATTATAGTTCCAATCTGGCATTGGTCCAGAATTACCACAACGTGGATCTGCGTCTATAGCCCCCAAGAGCTCATCCACATCAAATGTATCCAAGAGCTCACCCACATCAAATGCATCTTCTTCCATCGAGAAACTTTGCAAATAGTTGGGTTCAGTATCAAATCCACTAAAGACACCATCGTCCATAACATCAATAGGCTCTTCCTTAATCATACTTGTTGGCATGGCAGCTTCAACCACAGCAGGAGGTCTACTATTAGTTCTCGACTCGGCTTCCCCATCTTCAGGTTTGATCTTATGGACCTCAAGCTCCTTTGGATCCTCGGCCACACAGACCTCGAAATGGTTGTATGTTGTTGTGGATTCTGTAGCCGATTTGGTCACCTCCGAAGATGATTCCTTCAAAGATTGCTCCGATGTGCAGCAGCTGGGAAAGTTGAGGCGGGCGGATGGACCATACATGACCCTTGCAGCTTCATCATAAGCCTGGGCAGCTTCAAGTGCAGTTGAGAAGGTACCTAGCCACAGCCTACTCCCTCTGTTTGGTTCACGGATCTCAGCAACCCACTTGCCCCACGTTCTCTGCCTCACACCTCTATAATTACAGTGATAATTCTCGGGTCCTCCTTTACCTTTCATACACCCCTTCTTAGAACCTTTGGCAGGGACTTCGCGGATCCTTTTTCCTCTTTTGTTGACATAATTGAGTTGATCGTTGTACTCTTTCCACTTTGCAAGAGTCTCTGCTACAGAATTACACCCATTGCGTCTGGCTCTTGATTTTCTCTTCCTGAAATTATTGCAAGGCAGAGAACTTGAGTTAGACCCTCCTCCACAAGCACCCATCTGTACTATTTTGCACAAAACTTCAAGAATCCTATACAACAACTACTGTATCCAGATAATCAGAACCAATTTAATCACTTATAACCACTAATCTCGAGATTACGAGGGAATAATAGCATCTAGTTATTATGTAATAACCGATTGTATAGATAATCAATGATTCCATAAACTCACAGAGTCACAGGAGTATTTTGAATTATTATAACAACCAATTTTGCTTCCTGTGACTCTGTGATTAGGCATAGACCCTTAATACCATTTTTTTTAATATGAAAGACTGCTAACCAAACAATATTATTCACCACTTATTGCGTAACCAATTGTTTTCAAACAAAAAAAATTGAGTTTGCAACAATTAGAATCAAACCAGGCCTTTGAGTCGAAACCCTGAGGCATAAAGCTTTTAGGCTGAATCTAAATTTAGAAGGTACCAGGATTCAAAAGACCTAATTTTCTTTTAGAAACGTAAAGACAAACCCTAAAAAAATCACAACTTGGAGAATAAGAAGATGTCACCAACACAAAAGCTAGTTCAACCAAAACCAGAAACACAAAGCAAAATCAAATATTGAAACAAAGAAGGCTGATCGTAAATGTTCTAGTGGGAAAAAATTAAAAAAAGAAGAAGGGAAAAACAAAGAATAAAAAACAATGAACGGAAAATCAACTCACCTTTCGGTAATCTCCGACGACATGCGCGATGAAGAAAACCCTTCGCTAGAAATCCTGTTCTTCCAAATCTCTGCTTCAGCTAGGATTAGGGTTTATCTTCCCTCCTCTGGTTTTACCTTTCTTCCCTCTCTGTTGCGCGGGTGATAGTTTTCGCTTGTTTTGTTTCCGTAATGCTTTCGAAAGCTTTCTTCTTCTTTTGGAGAAGAAAAAAGATCTTTGGCATACGAGCCTTGTAGGGTATTTACAGCCTGCTCCAGATATTTCTACACCCCTAAAATGGCAATGACGTGGTGCGTTTCTAGTCGTATCGTGACGCTTCACTGACAGCTGCACGTGCCTTCGGAAGCTTCCCGAACACCTTGGAGCTTTCTATCGCTTTCCTCGATATCCCTTTTCTAATCTTTTCCGTCCGTCGATTACCCCTCCCAGCAACTTCCATCAATTTACTCTGTGCCAGTGGGCCGGCCTGGCCCAGAGACCCGACCCGGAAACAACCTGGGTTCAACCGTTAGTAAGGCTCATAGGTTAGGGATAGGCTGTTTGAAGCCCGGCCCACAGTTAAAATTTAGAGCACTGCTTAGCGGATCCTTGGGTCAGTTTCTTATCATACCCTCGTGTCCTCTTGTCCCTTTAACCCTAGTTAAGTTTAACTAAATTAAAACTAAGATTTTGATTTTTTTTTTTTGAAAAATCATTGTTGGATTGCTTAACCCTAGGGGTGAGTGAATCTTAACCACGGTAGGTGAGTATTTAAAATTAGGGCGTGGACTAATGAGGACCAGCCATTCCATTACAAAATGGAACCATGGGCACGTTAACTATTTTCCTATAATTTATTGAGAGTAATGTTAGCTCTATTCTCCATCGTTCCTTACTTTCAATCAAAAATCAACACCTTTTAAAGCAAAGACATGTGTTGTCTTTTGGCTGAAAGCAAGGACATCCTGGGGGAGCCACATGGGACCCATGGGGGCTGAAGCCTCTGCTGAAATTTTGAAAAAAAAAATTCCTATATTACTAATTGTGGCAGAGCTCCGGAGAGGGGTGGAGCTGGGGGAGGGGTCTCTAGCTCCCCTAAATTTCTCAGAAAAAACATATTCCTTACAAACTGGCACAAACAGATGCGATGACTAATTAATTTGACCTCTCAAAACAATTGGCCAATGAATTTGGCCCTTAAAAAAAAAAAATTGGGCGTAGCCCTACAAGAGAATCATAGCTCTACTCTGAGGACATGTGTTGGTTTTTGATTAAAAGGAGCAAACTTTTGAAAGTAAGGCTAGCATGACTCGTTTATTATATATATATATAATTTTTTTTTTTTGACAACGAAGAGGTATCCCAACCTTTGGCCAGACTATTCCTTGTCAGCCCCATCCCAAATACCCACACCAAGAGAGAGCATATTGAAGTTGCGGGAGTCAAAACTGAGACCTCCGCTTCATGAGGCGTGGTGCTCGGCCAACTGACCCAACAGGTGGGTGTGTTTATTAATAATTATATTATATATGTTTTTAATATTATCCTATTGTCCACAATTGTTTAAAAAGGAAATGCTTAACTTGCTGCTACATTTAGTCAAATGTGCTGTCCTCATTGATCCATGCCCCACATTTTACCACACATCAATTGTGGTTAAGATTCACTCGCTCCTAAGGTTAAGCAATCTAACTTTGGTTTTTAAGAAATAAAAAAAATATTAATCTTAACTTTTTTAAACTTAACCATAGTTAAAGGAGTGTTAAAAGGGACATGTCGCCGTGGCATTTGACTACCTAGCCAAATGTGTGATGTGCTAATCACTGCCCATTTAAAACTGTTCAGCTATTTAAATTCATGGACAATGTGATAATTTCATTTCACTCCTCGTATAAATAATATATTTAGAACCCTAAACCCAAACATCTGACTCTCCATTCATCTTCCTCTTCCTAAGTCTCTCTCTCTCTCTCTCTCTCTCTCTCCCTCGAGTCTCAACTCAAAGTCTAAGTTCTGTGAATTTTGTATATCGTTATGGTGTAAAACAGCATGAGCAAAGCCAACCTGCTGTCAATTTTGTAATCTATTACTTTTCGTATGATGTTTCGATGTGGTTATATTAATTAATTCCTTGAATATGTAGTTACTTTTGGTAAATTTAAAGATGAAATAATTCCGACTATGGCGACTAAGTTAGAATCTACTTCTGAGATTCTTTTAATTTTGTGTTTATTTTGTTCACTTGTGTTATCAGTAATTTGGATCGTCTTTATTCTTGAATTGTTTAATATTTCATCTAAAAAGATATTGGACCAAAAAACTGGAGAGGAGAAACCTGTAACGATTTCTGTGGATGATGGAATTCAACCGAACGCTGCAAAAAATTTATACATAATAGAATTGTTTAAGTCCCAAATTTGGCTCGAACCCGACCTGTGTTAGTACAGGGCTTAGGCTTGACTTGCCTAGTCCCGCCCGGCTTGGGATCAACATTTCCTTGGTCGACGAACAAAATAATGAATGCCGAGAAAGTAGGAAAATAATCACCTCCTCGGTTGGTGACGCGAGTCTCGGCTCCCATTTTCTTGCCATGTGTCTCCCTTCTAATCCCATTTAATCGTAGTGAAGATTCATCCACTCTTAGGGTTCAACCATCTATCCTTGGTTTTTCGAAAAATAATATATATAAAAAAATTAACCAAAGGGTTAAAAAAAAAAACTAATCCAAGTTGATGGGAGTTGAAGGGTCGGCTATGTGAAGGCGAAGAGGAATAGTACCCTCGGCTGATGAGGAGACTATTATGCAGATGGGTTAAAATAAAATAACAAATTTACTACCACCGGTCAATTTGCAGTTGGGTGGTCAGTTTGAAAGAGTACCTATGGTCCATTTCCTATTCTCCAAAATAAATGTAGTTGATGAGAGATATTTTCTTGGAAAATAGTTAACATACCCATGAATTGTATTTGCAACCCTCTTAAATGCTTATTATAGTTAATGAGCATTTAAGAGGGGGGGGAGCTGGACCAATGAGGTCCAACCTTAGGTTTGCAAATACAATTCATGGGTACTCCTATCAGTGCTCTATTTTCTTCTCATCGTTATGGTTGGCGGAACGAGAGATCTCAAAGCCCCAACTCTCGTTAAAAAACATCTCTATTCACTCAATCTCGCCTTTTGATTTCTTAGTTTGTTTCCTGTTTACATCGATTAACAGGACATCGATTAACAGGAAGGGGGAAAAAAATATATATGTTATCATTCAACTCTCTTTAGAGCTTCCATTGTCATTGTAGTTAGTGTAGGAGCTTCCATTGAAGTTAGTGCGAAACTAAGAAAAGTTGGTAGTTACTAGTTGTACATATTCCCGCATGGCATGATCACATTTTGATGATCTAAACGTTGTCAATTAGCCGGATCATTTATCCATGATTCTAATTAGCCAAACCTTACAACCAAGCTTCGGAATTTCATGAAGGTATTGAAACAATCATTCATCCATAATTCGGAATGTCACGAAGGTATTGAAACAATCATTTATCTATAATTCTAATTAGCCAAACCTTACAACCAAGCTTCGGAATTTCACGAAGGTATTGTGCTGTACTCGTTATAGTTGAAACAAACACTAAAAAATGCCAGCAGTTAGTTGAAGCAAACACCAAAAAATGCTAGCAGTAACAGATCGTAGCTAAAACACTAAAAAATGCTAGCAGTAGCAGATGCTAGCTTAGCTACCAAATAGAATCGCATGATATAAAACCTCATAGCAAACAGGCCTTGTACAACACCTAAGTTTATTAATACCTAAGTTATTAAGGGCTCACCGTCTAGGCAGGCTTATAAAGGTTGGACAAATTATTATTTCTAGCGTAATTTCACTGGACGACAAAAGTTTCATCGAACTTTCCTTACCAAAATTACCCTTAGTTGAAATGCTTAAAACTTTCTCTTTACAACAGTTTACTCTTTATCTTTTTTCTTCAGTTAGCTTCTCTATCCTTGGAGAGCTTCTCGCTGCTTATCCTTCCCACACAGTTGCGATTTCCTTCTCCATTCTTATCTTCTTCCCACCGCCTACAGCCCCACTGAGTCCCACCGCCTCGCCACTCCCACCGCCTACAGCCCCGCTGAATACTCCCACCACTACATAACCACCTCCTCATTTTGATTTTTTTCTCTGTGCTCTGGATCACGAAGTCTATAAGCTCTCCATTATTCAGGTGCATATGCTTCCTTGTTCTCTTTGGCTTATGATTACAAGTTCTTGTTCTGTTTTAGATGAATTTTTTCCAATTTTTTTTGTACATGTGTTGATTATATGGCAACTTCTCTAGCTCTTCTTCGGAATTAATTTCTTTTCTTTATTTTGTCGGGTATATGTTTTGCAGGGTGAGTTGAGTTATGATCTATAATTTTCTTTGGACAAATTGGTAGTTCTTTTTCTCTTAATTTGTTGGACGCATAATGGGTGTTTGATCATATGCCGGAATGAGGTATTGTGTCTTGAAATTCTATTATTGCAATTTTTAAATTTTCTATAGTACTACTTGATTTGAATATTCTAAGCCTAGCAAAGTTAGAAATAGGTATGATATTCAGTTAGTATAGTTGATGGTACGTTTTGATGTTGCAACCCTAGCCCCATGTTTTATTTTCTAAGCTTAATTTCCTCTTCAAATTTCTTCCTTATATAGACTTCTTATATGGTTTCATGAGTCTAATCACAAACCAGTGTCCTGCTATAAGAGTGGATTTGAGTCCCTAAGTCTTTTTGAATTTTTGCTTCACAGTTCTTCTACTCATAAAAATTGAATACTAGCTTTCAAAAGTAAATTTTGTTAAAGAGGTTTAATGATGATTTTTTTTAAAAATCATTCTCAACATAGATTTTGTGTTTTCTTTTCCCTTTATTCTCTATATTTTCAAAGTTTTTTGCCTATTTTGTTGCTCGTAGCATAAAGTTGTTGATAGTTGCTTTAGGTATCTTTTCCTGTTTTAACTTTCATGAATTGCTAAATGAGAAATATGTATATTGATATCACTTTCCAAAGTGTGAGTTAAAAAAAAATTTGTCTGCTAAACTTCGTTACAAGTGAACTAGAAAACTATGCCTAACCCATTCTGGCCATTCCTAATGAAGATGAAAATTGTCAAAACTTCATTACTTGTGCAAGATGTTGGTAAATAAGGTATATCAGGCTGTTACTATCTTAGGATAATTTTTAATTGAGCACAAATTTGAGTTGAAGCGGATCATATTATATTGCTGCATTCTTATAGGCTGGTGCAGTATTGTACAAGAGAGGGGATGATGCTGTAGAAATTATAAACTTCAAGGATTAACCTAAGTTTTGTTTTCTGTTGATGTGAACTCTTGTTGGCATTAGTGGCTGGATGTTGCTGATATCTTTATCTTTCCTTAAAATGGACCGGCAGCAAATCACATCTATAGGGAGACTTATATGCCTCAACAAATTCAGTTTCCACCTGCTCCTCATAATGATGCCAAATTTAGAGGCATTCATTGAGATCTTTTTTTTGTTTTTTTTTTTGGTGGAAAGGCATTCATTGAGATTAAGGCTGTCAAAAAAGCCCATATAGAAGGGTACCCGGCCCGGCCCGGCCCTCCAAAGCCCTCCAAAGCCCGGCCCTACCCCAGCCCTTGGGCCGGGCAGGGCCAAAAAATTGGAAGCCCTTGTTCTCTAGGGCCGGGCTAGGGCTCCCCCTGTCCGGCCCTTCCCGGCCCGGCCCTACTTTATCTTAAGATAAATATTTTTTAATAATTTTACTAATATGCTCCATTTAACCTTTCATTAACGTTATGAAAGTAGGGCTATGTTTGTAATTGCGCCAACTAAAGACCTTATAAAAACCAACCTAACACAGACCAAACCCTAACTTGTATTCACATTCTAAGACTTTGCCTCTTCATTCTTCAACTTCAATCGCACAGGCCACATACCACTTATTTTCTTCATCGATCATCTCTCTCTCTCTCTCATATCTTACTCTCTACTTTCAGTTTTATATTTAAACATATTTTCAATTTTGTTCTATATAGTTTTATTATTCTACTTGTTTACCTATACTATGTTTTGGTTTATTATGCATGACTGTCACTGATAAGGAAATTTTTTTTTTAACTCTGGCATTGCTCTTTTTGTTACAATGTTGATCCCAAACCCGAATAAAAGAGGAGGGTATCCATTTCCATGTAAGGTTGACAGTCGGTGTAGTAAAAAAAAATTTATTATCTTAGATGAAAAAAAAAAATTCTGCTCTTTCTTCCGGCCCTTTGGCCGGCCCGGCTTGGCCCCGGCCCTTGAGAGGCCGGGCTAGGGCCCAATCAACCCCGGCCCTTGAAGGGCTAGGGCCGGGCTAGGGCTCTACTCTTATAAGGAAGGGTAGGGCTAGGGTTGACCCCGGCCCTACCCCAACCCGGCCCTTTGACACCCCTAATTGAGATCACTTGCTCTTTTTATTCATTGTTCTGGATATTGGATGCCTTGACTTTCTCATAATTCTCTGTGAAACTGATCTGTGGTTAATAATATAATTGATTCCTCTTTGATATCCCAGCTGTTCAGCAGGTATGTGGTAAAGACATTGGACAATGTAGAGAGTGTCAAATTGCAATATCCTTCGTTGGCCAAGGTTTTTAAGAGTCCATCCTTGACCACGATGTCAAGCAAGACCACACCAAACTGGTTCTAGACCTCTGGTATACAAAATGAGGCAGTGGTAGGACATTAGCCACATGTTGCACCTCGGGTACTGAATCTGACTATTGTTCCAAAGGGATTCTGTGTTCGACCCTTGTATTGTATTCTTAATAGCCAAACCTACAATTCCAAATATGAATTCCTTGTAATCATTTTCATGTGAAATGTCTAAAAAGCAGTAGGCCTTTGGATTAAACTGGTGCTCCTTTAAATTATCTGCTAGCAAGACAGTCCCGTTTACTGGTTTCTTTTTGATATCCACTCCAGCTCAATTCTTTATCATAGTCGGGGCTAGTTTGGAGGCCTAAAGTGAAAATTTTAAATGAAGCTTTTTCTTTTTAATTTTATAAACGGGGACTTTTTAATATTTTAAATAGGCTTTTTATTTTTTTTTAATATTCTAAATGGGTTTTTTATTTTTTTTAATATTCTAAATAGAGCCTTTTTAGTATTATTTTTTTAAATGGGGCCTAAAGCAAAGGCTTTGATGGCATAATGGATGGGCCGGCCCTGAGACATACTAACATATGTTGTCTTATATTGTTTATACTGTTTTAACTAATTATATTCCTAAAGTCTATATTCTTATTTTATAACATATATTATGTAGTATAAAAAATATAGTAATATTTTTTTTTAATAAGTAGTATATAAGCATGATATGTTATAATAAAATTCAAATTTTTTATCATAATTTTAAAATGCCAAAACCCGTAACGCCCTTGAGGTGGCCACATATCTCTTTTGACAATTCTTAACTATGTTTAAGATTTACTCACTCCGAAGGTTCACCCACACCCACGTGAGGTGGCCACATATCACTTTTGACAACTCTTAACTATGTTTAAGATTTACTCACTCCTAAGGTTCACCCACCTATTTTTGGTTTTTAGAAAAAAATAATAATTTTTTTATTAACTGTGGTTAAAATTTACCAACTCCTAGGTTAATTTTAAAAAAACACCCATGATAGGTGGGTGGTGAATCTTAACCACAGTTAAGGGATTAGAAAAGGGGCATGTAGGGATTTAAAAAGCGACATGTGGTGACCACAGGGTTGTACCCGGTTTTACCCAAAACCGGTTACAACTGGAGAAGATCACCAGTCATTTATTAATAGCTCACAAAGTGAAACAGCACATTAAAATGTTGAAAAATAGATTGGATGGGGGCCGCGCGAACGCAGGCCCCCGCTAACACAAATTATGACGTACACTCTCCCACTTGGGGAGATGTTAGGCGGGCGCCCCTCCTAAGTGCAATGGAGGCCGCCAACCTAGGCCATGGGCCTTCTTGATCACCCATTGACCCCGTCCAGGTAAGTATGTTTTCCCTTCCCTCTTCCATCCTTATTTATATTCACCTTTTCTTCTCTTCTTTCATATTTCACCGATGTGGGACTAAAGAGTTGTCGTTATACCAACTGTGCGTGCTTCGGGTGGAAACCACACAGGATAATACAGGAGAGAATGTTGCGTTTAACTCCAAGGCTGCTGCAGAGAACTTCGAGTACATATTCTTCTCTGAGAACCCAATCCCTAGATTCTCTTCTGCGAGATAGAGGATCGGAAGATGAAGTGCAGCAACAAGTACGTTTCCTCCGCCATTTCTCTGGTTCGGCTTCCAGCCCTAGCTTATCAATCTGGAGGCGAAAGAAAGAGATGGGAAAGGAAGGTTTGATCGTTGCAAAGGAGCTCAAGAGATTAAAGTCTGACGCAATCCGGCTCGATAGATTTATGCGAACACACGTCTCTCGCCTTCTCAAATCTGATCTCCTTGCTGTTCTCGCGGAGTTCCAGAGACAAGATCTGGTTTTTCTCTGTATGAAGGTTAGTTATCTTTGCGGAATTTGATCTTTTCGTGTTCAATTTCTTCGCGGAGTTCCAGAGACATACTTGGATAGCTTCTTCGGTAGGAATCCTTGAAATGCTGAGTTTTCTCTTTTTCAGATTAAGAGTTTCATTTGGGGAAAAATATATATATATATAGAATCAAAAGTCAAAACCCTCTTTTTTTTAGTTGTTTATCCAGTTATGAGAAATTGATAAGTTTTAGAATAAGAAATGGCATTTTACTTCTCTATTTGGAACTGTTCCAAATTGCTTTGGTTTTGAATGTAGTGTTTAGGATTTTTTTGTTTCTTTTTTAAAATGTCAAAGACTGTTCACATGCTCTCCATTAACACTATGTTTCTCATTTACATTGTCTGTCACGTGCATGAAGGATGGCTCAACAGCCCTTTTGATGTGCTTAGGTGTCCAATTAGGATTGAGACAGAATTATTAATTGTAAGTTATTTGCTTGAGTCTGTTAGTGGGTATGAGAAGTCTTATAGTGATAATAGGAGTCATTAATGCATGGGAGAGTGGGTGGTTATCCATAGGGGAGTTATGAGTCGTGTGCTAGGGGGAGTAGTTAGAATAGATTGTGGGTTGAGTTAGTAGTATATATGTATCTACAGAATTAACATGGGAATGAATGAAAAAGCTGTGTTTAAAATGTCTAAGGAGGATAACCCCCTCGAAGTGGTCCCTATCCCTACCTTCTCTCATCCTATCTCTTCTAAAGTAACTTGCACGTTACATTGTCTCCATACAAGCTTCTACGTTTCCTTAGAAAAAATTGATGAAGAACTGAATGTGGAAATTACTATGAGGTCATTATTAGAAATAAAGAACACAACCTATGAAATTTGTTAACTTGACGAGGACGATAAGAATCAAGAGATGTCCGACAACTTTTTGAAGTTTAAACAGAGATGCAATGAACCATGATGTATGATGAACATGTTGAAGAAATTAAGAATTTAATTGTAGGTAGAGGGGGATATGACCTTAATGAAAAATTGAAATTGTGGTTTCTCTTTCTTCAGACTTTTAAAGGGATTTGGCACAAGAAGTATCACAAGAGCATAAATGATGACAAAAAGTTACTCCAGCTCTTTACTTCTTTTTGGGGTTGCAGGGAAGTAGGGAAGGAGGCAATGGAGCAGGTATTGTCAAACTAACTAGCCCCTAATTGCCCCATCTGCCTTCCGGGATAAAAAGAAGAAATAAGGTCATTCTATCATTGCGACCAGTGTAATGCTCATTATGATTTATAAACCTTCTGTGATTTCATCCAGATGATAGCTTTGGACCTTATATAACCTGGTTTTTTGACATTGTATGTATAGATGCTGCTAGCCTAAATTCATTGCAAAAGAAATCTCTTTTCATGGGATGCTAGCTGTATCAGTAAGGTCTATCAAGGACTGAGCATTAGATGCTGGGGAACAAGGTCTACCATCTGGCCAGTCCCCCCCTACTCCCTAGGAGATTAACGATGCAAGAATCAGTGCAGTGGGATAACTGTAACCATCTCTCTTTATTTTTCCAGAAGTTTTTATGTTTTTCAAGTAAGCACTAGACTGGATTGTTTGAGTTTATGGTGTGAGAGCTTGCCTAGTGGGTCCCATCTAATACCACTCTCCTACACACCTATCCATTTATTGTTTGTAATAAGTCTGGACTTCCTTCACTTTCTTAGCATTAGATACTAGTACATGATTTTCCATGGCTGTAGAGATATTGGTTGAAAGATTGTTGTTTTAATTTCTTTAAAAATTGGCTTCCAGCTGATTTTGATTTGTGAGGGATTCAGGTCAATTACATCTTGACCATTTTCTATTTGCTAATATACCTTAGCTGTTTAGAGCAACTATAAGTCTTTTGGGGTCCATTTTTTTTTTCTAATCCCAGTGACTTCTCTGCAAATATACCTCGTCTATAAGTACACTCAATAGTTCCCAGACAGTCCTTTAATACTGCCTCCAGTTCAGTAAATTAGGCAATCCTAGTTACAGCTAGTTTAGTACTGGAATTCTTGTTACAGATTTTTGTGGGCAGAACTCTCTCAGTAAATGTCCTTGCCAAATCTTTAGCCTCAAAGTTAAGAGCTGAGCTCACACTAGGTAGTTCTCAGGTTTTCCTTTAATACTGCCAGAGTTCAGTAAATTAGAAGATTCTCGTTGCAACAAATTTAGCACTGAAATTCTTGTTACAGACATTTGTGGGCAGAACTCATTCAAATGCCAACCCTAAATACTTCACCCCAAAGTTAAGAGATGAGCTATGTTACCCACAGGAAATGTTTTAGAGATTGCTTCTAAGTAGCCTTTAGCTATAGGGTTCTTTTCTATTAGCCATTCTTTTCTCTCTCTGTCTTTTTTTTTTCATGTTCTCCTTATCTTGTCTCAAAAAGTTGGAAGGCATTCCAGTTAATTGTCTGAAAATTAATGTTACAACCCCACACGTTGTTAGTTTCCTTTTCATTAGTTTCCTTTAATTTGTTTCCTTTTCTAAGTATGCAATTGTTGGGTAGATCTTAAGGATCTTAGGGATAAGGCATGTTGTTATATAAGTGGGGAATATTAGATAGGTCGTTTCTAAAACATTAGAGGAAAGTAGTCTTTATATACGATGTAAACACTTTTATTCAATAAGAAGCTTTTTTTTCCAGATTCAATCACGGATCTAAGAGATGTTGTTCTCTCTCTAACGAGAACAAGAGGTGGAACCCTCCCTCTGATGAGAATTCATCAAATATCCACAGTTTTCTTGCATCAACTGTAACAGAATCGTTACATTTGGTATCAGAGCGTCGATCTTGTGGTTTATGGTGCGCACCCGATCAAAAAAGAAGAAGACCACAGACATGGACCAGGCAGATTTGTTGCAGAAATTAATTGAGAGAATTGATAGAATGGAGGCATCCTTCCATGAGTTGAAGGAGGAGTCTATTGCTCGTGCTCACAGTACACCAACATCTCCACATGGGTCCGCTCCAAGACGTGGAAACATTGGCCGAATGGATGATCATGTTCATAGTGGGGGTGTGAATCAGATGCGTCACTTACGACTTGAATTTCCACGCTTCGACGACACTGACCCGGTCCCTTGGTTGAATCAAGCAGAGAGGTTCTTCAAATTTCACCAGATACCACCAGATCAACAAGTGGAGGTGGCTTCCTTCCACTTAGAAAAAGAAGCTCTCCAATGGTACCATTGGTTGGAGCGACAGTATGATTTCATCTCTTGGGGAACCTTTTCTGAGGCATTAATATCGCGATTCGGTCCGACAGAGTTTGAGGATTACTCTGCCAACCTCAAACGCCTCAAACAGATTGGCTCTCTTCGCGACTATCAATCTGAGTTTGAACGCACATCCAGCCGACTACCCGACTTACCTACAAGTCACCTTGTTAGCTTCTTCATTGAAGGACTCAAGGACGACATTCGTTGGGATGTCAAAAGCCAAAAACCTTTGACAATGTTTCAGGCTATTTCACTGGCACGATTGTACGAGGAAAAACAGGTCCAGGTGCGTAAGAACTCAAGATTTGGGCTTGCAAAGAGTGGAACATCATACAACCCACCAGCTCTTAGTGCTACACCTAAGACAACTACCTCCAACTTCAAACGCCTCACTGTAGCTGAGATGAAAGAGCGGCGTGAGAAGGGATTATGTTATAATTGTGATGAGAAGTTCACCACTAATCATCGCTGCAAGGCACAACAATTCTGCATCGTAGGTGAAGGTGCGCCATTTATGGAGCTCGAACAATCCAATAGTGAGGACGATGAGGACAATAATATTGATGAACAATCCCCTGAACTAGTTGACAGCCCAGCGATCTCATTCCATGCACTAATGGGATCAATTGCCCCGCAAACCATGCGAGTACAAGGAACGATTAAAAGGGAACCTGTCACCATGCTTATAGACTCGGGAAGTACCCACAATTTTTTGAATGAAAAGATTGCCAAGCGTCTAGGCTGCCGAGTGCAAATAGGAGGAGAACTTCGTGTCACGGTTGCAAGTGGTGAGACATTAAGCAGCAATGGTATGTGGCCCCAACTTCCATTTACTGTTCAACAAGAGAAATTTGTTGCCGATATGTATTTACTTGACTTTGGTGGTTGTGATGTGGTGCTTGGAGCACAATGGCTTCGAACCCTTGGACCCATTTTGTGGGACTTTGCTAACCTTTGGATGAAGTTTACAGCAAATGAGAAAGATATCACGATTCAAGGGATGACTGAACCCCAAACTAAGTTCATCAAGTCTACACAAGCTCAGCATGAAATCCGGAATGGGGCATCTTGTGCCGTCTTATATATGTGTAGTGCAGGGGTAGAGAGCAAGGAACCAACAAATCCGGAGTTGTTGCAATCACTTGAGCAATACGCAGATATATTTGAAGAACCCAAGGGGTTACCACCCGCTAGGGATCAGGATCACCAGATCAATTTGTTACCGAGAAGCAGACCTGTCAGTGTACGACCATATCGATATCCCCATTTTCAAAAAGGGGAAATTAAGCGCCAAGTATCCGAAATGTTGACGACAGGCATCATACGACCTAGCAGTAGCCCGTATTCTTCTCCTGTTCTTTTAGTCCGCAAGAAGGATGGCTCGTGGAGAATGTGTATGGACTACCGATCGTTGAACAATATAACAGTGAAGGATCGGTTTCCTATACCAGTGATCGACGAATTATTGGACGAGTTGAGTGGGGCTTCTTACTTCACCAAGTTAGACTTTCGCTCGGGATACCATCAAATCCGAGTAAAGGATGAGGACATCTCAAAAACAGCATTTCGCTCTCATGATGGCCATTATGAGTTTTTGGTCATGCCGTTTGGATTAACAAACGCGCCGGCTACCTTTCAAGCTCTCATGAATGATCTCTTTCGTCGATACTTGCGCAAATTTGTACTGGTATTTTTTGATGACATCCTAATCTACAGCAAGGGGTGGGAAGAACATTTATCTCAGTTGCATCTTGTTTTTGACATACTTCGCACTAATCAGCTCTTCATTAAGCGTTCTAAATGCAGTTTTGGATGCACACATGTCGAGTACTTGGGTCATATTGTATCTGCAGAAGGGGTGGCTGCCGATCCGAATAAAGTGCAATGCATGGTAGATTGGCCTCAGCCCACAACCATTAAGGCCTTACGTGGATTTCTCGGCCTCACGGGTTATTACTAAAAGTTTGTGCGGAATTATGGACATATTAGTGCCCCATTAACAGCCCTACTAAGGAAAGACTCTTTCAAATAGGGCGAATTGGCCGAATTAGCTTTCGATGCATTGAAGAAGGCGATCACTTCAACCCCAGTGCTAGCACTTCCCGACTTTTCCAAACCGTTTGCTATTGAATGCGATGCTTCAGGGGGAGCGGTGGGGGTTGTATTAATGCAAGAATCACGACCCATTTCCTTTCTTAGTAAGGTACTTCCTGAACGCAGCCGAGGTTTCTCCACTTATGAGAAGGAAATGTTTGCCATCATTTATGCCATCACCAAGTGGAGACCTTATTTGATTGGACGTCGCTTCACAATTCGAACGGATCATCGCAGTCTCAAGTATATGATGGATCAAAGAGTGTCCACTCCAACACAACAAAAATGGCTATCCAAGTTATTGGGTTATGACTACGAAGTAATTTATAAGAAGGGTTCTGAAAATTGTGTTGCCGATGCACTCTCTCGGTACACCACAGATGCCTCACTAGCAGCCATTTCCACACCAGAAGCACGTTGGTTACAGGACCTGATTTTGGAGATGGCAAATAGTCCACATGTGGTTGGTATTACCCAGAAGATTCAAGCTGGATCATCTGACTACCCTAACTACACCATTGAACATGGCCAATTAAGATACAAAGGCAGGTTGGTGCTAGATTCGAATACAGATGTCACAAAGGTTTCAATGCAACAAATGCATGACTCCCCGGAGGCTGGCCATGTGGGGTACTTGAAAACCATCAAACGAATTCGTCGCCTATTCTATTGGCGGGGTATGAAGCGAGACGTAAAGGACTATATTGCTGCTTGTGACGTTTGCCAACGAAATAAAACTGAATCAATTGCTTCACCAGGATTACTCCAGCCCTTGCCGATTCCTTCACGCATATGGACCGATATATCAATGGACTTCATTGATGGGTTACCTCCTTCAAATGGTAAGCAGGTGATATTTGTGGTAGTCGATCGATTGAGTAAATATGCTCACTTTGTTCCCTTATCTCATCCTTATAATGCGGCCCAAGTAGCACAAGTCTTCGTTGAACACATTTTCAAACTACATGGCATGCCCAACTCCATTGTTTGTGACCACGATGTTGTTTTTACAAGTGCTTTTTGGAAAGAATTGTTTCGTTTGCAAGGAACAGAGTTGTTAATGAGCTCCGCCTATCATCCTCAAACAGATGGACAAACTGAGAGGGTTAACCGTTGTGTGGAGACCTATTTACGCTTTTTTTCTAGTCACCAACCACGAAATTGGCTGCGATGGTTACCATGGGCTGAATGGAGTTATAATACTTCCTTTCATGAATCCATTAAGATGACGCCGTATGAAGTTGTTTATGGACAGCCGCCTCCAACAGTTGAAGCTTATGTCCAAGGCACCACCACAGTCTATCATGTGGAACAAGAACTGTTAAAACGGGACAACATCCTTCGACTCTTGAAGGAGAACCTCACAGCAGCCCAATCTCGGATGAAGCTCCAAGCCGACAAAGGGCGCACTGAACGCTCATTTGAAATAGGTGACATGGTCTACCTTCGATTACAACCTTATCGACAATCTTCTGTGGCGCTGCGTAATTCGACAAAATTAGCACCTCGTTTTTTCGGATCATATAAGGTTCTTGAGAAGGTTGGTATTGTAGCATACAAACTCGAGTTGCCGGCTAATGCACGTATTCATCCGGTATTTCATGTTTCTTGTCTCAAAAAGAAGATTGGTAATCGATCAATCGTTTCTGTTACTTTGCCAGCTTATTCAGACGTTGGGATAGTAGAATTGGTGCCGGAAACCATCCTTGATCGTCGGTCAGTGAAGAAAAACAACAAAGCTGTCACTCAAGTATTGATCAAATGGGCTAATCTTCCAGTTGAAGATGCAACGTGGGAAATGTGGCAGTCTATTCAGGAGCGTTACCCAGGTTTCCAACCTTGAGGACAAGGTTGTTTCGATGACGGATGGAATGTTACAACCCCACACGTTGTTAGTTTCCTTTTCATTAGTTTCGTTTTCTAAGTATGCAATTGTTGGGTAGATCTTAAGGATCTTAGGGATAAGGCATGTTGCTAAATAAGTGGGGAATATTAGATAGGTCGTTTCTAAAGCATTAGAGGAAAGTAGTCTTTATATACGATGTAAACACTTTTATTCAATAAGAAACTTTTTTTTCCAGATTCAATCACGGATCTAAGAGATGTTCTCTCTCTAACGAGAACAAGAGGTGGAACCCTCCATCTGACGAGAATTCATCAAATATTCACAGTTTTCTTGCATCAACTGTAACAGAATCGTTACAATTAAACATCTATATCTATCGCTTCCAGAGATTTTCTATCCTTTTCCTGTTTTTCTTTTGCTTTTTAACCTAGTTTTTCCAAGAGGGGATCCATATAATTGTGAGTCCTGAACCCACTGTATGAATCCCATGCACATGGCGCAATTAGAGTAGAATGTGTCATCAAAATTGGACCTGCTCATGGTAGAATGTAACAAGATAAATGTGGAATATATTGTAGATACATGCTGGTTATAACGTTTAAGATCTTTCTACAGATATATGACGTGGTGCGTAAAGAAATTTGGTACCGGCCAGACATGTTCTTTTACAGGGACATGCTTATGATGCTTGCAAGGAACAAAAAGGTTGATGAAGCAAAGTGGGTCTGGGGAGATCTGAAGAGGGAGGAAGTTTTGTTCGATCTACATACCCATGGCGACATCATCAGGTCCTTTCTAGATAGCGGATTGCCATCTGAAGCTATGGAGTTGTATGAAGAAATGAAGCGATCTCCTGATCCCCCAATCTCTTTGCCTTATCGGGTCATATTGAAAGGACTCCTGCCATACCCTGAATTGAGAGAGAAGGTGAAGGATGACTTTTTGGAGCTTTTCCCTAATATGATTGTTTATGACCCTCCTGAAGACCTGTTTGAAGGTGAAAAATGGGAAAGGGGGAGTGATGATGATTAAAAACGGTTCCCATTTACCATTATTGCTCCCAGCGTAATGGTAAGTCTCTCTCATAGTTCTTTCAATGGTCAATTTCATATTTGAGATCCATCAAATGTTGGGTGCTATCACAATCTGATTAGTCACGCAAGATGGGTTTTCATTGCACTTGTGTATATGTAGCCAGATTTATAGAAGCCATGTTCTGCCATGTTCTAATGCATATAGAAGCCATATTTTATAAGTAGACATGCCAATTGTTTTGCTTTTTGTTTTTTTTTTTTTTTGCCGTAAAGTAAAGGTAATCACAATTGGCTTCAGTCAAGTGAACGGATTGAGAATCACACAGAGAACGCAGTTACTATTTCCACCTTCCCAGCTAGCAAGAAATATGTACCCCAAAAAAAGGAAAATATGATACAATATCCAGCATAATCGGAGGAGAAAGCTGCGTGATTAGTAAACCTGGTCTATGTGGGTGAAAAACAACACTGCGTACTTTTCTTTTTCTTCTTTATCTGGTTCTCAGAATTCGACAATTTTCTTGTCTCAATTCTCAGAAATTCAAATGTTTACCTATAGATCCGCATTTATTTGTGGGATTATTAATCCTCACCAGGTTATCCGATTGTAAACTCTCATCATCTAATGGCTAACCATCCAAGTCTGAAATGAAATGATTCTTATTGTCCTCCCTTTTTAACACTGAGAAGTAGAGAGGTATTAAATTGTCTTTTATATAATGGCCGCCACAGTTGGTTAGGACAAAGCTGAACCAGGAGAAGGCAAAGATTGAGAAAGACAACCCATATGTGCAGATTGTCTCCTTGAGGCCAGGCTATGAACCCATAGATGGCTTCTGTTGCAACTGATTGGGGATCTGGATCACGGAATGTCCCAATTCCGCAGGTGTACTACTGGTGTTACATGTACATTTCACCCATCATCTTCCCTACTCCATACATGCCCTTCAACATAAATTTATGGCAGAGTTCCGGTCACAATGGTATATAAACCATTAGGGCTGCACAAAGCCCAATCGCCCGTTGGTGTGGCTTGGCTTGGCCCGGTTCGGCCCAAGATCGGCCCGAATTTTTAGGCTCGAACAGGCCAAGCCAAGCCTAAAAAAAAGGCGAAAAATCAATGAAGCCAAGCTCGGGCCAACCCTTGTGCGGCTTGGCCCGGCTTGAAGCCCTACTCGATTAAGGTTCGGTTCGGCCCGAATATTATAAAAAAATTAAAAAATAAATAAAAATATTATTTATATATATCATTATTATATATACAAATAATATAAAAAATTATTATTTAAAAAAAAAAAAAGGATTCAAGCCGAGCTCGAGCCAAGCCACACCCAGCTTGAGCTTGAATCAATTTGGGCTGAGCCAAGCTTTTGGATTCGGGCCAAGCTTCGGGCTGATTTTTCGAGGCTAATTTCGGGCCAAGCCTAGAAAATTTTCTTCCAAGCCGAGCCGGGTTTGGCCAAGCTTGATCAAGCCCAGCTCGAATACAATCCTATAGACCATAGTTACCAAAGCGAGAAGCAGAGCGAAAGTGAGAAACGGGAAACGAAACTCAAAAAAACCTTAAAAAACGAGAAACAAGAAATGAGATATACATTCCTCATTCTCATTACATTATTTATGGTTAGTTATACTTTTGATTTTATCTTACATGAGATTTTTGTGGAAAAATAGGTGCTTTAGGTTTCAAACCGATGATACTTGCTTAGAGTCTACAGATTGTGGTCTACCACATTACTTCACACATACAACTCTCTTTGACTACTAAATGAGATGTGATAAAAGCGAGCTTCCTAGGAAGCGATTATGTCCTTAGGAAGTGAGCTTCCTAGAAAACGAGTCTATCTGAGGAAGCGAGTTTAGAAACGAATTTCCTGGGAAGCGAGCTTCCCACACTTTCCTGCAACTATGGTATAAACACCCTCAACCTCATTATTTTTCCATACTAGATTTCCTTGGTTCATGTTAAGAATTTTTTTGGCATACCGGTCAGGTTCAGGCTGACCAATTTATGACGTCGGGACGCCAGTTTGGGGTCGCCAACTTGCCATAATCCAGACAAGCTGAAAAGCACAACCAAACCCACCCTTAGTCTTTTGAGAATTTCGACATTGTCAACTCCAAAGAAAAGAAAAAAAAAACTGAACTATTTTGAGATCATAGTGAGGGATAGTACAAGATAAACAAAATGTATCAGCATTAGTGACATCCACAAAATCCAGATGACACAAATATAGGCATATACACAAAATGCAGTTGACACAAATTTCCAACAAACTGTTCACTCTGTTTCCATTCTTTTTTGCAATTACAATATATGAGATATAAGAGAGGTCTAAACTGATCTATGACACAAGGATATAAGAGAGATGATATCAATGCAGACTGTTTCTTATCATTCTTTTCCTTCTTCCTTCTGTTTGGCGTTTCCAAAAGAGCCTAAAATATTAGAACATAGAAAAAAGATCATATATAAACCCATTGAGTTAAAAAGAGCAATAGCTGAAAAAGGAAACTTTGTAAAAGAGGACAAGAAGAGGGGAATAAAATTGAGGATACTGCAGGAAGTGTAGATACCAAAATGAAGACAAGAAGATGACATCCTCATATCACTGACCAACAAAACCACCCCAACCATATGCCGCAAATCCAGGATTATCAGATTGCACATAGTTCAAGCTGCAACGGGTAATTAAATGCCTTGCTGTTTTGAGAATTCAAAATTGGAAAAAAAGTAAAAGAAAAAGGATGAAGCTAGTAGGATTAAACAACATTTATTTTTCCAAAGGTTTCCAGTTAATCCTAGAGATTACACAATTGTGCAATAGGTTATGGAATAGGTTCTTGGATGGGACAATCCAAAATTCAAATCGACTGGAGACTTACTGGAGTATCATAACTGGAAGTTCAAGCATAGCAGGAAATTGCCCGTGTTACTTGCCAAACCAAAAGGAGATTTGTAGACGTTTTCTTGTTCCAATGTCCTTCATACACAATGTTTTTGTGTGGAGGATTGCTGCCAGAATATCAATTTAACCAGTGCACCAATTTGGCCATAATCCAAACTGGATGCCATTTGGTTGCAAGTACAATGATGATTTAAAACACACACTAGCACTTCTGAACGCCTAAATGCTTCCCTAGTCCAATCAGTGATTTTCACAATTGGAGGGTATGATTGGCACGAATATGGTTCTAAATTGTTGGCCCTTGATATAATTGAAAGGAAGTCTTGCTGACATTACAAAATGTATGGTGGGGATGCAGAATAGGTAAGTTAGAAAGGGTCAAATTGCAAAAGAGCTTGTTAATCTCTCTTCTTCAAATTACAACAGGTCAGCTTGATCGTTGAAAGAAGATGCGCACTTGTAATTCCAAGTTTTGGCGTAGGACAGCCAAAATTAAAATTGCTATGATAAAGTACCATCTATTCTTAGTCCCTACCTCATTTATATGAAGTGACCATGGCTGGGAAGTAACTACCATAAAGCATGTGTTATCACTTATTAGTACAACCCACACTCCTATCCCTCTAAAACAAATATGATTTGGCCGAGTTAATATTCCACTCAGACCCGGACTGTACGGTGCCTAAATCCAGGACATCTCAAGGGAAAGTTTACTCTGCAATTAAGGGGTTAGCCTAAATCAGCCCTTGCTGCAAATGGTGTAGCCAACCTTTTGTTAGGATTGTCCCTAAAGTTTGAAACTGGTCATTTACGACACTTGTGTCATTCTTTTGTTTGATAAAAACTTGGTATTGGATTATTGATAAAATAACTGAATATAATAATCATCAGAAAGCCAAATAAAGTAACATTTTTAACTAGATAATGACCATAAAACTACTATATCAGAGGAACGAAAATATCACCTGACAAAACCAAAAATACAAAATAAAAATCCCTTGAAGCATCCAATAATTATCCCAATCCTGCAACCTTGCCCCTTAGCTTTGTATTTCGGTTTTCCTGTCAAAAGTTCAAGAAGACATTATTTTCAGCCAATCCAATTCAATCACAACGAACTGAAAAAGCTCTTACAGTATAATTAGAGAGACCTTAGCCATCAACAATTTGATTAACCCTATTCCAATGAACATGTTAATAGGGAATTAATCAACGTAAAGACACAAAGGTACATTGAAAACTGACTCTTTATAAGGCAATTACGCAGATAGAAGGCCATAAGGAGATTCCTATAACCATTTTCTACATAGCTAGTGCATTTCAAACATAATATAGAACCATTAATCCAATTGCACAGTTCAAGAATCACTTTAGTCACCCATAACAACTACCTCTCAAGCACAACTGCAAAAACACTAGCATAGAAATTCTAGTAACTTAAATTGCTCCCCCCAAATAACAACTCATGACGAACTTCAGTTTCTTTCAAATGTACAAGAATTGCAGATATCATGATCATCAAGCGAATAGTTTGTATAAAACTTGCTTAAATTCAATCACAAAAATAAAATAAAATCCCAAAACTAGTTCTTCAATTCACCTGCTCAAGAACCCTAGCTGAACTCTTCTCTACAAGCTGTGCCAATCCCTCGAGCTTTGCAAGCATCTTCCCATACAAATCCTCCAACTCCGAAGTATAATTTGCCGCCTCGAAACCCATCAAGCGACTCAACCTCCCAACCTCAAACCCCTCCGCACACATATCCAACCCACTCTGCTCCTTCGAAATCCCTTTCATCTGATTCAGACTCTCATTACTACTATCTTCCGCCATTGATGAATCCCTCAGCACACAAGGCAACCACGGGAACGCCGAATTGGGGCAAAACGCACCGTAATGTCCTCGGAACGCTGGTCCCAGGTTCACCACATCCATCGATTTCTGCTCAAAAACACCGGCGGATCGACGGAACTGAAAGGCACGGTGCTCGTGCGTGTGAATCAACTGATCAGCCAGCGGCGTCGTGAAGACGACAAAGATACAAGGCGGGAAATTGAGAGGGTCTTCGGGGGGAATTAGGGTTAGGGTTTTGATGGAGAGAGAAGCGGAGACTGATGCTTCTCTCATGGAGGGTCGTAGAGGGGTTTTACGCCGTCCGACGAACCAGCCGATGAGGGACCGGTCCGGTCCTCTACCGCTGAGTAACCGGCGAAGAGCCGTGTGGTCGAGGTGACCCAGTGAGTCGTAGAAGCTATTAACGGTGCCGGAGCAGAAGTAACTTGTGATGGTGGCAACAAGAGTGGAAGACGACTCGGGGAGGTCGTCGTCCTGGAGATTGGAGGGAGTGACGTCGTTGACGTGGCCAAAGAGGAGGCCGTCTACGTCTCCGGCGGAGGAGGAGAACCTTTGAATTATGGAGGCGAGTGCGGGACCGGAGATGGAGATCTTCTGTACAGGAAGATCGTCCATGGCCGTGCCTATGTGACAGAGAAGAGAAAGCTTCCAATCCAAAGTGGTTTGGACTTTGGAGAGTACTGGGTCGCAAGACTCTCCGACGAGCGGACTCGCTCTTGGATGGAAAAATAAAATAAAATAAAATGTGGGTCTAAAGTCTCAACGGCAAGACAATCATTTTCACATGGCTCAGGATCCTCTCGAGTTCAAACCGGGGAGACTCTCTCCGGTTTGAACCCCTAGAGGTCGCCACGTGTCTCCCTTGACACCCCTTCACCATGGGTAAGGTTCACCCACCCCTAGGGTTCACTCACCCATCTTTGGTTTTTTTTTAATATTAATTATTATTTTTTAATATTAAAAACAGTTTTAATTTTTAAAAAAAAATTAATATTTTAAAAAAAAAAATTAAGGATGGGTGAGTGAACCCTAGGGGTAGGTGAACCTTACCCATGGTTAAGGGGTGTCAAAGGAGACACGTGGCAACCTCTAGGGGCTCAAACCGGAGAGAGTCTCTCCTGTTTGAACTCAAGAGGATCTGGGGCCTTTTCACAATTTTCCATACAATAAGAGAGATGGCATGTAAACTCCCCGGTCCGATCCTTAAGCTAGTGTTTGGATAGACTTCCCCTTTGACTTTTATAACTTCTAGGTCTGGGAAAGTTAAAAATCAGACATTAACATGTTTTTGGTTTGCCAACAACATTTTGACTTTTCGAAAAGTGAAAAGCTAGTGGACGTCGGAATTTTGATTTCCCCAAGAAAGCAGTGTCACTTTGCTTCTGCAGGAAGTTTATGGTGTTTTGAGGAACGACATGTGACAGAGAAGTCATTTCATTGTCTCTCATGCTTTTGATTTCTCCACACACTGCGATATGTGGCGATAAAGTGGTGAGAAAAAGGGGGAGAGATATCAAGTGGGGAGAAATCAAAATCATGGATGAAAATGAAATGACGTCTCCCAAGGCGGAGCCCAAATTTTTTTAATCCGTTTTACCCCCCCCCCCTTTTTTTTTTGTCTTATATGTATTAATGCCCCCCCCCCCCCACCCAATTTTTTTCACATATATAGTGAGCCCTCCAATGGACCTTTATGCCCTTTAGGTTGCCACATGTCTCTATTGAGCACCCCTTAACTATGGTTAAAAACCACTCATTCTTAGAGTTCACCTACTTATTCTTGGTTTTTTAAAAAAATATTAGATTTTTCTAACCTTAGGAGTTAGTGAATTTTAACTATGGTTTGAAATTTTTGATTTTTTTTTTTAAAATCAAGGATATGTGGGCGAGTCTTAACCACAGTTAAGGGTATCAATAGGGACACGTGACGACCTCAAGGACATTACTAGAAAAAAATTCTCAAAATAAAAAATGCCCCCGAACCCCCAAGTTCCGTATTTACAAATCCTATAGTTTTTTAATACATGTATTTCGGTCCCCCCAATGAAAAATTCCTAGCTCCGCCCCTAACTTCTCCCTTTTTTATCACCACATAATGTGTGGTAGCCCGAGACCACTTTTTTGGCATCTTCCAGAGAGAATCTTATCACAACTCAAAATACCCCCCTAGGAGTTATGGATACTTTGACTTGTGATGTCACGACTCAAAATCCCCCCAAGGAGTTAGGAGACATTTGGCTCGTGACCGCCGTGTCATACCATTCTGTCATGACACATAAGGAGAACTTGAAAATTTCTTAATAACTTACTGTATTATTTTCCACGTGCTGATATAAACAAAATACTGAAATATAAGCTAAACTTGTACACAAGGTCTATCACTTGAGTTACCAACTCAATTCAATACAAAAACTCCCATAAGATCAACCCAAATACATGTCTCTCCTTCTCATCACTCAACCATCACTGATGACTGCCCATCGACTTCTCGACATACTCTGCTCGACCCCTGGTTTAGGAGCACAACCATCCAACCTGTGACCTGCCGAAGATAACAACTTCGGTTAAGCATTGAATACTCAGCGTATACAAACTACTAACGGACAATGTTATAAAACATTTACATAACATATAGTGTACTGTTCATCGTATAATATACAACATCAGAGTGCGGAAACCAAAATGAATTAACAAGTATATCCATTGAATCATAACATATTTTGATATCTTATGAGTTCCTTATGAATCTTATGAGTCGTGTGAGTTCCTTAATAGTTTCTTATGAAATCCAAATCTTATGAGCGTATGAGAATCAAGTCTTATGAGTTCTTATGAGCTTATTAGGTCCTTATGAGTTGTAGAAACTTAGAGCACTTGTGAGCTTGTGAGCATTAACTTATGAGACTTATGAGCTTGCGAGGTTCTTATAAGTTCTTATGAGCCAGAGATTAGTACCCGCACAACACTGGGCTACCAACCTCCTTGATTCTTGTGAGATTTCTTATGAGCATTAAATTATGAGCTAGACCTTAGCACCCGTAAAAAGACTTAGAGCCGGGTATGTAAATACCCTTCAGTGAATACATGGAAGTGGGCTGCCAAGATCCTTGAGTTCTTATGAGATTACTTAGAGCCAGGTATGATATATCCTTGGATATACCCTACCCTTGACCAATCCGATGTTTGGCTTTATCAATGCTTGTGAGCTTAGTAGCATATGAGTTCTTAGAGACTTTTAAAGTTCATGTGAGCTTAGAGTACTTGTGCATATTATAGGGTACATGTGAGCATCATAGAGTCATGGAAAGCTTTTAGACACTTAGTCATGTGCATAGCATGGAGTACGTGTGAGCATAGAGCACTAGTGAGCGTAGAGTACTTGTGACCATCATGGTATAATAGAAAACATTAAAACACAGCATCATATTCATGAAATATCATTTATGTCGTTAACATAACACAACTTGGCTACTTAGCCCATCTTCATTGCATTTATGCATAACAACTCACTTTGGTTAGGTAGAGTGTATTGACACTCTTTGCCACAAAACAAATGCTTTATCTCTTGTTTTTCATGGATGAATCCTAGAGCATGGATATCTAGTAGAAATCATCTACATATTCGAGGCCTTAAACCTTGATTTTATTTCAGTTCTTAATATGTCAAAAAGGTAATATACCTTACTCTTCTTCAAAATCATACATCATTATAATCATAATCATAGTTTACAAGAACAAGATCCTATACCTTGATTTCATATCATTATTTTCGATAGCTTAGGAGTATATAAGGCTATATCCCTTAGTCTTCTTAAAAACATACATCAATACCTAGTATTTCATTTCCATCATGCTAATCGTATACACATCATAGTAAATAGATACAAGGTTAAAGTTTAGCTTTCTACAAATTTGCATCCAAAATCATGGTTTACTAATACTAAGTATGAATGAATCATAACAAGGTAGTTAGGAGTTTGTTCTACCTTTCCTAGATCAATCCGTTGATCTAATTCGCTTGAGAATGCACCGAGAAAGTGAAGATCGCACTTCTAGAAGCTAAACAAGCTTCACTTTAGCTTTGACAACCACCTTTAGCAAAACCCTCTTCACAAACCCTAACTTCTCTCTCCTTTCTCTCAAAACCTTCTCTAAGGATTGTGTAAACCCTTACCCACGAAAATGGGACCTTATATAGGCAAAGGGGTTGGTAAAAGACCCCAAACCCCTCAAAAAGATCTCCCAAGGTCGGTTTAGGCACCAAAAAGCATGGAGGGGTCGACCGGTTCACTTAGGGGGTTCTAGAATAAACCCCCATATAAAAAAGTTCAAGACCGGTCGACCCCTGGTCTGACCGGTCGACCCTTAGTGGAGGGGTCGACCGCTGGTCTCCCGCTCAAGCTGCCCTGTTTTGTCTGCCTCGTTGTTTCGGCCATAACTTTTGACTCACTGATCCGATTTTGACAATTCAACTTGTGTTGGTTTCTACATTCAAATGGAAACAACTTTCATGTTTTTCACAAAGCCTAATTCTGAGTTTTAAAGGGTCGAAATGGGCCCACAAGTGGACTGGTCCAAACTGTTTCCAGAAATTCTCAGCAGACCAGGTTCCGGAAATCCCACATTTGACTTTACTTCTAATACAAATCTCAAAAAGTGATAAACATGAACCTTAAATAGGGGTTCAATACCTTTCCAAAGGTTTAAGAATCACTCAATTCCGATGAGAGACGACAAAACTAGAGGTCCACAAAGATGAGGTTATGGTAAGACATTCACCCTCTTTGACACTTAGAGTATTTTATACTCTCTTACCTTTGGTCCAACACCATACTCACACTTCATTACTCATTCCCCACGGGTTCTTAACCCACCTTGATGATCACTGAACACATACCAATATGCATGAGAGGTCCCGACCTCGTTATGCTTCGTGCACTAGCACTATTCACCGTACTATTCACTAAGACTCTTTTAAGCACTTAGGGTATTTTATGCCCATGTTTTTCCCCACTTAGAGCATCTTTGTTCTCTATCTCTGAGATCCAACACACGCACATAAAACCCTCACTCGACTCATCATAAAACCAAGAACATACTAGAAGGCCTTAGGCCAATACCCAAGGGCACTAGTTACTACCCTATTCACGGCACTATTCACAATATTGTTAACTTAGTTCCCGGGGTTCTACATTCGTACATAGGGTATTTTATACTCTATGATTTTATATACTGAGCGGATTATTCTACTCTTCTTTTGAGACATTTTTCCCCTAATCAAGAACACCTAAAAAGCTTTAGGCCTTTACACACACTAATCAAGAACACCTAAAAGGCTTTAGGCCTTTACACACACTAGGCAGGTGCACTATTCACATGAGCAGTGAACCTAAATTCCGAGGCTCTACATGTAATGTGTCATATCCAATACTAAACCATCTTGTAAAAATAATCAAAGTATAACATAGCAGAATCATATAATAGTGCGGAAACATGAACTAAATTTTTCTTATTATACATATGACTATATCCCAAGTTTGTACAACAATTAAATCAAAACAAGAGTGAACATGCCCATTCATCAAAATACAAAAAGAAAACTTCACTATCTCTCCACTTAACAATAATCTAGATAAGGCCACTATCACACCCCAAAATCCCCACAAGGAGAATGTGGAACTTTGACACGTGACTTAACTTAATTCATTTAATGAGCTTTAAAGACATACCCAAATCTGAACTTAAAAATTTCTCATAGTATAACCTCAAAAAAAATTGATAATTTCAATAATTAAATTCAACATGTCTAACCAATAAATAAATATCCAAGTGAACCAGATCCTTAAACATGATCGATGACTGAAAATAAATCTAAACTTTATAATCCGAAAACATCTTATTACATCCCTTAAATAAAATGAAATAAACAACTAATCATTTAGACTTATTAACAGGGAAAGTAATCCAGATTAACTTCCTCTTCTTGAAAATCACATTCCTGCTCTTCGGGGTACTCCTCCTCTATCTAAGGTGGTGGAGCACAGATATTGAACCTTCTTACAACTACCGACATCAAAAGTATGGTTGAGCAAACGAAAGCTCAGTGTATACAAAGTCTAGCTAACAATATACAATAACGTTTCACATGCTCATGATTTAACATAATTAACATGTCTTACAATTCATTTGTGGAAAAAATGTACACACACCATCATGCAAAGCATATAACCAGATTGTTGACTTGTACGGATTTGTGAGACTTATGAGATATTTGTTAGTTTTTTCTAGGTTTCTTACAAGTAGCACATAATCATATGCTAGATCGGTCCTTACAACCACATATTATCATGTTTGTTATACTACCTTACAACTACATGTTGTCATACTTGTTATACTAGTCCTTACAACCACATGTTATCATGTTTGTTATACCAGTTTTCATATCCATACAGGTCTTTACCACCACGTGTTGTCATGTTTGTTATACATTTTTTCATATCAATACAAGTCCTTACAACCACATGTTTCCATGCTTGTTATACATTTTTTCCAAATTCATACAAGTCTTTACAATCACATGTTTCCATGCTTGTTATATCTTTTTCCATATCCATATAGGTCCTTACAACTACATGTTTTCATATTTGTTATACTTTTTTCCATATCCATGTAGGTTCTTACAACCGGAGTTTTACAAGTCTTGTTAGTTTATGCAGACTCGTGACTTGTGAACTTGTGATGACTTATCAATTATCATGACGTGAGGTTGTGCTTGACCATGTCATGATCAACCTTCATCTAGGTTATCCATTAGGTTCCGATATCAAATCATCAAATCCTACCAAAGTCACCCATATAACTAAGGTTAGGGGATTCAGGTAGTTGATATTAGCTTTTAAGTATTCACATATCCAAAATTCAATCAATCAATAAACAAACATAATTTCATATGAATAACATGCGAGAATCACATTAAAACTTACTCATACATGAAGAATAATTCATAATATAAAAGTCAGGTTTAATAATTGACAAGGTTAATTCATATCATCAATAGCAATTACCAATTTCTAGCATTATCTATAATTCATCATAATTTCATGATCATTCTAATTCTTCTTGTTTCAAACAAAAATCATAATGTTAACAGGGCTATTCATATCCTACTTATGTTATTCACATCATACTTTAATAATCAATAGATCCATAATTCAATTCCTTCATCCGTTCTCAATCATAAATATAGATTCATACATCCATTCATTCAAAGTCTTATCCTTGAAATCTCTCTTCGAATCATATAAGAAAACATCATAATATGCTTAAATCAAATCATGTAAACGCATATACATATCCATATCTTGATTTCATGCAAATCTTATAAGAATCATTAGTTAGAACGGTGTATAGTGCATAAAACACATATCTGGATTTTGAAAATACTTAATCTTAAAAGCATTGTTAGGTTAGACAATATATATTACATAAAATACATATCTAGATCTTGAAAATACTTAATCTTAAAAGCATTGTTAGGTTAGACAATGTATTATACATAAAACACATATCTAGATCTTGAAAAATACTTAACCTTAAAAACAATCATTAGCTAGAATAGTGTATAGTACATAGTCATTCATTCTCTTCAAAATCTTGACATCAAACCCTCTTTAAATCATGTAACTCATACTTTTAACATGGTCATTCAAACTATAATCACATAAAGACATATTCAGATCTTAAAAATACTTATCTTATAAAAATCATTAGCTAGAATAGTGTATAGTACATAAAATACATATCTAGATCTTGAAAATACTTAATCTTTAAAATAATTATTAGCTAGAACAGTGTATAGTGCATAAAACACATACGTAAATCTTGAAAATACTTAATCTTAAAAACATTGTTAGGTTAGACAATGTATAGTACATAAAACACATATCTAGATCTTGAAAATACTTAATCTTAAAAATAACTATTAGCTAGAGCAGTGTATAGTACCTTCTTTGATCGTTTTCCTACGATCCCTCACTTTAGAATGAGCTTGGATCTCGATCTTCAAGCTTTTCCTTTCTTCTCTAATTAAAAGCCCTAGGAATTCTTAGCCTTTTCCCTCTTGGAATCTCTCAAAACTCTATATTTTCTCTCTTTTATGTTTAGGAGACTTTTGGAAACCTAATTCACGAGTTAAAGGAGTATTTATAAAGTTTTGGGACTCAAGGGAACTTAAAAAGGTCAAAAATCAGCATTTTTGCATAATTCTCACCGCGCCCACCGATCGATCACAGCCGCCACCGATCGATCGACACTAGTTGGCCGATCGGTCGGATCCCCCTTTTTTTTCGAACCTTGCTCCGGTAATTTATCCGTAACTTTTGACTTGGTTATCGGAATGGAACGATTCAACTTGCGTTAGAACCATTATTCGAATGGTAACAATTGCTTGTCTAATAGACAAATCCCAATTTCAAGTCCATAGAGGTCAAAATGTCTTACCAAGTTGGATGGAGGTGAAAGCAAACCCCGAAACATTTGGGTTAAAATTGAGAAACTAAGTTTTAAACCCTAGGGTCCTAGAAGTTAGAAACTAGATAGCTTAACCTAATTTTAAACAATGAGGTGACTCATTAAATCTGAAACTTTTAATTTAATAATAATAATAATAATAAATTTATTATTATTATTATTATTATTATTATTATTATTATATAAGGGGTTACTACATCTAGGCGTCCCACATAGGAACACATGCATTTAAAATTAGACACATATTCTAAGGAAATAATATAAATAACAAAAATGTCGAGGAATTAAATTTTGGGTCTCTATACCCACCAATCTAGATCTCTGTCCTCCTGAGGCTATAATGGGATAGCCAACTCTTCTTCTGCATACTCTTCCTCAACCCATGGCTTAGAGTTGTGGATGTCGAACGAACCTGCCTACATAAAATGTACGGTTGAGCATAAAATACTCAACGTATACATACTACTAACTAAAAATGTTATAACAAAAATAATATCACATGCGAGTACTTAAAAGAATACAATTCATAATTCATACTTAAAACCAACATAGAATATCGTTTGTCGAATCTTATCTTTCGTGGAAAACAAAACACCTTTTATATGTCTTATGAGTTCTTATGAGCTTATGAGTTCTTGTGAGTTCCCTATGAGCTTATGAGTTCTTATGAGCCTTATGAGTTTTCTTATGAAACTTCATTTCGAGATTCTTGTAAGCAAGAGATTAGTACCCTTAAAACCTGGGCTACCAATCTCCTTGACAATCCACCAAACTTATGAGAATTTCTTGTGAGCAAGAGGTTAATACCTGTAAAATTCTGAGCTACCAACCTCCTTTACAATCTACCAAACTTATAAGAATTTCTTGTGAGATTTTCTTTCAAGATTTCTTATGAGCAAGAGGTTAGCACCCGTAAAACTTTGGGCTACCAACCTCCTTGACAATCCACAAACTTGTGAGAATTTCTTATATCTTAGCTTATGAGCAAGATGTTAGCACCTGAACTATCCTGGGCTACCAACATGATTGACCATCCACCGTAATCGTGCATATGAGATCGTACTTGTATTTTCTTATGAGTTTCACTTATTTGTTTCAATTTCTAGTACTTATGAGAAAACCTCGGTCATGTAAAATATAGAGTGTATGGAGTGCTTGTGAGCATCACAATATATATAGGAAATTTTAAACATTTCATACACGGTCATACAAGACATATTAACATTTTAGTATATTTGGAAAGATACTAAAAACATGGAACATCTTCATTAATGGCATTACATTACAATAATCATGGTCATTTGGCCTATTTCATCTACATCATACCCACATCATGTTTTATTTAAATATAATATCCCAAATTTTGATTTACTATTGTAAAGTCTATGTTTTTGTATTGGCATATTCCGGTGTCAAAACAAGTGAGTCTAGGTGTCTAGAAGTGGGTCTTGTGTCATTGCCGTCAATCATCCACAACAAGTGAAGTTGAAGACTGTTGAAGACTCGGTTTGATCATTTCCTTCATAGGATGGTAAGTGACCTAGATACCATGCTATCATAGGTGGGAATTGACTTAGAATAATCCTAACATGTTGCCTTAGGTGGTAAGTGTCCTAGAATAACCATACGGACCCTAGGTGATGAGATAAACAGTGCAAAACTTGTTTAAAAATTTTAAAATTTTCTGAACTTTTTCAAAAAACTAAGGTTACTTGTTTTGGGCATATCTCCCAAACCGTAGCTCAGATTTTTCTCTATAATATGTCAGATCGATCGCAACGAAAAGAGCTACAACTTTTGTGAAGGGACCGAGAGCTGAAAATAAAGTTTTAATTTCAGTTTTCACCTCAGGGTCGACCCTGGGTGTTGAGGGTCGACCCTGAAGTGCCAAAATTTTGTATGCTGAAATTTTCCAGCAAGTGAGAAAAGCTAGGGTCGACCCTGGAGGATACTTGGGTTGACCCAAGTGCACCTTTTGGTCGACCCAGCACTCCCAGGGTCGACCTTGAAGTGGGTTTTCATGCTATGAAGGTGTTAGAAACTTCTAAACTCGATTTTTGGTTTCTCTATATAACTAGAACTTTTCGAGTCCGAAAAAGGGGGATTTTAGGAGTATATTGAGAGCACTTTGAGCTATCTCTAGAGTTTATAAAAGCTCTAATTCTTATAGTCTCTCCTCCCCTTTTGTTAGTGCATTAAACCTAGAGTTTGCAATCACAAAGTTCTAATTTTGCTTATTTGGACTTGTCCTTTGAAGGAATCCATCTAGGTGTTAATTTTAATCAAACCATCAACCCATTCTGGATAGAACACCTTGGCCGGAGTATTCCAGAGCCTTTGCGAAGGAGATCGATCCGAGAAGGATCGTGGATGTGTGAATTGGTCGGTGGAATCCGAAGCCGTCATTGACGGAGATTGATCGAAAGATCGTGGATTGTTTTCGAGACACAAAGAGAAGTACAAGCGGCTGCGGTTGATCACGGGACTTGAGAGTACGTGGTGACTTTTCGATGCGTGGAGGACTAAGAACTGAAAGATCGTAGTGTCGAGTCCGAATGAGTCAAGTTCGAGTCTTGTAAGTTCTTGTTTACTTTGTCTTAGTGAATTCTCATGGCTGGACTAGGTCCCGTGGTTTTTCCCGGAAGGGTTTCTACGTAAAAATCCTTGTGTTATGGTTTGCTTGACTTTCTATTTTCCGCACTTAAAGTACATCATCCCTTAATTTATAACTTAATTATTAAAACATAAAAAAATGTAGATAGACTTATAGGAAGCCCTAACCATCCCCTTGACTTTGTGGGTTCACAATTCAAACCTTAATTTGAGGTTCACCGAATTGTTTTTTTCAACTATTGACCTTGAGAAAATCCCCCAATTTAAAACCCTTATTTCTAGGTTGATTCATAGCAAAATTAGAAAATAGGTGTATTTACTTATGAGGTTACAATAAACTAGTGGATAGAGTGTAGTTACTCTTCCTCTTAAGAAAACTCCATTTACAATCCACATTCTATGACTTGGATTCTAACAAAGCTAAATAGGAGAGTGTATTTACAATGTTATTCAAAATCACAAATTCAATCATCTTTTCAATCTTTGTATAATAACAAAGCTAGATAGTAAAGGTACTTACTTCTTAAAGATAAAACCTTAGCTTGAAGGAACCCTTGAGCAAGTATCCAAGCTTGATGAAGAAGATTTAACCTTGAGAAGGAAGATCCTTGCTTGGAAGAAGGCGATCCAAGCTTTAGAAACCAAGATTTGAGCTCCCACTTGATCTCCAGCAAAAATCCCCTTTTTAAACCCTACTCTTCTCTTTTTTCCTCTCAAAGTCTCTATTAGGCTTTGTGAAACTCCAAAGCCCCCAAAAGTCCCTTCTATTTATAGCCCAAAGGGTTAAAACCCCAAAAATCCCGTATTTAGTGTCTTTTTACGACTTTCCTATGCATGACCGTTTGAACGGTTGTTCAATCGTTCGAACGGTTATGCCTATTGTTTTTGGCGTCCTAAATTCTGTTTCAGTTTTTTCTGGCACCATTCGAACGGTTGCTTCAGTTTCTTATTTTTTTTCTATTTTTCCTCTTTAGTATTTCGACCATAACTTTTGACTCATTTATCGGATTTTGACGATTCAGCTTGCGTTGGACTCATCATTCAAAGGGGAACAATTTTTCTAATAGACAAATCTAAATTTTAAGTTTTTAACTACATAAATGGGCTCTAAAAATGACTGGTCTGGAACGGATTTCAGCAGCCCAGATTTTCAGTAGACCCGATTTTGGAAATCCAATGTTTAACCTATCCTCGACTAAAAATCTGGAAAAATGATAATCATGAACCTCGAAGAGGGTTTCCATACCTTTCTAATGGTTCAAGAATCATTTGATTTCGATCAACGGTGACAAAACTAGCGCTTCTTAAAGTTGAGGGTATGTTAAGATATAATCACTTTTTAACACTTAGAGTATTTTATACTCTTGCTCATTCGTCTCAAACACCCATAAACTTAAGAAAGCATTCTTAAGACTTTAATACATGTCACAACACATCATCTACCTGAAATATATCAAAAACAAGGTTCTCATTAGCTTTGATAACCATTCAAGGCATTACAATAGGCTTTAAGCCTTAGACACTATTCACCATACCAAGCCATCAAGATTCGGGGTTTTACAAATCCGAGGCCGATTTGAAGTATGCCACATGGATACCATCTTGTATATTAAGGGTTGTCAACTATTCGGCTAAGTATCTTAATCTGATCCGTATTCGTATCCATTTAAGCGGATATTTATTCTGATAACTATCCAGCGGAGCGAATTTGGATATCATATTCTATATTCGTTTATAATCGGATCGAATAGTACCATAATCCGCAAAATATCCGAACTGGTATGATAATGGGTACACTTTTCAAATTCCATTAATGCCCTTAGTACTCTTTAAATTATTATTGATATTATTGAAATTTTGATAAATGTGTAGGGACAACAAAGTAATTTACCACTTATATATATATATACAACCTTAAGATCAAACCATAGAATTTAGATTCTTCAACAAGTTTTTTTGGTATCGGCATACATCAGTAGAGTCAGTATGGTAAGTAGCTAGCTGGGGGTTAGCTGGCTGCCAATGGTAAAGCTTAGAAGTTCTGATAACCTAAAGTTGTTTTCTATATTGCGGTTTTGGGTCTTAAGATTTCTTTGAAGTTTGTCATGCAAATCTCAGTTTTCAAATGGGGTTGTTTTGAGAAGGTATTTTGTTTGGGTTTGGTGTTGAAGAACTCTCTTATGGTTGGTGAACGGTGGGTTGGGATGACGATTCTCCACTGAAGGCCAAAGAATTTGGACTCTGTCTTCATTGAGGTGGTTAGTTGTAATTGAACAAATTTGATATTGTTCATTTATTTTATAAATTTTATTGATTAAATAATGTGTGGATGTTATTGTTTGTGTTCTTCAACTGAGATTATTATCCCAAATTATAACCTAAATAGGTTCTTTGAATTATTTTGGTATGATCTCATTATAACCTAAATAGGTTCTCAACAGTCGAATTCGGATATAGGCGAATTTTTAGATTTGATTTTCAGTCGAATTCGGATAGTATCCGGATTGAAGTATTCAAATTTGATTATACTAATCGGTCGGATCCAGATAATTATCCAATTTCAATTAGTTAAACGAATTCAAATTCGGTAGCTTAAGTTTACTATCTGCCACATAGCGGAGCAGATTCAGATAACAGTCAGAGTTAATCGAATCGGATACAGATGTAGTACTATCCACTCCAAATCCATTTTGTTAACAACCCTAGGTATATTGAAGTAGTAAGATTCATGATTAAATTATTGAATCATAAGAGTTAATAAATCTTAACTACAATTAAAGAATTAAAAAGATTGTTGACAAGTGGGTACGATTGAACTCTTCCTGAGTTCCTCGCAATTGATTGTGATTGGATCTCATAGTCTTCTTTAGTTCAAAATATAAACTCATAGTCTTACCAAAAAAAACTCTCCATCTGAACCACTGGATTAAAAATCTAATGGTATCAAAGCATTTAGTGCCCCCACCATTTAAAGAATGAAATGTTTGATACTATTCCAATAGTCGATTACCAAAAAAAAATCCAATACTCAGCTGTCGATAGTACATAGATAGTTTTTAATCACTTGCTAAAAATCAATATAAAGCAGACAACCCAAAAAATAAAAATTTGATATAAAGCCTACCCAAATCGTCCGCGATTTTGTTTTTCCCTCTCGTTCTCTGCAACTCATCTCTAAACTCTCTCATCAAACCCTAAACCTAGACTCAATCCGATTTTACTTCAAGCACCGCCATTGTATATCATTACAGCAATGGACGATGAAATCTCTGGTTCGTTTCGTCGTACGTCGAGCCGAACTCGTAAGGTCGCTCCAAAAATGGTTGCCGCACTCGCGAGCAGCGATAATCGAACGCAGGTGTGTATTTATATCTCATTACAGTATTTTGATATTCGAATTTCAGTGAATTGATGTCATTTGAACAAAGTGAAAATCTAGGGTTTTTTCGACTTGCTCCTTGATTCTGTGGAAATGTGTTCTCTTAGGCAGCTCTTGCTCGTCTTGAAGCTTTGGAAAACGACAATGCAGGAGCAGAAGTGATAGAGGTTAACGACGATGATGACGATTCTCTTGATGACGATGATCAAGGTCTGTTTGTTATTGAGCTTTGCTGTAAACCTTCTTGCTTTTGGCGTCAATATTTTCTTGTGAGTAGTTCTTTGAAATTTACTGTCGCTTATTTGTATGATAGTGAGAACAATTGATTCTATTCAGAAATCCAAGATTCTAAAGACTTCTTATGCTGTTTCAAGAGCTAGTGGCTAACTTCTGGTAGCTCAAGGTTTTAATTGCCTAGCTTCATTTCCTTTATAACCCTTGGGAAGGATTTCAGAATATTATTGTTACTGAAGTAGTTTAGGAAATGTTCACATTTTGGAAGGTAGGATAGAGTGAAAAACCAAAATGTTGATTAATGGGTGGTAACTTGTAAGGTTTGTTTTGTTAGTATGACGTTCTTCCCTGTGCATTCAAAATGAAGTTAGGGGACTTGTTATCTACCATACAAATGTTTAAGAAGGCCAGTTCAATTGGTGATTTGGATGATTTTGTCTTTTTTTCTCCTGGAGTCAACCGGTTATTGTGAAGTTTAACATCAAGCTTATGTGCTGCCGAGATTTTTAACTTATAGGATGCCAGGTTTCCATGTTTGGCATTGTGGCATTTAGAAGGGCACATTGGTCAAATCAACCTCATTAGGGGCAAGGATACGACTAGGACGGAGTTCAGGTAGTAATGTGGCGTTTGTTAACACTAGTCTAAAAAGAAGTGCTTATTTGAAAATCATGCTTAGTTGGACTTTAGATTGTTAAGGTGAAGGTTAATTGCATGTCTACATTTTAGAGATTTTAGGGGTAAAAACCTACAATCTAAAATCCAACTAAGCATAATTTTCAAATAAGCACTTCTTTTTAGACTAGTGTTAACAAACGCCACCTAAGTTTACACCTAAAACTGAATACTCTTTATAAATAGGACCCCAATTATTACCTGCAAAGAAAATTTGGAAAAATAATTATAGTATGTTTAAGCAAATATGACCCCAACATTGAAGTCCTTAGTGAAAACATAATCTCACAGATATTGAACTCAAGTCTTAGTAACTGATGAAAATCCCTATTTTCAAAATTGTGCACTTAATTACTTTAACCATTATTTTTTATGCATCCCGAAATCAAGCTGTACACCTAAGGCTCTCTCACCTTACATTCACTAGGTAGTTTCAATGTAAGATTCTCTTCTAATTGATGTAGGACTGGATCATGTCTTCGTTCTTTGTAGTATGTTTTGTTTGTTCAAGGCATACAATCCTTTAAAATAAGCCCACATTATGATCTATTTGTTTAACTTTTCAAAGGATGTGGTACACCAAAGAGCTAGTGAAAGCAGGTAAACACTGAAGAGTGAGATCATCTAATCATAGAATCGAACCAAAATTTACATGTACCAAGGTCTCACTGTAATTTTGAATGAATAACTATTTTATTTGTGATTCTATGGTCACATAACTGATATTTTATAATTCATTTATGATCATAATTTTATCCAGTAATAACTTGTTGAACTTATTATGAACCGTGGAATGAAACATATCATCCACACTGATAAGAGGAGGAAAAAAAAGGCAAATATATCATTTAGAACTAAGTATGATCCTCACCTCTTTTCCATAGGAGAGTTGGGCAATTCAAGTGAGATTCAATGTTTGTACCATTCTTTCAGTTGTGGATCTGGGCCAGTAGTAAGGGGCTACCCTGGCTCCCTTCTGCAACTGTCCCTTATCAATGTCCAGACAACTATTTTGAGCACAGTTCAGTTTCAGCGTAAATGGGAAAATGGAATACCTAAAAGGCATTTTCACTGACCAAAACTCCTCCAAGAGTCCATTAATCCATTTTACAGTAGAAGGAAAAAGAGTGAGACTTAACTGTGAAATGCTTGTCAATGACATTATTAACATGTCTTGCTTAGTAAGCTCTTCAAATGTTGGCTTGGATTTGACTTGTTTCATGATCAATATGGTCTGTCAAAATTGAGGTCCACATTGGATCATAATCATTCGATTTTGGATATTTTTCTGAAACTTGTATCAGGCTAGACTTGCCTTATCATCTTGACACAATGACTCAATCTGATCAACTACTTGGCTTGACTTTAAGTATTCTTCCTCCAGTCATTCACCATTTCCATAAGCATGTTTTTTTCCTTTGCCCTTTCTTCATCTACTCGAATTTTTTCCATTTTAAAAAGAAAAACATGAGAAATGGAAGAAAATGGGGATATCCTATTTGGTGTGTCAATTCTTTCCTTCAAACGACAGAACTTGTAGTCATTATTTTTATCTTGTCCTGCTATGTCCCAATTAACTTCAAGTGTTTTACCCATTTCACTTATATCGCTGTGCCCATATTGACTAATTTGTACATGCGAATTACTTAAATTCCATTTTTCTTTTCTTCGAATACAAGACATGTTTATTTATTTATTGAATCTAATAATGTATGAGTTGGGCCAAGAGATTCATGGTTTACAGTGATATTTAAATACATGCACAAGACGATTTTTTCTTTCTTCTCGAGTACTGTTGCTCCAGTGATCCTTTTTCTTGATGAACCTTCTTTGATGATTTGATATTAACTTGCGGTTTGATAAGTGGGCAGCTTCTTTTATCCTCCCTACTTGTAGGCTGTAGCTTACACTGTCTACTTGCATGACTGGGACCCATCATTCATTGGGTGCCTTTTTAACATGTAAAGGAGTTGGTAGTCTGGACAATTAGCATCCATCAGATAATAGGATAAGTTTGAAATGGATGTCTAATAGACTACCATCAAATTTTGGATCTCCAACCTGCATTTATGCCATGTGTATGGAAGAGGGAGGGTGGCCTCTTCTGATCTCCCATCCTAGTGCTAATATACGTATTTAACAAATGGACTTAGCTACGGTTAACAGGACGATGGTGCTGACCCTTTCATCTTTTTTCTTTTTTATTTATTCCATTAATGTTTCCTTGCAGTATTCATACAAAAGAAGCAGTCTAAAAACATGAAACGCAAAACCCGACAGGCAAAAGCGCTCGAGAATGCAAAGAAGGCCCCAAGAACATTCCTGGAGCTCTTACAGGAGGTAATAAATTACTAGAGGGCTCAATGGTTTTACAATTTCCTTTTGGGTTAACCTTGTTGGTACGACCCCTCATTACAGGCAAACCTGGAATCGTTGCCTGCACACATCCCTTCCTATTTGAGGGCAGCAGTCGGACCTCCAAGCTCTTCCTCCCGCCGCCATTTCTGCACTGTGTGTGGATTCACAGCCAATTATACATGTGTGAGGTGTGGGATGCGCTTCTGTTCATGCCGTTGCCAGGTTATACACAACGACACTCGTTGTCTGAAATTTGTTGCCTAATTATTTGGAAGCTTGGGGCAGCTGGATTATCCAAATGTAGTGAAGTGGGCCTCTAACAAGTTGCATTTTGTCAGCTTTTACTTAACTACTATATCCAGCTTGTATTTTTATTTTTCTATTTATAGCTGATCAAGGAAATTGTTTGCGAGATTGTAGAAGACAGATTTCAGTCTTTTGTGTTTTTTTGTATACATTCTGTATATACATTAGGATACCTCATTGATAAGAAATCAACCAAGCTGGATTATTGCTATCCTCTGTCTACAGTATCCTCGAAAAAAAAATGATTTTAAGCTAGCCTATTGAATATGTATGTGTCAACTTGACGTACAAATAAGAATACGTACTTTGAATGTTCTGCTAATTCAAGTTGTTTTCCCATGCTCTTCAAGAATTTCTTCATTATGAATGTTGCATCAGGGTTATCCTTTTGCCAATTGAGATATGGTGTTCAAAATTCAAATCCTCGCAAAAGAGAAGAGGAAGATGAAAAGTCCTTCGATTTGATAACGAGAAGGTTTTAGATTGCATAACATATACTGGGCCAGAATATCTAAATGCCTATTCTCCAAGCTTCATTTATTGCACAACGAAATTGTAACATGTACAACAGCCTACATATTGTCATCCAGGGAATTGATTGATTGTTTCCTACGAGATTATGTGATATATCATAATTAATAATACATAGGAGTACTATTAAGTAAATATTAATTTATAAGTATAAGAGAATATTAATTATAATAGGTGGAACCAAGTTGGTTCCTCAAAAAAGTATTAAATATTAAGGGTTATTAAGTTATAAAATATTAATTAAAAGGGTGACTACTGTAAGTCTGTATCTCATTCTGTTAGACACAGAATTATCTTGTGATCCATGAGCTAAATGTGGTGTGATCTTGGTCACTTTTCTTTGTTTTTATTTTCCTTTGTTCCTTCTCTTTTAATGAATCTTTTTCCTTACCATTCCAGGCACAAAAAAAAAGGGGAAAAAAGTGATGTAATTTGAATTTTCCAAAAACTTAAATCCATCTCTTAGAAACAAAGGGGCGAAACTAAGCGGGCGGAAAAAAAAAAACATGCGAGGTCCACTGCTTAGCCAGACAGTACTCCATGTCGTGACACGTGACACCATCTATTCAGACAACGTCTGACGAGCAAAAAAAGAAGTAAAAACAGAGCAACAACAAGGTATCCCCAAATGCGGGGTGGAAAATAAAACGGATCTCATAAACCTAATGAAGAACTAGCTAGAAAGACAGGAACCCTGTCATGGAGTAGCTAGATTGAATTTAAGCTTGGGTAGCGTTTTCTTGAATAACTTAGCACAGTGGCAGATCTGCTGGAGGAGGCTCTATAGACTGCAATTCTCCAACTCCATTTTCAACCAAAAAAGCCATTGCCAAACCCCATGTGATATGAACGTCCAAGTGACAGTGCATTAGCCAAACTCCTGTTTATGCCAAACATCAAATCAATGAATATGCATCAGAAGATGTAATTGAACCAAATTGGAATTCAATATCGTTCCAAAAAAAAAAAAACACTGTATTTTACCTGGATTATCGGCGACAAATCGAATGACTGCCCATCCATTCACAGGTACTCCAACAGTATTCCTCATTGGTGGATCAACGAGGTTAAATTTGGATGTGTCAGTCCTGGAATCGAAATTACCAAAACCCTCTGCAATGATGTAGAAATCGTAACCATGAAGATGGATCGGATGGTTCTCAGCCGTGAAGATACTTGTTCCCTGAATCACGATTTGAACCCGGGAACCGTATTTCAACTTGTACAACTTGGTACCTGGAACTGGCTGCCAGAGTCCGCGGCTAACGTTACCCGTGTAATCGAATTGCACTGGCGGGAATGCCGGGAAGTCTGTGGTGAAGACTCCAGGTATACCTTGTTGGTGGGCTTGCAGTAGGGAGAAGTTGGATGGGAGCACAAAAGAGACGTTGTTCATGCTAGCCGTGAAGCGGGTTCCGTTCGGGCCCTGGCAGTTGCGGGGCCGGCTGCCGGGCGGGCAGTTGAAGAGTCCTAGACCGACTGTAAAGAAGAGGTTCTCATCAATGTCAGTGGGGACTGCAACCTTAGAGGGACTTCTGAGACTGGTTGTGAAAGCAGTGGCGGTGGCTGTGTCATTGAAGGCTGGTAGGGACGGAAAGACTGGTGTGGTGGAGACCCCCTTTTTGGCGGGGCAGGGGGCAGACTTGTATTCGAGGATGGCGGTGGTGGTGGTGTTGTCGAATGGTGCACCCTGAGCACTAGCGTAGGCAAGTGCCGCCATGTAGTAGCGTGCCGGGGGCTGATCAGTGGTTATGAGCACATCGGTGGTCTGGCCGGGTCCGAGCATGAGGACCGAAGTGGTGAAAGGCTTGGTGTAGGAGGCATCGGCAGCAACGACAAGCATCTTGTGGTTCGCAACAGTGAAGAAGAGCTCTTGGTTTAGCGCTGAGTTGATGACTCTCAGGAGGTTCGTCTCGCCAGAATCCACCGGAACTATCACAGTGTCTGTATGCAAATGAAATTAATTGGTTACCTACTGCTTCTTTTTGTTTTTTGGTTAACTCAATAACACCACAAGGTGATTACTGAATGCAAAACTAGGAAACACTCACACCACCCATGCAGATCACACACACCATGCAAACCACACATGCAGCTCAAATAAGCTTCACCCACGAGCTTCTCACGGGTACCAACCGTTTGAGACGCTAAGGAACTTAAAAGGGACCAACCTTTAGGCCCTCTCTCCTTTCTAGGGACCAACCTTTAGGCACTCTCTCCTTTCTTTACCGTTTAAGTTCGTTACCTACTACGGAGGGTCCTTTTCAAGTGAAGATTTTATTAAAGGGCCGTATAGTAATTCTTCTAAATCAGAGGGTCTTTTTTGTGAGGTTACAGTCAATTTCGAGAAAAATGAGCTATATATTGACTCAATTTGGTGAGTGCGACTCGGCACTTGGTGTGACTGCCTGACTGGGTAGCACTTGATATTTGTATTTTTGTAACATGCCCTTTCTATTAGTGGGGGCATGTAATAGTAATAGTAATAGTAATACCTGTGTTGTGCCGAGTTGCTTACTTATGGTGCTTAAATTTTCAACCTGCGGTTTCAAGGCGTAGGATATATAGTTAGAGAAGCGAACCTTGGGTGGAGCACTGGTAGAGATCACCAGGTTGACCGTTGATGGTATATGCGTCGGACACGTTTGGAGCCGCTCCCGTCCGCGTTGCCTGCCTCACAACATCAATGGGGTTCGCGTCCCACCATTCTCCTGTTCATCATCACCATCACCATCACCGTTAGTTCATATTTCAGACACGTCATTGTAAGTACTTGTCGAACATATTGTGAAAAAAAAAAAAGAATTGTTACCAAGAAGAATTGGGGTTTCTCGCTTAGGCTTGGTGAATGGATAGGAAGAACCCAATTTCGGGTAAATAATTAGAGCTCCATATACAGTAGCCCTAAGCCATGAGCTATGAGCGTGCCACCACAACGTCCCTTCTTGTCCTTGAATTGTAAATCTGTAGGTGTAGCTCCCTCCTGGTCGGATCGGACACTGGGTCACGAATTCTGGCCCGTCCGCCCATCCCGTTCGCAGCTGCCGAATGCCATGCCTGTTGGAGAGTAGAAATAAGAAGTTAGTGCGACTTCATGGTTGCAATATGCATGATAGCATACACATTCAACGCACTGCATGGATTATATGTACATATATAAGAACATGCTTGCATGCCCCTCCATGCGTACAAGTAAGTGCATGTGTGAGATTAGTACCAGTGAATGGTGACATTGTATTGAGCTTTGTTCACCACGCTGACCTCTAGAGTATCTCCATTTCTTACTTCTAAGGTCGGACCAGGATACTGTCCGTTCACCGTAATTATATTGTGAGCTTTGCACAGCCTCTTCACTGATTTGGCTTGAACCTGTTCCAATCCAAGCAGTTAGTAACTAATCAAACTACCATTATTCCAAAGAAGAGGAAGAAGATGAAGACATACAACAAAGTCATGGTGGTGAACTTCTGCATTCGCAAAGGACGCAGCAGAAGCGAAGAGAAGCAAAAGGCCTAGGAGGAGGCAAGAACACAATGGCTTGACAAGGTGGTAGAAAGCCTCCATCTCTACTAAGCTTGGTTGAATGAGGGTTGAGGTGGTAATGAAGGAGAGAGTTAGAGAGAAGGTGATTATATACAAGATTAAGAAGGGGACATAGGGTTGTTTTGAGGTTGGCAGATTAGGTTTTGATTCAACAAGTATGGTCAGATTCTAGGGCAACTTGGTTCAATTCTAGAGAGAGTTGGTGCACCCACTAGCCTATCAAAATTTCCCAATTTCCATGAATGTTTCCTTCACGAGACTTCCAAAGGATTGGAACTTCCACAAAACGTCACTAGTATAAGGTTGCTTTTACTAAAACAAAATTTAGTCAAAGCTAATTTTTTTTTTTAATTTTAATTTTGAAAATGTATCTAATATTTTTAATCTAGGGTTTCTTGTACAATGGAGGTGATATTTGGTTATGGTTTGATAGAGGAAGCAGACGTTATGTCTTTTGCTTTAATACCATTTGACCTTTTCCTTAGCATGGTAGAAGCTGGAAAGGGAGAGGCTCTAAAGTCATATTGCTGATATAATACGTCTGAGGTCCATCATCCTTGATAGATTTACTCCTTGGATTTGGGCTTGACCAGGTGCTTGCAATCGAATATCGTTCGATCCATTGATTGGGTCAAACTAATGAGTTGATAGGACACGTGTACGATAATGAGAGGAAGTCTATGATAATTTTGATTTTCTTTTTACTTTTTTACTGTCTTTCCCAGTATTTAATAGTGTAATAATTGAGGTTAAAGATTGACTAAAACCCCAGCTTATTAGTTGGATCAAGTCTCCAATTAACAAGAATCATGTTTCCGTTCGGTGCTTCTAATGATATGAGAAATTTGATTGCTTCTCAGTCACACCGCCAACTTTCTTAACAAGTCAGTCAGAGGTACTTAAAGACTAAGATTTAGATTTGTTTGATTATAAATATGGAATTAGGTAGTCTGTCAATTGAACACGTGGTTTATTTTTAGAAATTTTGCAATTGCTAGGCATGCACGTTCGACATGTTTGATAAGCCAAACCGACTAAGATTCCGTACGCTATATCCATTCCTGGATACTTGTTTGGCATGGGTCGCGTGTCATGGACGCGTCCGCCATGGGTGACGATTTCTACTCAACACACAATGCCCGCCTGTGTTGGGCTTGAGTCTAGGCCCATTTGTTTGGGGCCTCCTTTCGTTTCAAAGCAGAAGTATGGGAATTCTAGATGTATCATCAGGGCATATTATTATTATCACAGACCACTTCATGGGAACAACTTGGTGACCTCAACAAGCAAAGTTCCTTAATGGGCTTCTAAGGATACAATGGGCCTTCTTTGGAGGTGGAGAAAGGGGGATAAAAGTAAAACCTCACTGTTTAATTGAGAAACAAGTGCAAGCCCAATAGACCCAAAGGTTGGGCCTTGAAGCGGAGAGGCTAAATATGTTATACATTTAACTTGAATTTGGACAATTTCTTCGAACACAAGGGAAGATAATTCTCCTCAAAGCCGTGTCTTGAGGATGGATTTCCAATGGAGGTAACCGTATCTCTCTTTCTTTGAAAAGAAGCATAAGAGAGAGAGAGAGAGAGTAATGGGTTAGGACTTGGGATTTAGATAGGTGAACAAGAAAGATGAAAGATCAAATTAGGTGAGAGAATGGGAGTTTGTTAGAAGAAAATAGTTCATAGAAGCAGTTAGATAATATAATTTGATTGAACAAAAGGTGGTCCCACGTTGAATTTGAGGTTCTTGTCGTATTTTCCTTTTTATTGGTAGTTATTGGTGGGTGTGATTCTTCTTCTAACTCCCCTTCACGACTCCAATCACTCCCTATAGCTGCTTTCGAAATTCATTCCCCCATTGGAAACACCAAAAATGGAATAAAAAAACACCTCTCTCTCTAATGAATTATGCATTTCCGCGACGCGCTTTCGTGCAATGTCCCATCCACATAGAGTCCGTTTTCAGAGTCGGTGTTTGATACCTAAGACCTGTGATGCACAGGTCAACTGTTGCGGAGCAAAGATCTAATTTATGATTTGACATGCCCCACCTATGTCGCCCGCCATGGTTTTGACGATCAGATCGGTGAGTGGTTTCAGCCACATTATGGCATGCCTCCCTTGAGTTCATCCTTAGGCCATCCCGCCCTTATTATTATAATAACTAACGGGTGATACGTGTGATGCACGTGAGAGCGAGGAGGAGTTAACCATAATTAATAGGAGTTAAAAGGGACACGTGTTAACCCATGGGTGCAATTGAATTCTTCCCGAGTTCAATCACGATTGAATGTGATTCTATTCTTTAAGTAAATAGATGAGGGTAGTTTGGGAATTAAAGTAAAATATTATATTAAAGTTTTGTTTTATATAAGGGTAGTTTAGGAATTTCAAAAAATTCAGGCTATGCCGGCCTCTCCCATTATAATAGTGAAGATAATAATAATAATAATAATAATGCGAGAAGCAGGTAATCTGAATTTTTTGAAATTCCCAAACTATTCTTATATAAAACAAAACTTTCATTTAATGTTTTACTTTAATTCTCAAACTACCATTTGCTCATCTATTTATTTAAAGAATAGAATCACAGCCAATCATGATTGAACTCGAGGAGAGTGCAATCGCACCTGCTGGTTAACACGTATCCCTTTTAACTCTTATTAACTATGGTTAACTTCTTCCTCTCGCTCTCACGTGCATCACACATGCCACCCGTTAATAATAATAATAATAATAAGGGGTTTTTGCATATCAACTGATGTGTTTTAGCAGCTTTGCAAATACACTGTAATGAGTAACAACTTTGCAAATTAACTAATGGTTTTGCAACCGTTAGACAAGCAACCTCAATCCTTAGTTTCCTTAGACATCCATTTATGATTGTTAGAAAAATAATTATTATGTCCTTATCATATTTCATAATCTCACAAATCTTTAACTATCATTGAACTATGGTTAATGAGTTTTAACCCTTGTAATTAAGATTCACATCTTACGGATAAAGCATCTAACCCTGGTTTTAAAAAAAATTAGCATGTCCCCTTTTAACTCCTTTTAACTTTGGTTAAGATAAACTAACCGTTAAGAGTTAAAGCATCTAACCTTGGTTTTAAAAGGAAAAAAATTAACGTGTCCCCTTTGAACTCCCTTTAACTGTGGTTAAGATTCATTAACCCTTAGGGTTAAAGCATCTAACCTTGATTTTTAGAAAAAAAAAAAAAATTAACATGTCCCTTTTTAACTCCTTTAACTGTGGTTAAGATTCACTCACCATTAGGATTATAACATCTAACTTTGGTTTTTAGAAAAAAAATTTAACGTTTGTTAAATCCTTTTAACCGTGGTTAAGGTTCATTAACCCCTAGGATTAAAGCATCTAACCTTGGTTTTAAAAAATTAAAATTTTAAGGCGTCCCCTTTTAACTCTATTTAACTGTGGTTAAGATCAACTAACCCTTTGGGTTAAAGCATCTATCCTTGGTATTTAAAAAATAATAATTAACGTGTTCCCTTCCATGAGGATTAGTAAACCCTAACCACAGTTAAAGTGAGTTAAAAAGAAAGGTTTATTTTTTTTATTTTTTTTCTAAAAACTAAGGTTAGATGCTTTAACTCTAAGGGTTAGTTATCTTAAGCACAGTTAAAGAGGGTTAAAAAGGGACATCTTAATTTTTATTTTCTTTTTAAAAACCAAAGTTAGATGTTTTAACCCTGGTGTATCTTAACCACATTTAAAAGCAGTTAAAAGTGACATGTTAATTTTTCTTTTCTTTTTTATAAAAATCAAGGTAACATGCTTTAACCTAAGGGTTAATGAAAATTAAAGGGAGTTCAAAGGGGATACGTTAATTTTTTATTCTTTTAAAACCAAGGTTCAATGCTTTAACTAAGGGTTAGTGTATCTTAACCTAAGTTAAAGGGAGTTAAAAGGGAAACCTTAATTTTTTTTTTAAAAAAACTAAGGTTAGATGCTTTATATCGTAAGGGTGTAAATCTTAATCACAATAGTTAAAACTTATTAGCCTTAGTTTAAGGGTAGTTAAAGATTTTTGAGATTATAAAATATCATAAGGGTATAAACTAAGGATTGAAGTTGCTTGTCTAACAGTTGCAAAACCATGAGTTAATTTGCAAAACTTACTTCTAACAGTGTATTTGCAAATGTCTAACAGTTGCAAAACCATGAGTTAATTTGCGCAAAAGTCTTACTCCTAACAGTGTATTTGCAAAGCTGATAGAACACAGCAGATGATATGCAAAAACCCCTATTATTCTTTCCTTTTCTCAACGCTGGTAGCTGCTAAATAATGGGTCGGGTCAACCCGATAAACATCAAATCTGGGCACCATTCAGACCAGGTTGGCCAATGGTCCTAGATACGCATTTCCCGTTAGACAGCTTTAGGACCGGTTAGAGTGTCTGGGGAACGATAATTAAGCGGGGCTGTTCTGGGTGGCACCTCTAATACGACCCAGCATTTTTATTTTTGAGTAATGCTAGCTCCACTTTCTTCAAAAGGATGACATGTTTTACTCTCTTCCAATAAGAGAGAGAGACGTGTTTTTTGGTTCAAGATATACGGCTAGGCCACTACCCTGGTTTGAATGGTTAGTATCTGTTGTTGGTAGGTTAGCGAATGGGTGGATTTGTTTAACCATCACACCCTTGATCCCGGAAAAAACGTGGTGGAATACCCACACTACCAATGGGGCAAGAATTGCTTCCCCTCATGAGGGTTACTTTGTAATAAGCTTCAGCATGCTTTGAGGCTGAACTTAAAAGTGTGAGCAGCAACTAACACAAATTTACACCTGGTCCGATTCATGGAGGAAATGAGATTCTTTTTCCATTTTCTTTTTCTGGGTGAACAATTACTCACAAATTTATACAATAAACTACCTTTAAAATGGGCAATATATCGCCAAAAATTATGATAATAACTCAGTTACAAGCCAACCCTAATCTGAAACATGCTTAACAAGATATTTCGATGTTTATTTAGTGTGCAGCATCCCTGGTGTAAAAGCTAAAGAAAAATACACTTCAGTCAACTCAATTACAAAGGCCATTGCCCAATATATAAACAAAGGTTGAAATTGGAACGCGAATTACACACCTTAACGACTATCTCGTCTCAGCAATCCTTCCAGGTAGCAGAGTTAAGCTCAGGCGAAATTTACAACCTCAAGGTGGCAACACAACACCGTCAGACAGAACCACACATTTAACAACTCTTCCAGTCACTACCAAGAATGACTATCCAGGAATTGGACCAGCAAGCTATATCTATTGTTTCAATGCTTTCAATGACTTCAAATTTGATTCGCATATTCGGAGGAACTCGGACAGTACTGTACACTGGCTAGTTATTATTTTCCTAGCAACACCAACAGGACTCCACTGTAACAACGCTTGGGAGATCCGGTCACAAAGTACAGAATCTCTTGTAGAGGCGGCAAATGCTTCTAAAATCTGGAAAACCTGTCCAGGCCCTTCATTAAGTCCTCTTCTCATGAGAAGGGATAGTAGAGTATCCAAATTTTCATCCTCTGGCTTGTTGATCTGTTCCCTTAACCATTTCGTGACTTCTTCCATCACGCCACATACAGACTGGATCGAACCCTGAATGGCCTGAGACAGCAGAGAGTTTAGCTGATCTACATGTCCACTTTTCTTCTTCTTCTTCCCAGATGGAAGCGAGGATCGAACACAAGAATTGATTACGAGACCATGCCAAGCCAACGGCTCTGTCACCAACTGTACCAAAACCGGCAAATCACTTCCTGGAGCTCTTATTAAGGGCTGCATGGATCTGAGATTCTCTAGGGTATACTTCTCTATCAGATAATCCACCATGTGCCATGAAACAGGCCCACGTCCATCTCCATCTGGTAGGTTGAGTTCATGTGAACCCAAGTTCCAGGCATTCAAAAACACGGCGAAATTCATCCAGTCAATTATGTCCGAATTAAAAACCTGTCACAGTTTGCAAACTTTAGTGAGTGATGGTAGTCATTGGTAAAACTCTCCAATCATTGGCCTGTCAGATCGTTACTCTAAAACAAAAAAATTAAGTGAAATAACATCTTATAATTGTGTATATTTCAATTTCAATAAACTACATCGTTGGCATTCTTGTATATAAACATAATGAGCATCAATATGTAAATATCCTACAGTTAATTACATTAAACTGTAGAACCTATGTTGTCATAGTGTATATACATGTCGTAAATTATAAAGTGGACACAACATGAAAACAAATGAAGGTCATACAAAAAATGAAAGAGCAGTGATTAGCGGACCCATGGGTCACTATTTATCTTACCCCCGTGTCCTCGTGTCCCTTTTAAGACCCCTTTAACCCTGGTTAAGCTTAAAAATTTTAAAGTTAAGATTTTGGTCTTTTATTTTCTAAAAACGAAGGTTGGATTGCTTAACCCTAGGGGTGAATGAATCTTAACCACTGTTGGTCTTTGTTTAAAAGCGGGGCGTGGACTAATGAGGACCGGCCATTTCGTTACATAATGGAAGAAACCCCAGGTCCGTTAAGTATTTTCCAACATGAAACTTTCAAATTCATGGGAACAAGCAAATTTAGAATGACAAAAATGTACCAAAACATGTTAGACGATGAAAACATTTATGTGGCCTTCAGGAAAGATTGCTAATCACTAGTTTTCTTTGACTACAATGAAAGAGAAGAAAGAAAGGGGTGAAGCATATGTATAAAAGAACATATACAAGAGGGCAGAGAGCAGTCTAAGAAGGCAGCCATTAAGTGTGTGTGTGTCTAAGACTACATAACCAGGACTAGTTATTGCCATGGAGGATGGCATCTCAATCTACACAAAAGTGGAAACACATAAGACCTCTAATTTCTTTTAGAATGATGGAGGGCCATAGAAAGAGCACCAAAATGTTGGCAATCAACTGTTCTTAGGATTACAATAGAAAGGAAGAAGGGCAGAACCCTATGTATACAAGATGCTAGCCTAACAAGAAAGCCATTAGTTCATACTTCATACATGTCTTTCTATCATTACAAATGAATCTTACATATGTAAATCACAACCTATCAATCTAAATGCTCCCATTATTGTTATTTCTAATTTACAAACTCAAAAAAAAAAAAAACACATTGGCAAATGCTCTCATTGATGACAAAAGTATAAATCTAAATGTAAGGGTGATGAAAAGATGACAGATGACCACAAAGAATCCTGGTTAGTTTGTGATAGTCATTCCCGAAAGCTACTCTGCCTTCCAGCCTGCTATCAATCCTAATCTAATAGTTGGAACTCGCCCGCCAGCGCAGCGTACAAAGAAAGATGTCCGTACTATAGTGGGGGGCGGTCCTCTCGTAACTCTTCGAAGCTGAGCTAGGCACTTGCTACAGGTCAACCGACCGAGACTCTTTCTTATTTTTTCGTAGTAGAGTAGTGTTGAACGTTTCCACTCAGCCCCACCTCCTCATCGGTCGGGCTTGGGGTGTGGGTTGGCTAGAGGAAGAACATGATTTCGGATCCGGGGTGTGGTGGAAAGCTTTTGGAGTGTGGGTTGGCTAAAGGAAGAAGATGATTTCGGATCCGGGAGAGATGGAAAGCCAATTGAAGATTACCATGGCTGGGGGAGATATTAGTCCTACCCCAGGAGAGATTAAAGTGGCGGATGATCATGGTGGGATGGGCAATCGATCCATTATAGGGAGAGAATTGGCGGAAGGAGGAACGATAGAATCATGACGAACAAAAAGGTCGGGTTGGATCGGATGGTGGGGACGGACAACTGACCAGTACCGGGGGAGGGGTGGGCCAAGTCGTCCGTCAATGTCAGGTCAGCATCCATCAATTGAAACAGAGATTAAGGGCGCATTTCAATTTTCAAGAGCATGAAGAAGGCTCCAACTCCTACAAAGCCCACCCCAGAGGGAGAAAAGGAAGTTATAAGCACCAATTGAACGTTACTAGCTCATGCACCATGCACTAATTCCAAGCTTGCTTTTATTGCAGAGAGAGGCGCATGCTGCCCTTTATAGATAGGGGCGAGCCAGATAGAGCGGCTAGAAGAGGAGATTGCCAGCCTGACCCCCACAACCACTACTTTTCTTGCAGGGAAGACTGAGCTCAGCCTAGGCTGAATCCGTCACTCTTGGCAAAGAAGGGGGAAGGACGCCAGGTAGAGTGCTTATGCTCAGGCATCAAAGAGACTAGGTGGGGAGAAAGAGGCCGATACACTGATAAGACTGTAATCTAATCTAATCTATCTTTCCTGTCATTTCCTTGCGAACAACTTATGGTAATGCTTTTTGTGTCTTTCCAATGAGGAAACCGGGGACCATTTGTTGCTCCACTGTCCCCAGTCAAATGAATTTGGGATTCGTTTCTTTCTATTTTTTAGGTCCAATGGGTTGCTCCACTCTCCTTCTTAGACTTCATTGCGAGTTGGAACTCTCTCCAAGGACATCTCCAAATGTCATAGACATTAAAACCACCATCCCAATAATTGGTGTATGTGTAAGAGTGGACCTTCAAACATTTGATGAGACTCAGTTACTAGATCCCATTGGTCATTGACAACCTGATCAGAAGATTCTAATCATCTGGTATATAGGCTTTTAATGGACCAGTAATAACATTTTCCCTTTTTTTATCCATAATTACAACATTTTCTATAATCATCCGAGACAATATGATAGATCAAATTTTTATAATCATCTAAGAGACCTTTGGTATGACTTATGAGAGCTCTCCTTGGGGACCTTTAATTCTGTGCATTCCATGGGCTACTTAGTGGTGTAAAACTGAAAATAACATAATATTTTTAAACACTTTAATTTTAAAATTTTAAAAATATTTTCTATAATGAAACAAATTTTATAAAAACACTATACTAGGGCCCTTCAATTTTGTGCATTCCATGGGCTTCGTGATGATATCGATAATCTATAATATTTTTAAATGCTCGTTATTGTAGAATTTCACAATATTTTTTATAACATAATAAAATTATATATATTTATACACACACACACACACACATTGCACTACTTATCCATAACCAAACCCATGCACATGCAGGGTCAAAATGGTAACCCATTCGTGTCTAAAAACATCATGAGTCAATTTCCCTGGTTTTTGTCATCTCACTCAGCAGTACTGCAGTACATGATAATGGTATAACTATGCAGAAGCCCTTGTACAAAGAACTGATGGTGGATAAATGGTCAGAAGAATACCAAGAAAGGCATAAAATCAACTAATAGAGCAATCGTACCTCAAACGATTTATCGCCTATTGAAAGTCCAACAATATCTTTTACTGCATCATTAAAAGGAAATCCCAAGCTCTTTGCAAAGCGCTCCAGCAAACACTTCAGCTCTGAGTACAATTTAGTGTTAGATATAGAGCCGTTGGTTTCAACATTTTCCTTCATCGATGATGAAGCACACTGGATAGACAGATACAACATCCGAGGAAGAAGAGATCTCCTTTCAATGACTTTCCGCGCATTTGCTTCCCTTTCCTTAGTTTGCGGTAGCTTCCAAGAGATCAAGAATGGAAATTTTATAAAGACTTCACTCTTCACAATAGAAGTGACAAAAGGAAAAAGAACAAATGCAGTACTACACTGAACATTGTTCCGATAAATAATTTTAAAAAAAAAAAAAACTAAATATAGAGAAGGTAAAAAGTATTCATTTATAAAATCAGTTGGACGGAAAAGAGCACTTTCAATTTCAGTCTAAAAATGTTCAATTTTTTCAGTCAAATCAAACATTAAACACATAATGCAAAACTATGAAGGGCATAAAATTGCATACCAAGTTTTCTCTAGGGCAAAAGGAGGCTCCATCAAATGGTCCTGTGAGCAAAAAAGTAAGCAGTCAATAAAGCCAAACAAAACTTACCAAATGAAAGAACGAAGATGAGTTTCTTTTCAATAAGAGAACATCATGCTACAATCTCTGTCACAAACATTACCAGTACAATAAAAACAAACTGGTGAAATATATGTGAATTTTCAATAGAGAATAAGAATAAAAAATTTAGCTTCTAATGAAACATTTTTCTTAATTTTTTTAAATTAATAAATACTTTTAAATGTAATTATGTTCTCAACCTTTTATTTTACTGTAATTTTATTTAAAATTGTACCTTTTCCCCAGGACTTCCCCATAGAAACCCAAGAATAAAATTGTTAAATTTACAATAAATTTTTGTTAGCAAACAATTCCTGAAAACATGATTTGTGACAGATAGTTAAAATCTAAGTCATGTGAAAAAGATAAAGTGATGGATGCAAAACATGGTGCATTTCATACCAACCTAAAAGATAATTTATGTCAGCAGCTGGCGTCCACCAAGGTCGTGACTGCAAATCTTCATTGAAGGTCAAAGATTTGCATCTGTTCTCACTTGAGAGTTCAAGTAATTCCATACCAAAGCTCAAGCTTTCAAGAACACACTGAAAGACGAAGCATAAACTTTTTATTTAACACTAAGTAGAATAATACAGTTATATAAATAAATAAGAATTTAAAGTTAAGAATTGCAAAGAAAAGTGACCTCCACTTCTTCAATGTTATCCGACTTCTGCTTGAGTTGTAGAATGGGCTCTTCAATTTTTGCCATCAAATACTGATTAGAATGTTGCAATCGTTCTTTGAATTGAACAAATTCAATTACCTGAAAGATAATTAAGAAAAATGTTATGGCGCCATATCATCATATCATCTTTCAAGCCTTGTCCCAACTATAACAGAAATGGCACCATCTGAGTAGTGAGAAAGACTACACGTCTGCAAATCTCACACTGGTCTATTACACTGATAACATATTCACAACATGATACTATATATATATATATATATATATATATATATTAAAATGTATTATACTGGTAGAGTTTTCCACAAAGTATATCCATATGAGGGTCCCCAATGACTGGAACCACCTTCCCTCCCACCCTGACCCCAACTCCAGCCCACCCCTTTGTTGCATTGATTATATTGAAAGAACCAATATTGGATACCCACAACCAGAGCTGGGAAGAAGCCATCAGAATCAGCCAAAAAAATTAACTAAAATCAGGAAGGTGCCCCCCAACGGCAGTTAGTTACATGTAATTATTACCAGTAAAAAAAAATTTAAAAAGGCATTGTAATTAGTTAAATATGATCAATATGATGATCATGATACACTATTCAAATGGAGCCTAAATTATACCATGTAAAATGCCAATCAGTAGCACCATTGATGAGTTCATAATAGTGCACATAATAAGCCTTGAGCCATGAAATTAAGGGCATAACAAATTATGGCTCAAATACAATCTATTTTCTTTTTCTTTTTTCATTTTGAAAGTCCATGAAACAATAAATCCATAATGCAAAATTACGAAATAGAATAGAATACGAAAGTCAGTGTGAAAGGAGCTCTATCAAGTAGGCACCACAAGAAGAAATTCACCAAAACAAATGTAATTCAAGAAGTCAATTAGGCCTCGCAAACAGGAATTCAAAATTCAACTCTCTCTGCTAAGGCTTAAGAGCAACCAAGCATCTAGGCAGAGGACTACAAAAATTATGACTGGCTTATTGAGAATAAATAGGGAGATTAAAATCATTCCTTGTAGCCCTCATGAAAGTAAACCATTCCGCTAGTCAATCAGTAGCGCCATTGATGGGTTCATAATAGTGCACATAATAAGCCTTAAGCCATGAAATTAAGGGCATAACAAATTATGGCTCAAATACAATCTGTTTTCTTTTTCTTTTTTTCATTTTGAAAGTCCATGAAACAATAAATCCATAATGCAAAATTATGAAATAGAATAGAATACGAAAGTCAGTGTGAAAGGAGCTCTATCAAGTAGGCACCACAAGAAGAAATTCACCAAAACAAATGTAATTCAAGAACAACTGTCAAGTTGGCCTCACAAATAGGAATTCAAAATTCAACTCACTCTCTCTGCTAAGGCTTAAGAGCACCCAAGCATCTAGGCAGGGGAATACAAAAATTATGACTGGTTTATTGAGAAAATAAATAGGGAGATTAAAATATTCCTTGTTGCCCTCATGTAAACCATTCCGCTAGAACAACCCAGCTGCACAACATATACATACTCAACCCTGATTCCAATCAAAAACACTACAAGCTTTGTTTTATCGCTATTTTCCACAGGGAAAACTCCAATGTATGGATTATATGGTACAACTATGGACCATCCAATTTTCTGTCTACCAAGGAAACTCCATTAAGGGTTCATTCTTTTACTGAGACTTATAAAGCTTGGCACTTTGCCCTTTGTCATGGTAATTGTTATGAAATTTGAGTCACTTTGTCAAGGTTTCTAACATAATTATAATCATTTCTTACTATCATGAGATTTCAAATCTTATCATTTTTTATGAGATTTGAAGACATTTAATTTAATGCATTTGAAGTCTAATGGGAATTGCAACCCAAGAGATGAAAAGCACAATACATCTAGTTCTCCAAAGAAAATGCACATTGTCAAATGAAAAATTGCAAGGTGCCAGACTTTACTGGGGCGTTTGGATTGGTTTTACCATTTTATTAGCCAAAAATCAATTCTAATCAAATTGATTATGTAGAAATTAATGGTCAAATAATCATTTTCTTAAATAATAGTGTTTGGAGAATAGGAAATTGAGAGACTCAATTTTGTATTTTCCAAACACAATTATTTGAAAAAATGATTATTTGACCATTAATTTCTAAATAATCAATTTTATCAGAATTGATTTTTCGCTAATAAAATCCAATCCAAACGCCACCTACAAGTCTCAACAAAAGAACGGACCCTAAGAGATGACATGAGCAAAAGTCCTTAACATGTGGCAATTGGCATGCCTACAACAAGAGATCATATCTCAGCAAATTTATATCTGACTATTATGTTGCTTCTATGTTTCCTCTCAGATCTACCTGCAGCAACCTCAAGAAGCTAGAACTTAAACAAGCTCTCCGAACCTAGCCAAAAAAGAAGTACAACGGAGAAAATCCAGATCTAGAAATGCTGAGGATCACTTGGAGACAAGAAATATTTTAATGACTATAAAACTGGATCTATTATTATTTTTTAAATGTGTGCATTACCGTCACTATTAAAAAGTAAAACATAATTTTGAATCTAGTGCTTACATTACATTATGCAATAAAAGCAAAACGAACAGCTTATTTATTCATCCAATATAAGAAACAACATTGGAACAAAAATGGAGAAAGAGAGATTAAAAAAATGGAAGATAGGTATATGTCTTGCCTATCATACCCCGTAGTCTAATCAAAATAAGGATTTCTAGTACAACCGTGAACCATGTAAAAAGTGTCGGCCATTAACGGGATGATTTTATACAAAGAATATAAAAATAGATACATTATACTTACTTTTGAGTAATTACGATGCCGATATGCAAGAAAGGTGAGATCTGCAGATTCTCTAGAGTGATCATCCATAAACTTGAGATAATCCTTTAAAAGATCAATTAAATCAACCCAAAGCGGTGATATCAACATCTGGGGTAGAATATGGTGTGAAACTGTTTCGAACAGAATATTCTTTACCTCCAATGTTTTATACCTATGGGATAAGAGGTCAGTAATCAAGAATGCTCAAACACAAACTGCAATACAATCTCCAGAGTGTTGCCAAAACAGCAGCATATGGCTTCAAAAAGACAGTTAAAAATAATATGTTGTATCAACTAGAAATGGAAAATGAACATTAATATATATGTTACCAACTTACCATTCATATGCTAATGGAAGGGCACTCAAGTAAGAATACAAGTGTAGCAATAAAATCTTGTACTGCCAGACATATCTGATAAAAATGACCAGATAAATGTGAGTTAACAATAAATAACTTCAAAAATATAAAAAAAATAAGTACATAGTTCGGCAAAAAAAAAATAGCTTCCGAAAAAAGAAAACCAGTGGTATAGAACAAGAATTATCTAGCATACATCCCTCACCCTATATATAGGTCAAACTAAAAGAAGGGAATTTTAGTAGAGCATAGCGAGCAAATAATTAACTTGTATATGAACTGCATTTTATCTAGAATCATCAGGGTTTGTTCACAATCAGTTAAACCATAAACTTAAACGTAGCACGCCATTAAAAAAAATACAATAAACGACATACAAAAAAAAATAGGAATTGTCCTTCAATAATAAATATCTAAGTAATTTTTTTAACAACACCATAGGACACGACTGTTATCAACTTTCATAAGGTCTAGTTGTTAAAGGCATCGCATTAGGCGGTCGCCTAGGCGACCAAGCACTCTACCAAGCTCAGGCGACTAGCCACCTAAGCGGCCATTATTAAAAATCTGATATATGTAATATTATTATTTTTTAAGAATATAAAAATTAATTTTATTTGAATATGATAGTATGGTTAAAAAAAATGTTATTTTATAAACTTCTCATGGTTTTTACCATATAATATGTGAAGGTTTGTATATCCAACAAAAAAAAGATTTGCAGATAGAAGAAAAAATGAGAGACGAACGGTATCAAGCATATTTTCTTCATGTTACCTTATCCCATCTCTCGCTCAACGGATGGACCAACCTATTGGACTCTCTCTCCCTCTGTCTATAGGTGGATTATATGGTCCCCATCTGTTTTTTGCATGGTTGTTAAAGACATCGTGACCAAGCATATAACTAGGCTCCAGAGGCCCAATAGCAAAAAAAAAAGGTCTTTAAATGCCCCAAATTCCATTCAGGATCCCCAAAACTCTCATAAACCTATATTTAAAGGGTCTTTTATAATTTATTGCTTTTATTGAGTATAATTGAGAAGAAAGAAGAAAGGATAGTAAGAGGTACGACCTCTCCCCCCCCTCTTCTCTGTCCCCTCTTAGAACTATCTCTAAGGATGTTTCATCAAAGTGCATCTTGACAATGAAGATTTTGCAATTTATATGAATTGCAAGTCCCTTATTCAAGGAAATGCACCATACATATATCTCATTTTAGGAGAATTTCTACAACAATAAGTTCATCAGGCGACGCTTCAGGCTACCACCTCAAGCGTCGACCTCAAGTCGCCTTGACAACCATGAAGTAGAATATATGTTCCCAAACAACAATGGCAGTTTGACTATAAGTTCAACCTATCAAACAATGCGCAACACCTAGGTGAACTCCTAGGTCAAAGTAAATACAAGCATGTGCGAAAATCATTAAATCTGTATAATTTTCTCTGGAACATCCACTTTTTTATCTGTTGCCTGTTAAAAAAAATTGGATTGGATGATTTCCATCATCCCGTAAGTTCTTGGGCGTCGGGCAAGGCTGAGCCAGCAATTGAATGTGCGGGTTTGTGCTGGGATGACTACAGCAGAAGTTGCAAAATTAAGCCAGGCCGAGCCCGGTCACATGCTATGCATTTAATGTTTTGGACTAAACATGATGTTCTTGGAATAAAAGGTAGCTTATATTTTATTTTATTTGGTGAATGTAGTAAAGCAATGCTATAATCTGCATATGAGCAACTTATTTCATATGATCTATGTCATAATCTTATATTATTGAACATATAATTTAATGACCAAATTGTAGACGTGTGTAAATTGTAATTATATCTTTTTGGGCCCAGCTAAATAGACAACCCAATCCCGACCAGAAAGTCAATCACTTCTGTATATCTGAGCCTGTCCCAGCGAGCCTCTAGGCTTGCCAAGGCCCAGTTTTGAATCGGGCAGGCCAGGCTGCTGATCGCTACCCAAGTTAAGACCTTCAAACAGTAGGTCCGCCCAACCAGCATGTGCTGCCTTGTGTCGGACCGTACAGCACGTGTCGGACCATACTATAAGAATGGGGCCAGAAATTTCCCACATCATCTTCTATAAATATAGTAACTAATCATTATAGTCAAATTATTATCTAAACGTGTCTTTTAACACCCTCACGTCCATATCCATTCACGTTTCCTTGTCAGTATATAACGTGTACATGCATCTGGATTATAACAGGAAGCACGTGCCTCGTGCATGTAAATTATGATACTTCTATCTACACGAAAAAACAAATTTAGAGTCTTAAAAAATAAGAAATCCCATGCCACTAGGAAACATGATGCCTGACATGCATCTATTTTCATCTTTCTTTGCAACAGAAAGAACTTGATAGAGCATTGCCAATATACGATGTGCATACTGTTCTCTACATCAGAACATGTCTTCCAGAACCTCAAACATGTCAAAACTCAAATGGCATAATAGATTGGATTTGGGCCACCATTATATTATGTAGTTTTATTTTGTCAAAGGACTGGTCCTGGTATTGAATTATTGCTCATAACAAAGCAGTGGAGGCATATTGTACGTAAGCCTCAGATAAAATGCACAACTTAAAAATGCAAAGAAGGTCAGACGAGTCCAAAATATGATGGCAGTTAGATCTATCAGCAACCTTGGATGCTAAATCAGTAAGACAGTAAAATTTCAAGCTTCAACAAATGGTATAATCCAGGTTGCACAAGTTGACGGACACAGTATATTTCTCTTTTCATTATAATTATTTTCCCTTGAAGAATAAAGAAAAAGGAAACTGAAAAACAAATATAACAATTTTTTGCATGAAAAAAACTTCATCCATGAGTAGGAATATTTTGATTTTTTAGTGTTTGGGCATATTTCCAAGATTTTATGCATAATAGATCATGAGTTCAGTCATAAGTGAATTTAAACATAAGGGCATCTGACCTTCGGATAGTCAAGCCGAATTCCAGAACCATAATTGCCTCCAATAAATAACCAAGATGCCTGGTACGCCAGAATAACTAAAGCGAAAAAGAAAACTCAAAATAAGATTATAAAAGTCACCTGAAAATTTTAACCAACCCCAACTAGTGGATCCAAGTGAAAACAAGTTGAGGATATAAAAGTACAGATCACACAATCACTACAATGGAAGCATTTCTCATAAAACATAAACATACATCTTTAGCAACTTTAGTTCTAAAAATATGAAGACTGAACACATGCTTTAAATATACAACAAAGAACATCAACAGAAATGGAGTGCGAAAAACTAGAACACCTTTAGGCATATGGTTTGTATACCTCCACACACACACATTAACTGTGTATTAGATAAAAGGCAAGAGATTGATCTCAACCAAGGAGCGCCAGGAAAAGTAGCAGAGTAGCTCAATAGAAACACACTTGGAAATAGTGACATGGGAAGAAGAGCAAAATATAACTAGATATACAGCAGACAATAGGACTCAAGTTTCCACCCATATAATACAATATCCAACAACCAAACAAGTTTCCAGCCATATAATACAATATCCAATAACTGAACAAGTTTCCAGCCATATAATACAATATCCAACAATCGTAAAGTTCTACTAGCTGGCACAGAATTGGTTTGTATAGCATTACCTTAATGAACAAGTAACTGGAACGAATCTCTGATGAAGCCTAAGATATGGGGGGCTAGATACATATAGTGATGCTTTAAGGTTTGAAGAGGTGAGAAGCATGCGATTGCATAATTATGAGGTTGCTAAACTTGGGTAAGTAAAATGCATTAGGAATCATATTACTGGATTTCGAATGGTTAATGGCTTGGGAAAACATGGTTGAATGAAAATAGAGTTTGTAGATTTTCAATATTGCATGCGAAAAGCTATAAAAGGAGTATTTAGCACCTTTGCTAGATAGACAACATAGATTAAGAATTGTCTACCTTAATGCTAATTTTAAGAGTTTGATTCATCCTAGAGAGTTGACTAATTCCTCACAGTTGGGTGAGTGCCTTCCATCTTTTATTTTGTTTTGACTTGTGATCAATCTTTGAGCTTTATCATCATCATCAAAGTAAGTTTCAGATTTTCATCTTTTTCTCCTCTCAATTCTGTTTAGCCGCGTCAACCTCAACAGTGTTACACAAATGTAGGTACAATAATCCCAATAATGCAATCCAAGCTAGGACTACTTAAGTGATGCAATAATATCAGCCAACAATTGTTGTCAAATTTCAAATACCGCATGATGGTCTAACTAATGGCCTTGGGAAAAATAGTCAAACTTTTGCTCACTGGAATCATATAATGCAGCGCTGAAAATAAGGAACGCATCAAGCAAATACAATTTAGTCATCACACTTGAGAAGCTGAGACACGATATCGACGGAGATGAGCCAGATGTATGAAAGGCAGTTTGTCAACCCCAGGACAGAAGCAACTTGAACAGGCCAACAATATAGACAAATGGTGGAACACTTACACAGGTGATCATCAATCAAAGTTGCTAAGAACAAAGATAATATATGATTCATCTCACGAATACCAGTAGCAATAGTCATTTATCCTTTTGCAGGCCTATCACACCCTTTGATCGGGAGAAGTGAATTGCTCATGTCAAATGATAAGAAAGTTCTCAAGAAAAAATTGAAACAAAAAAGGTGGAGATTCATTGGATTAGACTATCAGTAGGACTCTTGAGTCTTGACATTCTTATAGCCATGTTCTTAGGGAGACCAATGGTATTTTCAACTCATTAACAAAGGACGGTTGAGAAGTCAGTTTTTTTATTGCTGTTATTTGTGTCCCATTACTTGGATTTTACGTGGGTGTTCTCTTCTCTTTACTTTCTGTGGGTTGCGTTAAATTTCCCTTAAACCTTTTTTTTCTGCCCCCATAGTTAAAGGTGGTAAATCAAAAACAGGGATCATTTAGTTTATTCCCAACAATTGAAGAAGGTGAGGAACATCAAGAAAGAATTCCCTGAGATTCCCCAAATCTCTTGCTTTAACCCAACCATTATGGAATAAATAAACTACCTCTGGATGTTATGAATTTCTTTCTTACAATATATACACAAAAAATCATCTGAAGCTTATTGAATTGACTACAGCATTTCAACGATGCATTTAATGTCAGCATAATTTAATGTTATAGAGGGTGGAGAGTATGGTATAGAGTATCGATATGTATCACAGTATCAGGCGTAGCGACCCGATACGTGTCAGGTTTGATGCTAATTGATTTGCTGGCATGGGGGGTATCAGTTGTTACCCACCACTGATAACCAGCAATAGTTTTTTTCCTTAGAGTATCGACCGATACGTATGGTTTAAAATTCCGGTACATATCATTTTCCAAGCTATCCGGTACACTAGTACGCTGGAAAAAAAAATCTCATATTGGCCTATATCGGGCGTAACAGGCCAATACGGGAGATTTTTCAGTTAATTTTTTATCTCCTATTTACAATAGGATCCATGGCATAAACCCGATACGCACAATTTAATGATTTAGGAGTAATTGGGATTTTTTAGTCGCGTTGTGTAGTATTGTTGTGTTGCTTTAGTTTCTCTTTGTTTTCTTTCCTATCTGTTTTGTTTGGTTTATGTTCTCTTGGAGATTCACTTTTGATGAATCGTCTTTTTTAATGAATTTGATTTTTACCGATCAAAAAAAAAAGATTTATTTACATATAATATTATTTAAGCAAATGATTTTAAATTAATTTTGATTTCATTTACTTAAGATATTTATATGTGACTAAGGTTATACCCCCATTTGAATTCAATAAAACCTGAAGAATAAAAAGTCAACTTTCCATTTCAAGAACTAAATCCTCTTTAGCGTCTTTTAGGGATTAGGTTAAGGCATTTCTCAAATGTTAAAATTTCATAAATTCTACTATACCAAAACATTACTAAAATCCAAAAGTCCGACCAAAAAAAAGTCTCATATTTTAGCGTTCAAAAATATTTCATCTACATGGTCAAAAAGTTAACTAACAGTTCAACATAAAAAAGACTTACATTCATATTTAACTCATTGAATATAAGGTTTAAATATCTAGATTGTATTTCCTATACTTGGCAAAGTGACTATGGTTTGTATTTTTATACTTGTTATCAACACACATGTTTTTTTTTACAAAATTCTTAACTCTAATATGTATGGTTATAAACATAATTGAAGACCTTTATTTAGTTTGTTTTTAGCTTATATAATATAGCAGCATATGAGAGAGAGAGAGAGAGGTACTATTCTGACCAGTGTCTTGGCAATAAAATAACAAAACTTTAAGAATATCAGTATGTGTATTTACAGAAAATTTATTGCATACCTGAATCAGCACATTACATGCCATGGATAGAAGCTCTTCACCATGCATATTCTCTTGTGGATCCAAGTCCTTTGAAAGTGGCAGATTTTGACAGTACATATCTGTCATTTGTATGGCGGTGCTCTCCAGTTCTGGAGAACAACAACAATGCCAATACTCAAATCAGTCAGACAGAGAACTCAATAAAAATCCAAAATATTAAGCACAGAGAACTCAATAAAAATCCAAAATATTAAGCACAGTAATAGATAGCAATTTTCAAAACTGAAGTTAAACATATAATTTAGAGCTTAGAAAACAAGTCAACAAAAGATTTTAAAGAACATGTGAGGAAGAATATGCAGAAAATCATAAGTTGAGGAAGTATAAGTGATGCAAATCAAGTGGTTATAGTTTGACAGTCCATTGATTGAGGCCACATGAAAGAGGTCGTGTAATTCAATGTTTTGGTCAAAGTATGCTTCATTCTCCACCAAGCTACATCAACCAAAGAATGTCACAATTTCCAATGAGCATTGGAATGAAGCAAGCTTTTGTTAAAATGCTCAATATTCTAGTTTTCTTAAATTTTATATTTCTCCTAGATTTGACCATGGGCATTGAAGACTTTTTAACTTTCTTTAGTTTTTCTATAAGTAGGGATGGCTGGAAATGTTTTAGAGGGATGTAATTCTGTTTTGAGTAAATTGTAAGTCTGGGGGCTTAAGTCTTGTGCAACTGCGGTTGCCTCTATCAATAGAACCATTTCTCTTCTTCCCCATTTTTTCTCCACTGTTGTAAGTTTGCATAGAACCGTTTCTCTTCTTCTCCATTTTTCTCCACTGTTGTAAGTTTGTCTTGTTCATTGTTCCAGTGAAAACGGGCCAAACAAGTCGCCTGACTGGGGCCACTAGTCAAAAGTAGTCCTATACGGAAGCATCTCGCCGCTATCTGCCTTAAGCTCTCAAACAGGCCTCACCAATCTTACTGAGCCATCTAGGCAACACAATAGTAGTACATACATCAGCCGCCTCTGACCCTGGTTCTAGTGAATATGGGATTGCCACGCCTGGGCATGAAAAGCTATCTTTCATACTGTGGGACGGAAGCAAGCCTCTCAAAAGAAAGGGGAGAGATAGCACGCACGGATGCAAGATCATGACTCCACTACCCCTAAGAAGTGTCTTCTTCGGCACCCGCTACGTCAACATCCTATGTTTGCTTTGTTGAATCTGGATTGGGTTGGTCTTACATGTAGCATAGTGCAACAATGAACAAGGCAAACTTAGAACAGTGGAGAAAAAATCGGGAAGAAGAGAAACGGTTCTATTGATAGAGGCAACCGCAATTGCACAAGACTTAAGCCCTCAGACTTACAATTTACTCAAAACAGAATTACATCCCTATAAAACATTTCCAGCCATCCCTACTTATAGAAAAACTAAAGAAAGTTAAAAAGTCTTCAATACCCATGGTCAAATCTAGGAGAAATATAAAATTTAAGAAAACTAGAATATTGAGCATTTTTCCAAAAGCTTGCTTCATTCCAATGCTCATTGGAAATTGTGACATTCTTTGGTTGATGTAGCTTGGTGGAGAATGAAGCATACATTGACCAAAACATTGAATTACACATCCTCTTTTATGTGGCCTCAATCAATGGACTGTCAAACTATAACCATTTGATTTGCATCAATAAGTCTTTTAAAAACGGCGGCGGAGGAAGCAGTCTCACCACTAACAGGGAGCTTGAACAGGGTTCCAAACAGTTCTTGTATTTTAAAAAGGGTTATTGATTGCCCAAGCACTTTTATTGGCACTGTTGAGGAAGATCCAGAGAGTTTCATTAACTTTTTCAGTAAATCCATTTTTTCATCAATGGTTAAGACTTGGAGGAACATCTCCACATCAGATGCGAAGCAAGCTAAGTGACCAAACCTGCATTTGAAAATAAGAGCTCCATATAATAAGATCAAGCTGCGTTATTATGTACACGAGTCTGAGAATAATTTTTAATCAAAGAAACAAAAGTAAAACTAAAACATTTTAGGGATGACATATCCAAACACCAGCAGCTACGGAACAGTTTTCAGTTGACAAGCCAAAAATGTTGTAAACATGAAAACATATATAAATAAGTCAAAATAGCAAAGAATCCATGCGCATTGCATCTAGACAATCGACCTAACTATAGTTAGCTGACAGTTGTAGGACGCTGCAAATAGATATACTAGATCAGGAGAGGATGAGAAACATAAGAGAAATTCAAGATATTGTTTGGGGTCTTTCTTCAAAACTCAGATGATGAAGAATCTAAGTTAAAGTGACAGACCTGGATTGCCTTTACTGAAATTGCATGAACAGCATAAGCAATTAATATACATCAATAAGTTTGCAAGAGAATGACAAAAACTAAGATACACGACATTACAAAAAAAAAAAAAATTAATGAGACAGACATTGAAACAAACCTGCAAAAGTAATCTAGCAAAGCCTCTATTAACTTCATATCATCTCCCTTTCCATACAGACGCTTCCTCCTTTCAATTTCAAGATTTGCCAAGTAAGGACATCTTATAAAATCACTGCTGGACTCCACCTGTAACTTCTGTACAAAAGCCAACGCATTTGATATCTGCAAATCAAACTGCAGATCCAATTTCATAAACCAAATTCAGTATACAGTAACAGAAGTGTAGCAAAATCTGCCTGAGATATGCATAAAAGAAATGAAAACGCAAAAGTATAAAGTTATAAGTATGCACCACATCATCCTTCAAGTGGGATAACTTGCAGTCCACAAATTTTGGTGGATGAATTTTATCATTAACAGACCAACTGCACCAGCTGCTGTCGTCCTCCAGCAAACAGCCTAAATAATGTAGGAAACACTCCCAATCATCAGGGCTGCCAAAACGAAAAAACAAAAATTATAGGTGGAAGACAGCAAGTGCAAAACCATAAAATGTTATGATGTACTGCAGAGTCCAGACTAAAGATGAACTCCTGACTAAATCCAACACTCATGTGTCCAAACAAATCATGTATACGAAACTAAGCATGAGATACTCATGTAATGTAATTTCATTGTAGTGACAAAATTCCACTCTTTAAATGGTAGTAAAAAGTAAAATCAGGCACAAAACAGATGGTAGCAAGCTTAAATAACTAAAGCAAGACTGGCAAAGATAAAAGAGGACAGAAAGGAAAAAACGTGAACTATCACATCACATCCCCATCTGAAACACGTGACCTTAATAAATAGGTGAGCATTTCAAAGTTTTCCAAATTGGACTGCCAAAGCAAGGATAAGGCATAAAATCCGGTAGTTCAAGGCAATGGCTAATCAATTATTACAGAACATGTGACAGCAATGCTGCAATAAACTCTTCAAAAGGTGATGCAGGACATCTAACCAATACTCCCAAAAGCCGTGACTAGTAAAAGCGGAAGATTAAATTCTTTTTATCTCATGGCCCAAATCCAGGCTCTCAGCCGAACTCGCCTCGTGGGCCATGTTACACATGCCACCTCACCCCGAGTATGCCCCCACTTCAAGCGGGTCGCACCACTCGAGCTCGGTGTGACAATGCTCCTGCATTTGTCACCCCCGATGAGAGTCTCAAACACGAGATCTCCCGCTCTGATACCACTTTGATGCAAGACATCTAAACAATACTCTCAAAAGCCGCGACTAGTAGGAGCGGAAGATTAAATCCCTTTTATCTCATAGCCCAAATCCAGGCTCTCGGCCTAACCCCACTCGAGCCTGGTGTGACAATGCTCCTACATTAAAAGGCATAAACAGAAACAATTTCACTACTTATAACTAAATGAAGAGAGAACCATTTTTATTAACAATATTTCAAGAAGCGTTTTTTAGAGCTTTGGCCAGAAAAGATGAAAACCTACTATGTGGTCACGTGTTGAGTACAGCTTACCCATGAATACAATAGAAAGGACAAAAAGAGAAGAGACGGTGTGAATTCGCTTTTCTGCTACGCTAGAAGAAGCTCGTGCCATGCATGGGAAAATGCCAAAAGAAAAGAAAATGATGAATTATTATCGTTATGGATAATATACATGTGTGTATGTATATATATTAATGACAAAGCCTTAAAACTTAATTGGGATTTCTCATAATCAAGATTTAATGGTACTTTAATGATCTCTTACTTAGGACGATCAGTCAGATGGTCGAGCTTCCACATAGGCATGAGCATGAGGAGAATAAGAAGTGGTACATGAGGAATCCTATAACTGCTGGCAAGGTGTGCCCTTGGCATGAGAATTGAGATTGAGTCCTGGAGAGGGAATATATCCCTCGGGTGACATAGCAAATAGGAGTCCACTCACAATTACTAACATAACTACTAACCCATCAAAATAAAAACATAACTACCAACCGTTAAAAAAAATTATGCCATGTATCCAAAAAAGGTACTAGAACAAAAAAATTAGGGTAGCTTTTTGATGTGGTAATGACGGTCTACTATCTTTATCATTTTGACGCCATTGAAAATAACATATTGAAGAAGCAAGTATATTCTCTAAATGGACTTCTTGAGTAGAATAAATGACACTAAGAGAGATTAAGTTACTAATATTAATAGATTTTAAAATATATATATGCTCTTTCTTTACCCGAAAAAAGATATACTCTAATGTAATAATATATTTGATTATGGATATTAATATATTGAGTATGTGCTTGAATATCTTTGATAGGAGTCTGTATTATTCTTCTCAAAGGAGGTTATAGATATGAAAACCTAAGAATATAGGGGAAGTATGGTGTAATTATCATTTATCACTCCCCCTAAACTGACTGCAAATGTTAAAGTCTGTTTAAGCCATGGTCCCATTATCATCATTATCTCCTACTAAATTAAAGACACGCTTCCATGTAGAAAACAACTAATAAAACTCAAGCAGTGAACATTCTTGCAGGGGAGAAATATATGAACAGTTTCAACCCTATCCGGGCACTATCAAATCTTTCGTATCCATTGGTATTATGGTATTGAACTGAAGCAGGCTGATTGTTTTAGAAAAATATTCACCGTATAAAATACATAATAAATTAAGTATAGATCTAAAACTTATAACCATATTTAAGAATTTAACAGCAAATACATAATAAATCGAGTATAGATCTAAAAGCTTATAACCATTACAATACCTACTCTAGTGACCTTTTTTAACAGTGCTAGTTTTGGAGGATACTGATACGCAGGCACGGGGTACTTATAAAACATCCCAAGTATCGGTCAGTGTCGGGTCAATGTCGGGTGTATCAAACTGATACTCTATAAAACCAAACATTTTTGACATTTCGGTGTTGTAAAACACTCCTGCAAACCATTCTTTCAATTTTTTTCCTTCAATCAATTTCCAGGACTAAATAATAATTTTGTTGTTGATTTTAGGTTAAAAAACGAAGGTCTAAGCATTTGATTTCGAATTGGAAGGGTTTCCCAAATTTTTTTAAGGTATGCCAAAAAAAATATACATTGTAGTCGTTTAAATTTACAAAAATAGGTTATAATCAGCCCAATATAAGTAAATATTTTGATTTCAAGCGAAATCCATAGATCAAAATTCATTTTTTATGAGAAATTGATGACATTGCAACACTTTTTTTAAAAAAACAAAAACCCTCAAATCTTCAACATTTCAAAAAATTCCTTCAACGCTCTCGGGTTTGCAGTTGAACAAGATAGTGTATGCTTCAGATGCCAATCAATAGCAGACGTACATACAGATGTACCAGACCACAGACCACGTTTACATGAGTTGACCACAATATTATAATCATGTCTAGCATACTTTTCATGTACCACTCTATTCATTTCCTGAGCCTACAATATTTGAGCAGGCACGTAGTTCAATGTGAAATTGAGAATGTATCATTTGTCATTTACTTCATGGTTGTAAAGCCAATACTTTTTATGCATTTCATTGAATATAAGATTCTCATATTTAGATTGTATCGCCTATACTTGTATGCTAAGTAACTATGTGTAGAGACCCGAATCTTCTTTCTTGCCTTTAATGCAATTAATATGGGTATAATCGTCTTTTGTCATGTTTTTATGCATATTTAATTATATCTAAATGGTGTGGTGTGGTCTAAATGGTTTAAGTGTTAATAGGGTGAAAAATCAGAGCTAACGATCGATCGCAGGTGAGCCGACGATTGATCGCTAAGAACCTGAAACCAGGGTAAGCCCTTGTTTTGTGCGACGATCGATCGCACTAACAAGACGATCGATCGTCGAAATCAGGAAATTTGGGAAGTATTTGTTTCTTGGACAATCGATCGCAGCAGACGAGACGATCAATCGCCAGGCGAGAGACGATCGATCGCCCAATATGACGATCAATCGCAATCGCTCCCATAATTTTTAAAGAGTTGCGAAATTTGGGGTTTATAACCCTTAGACTATAAATAGAGGTTCTATTTCGAGGGTTTAGGATTCTAAACTATTCTAAAACCTAATTTAGTAAAGGATGAGAGAAAACCCTAGGTTTTCAAGAAGTTTTGGCTTGGAGAGGAAGAAATTGCTCAAGAGAAAAGAAGACCTAGTTTGGAGAGTAAACTCAAGACTTGAAGGAGCTTCATCTAGCGAGTTGGATTCAAAGGAAGAATCCCTAAGGTCGATATCCCTTCTAATTAACCCTCTTAAGATGTTTTACATGTTTAAATAAGAATATGTTTATGGATTATCAAGAGATTTACATGAATATGCATGAATTAAAGAATGGAAATATGAATTTAGGTCAATATCCTCTCTAATCTAGCTCTAGTATTATTATGATTATTGATTTAGTATGATAAATGATGGATTAGTGTTGGATTTACATGTTAAGTAAGGATAGGGATGGATTTGTATTTTAGAAGCTTAAATTGATTTATGAATTATAAATGAATGAAAATGATGGTGGATGGGTTAAAATGGAGAAGGGATGGATTATGAGTGTGTGGATTGGTGTTGGGTTTAGAATTGATGAATGTGGTTTATGGATGGGTATGTTATGGTTATGGAATGTGAAAATGGGAAAGGCATTGTATAAATAACTAACGCATGATAAGTGTTTGTTGAAATGTCTAAAAACACTAAGTATGAAAATGATGATGTTGAAAGGTTTGTATGAGTACAATAAGATATGCTATGATGAATTATGTTTAATAATGATGTTAGAAATGTTAGCATGAGCATAACAAGATATGAAGTATATTATAATAAATTATGCTTGTTCATGTTGGATGGTGATTGATATTCGGGTAAGCCAACGCTTAGAGGAAGTCCTCCATGTTGGGAATTCTCTAACTAGGGAGATGTAACCTAGCGGAGTTTCTTGACGGAAGATGAAATTTAGGTGATGACCGAATTCGGATGTTAATCACGACACTCAAGCACAAGTTCACATGTGTGGTAGTTTACAAGTCTCACGGGTACACGAGCATGACACGGACATTGCGTGAACACTGGATACTGAAATACAAGGACTCTGAATACTGAATTACAAGTACCAAGGACTCTAAACATTGAAACACAAGTACAAGGACTCTCAACACTAAAATACAAGTACAAAGATAAGGACACTGCATGATTTTACAAGGACCCTGAAATTCAAGTAGCTCTGGTATTCGTTGATGCTCTTCATGGATAAGATTTCAAGTCCTGGATAATTATCATAGACATTTGGGATCTAAGAGCTCTAGGGGCTTACGCTTCTATCGATGCACCTCCATGGATCTAAATACAAAGACCTCGATAACTATTTTTATGGGAAAACAAGCATGCATGGCATTCATGATATAAGTCCAAGAGTCACACAAGTACGCGAGTCAAGCTAAGTCATGATGTTCACATGATTCCGCACTCTAATTATGTTTCAAGTTATATTATACTGCTATTGACTTTACAATTGTTGCATGATTTGGATATTGGATATGTGTATGTGTTATTGTTGGTTAATTTGGATATCCGTTGAGTATTCAATACTCAGTCGACCTGTTATTGTTGTTCAAGTCTAACGCAGGATCAAACAGCTGCTCCTTAGGTGGAAGAGGAGTACTTTGAAGAATGAGAAGTAGGTGAGCTTCCAGAGGAAGCAACCAAGGATTTTGATAGTTATCCCTACTAGTAGACCGTAGTTTACTTTCTGAGTTGTTTTGTTTTAGACTTATGTTATTTCAGGATGTTGCTTAGACTATTTGCTGTTATTTGATGACTTTATTCTACCCGATCATGGTGGGTATGTTAGGCTTATTTTAGTCTATGTTTGTGGATTTGGATTATTATCAGTTTATCATATGTTGGATGAGATGTTTTTATGGAAAGAAATTTTATAGTTATTAATTTGGGAGAATTATCTTTTAGTTTTGCCTTATTGCTATGGAGGTTAAGCAGGGATAAGTAATGTGGCGGACCCAAAGTCCCATTATGACCAAGGTGGGGTTTTGGGGTCGTTACACTATGGTTTGTGTTTCGAATTTCGATACTTGTTCATTTAGCATGTTCATCTTTTTTAACTTATAAAATTCATAACTCTCCTATGTATGGTTATACCGCAATACAAAAAAGAGGGGGAAAAAAGTCATTCATCCTTCTTGTAGATATTACGAAACTGAGATAGAAAGAGAGGATTTTTAAGAGCAAAAAGATGGAGAGGTGCTAAAGAACCAAGGAGACAGAGAGATTGCTTCGCACCTTTTGTAGCATACCCATTTTATTGATACATGTCAATAAGTTATTATCGTGGTAACATTTTACGCCCTCCACTGGCCATAGAAATCCATCTTATTGACACATGTCAATAAGTATTTTCATGGTAGTTTCCCACACCTTCCACTGCCCAATGATTTGGAGAGAAATAAGGAATGCCCAATATTCATGGAGAGAAATAAGGAAACATATTATATCACTTTGCAAATTTCTAATAATATTAAGCAATTGAACGTTTTCAAAATATAAAATAGTTAGTAACAGTACTAAATATTAAGATAATATTAATTGAACCATTAGATGCCATTAGTAGTGGTCCCTCAATTATATTAATTGCTAATATAATGTTTTAAACAGAAACAACTAGAAAAAAACAAGTAAACAGGCACTATGTGAATAACATAGTCAGGACTAAACTTCATGGAACAAAGAATATACAAGAATGGGGATAAATCAGCAAACAGAGAGAAAAGGATCAAGGAGAGACTTTGCATGCATCTAATACCAGAAAAATTACAATCTGCCACCATCGCAGTATCATGAGAATGAGTTACCCAACTCCTTAGCTAAAGGAGGTGTGGGTGTGGAGAGGACGAAGAAGAAGAAGGAAGATTGACCCAAGTCGTCTGACCAATTAAAAGGAAAAAAAAAAATAACACACAATAAGAACAAAGATGTCACATAATATATGTACCATGTGTAGCTTCAGGATATTCAAAGCCATAGAACTACAATAACTTTGTGATGTCTCTAGAAGTTTAAATGGAAGCAGAAGCTGCAGAACAAAAAACATATGTGAAGCAGGCCGGAGCATCAGCCAAATTGACTGGGTTCTCTGCTGTTATCTATCAGATAATAGTTACTACTTACTACACCAGCCATTGTCTCAAAAACATATGCCATTATTATGACTCTTTTGGTCCAATATTCATAAGAAAAACTTCCACCATGTGCGCATAAGTCGGACATAAATATTCCTTCCACCAAAACATATTTACACAAACCTACCATGATTCTATGACTTTCTGGTATATCTCGGCGGCAGCAGCATAATCACAGGCACGAGCAAGAAGCCTCCCCTGTCAACTTAAAGTCAAAGAGTAAAAAGAGAAGCAAATGACTTAGATCCGGAGAATATTGCATTCCGTTCGCGATAATATAACAGGTAAATGAAAAGGAAAGAAAATCAGAATTTTCGATAAACCCGTTAAAACATGCAGTATTTAAAAGATGGAATGGTTAAAAAGGCCTTTTGAAGAATATAGAAAATATATGACACACACACACACAAATATAAATGTAGTCAAAGCAGTTCAGGATTCATGTCATAGGATTTGGCAGGGTTTTTTTACACCGGTTGCCGGCATGATGCAACCCTCCTCCTTTTCTAGCTGGGCTTGGGGCCGGCAATGCAACGCAAAGAGTGGCACGACATTGACAATGATGATATATACCAGTGTAGTCAAAGCTTTTAGGCGATGCCTAGATGATGGGGTTCCTTGGAAGGCATTGCTAGGCTCTTCCTAGGCAATCAAATTTATTTACTTATTAAGATTATAAATTACTAAGACACTTCTATATCATTGAAAACAAAGAATGAAAGTTAGACACACACACTTATATATATATATATATATATATATATCAGCATTGTCAACTTTTAGGCGCCCTAGTGAGGCATTGCTAGGTGATTCCAAGGCAATCAAATTTTATTTTACTTAATAAAGTTACAAACATTTAAGACATGTATATATCACTAAAAACAAAGATGGAAATTAGAAATAAAGCAAACATGGCCGAAATGTTACAAAAAAATAGATAGAATATTTTGGACTTGGAGAGATAGGGAGAGAGACCAATGTAGAAACCCCAAAATCTGTTTCATGATTTATCTTGACAAAACCCTAGATGTTTGTTAAGTAAAATATGTTCTACTTGTACATCCGTTTTATTTTTTATGTTTTCATGAATAACAGAACTTGATGTTTACTGATAAAAAAAATCTAACTTTATTTGAGTACTGGGCACCTTCACCACAAGCGCTTTAGTGCCCCGGATTTAAGTATTATAACTAAAAGAATAAAACAGAAAGCTTCAGAAAAATACCTGTATGCGTAGCCTATCAACCTCAATTATTAGAAGTGATCCCAATTTCCCGGAGAGAATTTCACTAGCAGCCCCATACTTAGCTTGTTGTTCCAGTACAGAAATGTAGACAAGAAGAGCTAGAACAGATTTTAACTGTTTAGTAAGGAGATCAAATGCAACATAATATAACAGATACCTGCTTGGTTGATCGTGATAAACAGGGAGAAAAGAAAAAGGAACACACCTTCCGGTTCATGCAAGCTATGAGAGGTGATGTGCTTCTTAAGCAAACCTTCAGCTAAGAGTAACAGCTTATCTTCTCCATCGCCACATAACACCTACCAAAAGCTCCAAAGCCACAAAATAAGCAGTTGCAAAAGACAAGTTTTATTTCAAAAAAAATGGACAAAAGAAGTGAGGTCCGCCTTTCTATTAGGAGAAAGGAGATGTTTAGAGGACAAATCTTTTCTTTGAAGAACAATTGACTTAGGCATGTTTTATATATTAGATATTACCAAAATAAAAATAACTTCATATCCTGGTAATGCTTCTAGCTTGAGGAAGCTATAATATTGAGTAATTTTCAGAATGTTTTTTTCTAGGAAAGTGTGGCAATGGGTCTGCGGCGTCTGCCTCCAGTACAAGTGTAATTGCAAGTAATATTGGACAATATTCGCAGTTTCAAGTTATCAAACAACAGGGAGGTGGAGGCCTTCATTCGACTTCTAAGGTGCCTTAGTATTTTTTTTTTTCACTTGCGCCTATGTTAAGGATGCTAGAATATGGTCTAGAGTTAACAGTAGTCAATTTTCAGTGACATCGTTCTTACGTTCGTTTTAGATCAGGCCCACATACTCATTTTCTCTTTCAGTCTGTGTGAAATCCCGTCACTCTGTCTAAAGTAGTTTTCTTCCTTTGGGCAAAATTCCCACATGCGATCATTTGATTAATAGAGAATGGGAGTTGGATAATTAGTGCCACATGAGCCTTCATGCGGAGGAATCCGTGGACCATTTACTTCTCCATTGCTCTTATGATGCCGATATTTGGGATTTTTTCTTGTCTCGATATGGGTAGACTGGGTGTTCCCCTCTTCCTTTCACAACTTCTTATTTGATTGGCCCCCGGTCTCGCTAGAGACTTTCCGGAAAGCTATTTGGTCGCTTCTCCTAGGGACCATTTCGTGGTCTATCTGAATATAGAGGAATAGGAAAGTTTTTGAGGGCTTCTTTATGTCTAAAGATCGTGTTTTGTAAGAATGTAAGGCGTCTCATCTTGGATTGGTGCTCAATTCATAAGGATAAGGACCATATGGTGGAGGTAGGTGCCCTTTTGTGTCGTGACTAGGTCAGTTGTCACGGTTGCCTTTTATTACTTTTCTGCTCTTTGTATATATCATTCAGTCTCCCTCTCTTGCTAAAGTTCACTCCCTTCAGAGCTCATCTATATCATTATTCATCTTAAATATATATATATGAGTCAGTTTAGGAGTACTCCCTAATTTTACTCCTGTTTTTACACCCAATTTGAGCTATTAATCAAAGACGTTTAATGGCTTAGATCGGGCTGCGGTGGCATCCTTTACACATATAAGTAATTCCAAAAACACTCTTAAAAAAACAAAACCCACTCTCTCTCGCCTCTCTTCCTCCTTCGTCTCTCACTCTCTCTCTCCAATTTCTTGTTTTCACCAACACTTGCTTAGATAGGGCTTAGTTTTGGTGACAGCCAACTACGGTTATGTATGGGGTAGCCTATCACCACCTCCTCCGTGACTGAGCCATAGATCCAAGTTATCCAAGCCATCCAGTCCTCCCACTTGGTCTTGTCCTTGTGCCCATTACTCAATGCAATGGTTGGTTTTCCATGGCAGTAAACCATCTAGGAGAAAAGAGAATCATCACATATTGCCCTACAACCATATGTAAAGAAAGTAGAGACCACCAACAAGAGATCATTGAGACGGCCTCAGCAACTGTGGCGGCATCAAGTGGCTCACGAGGGACCCTAAGGGGCGCCAGGAGGATGACCATATTTGATGGTTGGGTAACGAGGGGCAGCCCTGAAACTCAGCAATGGGTATGGACTCTGCCAACATTATAGAATTGTCGAACCACTTAGGAAGTAGAATCATATCAAGATCAGGATCTAAATTATTTGGCTTCAGGGTTTGTGTCTCTGACTTAGGCTTCTCTTCAATCTTATCAGGCATTGAGATGGGAGGTGATGATGTCCTTAAAAAAATTGTTTTTGTCTAATGAAGGGGGTAATTTTGGAATTATATTTCTTTTGTAAAGGATGCCACCTCGGCCCTATCTAAACCATTAATCTTCTTTGATCAATGGCTCAAATAGGGTGTAAAAACAGGGAGTAAAATTAGGGAGTACATATATATATATATATATATATATCTTTTACCAATTAGGAAAACAAGACAAAGAATAAATTATGGTTCTGGTCAACTCTTTCCAGATTTTCTCTTTTTCTTCCTCTTATTGTTTATCTATGTTTTGGGAGCCAAACCAGTAGGTCTTGATGAAATCTATCACATAACCATATTCTACCATGTTGCTAGCAAAATAAAATAAATGTCTACCATGCCTGCACAAGGGAAAGATGAGGAGGAGAATAAGATTTTTTTCTCCAAACAAAAATAATAATAATAAATATATAAACAAGAGGTCCTTTATCTTCAACTATATATATTGAGCAGAGTAGACATCAGGACCGCAACCTCAATCCCATGCACAGTATATTGGCTGAGTTACATTGGCAGATGGTTCTTGATCTCTCATTTGTAATACGGTATGTTTTGTGCACAACTTAGATCAGATACTCCTCTTATGAGAGTTCATCCTTAATGCACTTAACAATATGGAAGGCCTTTTTAAATAACAGTTTAGGGATGTGTAACAGCTAACGGGTCAAAAGGAAACATTTATGTAACTCTGTTACATAACGGATTTCGACCGTTGTGGTGGAAACCCGTAATGCACGCATTTTTCTTTTTTTTCTTTTTTTAACTCCAAAAATTGTGAAGGCATGAAAAAGGATGGTTTAATAAGATTAATTAACACATGATGAGATAAAAATAAATATACATGATCCAAATCATCATAGCTTACGATCCAAAAAAAAAAGATAGAGTGGTCATTTTTAGCTCTATATGGAGAATAAAATGGAAACTTCAAAAAGTAGTGAGCCATAATAAATTTCTAACACCCACGATAAATAATTTACTTAGCGTTGAATATTATGTAACGGCCATTAGTAAATTTATTTCCAATTCATGACGCCAAAGCGGATGTCGTGTAAATGACCCCTTTAAAAGTTATAACATGACTCGTATCGACTCGGGTATTACCGAAACCTTTAAGTAATGGTTTCGGCGAGATTTATTACCATTGTGATTTCCCAAACATATGTAATGTAAATAAACAACTGGCAAATACTCCATTCTTTGTAAACAGATAATAGACGATTCATGTTACTCCTCCAGGACCAGTAGTTAATTTGACTATGTATTAATTGGTGAGTTATTTATGGATTATACTTGCAGATTTAAATACAATATTACAAATTGCTACAGCAATAACTTCTGACAACCATTCAGCTCATAAGCATAACCAAACTCTGCAGGTACCAATTCCATACCACAATCACACGCAGGAAAGGAAGGTAATGAAGAGCATGTGATTCAGTTTAGAAAAAACCTGTAACTGAATGCTACAAACAGCCCAGAGCAAAAACCTTTCTTCGCCAACAACCTTGTACATTTTAATGGCTGTCTGCCAGAAAATAAAAATGTTAATGATAAGTATAGGATAACCTGTGCCTCGCTCATTCCAAATATAGAAGTAGAGGTCAACAATATGATAGAGCAAAGTGGTTTTTGGATACCCATCAAACCTGTTGTTGCTTCACAAACGAGTACTCGCGAACATAACAGTTGAAGAGACCCATCATCAGCTCCAGATTATTTGGGAACTTCCCACAAGCAAACTCATAGCAACTAGTAGCCAGATCCACTTGAACGTGCAACAAAATGGATAAATAATTAGAATTAAAGAATATGTATATAATAAAATTAGATTTTGAATGCTGAGGCAGTAAAACATATACTGACAGCGATCAAGTCGTTGGAAAACTATCTGTAAAGTGCTGAGAGTGAGATCATCAATTTGAACAGCATCATTAGCATATAATTTATCTTTGGCATTTAAGCAAACAGATAGTGCTTCGTCAGGTTTTCCCATCCTTTCGAGAATAAGAGCCTTAAGTGCCTAACAGAATATAAGAAACATGAACTGTCAAGATTGCCTCTTAAAAGACCAACCCAATGCCAATAATAAAAAATACACAAGGGTTCCCACTTCCCAACACAAGTAGTTATATATCAGTAGCCAATTCCCGCAAAATATGCTGATTAAAAATGTAAACATAAGCAATCATTCTGCGTCATGAGTTTAATTCTCCGGTCCATTATTTATGCAAAGAGGACGGCGTATATAATACTAACTAAATGCTATCATATAAAGATTTCTTGAACAACAAGTTCCGACTTCCGAGCCAGCTCTAGAAATAGACCATAGTCTTCATAACATTAAATAAAAATCTTATATTTGGAAACTTTTTTTTCCTGGGAAATCATATACCTACTGTTAGTAGCATTGGTTAGTGGTTAGCAGTGGGGAGTGGAGATCTTAAAGAGGGACAAATACAGAGTTTCACATAGTAAAATAAGCGTCTAGTTTTTAGCAATATATGGCATTTAAAACTCTAGATTCCATCCCATTTTTCCCGTACACAAGGTTTTTCACAAACTAAGCCATGACACAACAGTCAACAAATCATTGCGCATGCCAATAGAACTCCAACCCGCATTTAAAAAGAATATCAGCCTATAGCAAATATTTTATTAACCATATATTATCATCGTCATTAATGCCTTATCCCACATACTTTGGATTGGCAAAACAAATCTTGTTCCATTTTATTAAAAGTCATATCTTTGGTCAAAATCGCATGGTATCAAATTTTTCCGAATGGTAACAACTTTTTAAAAGAAAAAATTTATTTCTCTATTTCTATATCCTTCTTGCTCAGGGGACATTCTAGACTTCTAGTCATCAGTCATCTCTGTATGGTTCCAATTTTATCAGAAGTCTCCGAAGATGATTCCTTTGTTTTGTTTTTTTCCAATTTTATTGGGAAAATTTTTACTAGATGCAATATAATGTCAGACTCTTTGAATTAAACGAAAAAATATATGAGCTTTAGGGTTTCATTTCTTCTCCACGCGTATGAGCAAGAACCTCAAATGACAGTGGCGCAAAAAATTACCAAATACAGATCATAAGTCTACGCATAAACGAAGACACTATTCACGGAAACTCTTAACAACAAATTTAACTCCGAATAAGATATATCAGGTATGTGATAAAAATTTACAAATGTTTCAATTTTCTTATTATATTGCATATGCTATTTACCGATCAAAATTTTTATTAAAATAACTTTAACTTCCAAATTAATGTTTCTTTGAATCTACATATTCAATAATAGTTTGAGCAAGCCCTACGATTCAATTTCTGCAGTGATGGAGCGTGTAGGTGCTTGAATAGCACTTATCGTTCGTGAAACATGGGCATAGCTAGAACCAAATTTAAATTTAAAAAAAAAAAAACAAACTTACGAGAGCGTAAGGAGAATTTGGATATTTAGAGAGCAATGATGTTGCGAGCTTGAGAGCAGCTTTGAACTGGCGAGAGTCGACGGCGTCCCATATGGATCGAACCCGACGCTCCGGTATCCCACCCGGCATGCCGAACTTCGACGCCATTTGGTTGATAGATTCTAGGGTTTTTCTCTCTCTAGTGACACGCTCTCACTGTATAATGACCGGTTAGCAAACACTACGGAATAGAAGAGAAACGACGAAGGGGTTTTCAGTTTCGGCGTCGGCTGCGTCAAAGTCGTAGAGTGAGTGTGTGAAACCTAATTCGCTTGTTTGGCTACAATAATAGGAAATAAATTTTATGGATAGCGACTCTCATTATCTCCGTTAACAAACTTTTCTTTTTCTTTTTTTTTTTCTTTTTTTTTTTTGGTTGAAATGATATCATGTAATTTTCTTTTTCTTTTTTTTTTTTTTGTTGAAATGATATCATGTAACTAACACATTGAGATAGAGTTTGGTAACACTAATCTAATAAGCTAGGTAGATTATTTGAAAATTATGCTTAGTTGGACCTTAAATTGCTAAGTTTAAGGTTAATTGCATTTCTACATCTTTTCGAAGTTCAGGTTCTATCTCTTTTTTAAAAAGTATCTAATATTCCACTTAACAATCTAAAATTCAACTAGGCACAATTTTCAAATAATCTCTATCTATTTAAGACTTATTAGATTAGTGTTATCAAACTCCACTTGAATTTTGTATTATTAACAAAATTACCTTTGCACTTGTTAATTTTTTTAATTTATTTTTGTTAACTCAACAACGCCACAAGGCGTTTTTGAAGGTAAACATAAGAAAACACATGCACTCACTCACACACATACCATGTTGACCACACACTCACCCCTAGTAAGCTTCACCCAAGAGCAACTCAAAACCGGTATCAACCGAATGAGATGCTATGGTACTTATACAGGGAAGAGTGCTCGGATATCCAATGTGGGACTAAATACTTATTGTATTTATAAAATTACATTTACACTTATAATTTTTTATATTCTCTATCTGCTGTTATAATGAGAAAATGATCTTTAGTCCCTATTAACAAAATTATTCTTATACTTATCTTCTCTTTTATTATAATAAAGTTTATAAAAATTACTCTTACACTTATATCTTCTTTATCTATGTTTTTATACTATTATAATTAATATTAAGAAAATTACTTTTACACTTATATCTACTATTATGACTTTAAAAACGTTGATTTAATTTTATCTTTATCGACAAAATTCCTAAAATTCCTCTTACGCAGATCTTCTTTATTATTATAGTGAAAATGATTCAATTATCCTTACCTTATATCTTATGTATATCTACAATTATAATTAGGATTAACAAAGTTACATTTACACTTGTATCTTTTATGTCTTCTTTATCTACTATTATAATAAAAATGAGACTCTTAAAAACGTTGAATGAACTTTATCATTATTAAAAAATAACATTTACACCAATATTCTATATGAATATAATGGAAATGATAAAATTTTCATTTTATACTATTGTAACAATAGTAGAGCTCTTAAAAACATTACTTGAATTTTGTCATTATTAACGAAATTACCTTTAAAATTATCTTATTTGTTATTATAATGAAAATGACGAATTAACATTACACTTTTATTTTCTCTATTTCTATTGTTATAATGAGAATATGGCACTTATAAACATTTATTGAGTTTTGTCATTATTGACAAAACTGGCCTTATGTTTATCTTCGTCCCTTTCTCTCACATGCATCGCACATGCGACCTATTAGTTATTTGCCAATAATAACAGTTGTCCATGCACTTATCCCATTCCGCTCTCTTTAATGTGATATACCAGTATACCGTAATGCAAAATCCACATGTATATTTGAATAAACTTCTTTGTGTTTGTGGCTTTGTGGGAGTCGAAATTGGTGTCAAGAGCATTTGATTTGTTATTTAATTTTTACTTTCTCAATAATAAAAATAATGATGTAGAAGGAGTCCACAATCAACTTCTAAATGAAGCACAACGATGTGTCTTTCGTGGAAATCAATATTTCAGCTTTTGTGTGATCGAAGTTGATATTTTTACTTTAGTAGGAGTTGATGAAATAGGTTTTCTAATTTATAGAGCTCTCCATAATTGACAAAAGTATGTTACAATATGTAAATAATATATTGCGGTGAACTTTGCTATTTTTACTTTGATAATTCAAGTTTTTAATATATTTAGCATTGCGACATTATTACATACTTTTCAATGATTGTTTGATTGGCTTTCTTACAATATATGAGAGTCATGCAATCTGTAGATTTTAATATAAAATGATCGATTCATAACTCATTTTTGTCATTTTGTACAAAAGACGAAGCCCTTAATTATCATGAGACATTTCAACTCGATGTCTTTTATGATACAGATATAAGCTTGGAACCAAATTAATGGATGTTCATTCATATTTGTTTATTTTTTGTTATGTTTGTGACTTAGTTTACTTTAGTTATTATGACCCCTTAGACATTGTTGTATGTGATTATTGTTTATACTCGTACAATATGAATACTACACACATTATATTTATATTCTTAGATATTATATATAGTGATCATTAGTTATTAAATATGGTTGCTAAAATTCTCATGTTTGTACTGATTTTATCTTTTGTTTTTTATGTTTGCAAGAAAATGAAAAAGGCAAACAATTTGCAATCATTTTTTGTAAGTTTAAAATTAGCATTCATTATTATTACTTTTACATTAAAAAAAAGGATAAATGAAAAAGATTTGTTTTAATTAAGTTTGATCGCTAACTTTCTTTTGTTGGATATCGTGATTACGATTTGGATGCAACCCTAATTAGTAGTGTTAGTATTTGTTCATTGGTTATAAGTCAGATGCCTAACATTTTAGTTATGCCCAATAGTGGGCTTTTAAACCCCCAAACTAACTCATAAAAATCAATTTTCGAGCATCAAAGTGGGGGATATACACTACCACTAATACCAATGGACTAGTGTTCTTACTAACATAGTAGATCACAAATGAGGATGGGTAAAAAGTAAAGTCAATATTACTATTTATTTATCCTTCTCCGAAATTGGTTTCATTTGAATTGACTAAACCACGTGTGTGTGTGTGTGTGTGTGTGTGTGTGTGTGTGTGTGTGTGTGTGTGTGTGTGTGTGTGTGTGTGTGTATACCTACTAAGAAGTAAACATTGATTTGTGGCTTGCAAGACATTACCATTCTCTCATAAGAGGGGGTACAATTGTAGCAAGGTACGAGTGCAACCTCAAGGGGTAGCTCAGTTGGTAAGGGACCACGCCTCAAGAAGCGGAGGTCTTGAGTTTGACTATTGTCATCCCCTTGGGGCCAACCGCACAAGATTCCATGGTTCTAATGGGCCTTCAGCTAACCGGTTCATGTGAGTTGCCGGATCTTGCATGCGCTCGCGGTTTACCCGGTCTACTCAAATGGTGGGCTAGCGTTAAAGGTCACGCTGCCATTAATAGAACTAGTGGGTCGCACGTGAGAGAGGGAGAGCTGGAAAGAGGAACCCTAGTGATAGACATTTTGGGGAAAAAATTAAAGAAAATTTTGGGTATAGAAACTTGAGGGACATTTCGAGTAAAAAAATTGTGAGGGACACGTTGGGTATGGAAACATGACGTAGGGACATTTTGAGAACCAAAAAGTTTTAGGGCAATTTTTGACATAGACAAAATTTAGGGTATTTTGGGCATATATACTTCAGAGATATTTTAGAAATAAAAAATATATATAGGCAAACTTGAGGAGTATTTTGGGTTAAAAAAATTTGTAAATGCATTTTAGCTATGGAAATTTGACTATGGGGCATTTTAGGAACTAAAAAATTTATGGGACATTCTGATTATAAGAAAAAAAATTAAGACATTTTGGGTATAGAAACCTAACTTAAGAGCATTTTGAGAATTAAAAATCTTTAAAGAAATTATGGTAAAAAAAATTTTAAATAATAAAATGTCATGATCAAACCGTATCGGTTGAACTAGGAACTGGTCACCCGGCCAATTCGACAACTATGAAAACATTGTTTTATATATTAATAAATGATAATTTTAGAATTAAGTTAGATTTCAATCAGCTTTTAAGTCTACTATATTTTTTGGTGAAAAAGTCCCTTATATGAACCTATACGAGTAAAGGGAAGTTTTAGATTTAGCTAATTTGAACCTATAAAAATAAATGACAATTTTATAATTCATTCAACATGTGTAAAAGACAATTTTGGAATTAGCTAAATTTCAATCAACGTTTGAACCTATATGATTGAAGGGCAAATTTGGAATTAACTAAATTCATTAAGCATTTTAAATCCATACTAGTAAAGGGCATTTTCAGAATTAGTTAAGATTCAATGGCAATTTTGGAATTAACTAAATTCAAGTAAAGTGAAATTTTGGAATTAGTTAAAATTCAATGACAGTTTTGGAATTAATTAAACTCAATCAACGTTTTGAGCCTTATATGAATAAGGGTAGTTTTGAAATTAACTAAATTTTCATTCAACGTGTGTAAATGGCAGTTTTGAAATTAGCTAAAATTCAATCAACGTTTGAACCTATATGAGTGAAGGGCAATTTTAGAATTAACTAAAATTTACTCAACATTTTAAATCCATATGAGTAAAGGGCAGTTTTGAAATTAGTTAAAATTCAAAGACCATTTTAGAATTAAGTAAATTCAAGTAAAAGGTATTTTGGAATTAGTTAAAATTCAATGACAGTTTTAGAATTAACTATCTATCTATCTATCTATTCTCTATCTCTACTACTACTATAAAACACAGTTACTGTGTTTCTATGGATGCCACCTATGCCTTTCTCTTGATGCCATTGAGTCACTCCTCTTCATTTGTGAGGCCACATCATCAAACTAAAATCAATTGGTATGACCCACAATCTCCCCTTAAATATGGTTTTAAATTCTAACAGTTCTCTCATTAACTTCCCTCTCTCTATCTTTTTTTTTTGCTTGAGTTATCATGTACCTACGTTAGTAATCTTGAATCGGTTAGGCTGTTAGTGGTTAGCATTGGGCAGGGAAGTTATTGCAACTAATACCCGAGGGGATTCGATCCCCTGACCTCCCACATCTAGAGGCCACACCTCAACCACTGCCGCCAAAGGGCGGGGTGTTATCTCCTCCTCTCTTTCCCATTTTAAAGTTGATCAAAACTGAAAATAGACATTATAGACCCTTTATATTTTTCATTTGTGGGACTTACACATGAATTTAAATCCGTTCTCTCAATAACTTCTCCCTATCTTAATCTCCCACTCACACACGTCTCTAAATTTTTGGAATTCTCTCTCAATAATCCTCATCCCCTTCTTCATTATCTCTCTAAAATCTACAGCCAAACATTTCTTTTATTTAAGGTGGTTAAAATAATCAATCAATTCAAAAGAAATTCTCCCTACCCCTCTCTAAATCCATATCAAGAGACTCTGAGAAGTAACCGGCCAAGAAAGACGCCATAATACTTTTCCTGCTTTTGTTGGAATCATCAGAGTATGAGCATTATGATTGTGTGTCGGTATCAGCGTTTGCCCTTTTCTTGATCATAGCCCTCTTGGCAGACGTCTTTGTAAGCTTCTTGTGAGGTTTAGGGATTCCGGTGAGTCAATGACTTACACCGGTGTCGTGGCTTTGTCATTCGGGAGGTGGGAGGTGTGAATCTGTAGCAGTATAGATTTGTGGTCGTAGTTAGGAATTCTAAGTATGCAATAGAAGCTCCGCTCTCTCGATGGGGGCCACAATCGTGTGCAATAATCCACCCATCACAGCTCCAGCAACCAAATTCATGATATTTGATACTAACCCTCTTCCATCCCCCCTTACTCTTTGTTGTGCTCATGTTTGTTATGCTCACTATGCACGGTCTCTCTTACCTATCTTTTTGGTTTGAAATGGTGAGATTGGCCGATTAAGAGAGATAATTACCCATTAATGGATCTACTGTATTGTTATGCACAAATCTGATAATCCATTTGAGTGCTTTGTATTTTTTGTGAACCATAGATTGGGTGGTGCATCCCTCCTAAAGTTATTTGCTGATTTGGACTTTAGTTTCTTCATTTTTATCAGATGGCCATGTTAGACAATTGTAAATGTGGCCATTAACATTTTATCATGCATTTTATTTTTTTTTTTCTATCTACACGTGCGTGCATTTAAGTATGTCTTACTATCCATCACTAAGGGAATGTGTTAATTCAATTTCATGGGGTTTAAAATTACTTTTTCCTAAAGAATTTGTTTGCATAATTATCATATTGTTGGTGTTTTTTAAACCAACCCAATCTATTTCTCCTCGGGTAATAGTCTCATTCTGAAACCATTCCACTCCTCTTAAAGCATCTTGGTTTTTTCAGTATTACTATTCTCGAATCCTGTTGATGTACATCTAATAATTTGTTTTTTACAAGTCATACGGCTAACCCGGTTAGCAGTGCTAGTATTTGTTATAGGTTAGTGGGTTAATGCCTAGAATTTATCAAATGGGGAAACACACTATCACTAGGACAAGCCCATGTTGAGTAACAATAAAGAAAGTTAGATAGAACTAATGAAGTATGTTACCTCATATGGTCATTCTTGTATTATATTAATTCTATTTTCTTTTTAATCATTGCCATTTGATTCTGCCCATGCATCGAATGAGGTATTTTTCTAGAAGTCTGTAGTGAGATAGATTTACCTTTCCCTACCCATTAGCAGATTTTAAGTTTCATCTCAATTTTGATCCCGTGCATCACACGGGGTGTTTGCTAGTACTAATATTATATGTCGGTTGGTTCCACGTGGCATATCTTAGAAGCCTCCATTCTTGTTCCATGTTGTTGTCATGTGTCAACTCTCCATTAATTACTTTTTCTTAAACCCCACTTAATTAATAATAAATACCCATTATTATGAGAAGGGGTTATGAACCCCACTTAATTAGTAATAAATACAATTGCTAAAAAATAAATCATGTTCTATAAATTATACTAACATTAACTAAGAATACCAAGAGTCCAACTCCTTGGCCAATTCAACGACAACAAAAAAAACTCCTTAGGCAATATTTGTCTTTGCTTTTCTCTCTTTTTCTCTTCACTTATGATGCCACGTTACTCTCTCTCATTGGTTTCTCCATGTTACTCTTCACTTGCAATCTTCAACATCCTCTCTTCTTTTCTCCCAATCCATCTCCTTATGACTCTTCGTCTCCTCTTTCTTCTTTATCCCGCTTCATTTTCTGATAATAGTGTGTGGCAATGTAACAATAGTGTGTGGCAATGTAACGGACACATGTAGACAAAGATTGAGAACATGCGAAGCAGGAGATCTACTCTGTCAAGACTGAGTTGGTATAGATAATCGTTTTTTTTTTGTCTGTTAACAAGTAGATTAGAATTTTTTAAGTGCTTATATTTTAATGATGCATTTGGTTTTTAAAAAAAGGCACTCCATATCGACAGTATGTTTGAAACAATCTAAATATTTTTGCGCTCTTTTTATTGGTTTCGTCATTAGCTATTTCAAGATTCTACTGAGTCTATATGATTAGAGGTCTAATTTACTGGGTCTTCTTCTTGATTGTATTTTTCAATTGCTTTAATTTAACAAACATGCACTCAAGCAAGAAAATTAATTGAAGTACATAAATCTTTTGGAATAACTCGAATAGACTTTCCGAACTTTCTGAAACTATTGTTACGATTCTTACAAAGGGTTGTACAGAAAAATATGATGGATACTTCTACGACAACGACAACGATTGTTTGGGTCATTTTTTTTAATCCATATGCATTGCTTTTAATAGGACAATCATATATTAAGAGACTTATTTTTTATATTTAGAAGTTTGTAATGAGAAAGAGATTCGAATGGGTTGGGCTATTTACAACAACAAATGTAATAGGGAAGATAAATTTTGGGTTTTTTGAGGATTTATTTGGTGGAGGTGGTGATTCTGCAACTATGTTTTGTTGGGTTGGATTTTATGTTTGGGTTTTGGGGAATGCAGTCGGTGACATCGATTCTGCAGATTTTGGGTTTGATTCAGTGTGACTGTATTTGGTTCCTTGATCTATTTTTGGGTTTCAATGTTGGGCACTTATTTTTCTTCTTCTCTCATCTTTCTTCATTTTCTATATATATTTTTTCTTTATGGGTTTAATGATTCAGTGTGAGTGTATTTGGTATTCGATTTATGTATGGCTTGGAATGTAGGGCACTCAATGGCTAAGCTACCATTGGGGTATCCTGATATCTTGGAAAGCATTACATGATTCTAGATGAATCAGGTATTCTGCACTTCTATGCATGCTATTTATAGACCTAAGACAAAGTTTGCATGCTTAAGACCACCACACTATTACTTGCGAATTCACTAACAATTATAGTCATTGGTACCTTAGACAAGATTTGCATGTCCAACTTGATTTCTCGAAGGTAGAGTGCAACTCTCCTGTGAGTCAACAACATCTACCTTATTATCTGCCAACTCCTCATCTCTCCCATGACCCAAAGAAAATGATAAACTCCTCCTCTCTTCTCCATCTATCGCACTCCTCTTTTCTTTGTCTCTTCCACGCAAGTCTTCGCCTCACACACTTCCAAAATTTATCTCCTTATTTAACACATTAGAGAAGACGACTGATGCCCCAACAAGGCAGCCAAGACAAACTTACATTTCTTGTGCAGATTTTGATTTGCTCATTCTAAACCTCTAATGTTAGTAGTACCACCCATCCACTTAAATTAAATTTGTTTTAATAATTTTAACTTAAATACAATTCTAAATACAGTACTAACTAAAATTTTAATACAATTTAATTTTAATTCAACTAATATACTAAAATACCTCAATTTTCAAATATTTGTATTAAATGTTTTACATCGCTTGACTTGCTTATACTACCATGAGTTATACTAAATCTTTCTTTTTAGATGAAAAATGTCAGATTTTAAGCTTCAATAATTATTTCAAAAATTATTTTAATTAATTTTAACAAAAATCATAATTTAGTCTTTCAAAATCTCCTTTACCCATGCATCACACGGGGTGTTTACTAGTTATCATTAAATTAGTTTGTGAAAGTTTATCACGTCCACCACATATGCAATGTTAGAAGGCAATTGATACACCGTGGGGCTAGCCCCGTTGTGGTGTATCCCCTCACTAGGTGGGAGGTTTTGGGATTGATCCCGAGGGGTGCGTCTCCACTCTTAGCTAAGTTTTAGAAGAGATACTAACCCTGTTAACCCCAAAGTTAAAATGTACCCAAAAAAAAAGTTAGAAGACAACAAATTTCCTCTAGTTGAAAGAGTTAGTATGTTATTCGGGCATACTTCTTTGTCCAACACGGCTGCTTTTAAATGTGAAAAATATTTATTAACTCTTAGTGTTAATAAATCTAACATTGGTATTTAGAGGGGAAAAATTAAGGTTAAGATTTTTTTAAAAAACAAATTTTTAACTCGTAAGGTTAATGAATATTAATCACAATTAAAGGGAACAACACTTTATATTCTTTAAACCATTTTTCTTATATAAGGATACAAGTATCCTAAAAAGGTGTTTAGGGTGTATTTTTACTAATATAAAGAGAATTCATTTGTTCAAATCGTTGATTGATATTTGTGATAATTCCAAAAATGCTTTTTGACATACGTTCTTATAATGAGAATACTACCTTACATTTTTCTAATTCCTAAATACCCTTACCATAATCATATTCATGTATATCTTTACTATTATAACGAGACACCCAAAAAAAATAAAAATACTAATATTAAGAGAATTCATCTGTTTTGAACATTGATTGATATTTGTGGCAATTCTAAAAATGCACTTTGACATACGTTTTTATAATGAGAATGCTCCCCTTACATTTTTCTAAATCCTAAATTACCCTTATCATAATCATGTATATAAAACAAAATTTCATTGAATGTTTGCTTAATTTCCATATTACCCTTTACTCATCTATAGTAGATTTGAAATTCTGTCCAGTTATACGTTTCTTAACTGTGGTTAAGATCCATCCACCTTTAGAGTTCACTCACTTATCCTTGGTTTATAGAAGAAAAAAAAATTAACCCAAGAGTTAGTGAATTTTAACCTGGTTTAAAAAAAATAATAACATTTTTTTTCTAAAAACCAATGATAAATGGGTGAACCCTAAGGGTGAGTGAACCCTAGGGGTAGGTGAATCTTAACTACATTTAAGAGATGTCAAAAGAGGCACGAAGAACCCTTAGGGTTCACCCACTTATTTTTAGAAAAAACATTAAAATTTTTAAACCCTGGTTAAAATTTACTAACTTCTAGGGTTAATTTTTTTTTTTTATATTAAAAAAAAAAAACAAAGATAGGTGGGTGAACCTTAGGGGGTGAATCTTAACCATAGTTAAGGGGTGTTGAAAGAGACACATGACAACCTCAAGGGTATAACCGGACTCCAACTGTGGTTAAGATTCACCCACCCCTAAAGTTTACTCACTTATCATTGGTTTTTAGATTTTTTTTAAAAATCCTGATTAAAAGTCAATAATTCCTAGGATTAAATTTTTTTCATATTTTTTCTTCTTCTAAAAACCAAGGATTAGTGGATGAACTTTAGGGGTGAGTGACTCTTAATCATAGTTAAGAAATGTTAAAAGGGATAGATAGCGATCTTAGTGGCGTAACCAGACTTCTTGCTTTTTTAGCAAAACGTTCTGAAAGAAGAATGCCTTGCCAAGGCCACGCGCGCCCCTTTTCTTTGCTATACCCAAAATGCCCCTAAAACTTGTCTCAAAATATCTCTACATCATATTTCTATAACCTACGTGTCTCTCACAATTTTTTTAAAAAGGGATTTCTATATCCAAAATATTTCTTAATTTTTTTTCAAATATCCCCACTATGGTCCTCTTCCCGGTTTCTCTCCCTTTCCCCTTTCTCTCTCTGTTCTGCATTGCACGTGCCGTCCATGAGTAAAAGTAAAATAATTAAAATAGAGTGCATTTTGAATCTCTCTAAGAACCCTTGTATTTGGGAAAAAACTAGCTCTCCCATGAGTGGAAGGGGTGTGGTCTTCCATGTAGAAGGTCTGGGATCTAATCCCCTTCGGTAAGGGTTGCAAGAGCATCAATGCCCCCTGCTACCTTCTCACCGTCCTGACTATGCCGATAATAATAATTAAAAAATAAAATAACTAACTAGTCCTTCCATCCCTAAGCCAAAAGGATTTTCAGGTTAAATACACGCAATTCGAGAGACCAACGACGGTAGAGAGCGTTACCATTATAGTTACGTGAACTGACGCTCATGTGATCATCCCAAAACAACCCCTGGCCTCCATTTGCCGAGGTCCAGTCGAGTATTGCCTTCTGGTGGCCGAAGCCACGTGCTGTCGTGCAGCTTCATCACTGATTTCGCCTGATTTATACTGTTCTCCATCTTCCTATGTTCCACAGGAGCACCGGTCACCCACCGCAGGCAAAAACTTTGAATCAGAGCTTCACCACATCTATTACTCCCGGGTTCGAATCTCACTCCGATCACATCTATTAGCTATGGCCATGAAATTGAAAGACGATTCAACATCACTTTTAGATTTTATTTCTATATAAATCCCTTTCAAATTTTAAATTTCTGGTTGAACAGAGCGGTAAATTTGTTAATCTATATTTATGTAAAATCGGAAGAAGATGATGGGCTATGAGAACCAGGGCTTCGAAGAATCCCATCTATACGCATCTAGAGAAGAAATGGAGAATCTCGTTCTCGACGAGTCTTCAAACGGGAATTTTTTCTCGTCTCTTTCTAAAACTCACCATCCCTTATCGCCGCCAATCGCCACAGAAGAAAATCCATTGCTTTCGCCTTTGCCATGCAGAGATCACAGAAACCCTAATCTATCCGACAATTTGTTCCTAGAACCCCCATCATACGCAGATGTGATATTCAGTCCTTTTGGTGGAGAGAATGGAGACACCAATGGCCTCGAAAGCCCTTTCCAAGTTCCAGGAGAGCCAGGAATTCTATCAAGATCAGCGTCGTCGAGTTCTGAGTACTTGAAGATTTCAGTGTCGAATCCACAGAAAGAGGATGAAATCTCGAATTCACTTCTTCCGGGCGGGAATACTTATGTCACTTATCTAATCACAACGAGAACAAACATGCCGGAGTTTGGTGGATTGGAATTGAATGTGCGAAGGCGGTTCAAAGATGTAGTGGCGCTGTCGGATCGGTTATCGGAGTCTTACAGAGGGTTCTTTATTCCTCCGCGGCCAGATAAGAATGTAGTGGAGAGTCAGGTCATGCAGAAGCAGGAATTTGTGGAGCAGAGGAGGGTGTTGTTGGAGAAGTACCTGTGTAGATTGGCGGCGCATCCGGTGATTAAGAAGAGTGATGAGTTGCAGGTGTTTCTACAAGCTCAAGGGAAGCTTCCATTGCTTATGAGCACTGATGTGGCTTCAAGGATGCTGGATGGTGCGGCGAAGCTTCCAACGCAGTTGTTTGGGGACTCTGCGAGTGCGGTTGCCCCACACGAGGTCGTGATGCCGGCAAAAGGGGGGAGAGATCTGTTGAGGATCTTTAAGGAATTGAAACAGTCAGTGGCCAATGATTGGGGCGGTTCTAAACCGCCAGTGGTGGAGGAAGATAAAGAGTTTTTAGAGAAGAAAGAGAAACTGCAGGATCTTGAGCAGGAACTCAGCAATGCATCTCAGCAGGTGATATTTCTGCTGTGGTTCCTCATTACTTATTCCTTTTTTGTGCATATTTTTGTAATATCGAATTATTATTTTTTGCTAAATGAGGGAATCTAATCATTTTCTTCTGACTCTGCAGGCTGAAACCCTTGTCAAAGCTCAGCAAGATATCGGGGAAACAATGGGAGAATTGGGGCTAGCATTCATTAAACTGACTAAATTTGAAACCGAGGAGGCCATATATAACTCTCAGAGAATACGAGCTGCTGATATGCAACATGTGGCAATGGCTGCTGTCAAAGCAAGCAGATTCTACCGGGAATCAAATGCACTGACAGTCAAACATTTGGTAAATCGTGATAATTTTAGCATGGATCCTAGTTTGGATTTTAAACAATCAACCTAGTTGAGTCATAAATGTTCAAATATTCAAAATTTTCTCTTTAACCATCACCCCATTGAAAGATTATCTTAGCTGAATGAATGGAGAATTTGTGATATTATGGAAATGGAGTGCATTCTCAGTCGTTGCACTAGTATAAGTCATTCATCAACAGAGCATCCTTATAATAGTCAGTAGAAGTATTACTTTTGGTCCATGGTCCGTGCGCTTTTTGAAAGGAGACTCTTTCCTTGTTTTACTTATCCCTAGTATCATATATTGTAGGATACACTCCATGAATATCTCGAGTTGATGTTAGCTGTTCACACTGCATTTTCGGATCGCACAAGTGCTTTACTGACAGTACAGACAATTGTATCAGAACTGTCTTCCTTGCATTTAAGAGCTGAAAAGCTCGAAGCTGCGTCATCCAAAATATTTGGCGGTGACAAGTCTAGGATTCGCAAAATAGAAGAGTTGAAAGAAACCATAAGAGTTACCGAGGATGCTAAAAGTTGTGCAGTTAGAGAATATGAACGGATCAAGGTAACATCATTCTTCCTTGTATTTATGCCAAGCCACCTGAAACTGATGATATTTGGCTTGCACCTCTAAATTTTACCAAACTGTTTGTAGGTTAACAGCCTTCTTCTGAATGTTGGTCTATATTCATGTTATGATATATACAGTGCTGACAAGGGCCTGAGTGTGATATATATCAGATATTGCTATTCTTCTTCAGTTTTGCCTAATGAGTTCAAAATTTCTATAACAAAAAATAATAAGACTAGTGCAACACTGAAATTATTGAGACAAATTATTGTTTCTGATGAAGGATAGGTAAGATTTTTTTTTTTTTTTGGAGGGTAAACTGGAGTTAAGAATATTGTTACATGCTGATTTAATTGAATGATCTAATTTTAGAGATAAGTCCGCTTATATTGTTATCTTCTTAGTGTGATATACACAAGATTGACTGCTAAATAAATGGGCAAAGGTTACCAAAGTACTTGGGTGCAGCCTGTTAACAATGCAATGTTGTAAAAGAAGCTATAGTGTAATAAACACTACAGAGTGTATTCACAAACAAATTAAAGTATAGATAAATTGCATAGTCACTAACCAAATTACCTAGATAGTTCAGAGCCTTGAGGGCAACCCTCGTTAGTTTCATATTTGTTACCTGCTGCTGGCCGGACATTCTACACAAGTGACAACAAAAAAGAAAGCGAAGCTTATAGTCATATCTTCACACACCAATAACTCAATTTTGCCAAAATCGTAGAACAGAAAAAGTCGAAAAAGAGAGAAGAATTCTCGTACATCTGTCTATTCCTCTCTCTCTAAATACCTCAGCAGATCGTACTTGGAAGCATGAAGCATCCTCCACAATCTACATCATTACAAGGATATTTACCTCCCTCAGAGACCAGCTGGATAGTAAATCCATAGTACTATTCGGGAAAGCCCACAACACACCCCCAGACATGGGAAACCAGAGGGGCAATGAATAAGTAAGTGATTAATTGATTCCTTGTCTGCCATGCATAGACTCAATAACTCTATTAATTAAGGAATTAAAATCCAATGGTTAGATTGCAATTAGGATTAAGATTACATGGAGTTGGAATGCAACTAGGAGTGTTAAACTCCCCAAACCACATGCCCCCTTGATGCTCACGCCCCACCTTTGTGGTTTGAGGTATCTTAGTTTGATTAGGATTCCTCCCTTTGTTGGTTGTTGACTTATCCCTGTTAATTAAGGAATCCTCTATTAATAAGGACTCTTTAGTTAGTAAGATTACTATAACTAAAGTAGTTATAGTTAAACTAAGATTTTATTTAAATTAATAATAAGAATTATTATTAATAAATAACTTCCTAAGGGATAAGGTGTAATTGGATTAGGATTAGGATATGAACTAAATCCTATAAATATCCCAACACCCCTAGACCATAAGTACAATTCTCCAGAATTTTTTTCACACTTTTTCTTCGCTCTCCAAACCGTGAGTCCCTAGGGAGTGTCCCTATGGATTTTCATAAGCTACAAGGGTGGTGCAAGTTGGGTTTTGCTTTTGGGTTTTGAACCTTAGTGTTTTTGGTGATAGAAGGTCTACACCATTGATCCATCTTCTTCCTCTTGCTTCAACAATTCTAAAGGAGATTCTAAAGCTTCGTGGGGATAGCGAAGAATAAGGATCGAGCTTCGAGTATTTCTTCGAGAAATCTCTACAAAAAGTTCTGACGGTTCGAGTGGATTAAGCTTCAGCGGTGGACATCATTCACCGAGGTGATATGACTAAAACTCTTAGATAATTTTGATGCTTTCTATGGTGTTAAGATCTAGGGGATCCAATTTTCGCATAAATTTTTATCCGAATCCTCCTACAATTGGTACCAGAGCCATGGTAAAGACCTTTCCAAGCTTGAACAAGAGTCTGAGCATCTGATTCAACCTCTACCTAAAGGAGGCCAAGACTTTGGCAAAGAATAAGGCCATCAAAAAGTGCTCGAGTTTCAGCAACATAATTAGTACAATTGCCATAGTAAGCATAGAAACAAGCTATCATTTCTCCATTATTATCCCGAATAATACCACCTCCACCAACTAAACCCGGGTTGCCCTTCGAAGCTCCATCTACATTCAACTTGACCCTTCCTTGGGTAGGCCAATTTCATTTGACATAAGTAACTCTAGTTCTTCTCTGGATAGGGGAAGCCACCATATTAAGAATAGATAGGTCCATAGGTTTTCTGGTTGTGATAGATCCCAAATCAATCATCCAATTCTTAATTCTGATTTTTATCGCTTCAACCAACTTACGCACTCCTTTAAATCTTCGACTACATCTTTCCTTCCAAATCTCCCAAATAATTATAAGAGGGAGTAAAAAAAGGATTTGATTATGCCGCCTGTCTGATGCTCTAAACCATTTCATTAGAAAGCATTTAAAGGAGTTTCTGTAATAAGGATGGACAGAACAAAGGTTACCAAAGAATTGCCAAATCACACCTGCAATATCAATCTGAAATAATAAGTGAGATAGAGTTTCAATATGACCTTGAGAACAACAAGAGCAACAACTAACTAAAGGAATGCTAACACTTTGAATCAAATAATCAGTGGGGACAGAACCATACATAACCTTCCATCCAAAAATTTGAATCTTTTTTGGACCAATATTATTCCAAACATACCTTGTCGAAACTTTTTGGGTTGAGGAATATCTAATAGTCTTCCAAGCTGATTTAATAGAAAAATTACCATTCAAACAAGGTTTCCAGATGAAGAGATCATTTGTCTCAGAGGTGAAAAATCCTGCATCCTTAATATCATTCATAATACCTTCCGGAAGATAGTCAGAAGCCAAGCTAAAATCCTACAAACCATTACAATCAAGCATATCAGAAATTAATAGAAAATTATGAGGAGAAATAGGAATACTATCAATAAGAGGAAACTCTCCAAACCAGCAATCCAACCAAAAATTTATTCTAGTCCCATTACCAATTAATGCTTGTGATTTATAAATCACATCTTTACAGATTTTGGAAATATGGCTCCAAGTTTTGGAAGAGCCCAAGGAGGAGGACACAAACCAAATGTGGTTGAATTGGAATTTAGATTTAAAGAATTGTGACCAAATATTATCATGTTGATATAAATTCCATGCTTGTTTTATTCTAAATGCTAAAGAAAATTCATGCATTTTCCTAACTCCTAACCCTTCTTCTAAAGTGGGAAGAGAGCAGGTTTTCCAATTCACCCAATGACGCCTTTTAGAATCACTTGAGTTTTTCCAAAAAAACTTAGCTAAGGATCTATCAATTAGACCAGTAATGGCCTTAGGAACATGAATCCCTGCCAACAAGTGGGTAGGAATAGAGGACAAAACATGTTTAATAAGGATAAGCCTACCACCCGAAGATAAAAATCTACCTTTCCAACCTTCAATCTTATTAATAATTTTCTCTTCTAAAGGATTAAAATAACAATTTTTTAAACGACCTTTGTAGAGGAGAACTCTTAAGTAAGTAAAAGGAATTTTTTTATTAGTAATCCCAACCTAATTAAAAATATCACCAATTCTCTTTTTAGATAGGTTAGAAGAATAGTAGAAGACACTTTTGTCTCGATTGATAAACTGACCAGAAGACATTTCATAAAAAGAAATAAATTCAAAGATTTTTTTAATATTTTGCTTTCTACCATTACAACATCTGTTTGCGAGTCTCCAATCCCTGTTCTTTAAGTGGTCTAAGGAAATAATCTTATCTAGAGCTGCCGCCTAGTGGAAGAAATAGATGTTAAATAGGATACCAGGATTCTACACTACTCTATGTGGAAAAATAGACTGAGCACGACCGTCTAAGTCTAAGTAGAAAATCTCAAAGTGAAATGACCCTTATGACCTCTCATCCAATGCCTAACATCAGGTACGTTCCTTTGTGATCTCTAGCCTCCTCTTGTACTATTTCCCCCTCATTTTAATATATATATATATATATATATATATATATATATATATTATATTACCAAGAAAAGAAATATAGGTATGTTTGAATTCAGGCTCACAGCTAAAAGCCTACTAAGAAACCTCAAAACGTCATCCATCTTCCAATCATTCAAGTCCATCCTAAGCCTAGGTGTTCAAGTGATGTTCCCTGATCTGAATTCAAAATAAGAAGACAGTGCACTGCCTATCTATTGCAAGTGAATAAAGATTCTAACTCAGACTTAAAGGGCTTTGGACCACACCATAGGTCCTCCGAAATTTTTAACCCTTCTCCATTCCCCACTTTGAAACTGACTTGATGCTTGAAATCAATGAGGCCTTTAGATATGGTTCTCCACAGACTAATCCCGTATGAAGATCTCACAATCTAGGAATCCCAATCGGAATCTTGACCTTACTTAGCCAGAATCACTCTACACCAAAAGGCTGTCCCTCTCATTCCCGAATCTCCACAACCATTTGCCTAGCAAGGTCTTGTTCATCACCGACAAAGATCTAATATCCAAACTAAACTCCCTAATCGGATGACATGCTACCTCCCAGTCAACTAAATGGTACCAAAACCCTCCTTGTTACTCTTGTCATAAAAATCCCAGTGCAATCTCTCAAGAATGATGGCCCTTGACATAGGAAAATGAAACAAGGACATAAAGTAAGAGGGCAAGCTTCTCATTATATTGGGACTGCAAATAGTATTACTTTTCTTTGTGTACGCTGTTCTGGTTATCAAGCTCAACAATATATGTGTGTATGACTCTCTACATATATATATATGGTGCTTCTACCTTTCACCATATTGTTTTTCTATCTTAAAATAAATTCTTCATTTTAGAAATAGACGAGTCGCCTTATTGTTTTTGGATCATGCTTAGCTGGTTCAGAGAGGATAAATATTACCGGAGTCAAATAACAATTTCTTTGTTATATATGCATAGTGAGTGAAGACTCGGATGCATATTTCCTTAATTAATCTTAGGTCATTTTTCTAGGTTGGTAGTTCCTTTCATACTAAGTATGCCATGCACACACTTCACTATCATTATTGAACCCCACAAATGCTGTGATTTTTTTTTTCTTTACATAATGCACAGTTTGGATCATGAACATATTGGTGGGTTGATATTTGTGCTACAATTTATCTATGCATAGTATTCACACAATCATGCAAAACATGAACCACTGGTAGGCTTGCAATAATAACTATTCAATCTATTTATTAGAGACACTCTTGCTGATAAATACGTCTTTCATTCTGGTATGTATATTGCATACGTGCTTTCATGGGAAAGTATTACTCACATTCTTTTGTTTAAGGAATTATAGTATTTTTTTTTGTTTGGTAAGTTGTAGAATTTTAAATGGTAGAAGTACTGAAATTTCAGTAAACCCATACTTCCCCTCGTTTTCGTGGATATATTATATATGCTTAATGTTTGCATAAGCTTTGTAGCATGATTAAACGTTAAAAGTGCAGGAAAACAACAGGAATGAGCTTGAAAGGCTGGACAAAGAGAGGCATGATGACTTCTTGAGCATGTTGAAAGGGTTTGTAATTAATCAGGTATTTTTCTTTTGGTCCTGGCATTATAAGATAATTGAAAGTTAAAACTGTCTTTATGTGGACTATTTCTGTTATTTCCTGAGTTACATAAACACGATCTAATAGACTCTCCTTGTGGAAAGTTTTTGCTAACTAAAGGAGGATTTGTTCATTTATTCACCAATCATATATCGATCAATTTTTTTTTAAAATTTACCAATCATACTATTCTTGATTCATGATTACATGAAAACTGATTAATGACATGTTAGCTTCTTCTTGAGAGCTAGGGTGTTCTTGCTAATTCTTCAGGAACTTAAGCTATTAACAAAAGGGATTTTCTGCTTGTAATCTAGAGGGAAACAATGAACTGCTGATTTAGTGTACCTTTTGGCCCATTGGAGTCGGTGACGAAATGCACTAGGACCAGTGTCTGCACTGTACCGTGGACCAAAGAACAACAGATTATGTGAGGTTAAGATATCAAATTGCTGTTATGGACACGAAAAAAATATATATCTTAGATGGTGTTGAAGTAACATGAAGGGTTGTGCCAGGCTACAACCTTCCCACAACGGGTTTTTGGTTGCTTAACCTTCAACAAACTGGAGCATGGTTTTCCAAATTTGAGTTAAGGCCTCAAATAGTTGGAATTTCCTTCCTGGGGATTGACTAAAACAATGAATATGTAAATGCAGTAAGAAAAACCTGGGATATGTACTGGTTATAGGGTGTTCATTTAAAGAATGTGCATATAGTGAATTTCAACCGTGGTATTAGGCTTATTGTTGAGGTTTTGCATAAAGAACTATGGATTTAGGGAACTCCTGGAATGCTATCCACTGGTTAGCAAAGCTTCCTTTCTGGGAGGCATTACTTTAGTTCATTAGCAGAGAGATTTCCAATGTACACAGGCATTCAGGAAGTGAGTTGCTTCTCACGAAGTTCTAGAAGGCTTGACATGACCCTGCCCTGAGTTGTCATCAGTAGCCACAAGCAGGGTCTAGCCGTTCAATGGACTAAATGATATGAAATATTAGATTTTGCATTTTTGCTTTGAGCTAGGTTCTATAACTTGTAAGGTCTTTTTTTTGTCTGTGTGTGTCAAAAAATTTATAAACAAGAAGAAGTAGTGTATTGTGTTATATGTATCTTTGTTCCCCGGTACACTGTTCCCCTGCCATTAGTACAGATGCTGGGCATAGGGTCTGGGACTCTGTGTCTGGAACATGCTTGATCCCAAATATCAGGATATGCACACATGTTAGTGTATAATTAATATATTAACATTCATAATTTTTATATAAGTGTTTTACCTATTATAATAACCAAGGTTGTTAAATCGTAATCGAATTGTAAAATCGTTTTAGGACCGATTCGATTCAAATCGGGATTTAAATCGTAAATAGTAAGATTCAATCTATTTTTTTTTAAATTGTTTAAAAAATACAAAAAGTTACTTAATAAACAAGAAAATTAGAATAATCTATTATCCAAAAGATTTCATTCATATCTATTGATAAAAGAAAGTAAAGAACATTTATTTGCATATACTAAAAAAAATGAAAATCGGGAATGAACTCTATAAAATGAAAAAAAAAAAAAACAATATCATTAAAGATAAATAAACAAAGTAAACTCATATGATCATGTTGTATGAGATCAAGTATCAAAAGATTTGTACAATTAAAAAGACTAATAAAATAAATTATCAAGTTTTTCCAAAATCCAACTCCATCATTCCCCCCCCTCGTTTTTTTTTCCTCGTTTCACAGAATGTTAGCAATAGAGAGAAAACCCAAATAGGGGTTTTGACATGTCCGTAACAGGGTTTTCCTGTTTCTTCTCTTCTTAGAAGACATAAAATACATTTAGAAAATCATAAGAATAAAAAATATTTTTTAAGTATTGGTCCGTAAAAAGGGTTTCGTGCTCGAATCGCCTGAATCGCAAATCGTAATCTGAATCGCAAATCAAATGAGATTTACCCAATTAAGATTTTCACTTAGGCGGTCATTATTAAAAACCTGATATATGTAATATTATTATTGTTTTAAGGATATACAATTTTATTTTATTTGAATATGATAATTTGGTAAGCAAAAAAAATGCTATTTTATATACTTCTCACGTCTTTACAATATAATAGGTTATATATCCAACAATTTTTTTTTTGCAGATAGAAGAAGAAAGAAAAGATGAATGGTGTCAAGTATGTTTCTCCCATGTTAACTCGTTCTCTCTCTCAATGAATGAACCAATTGGTCACTCTTCCTCTGTTTATGGGTGGACCATATAGTCCTCATCTGTTTTTTTTTTTTGCATGGTTGTTAAAGTACAACTCCCAAATTCTTTCTAGGATCCTCAATACTCTCATAAACCCATATTTAAAAGGGTCCTTTATAATTTAAATATATGCAAACCCTATCCTTATATATTTACTTATCATATATTATTTTTATTACTTATCTTAAATATAATTGAGAAAAAGAAAGAAATGAGAGTATGAGGTATGACATCTCCTTCTCTCCCATCTATTCTCTCTCCCTTGTTCAACGTCACATTTGACTGTTGGACTATTTTTCTACTTTTTATTCAGTCTTATATTCTTCCTCCTCTCCTCTCTCTCTCCTGTTCGGCTGTCTATTTTTTTATCCCTCACAATCCCTCTCTCTATCCCCTTTCAGCAGTCATTGTTGACTTAATTTTTATTCCATTTTTTTCTAACACTTGAGATCTCATTTATTGTTCTTAGAACTATTGCTAAGGATGACTCTATCAAAGTGCATATTGGTAATGGTGTAATTTATATGAATGTAGAGCTCCTTATAAAAGGAAATGCATCATACATAGATTTCAAATTAGAGGGAATTTATGCAGCAAAAAGTTCATCAGGCGATGTCTCAGGCGGCTCAGGCTACCGCCTCAAGCGTCCATGGGATCTGTCGCTTCAAGTCGCCTTGACAACTATGTGTTAGCCTTTCATAATTTTTAACATTTTTAATGCTTTTTAGAATACCTTTTTAGTGTAATATATCGGGTTATGCCTAAATATTTCTTAAGACATACATACCTGTACCAGGGTGCATGGTCTTAAAGCATATAACTTGGCTGCTTGGAAGGATGCATGCACCATGTGTTACAACTTACACACTCATAGCATACATCCTACTGGAAAACAATTGGAATTTCTTATCACCATGGCAGAATATAGAAGTTAGGGAAAACAAATTCCGTAGATATCCTCAATATTTCTCGAGAATTTGATGATGCCTGATCCCTAATTCCTGATCTGTGGCTTATTGATGGCGTGTGGTGGGTGGGTGTATGATGAAGGATGAAACTTTAGGTTGATCACTTTAGAAGTCCGTAGACGTAACACAATATTGGTGTTGGTGGTGGAGTATGTTGGAAAAATTATGTAAGCTCCCAAGCGCAAATTAAGATATTAGATTGACCAGATTTTCAAGATGAGTTGGTAGAGTAAAATTGGCTTAACTGGTTCACTTCCTAGAGGTTGCGTTGGATCGTGGAGGTCCACCCAGAGGTCATAGTGGGGCTCAGACTTCTGTTGGTGGTGGGTAAGTAGATTAGTTTCCATTAGGCAAATGGTCACACTTCTCTATGCATGGTTTAGACAACCTGATGAGTATCTGATGTAGACAATTTCTAATTCACTTGTTTCATATGAAGATGGTGTATTCAGGAGTCAGGACTATTTAATGTGAATCCCTGAGGTACAGTTATATTGTGTTTAGTACCTGTAGCTCAATATCACTCTGCCTTAGATACTCGGATGTTTGAGCTTTTCAGTTTCGCTTGAAGTCCAGTCCTGGCAGATTTTGTTATGCTGGCTTTGGATAATGCGTTTTACGTATGGATCAGAAACTAATTGGCTATTCAGATGGATGAGGTTGCTTAAGGGTTCATCTTACAGAGCACTATATCTGATCTATTGTATGGCATTCTTGGACTGAGACCAAGAACGAAACCTGATTGGCTTGAGTTGGATTCCCTACTCTCTCCACTTATTGTCTCATGAAGATTTTGTATTATCCCAAGTTCTTAGTACTTGGAGGCTGGAGCTGCTGGATCTTTTCTCTTCATTCTGAAGAATTTGGCAAGAACTACCAAACTTATAAAGCATGAGCATTAGAAGTTCTTTGGTATGTAATTTGGACTAGGACCCACACTCAAGGGGAGGAGAGGGCCATTGTAGAAGCTGCCATGGAAGGGCAAGGAGAGAAGGTTGAACGTGTTGATTCAAATTGTTGGCCGGTTGAGAAGGAAAGTGTTTGTGAGGTGTGTATATATAGGAATAAGGGAAGGGATTTCATTGATGGGAAGGGATGAATAGTTAGTGAGACCGTTTTGGTTGGGGGAGATGAATGGGATTGAGGGGGCCATTGGAAATGGGGCAGATTGAGGGGATGAATCAAAGGAGAGAGAGGGTAGAGAGAGAGAGAGAGAGAGATTTGGGAATAGGATGAGACATAGAAGGAACCCCAAGAAATGTGGAGGTTTGAACCATGTTACCTGGCACAGGCGCCTGAAAAAAAATAGTTGGTTTTTGTCTTTGAAGTAAAAAAAAATAGTTAGGATGGGTTTTTTAATTGTATTCGTAGTTTGATCTTGAATGGTTCCTTTGAGTGGTATGGAGCCTTCTGTTGTCTCCTTCAGCCTAAAAGCCAGTGAAAGACCAATCTTATCTTTACCTGGACACTGGTGCCTGAAAAAGCAAATAGTTTGTTTGTTTATCATGGGCAAAAGACACGATTAGTTGGGATGACCTTTCAACTGTCTGTAGACTGATCTTGAACAATCTGTCTTTTTGTGTCTTGTGCTTTCCTTTTACTACATTATGTATTCTGCGAAACAAGTGCTTGTAGTGACTTGTCATATGCATGACATGTATTGACTATTGAGGACTGTGTTCCATTTCCATCCCAATGGGTGGTGTAAGATCCTACTATATATGCCTAGGTAGGATATTGTAGCGCTCCTTGTAATTCATGACTTTGTCAGGAAAGAATAACCTATATACTTGAGAATTGAATTATTCCTATATTGGTTGTGACTAAAGTCCCTCGATGGCTTGTAGCTAAACCAACATTATATACATAACAGAGTAAGCGAGATTGATATTGGTTAGACTTTTGTCCTCGCTACCTTCAGCTTACATAACAGGGATATCCATATGTGATACTTGTCACTCGCCATCTAACTAAAGATACGTAATATTGAAACCTCTGATTTAAGAGCTACAAATCCTAGATATGACTTATGAGGATGCAGCCTACATTATAGCTGCTCCCGACCATCACTTATCTCTTATTTAAAATATGGATTTGTGATTTTGTTATGTTTTTCTGAGTGCTTGAGTATAATTAGAGCTATATTGTTCATGTTTACAGGTGGGATATGCAGAGAAGATTGCAATTGTGTGGGCAAAGGTTGCCGAAGAAACAAGTGGGTATGCAAAAGAAAGCAGTTGAAGCATGTGGATGTAAATTCGGGTGTTGAGTTTTTTCTTTCTGGTTTCTTTATTTGTATACTAGAATGAAATAACCACACGTCCATAATAATAAAGGAAAGAGGGCATTGATAAAAATTTAGATTTACCGTTATTTTTGTTGTATTTGTCATGGCTTAACTTTTATGTTGTGGAAAAATGGGCTGCTTGTTAGATATTCACAATTACTCTGAGATGGTATTGAAGAATGAATCATAAGATAAAATTGAGAAATAATAGCATCTTTGAGTCCTTTGATTGCCTGGCAGACTGCTGCTTATTACGTCCAGTGGAAGCAGGAGTCTGGTCTTGTTTTCCCATAATCAGCCCACATTTTTTACATTGACAGTATCCTATATCTCTATATGTATCATCACACATCATCATTTTGAGTGGTTGCTTGGACTTACCCTTATGACACCTTTGCGGCTACCTTAGGTCTGGCTGTGTGTGAGTATAGCGTGTGTGTGTGTTATTTACATGATAGCATTTCCATTTAAAAAAAAAAAAAAACAACATTGAAGGCAAGGCAAGGTAAGGCCTACCATTTGTTGGGTACCCATCCAACCTAGGAGATCTCTTGGCTTGGGTCGGAAATTCACCTACCGGCCACTTGTATGGTCAGGGCACTAAGAGTAAACTGTGCCGTTTATTAGATTGTATTTATGTACGCCGGGGATTTGTCCCAGTGGTAGTGTATCTCCCTTTGGGGAGGACTGACTCGTGTTCGAGTCCCGGGGTGGCTGTTGAGCGCCCACCCTTGAGTTCTAACCCGCTAACCCCTCCCCCCTCCCTTAACCCCGGGCATAGATAGATAAATGATGTAGTTGCTTACAAAAAAAGAAAGAAAAAAGATTGTATTTATGTCTATGAGATTCAAGACTTTAAACTCCTTCAAGGAAAATAAAAAAAGCACCTAACACATGGGAAAATTTGAAGATAGGAACGGAGAAAGAAAAAAAAAGGGGGTTTCATTACCAAACTTACTTTTCCATCAAGCTATGATGGGATGTGGGTTTCATCACTAAACTCCCTTTACAATCAAATTATGACAGAATGGGCTGATTGTGGCATTTCTGATCCCAGACTAGGTCTTAAGAGTAAAACAGGTTGTAGGTCCCTTAGAAAGCTCAAAATCAACTTTTTCTTATGAACAATGATCAACGCAATCACCATAATCATAGACACGTTCCATTGCAAATGAGCAGTGCTCAGCGGACCCATGGGTCCGTTGATATCTTATCCCCATGTCCCTTTTAACACCCCGGTTAAACTTAATTAAATTAAAACTAAGATTTTGATTATTTTTTTTTTGAAATACCATGGTTGGATTGCTTAACCCTAGGGGTTAGTGAATACTAACCACAGTAGGTAAGTATTTAAAATTGTAGCGTGGACCAATGAGGACCTGCCCTTCGGTTATAAAATGGGAACCCGGCTACGTTTACTATTTTCCATTGCAAATATAGAGAATAATCATCATATTGTCATAAAGTCAATGTAATCTCAGAAAACTAATTAAACTTGTGGAAGCCTCCTCCTCTTCGGTGGGGAAAAAAAACAAGGATTAAAAAGAAGTCGTTATTATGATCCAAGATCTGTTGAAAAAATGAAATACAGTTATATTTACAGTTACTAATGAGAGATCCCACTACCAACCATTAAAATTCAAGAATGAAAGAATTGTGTCACTTATTCAAGACTACCAACAATTACAACACCACAATTAAAGAAATCCTCCTCTTTTAATCACTTGTTGAAGGGACTCCAGCTCTGTCTGCAAGCTCTGGCTTAATCTCCTCTAGTTGCTGGAGAACTTGCTGAACTTCCGGCCGTGCCGCCGGAGAGGGATCAACACAATGCAGAGCCAATTTCAGTGTATTAAGCAACTCATCACCCGTGGTGTTGGACTCGTCCCTCATCAGATCCAAGTCAAATACTTCATTTGTCCACTCCTCCTTCACAATTGAGGCCACCCACTGAGGCAAATCCACCTCGCCAGGGGATTTCCCCGTTAGGAGCTCCAGTATGATCACCCCAAGACTATAGACATCAGTCTTTGTGTTGGCCTTCTTGAGCTTCGAGAGCTCCGGTGCACGGTAGCCCAGTGCTCCAGCAGTGGCGATCACATTGGAATTTGCAGCAGCCGTCATGAGCCTAGAGAGTCCAAAATCCGAAATCTTGGCATTGGTTTGCTCGTCCAGTAGAATGTTGCCAGACGTCAAGTTCCCATGTATTATGTTCTCATTGGCATGAAGGTAGCACAGGCCACGGGCCGTCCCCATGGCTATGTTCATCCTCGTTGGCCAATCGATGGTGGTGTCAGGCCCACGAGCTGCATTTAACCAAATGGGATGGTTAGAGTTATTAGGGCTGTCAAAGGGCAGGGTCAGGGTAGGGGTCAGCCCTAACCCTGCGCTTACTTAAAATGGCTAGTTGCTAATCCTGCCCTCGTCCTTCAAGGGCACTAACTAGGCCCTAACCTATCCGTGAGAGTTAGGACAGGGTCACAGGGCAGGCAGGAAAGAAAAGCAAGAATTTTTTCTCATTCGATATAACACGAGATGTTTTCCCTAGCAAAAGATTACCTCTGGTGGCTGCCCGAGCTAAGCGCCCGGGCATCCACAAATCATTAAACACCTAGCCTTTCGAAAGGGGAAAGAAATCAAATGAGGAGAAGTCAAAATCAAGGGGAGACAATGAAATGACTTCTCACCTAAAATCTCACCAGCTGCCCAATGGTTTGTGGATGCCCGAGTGCTTAGCTCGGGCAGCCACCAGAGGTAATCTTTTCCCTTTCCTTATATGGAACACTAACTCGACAGATAATTCAATAGAAATTATTTAAAATATAATAAAATAAAAATAAAAATATAATAAAACAAGTATAAAATAGAACCTATCTTGGCAACAAAGGCTATAATCAAAGTGTCAGGATAATCACAGTGTTGGGGGTTAAGGATCAGCCAATCAGGGGTTTAGTGTTAAGGTTTCAAGGGATTACGATTTTAAGGAATTGAAATTAGATTTAGAGTTATATGGTCAGTGCGGCCCAGGATTACCTCTGGTAGCTGCCCGAGCTTAGTGCTCGGGCATCCACAAAACAATGGGTATGTGGCAGATGTCAGTGGGCAGAAGTCATTTCACCTGTCCCCATCATTTTGACTTCTGCCCCACCGACAACTTTTCCCTTTAAAATGGCCACGTATCCTACGTTTTGTGATGCCCGAGCGCTAAGCTCGGGTAGCTACCAGAGGTAATCCTGAGCCGGTCAGTGCAATGGACAGCTCCAGAAGGGTAAGAACCAAGAACATAGCAGCTAAGTTGAATCTACTTACCATGGAGAAAAGCTGAAAGACTCCCTTTAGGCATGAAATCAAAGACAAGAAGCTTCTCTCCTTTGGGTCCCAAGTAAAAAGCTCTGAGAGCCAAGAGGTTGGAGTGTCGAATATTTCCGAGTACATTAACCTCGACTTCAAACTCCCTCTGATTCTTTGCAATCTTCTCTCTCAACCTCTTCACTGCAACTTGATTCCCATCCTCCAGTGTGGCTTTGTACACAGTCCCATAAGTGCTCTTCCCCATAATCTCTGCAGTAGCACACAACAGATCATCTGATGTAAACACAAATGGCCCGTCGAAATGGACTAGCTTCCCTCCGGCTTCCCCACTCGATTCAACTTCAGTCCCGATCACAGGTGCCCCCTTCTCGCCTCTCCCCGCGGTGGCGGCCCTTCCTGCAGTTTGGCCGTTTGTTTTGGATGCAGCCCTTTTCCTGATCAAACAGCAGAGCAAAATACAACAGAGTAGAAGTAAAACCGCGAGGAGAGCTCCAGAGGCTATGAGAATTATGTCTTTGGTGCTTAGTTTACGGCGACGATGTTTTGATGGAGGTGGGGGAATTTGGGAAGTTCCACATGGGGTTGAAACACTGTACCCACAAAGCTGAAGATTCCCCACAAAGGAGCTTGAATTGAACTTCTTGGAGAGGAGAAAGGGAACAGAACCAGAGAGGTTATTGTAAGAAACGTTGAATGAATTAAGATTGGGTAGATCAGCAAGCGAAGCCGGGATATCTCCGGTGAGATCATTTTGAGATAAATCAAGCTGTGTGAGGCTGGAGATGTTCCCGACAGTCGCTGGAATTTGGCCTTTGAACTGGTTTCTCCTCAGATTGAGAACTGAGAGATTCTGTAGTCTGTCCATGGTTTCAGAAATTTGGCTATCAAGGCCGTTGCCCTCGAGATTTAATATAACAAGTGAGGATAGGTTGGAGAGACTAGCAGGAAAGCTTCCATCAATGGCATTGTTAGAAAAGTCTAGTATTTGGAGCCTCGAAAGCCTCCCTATTTCATTGGGTATGATTCCATTGATGTGGTTATGACTTAGAGAAATCTCTTCAAGCCTACCCAATCTGCTTAAAGAAATAGGAATGGCTCCAGAGATAAAGTTATGATCAAGGGTCAAAGACTGAAGTTGATAGACGTTTTTCTCCTCTGTTCCACCCCAAGTATCTGGAATAGAACTAGAGAGGTTGTTGTATTGAAGAGCAAGGAAGGTGAGAGAAGGGGACCGAGAGAGACTAACCGGGATCGAACCCGAGAAGGCGTTGAAGCTCAGGTTGAGTTTATAAAGCCTGGTGGAGTTTGCAAGACTAGCAGGGATTGTTCCAGTGAGCGAATTGTTACTAAGATCAAGAGTCTGAAGCAGAGGACATGAACCGATCAAAGGAGGGATTGAACCAGAAAGCTTGTTGTTGAACAGATGAACCCCTCTGAGATTGGGGAGGAATCCCAGGGACATAGGAACCATGCCCCCTATAACATTATCGTGGAGGCTAAGCTTTCGAAGCGATTGGAGTTGGCCGATATTCTCAGATATTCGGCCACCCAATCCCTTCCATGGGAGCTGGATTATGATAACCTGTCCCTGAGCGCATTTGATTCCCACCCACCCACCCGAACAAGTTCCGTAACCACTGTCGTTCCAGCTCCGCAAGAACCCTTTAGGGTCGACTAGATCGTGTTTGAAGGCTTGCAGTGCTTGATAATCTGATTGGGTGACAATAACCCCGTCCCACAACTGGCTCGATACAGGTCGAACTAGTAGTTGAAGAAGCAAGAACAAGATATTACAGAGGGAGTACTTGTTCCAAAACCCAAAAGGTCCAAATGGGTTGTTCTTGCAGGACTGGTTCTTCCATTTCTCCTTCTTTTTATTCGAATTCCTGTGCTGACCAGCCCTTCTTTTTATCAGAAACTGTAGAAGCTGAAATGGGTATATGTGAAATCTAGTCAGGATCTGATTTTGATTTTCCATGACCACTAAAGTGTTGCAGAAATATAGAAACAAAAGAATGAAGAAGAGCTGATTTTGATTTGGATATCCCTCTCTTCTACTCTTCCAAGTTTGCTTCTACTTCTGCGAATTTAGTGGAGAAAATTATGAATGAAACAGGAGAGGGTTTTGTCTATAAAAAAGAAACAAGAGAGAAAACAGAAAGAAGAGGGGTTTTGTAGTGAGAGAGATAGAGGTGATTCTGATAGAGCACGTGAAGATCTTAGTGCGAGGGAGCGCGCAAATGAATCTTGTTTGTTTTGGGGATAGAAAATCGGAGACAAAGTCAGGTGGGATAGTTTCAGAGGCTCTTCTTCTTCTTAGTTGAGTCTAACGGCTAGTGGACCCTTTAGTTAATTCCCTTTATTTTTTCCACGGAGTTGGTTTGGAAACCAAAGCCTCTTCTTCACGGAGCGGTCCTCTAACGGCTATATTTCGTGGGTCCCACATCAGAACTTCTCCTTAGATTTTGTAATCGAAATTACGAATTTACCACTGTAGGGATTGAAATATTGAATTGACGAAAATAACCCAAAACTAATTTGGGTTGATGACCTAGGGTTTGTGGGTGGGAAACCAACGCGGAGCTGTTTTCGAGTACCAGGAGGTGGTTAAATCAAATGCGAGGTCTTTTTCTATTGTGTGTGTGTGTGTTATGCTGCTCCTTTCTCGTATTTGGCCGAGAAGGACTACTAATTTTGAGTCGAGCTCAGGTTTTTTAGCAGACCTGAAAAGTGTCATCATATTATTACACATGGCCCCACCAAACCCTCTTCACCTCTTGAATTAAATCTGCAATACAAACCCTCAAATTCAATCCACGAGGTTCTAAACTTACCATCAGGATTTTTAAGTACTGTCTACTGATAGATCATTCATATCGGCTTAGCTTTCAATTGGCTTCTAACCATCAAATGAACGGCCTGATAATTAGAATATGTCGTTATAGCCGCCCCCACCTCCCTTTTCCTGAGAAAAAGAAAAATGCCCTTTGGGTTATGTGAAACTCGGTCAAAGTTACCATTTCCAATAGTCTCCATTGAGATTAGGTCTCTCTCTCACATCAATTAATAGTAGAAAAATAGTGTCTTGTTTATTAGAGCCCTAAATCATGGATTGAAGTGAAAAAGAGTAGTGATAGACATACCTATGGATTTCTTTTACAAATCTAAAGCATCTAGTGGACATTTAAGAGGGTAGACATTTGGTGAGCATTTAAAAGGGGAAGCTTAGGTTTACAAATGGAATCCAAGGATCCGTTAACTATTTTCCAATGAAAAATGGCTTAAACATTAAAGCACTTCTCAAAAGAAAGAAGAACCGAAAACATTATGATCTGTTTTGTTAGCAAGAAAACACACAAACGAATGGAGGGAGGTTCCGGGCTAGAGTTTGGAACCTCGAGCCCAATGGTAGTGTGTCCACCATAGAAATAGCCCACTGGTAGTGTGCCCCCTCATTAAGAGGGAGGTTCCGGGCTCGAGTCCCATGCAGGTGGGCGTTGTGATTTCCCCCACATTTTCATAGAGCAAACACTAATAGGGCCCTAGACTAACTCTACAGAATAAAAGAAAAGAAGAAAAAAAAATGATTTAAAACTCTCGATAGTACCTACTATTGATTGTGGCCGTTTGATTTAAAACTTTGGATAATACCTACTATAGAGAGCAAAGGCCATAGCATCAAAATTCCAAAGGTGCACACTTAAGCGGGGTCCATCATTAAAAGAAGATCGTGGCCGTTTGATTTTCAAACGTGCAGTCTTACACTCCATAGTAGGTACTATAGAGTGTTTTCAAGCAATTTCCCAAAAAAAAAAACACAAAAATGGATAAAAGAAATTCCATAGCCTACAATTAAAACGGCCTGTCTCCTTTCAATGACTCCCATTAATACGAGGTGGACAAGTTGATACTGAAGTCTGAACCCTCTCAGTTAATGTTTAGTTTAACTTCAAAATAAACGTTCTTCCAAAAACGACCGTTAACACAGAATTACAAATGCTGCTGCTGATGACTACAGGAGTAGAACTGTGAATTTTCTATGGCAACTGATTATCTCATTATCTCTGGCAGATGCCCGAGGTGCACCTCTCTTTTTTCTCTTTTCTGTTTTTTAGGAAGGAAAGCTAGGGTTAGGCGGACCCGACCAGATAGATAGCACTAAAGAACTAATTACAATTTCTCATACCTCATTCCAGCATTGTCCTCAAAATTAATGGAAAGGGTCTAGAAGGAAGAATAGAAGGGGGAAAAGATAAGAGAGAAATGCCTCAACAAAGCCTAGCTAGAGAATCCGTTGCTCGATTAGTTTCACGCCACACATGGACAATAGAGCAATAAGATAGGCTTTGAATGAGATCTGTGACCACCCGAAACTCTCCTCTCCAATGCCAAGGAGGGACTGAATTCCCATTCAGGCAGTTAACCACCCATTTGGAGTCCAAATAAACCCAAAGCCTGGAAGCTCCTAAATCTAGAGAGGCTTATGGTTGGGCACCTCTCTTTGCCTGACGGATGGAAGATATTTAATTGAAGAGGTGATAGCATACATGTGCATGTATTGTTGGAAGGTACACGCACACCTCCAAAGCTCACCACATATCCGTCCTCTTTAGCATTTATTAACAGTGGTTAAAAAATTCACTCATTCCTAGGGTTAAACAATCTAACCTTAGTTTTTGGAGAAGAAGAACTAGCAGAGAATATAAGTGCAAGGTCGGGAATTAAAATTAGAGTGATGGAAGTTGATACCTCTGTGTTGACTGTTGAGTTGATACTAAGTGGGAGAGGAAGCTCAGCATATGGTGGGAGGTTCCTATCATCTTAATACTACAATAAGATTTAAGGTTAGGGTGCAGGATGTTGCACCTCATGGAGTCCTATGATGTAAAGAGTAATGCTTTGATTAGAGATATTCTAAGTTGAAATTATCAACTAGTCGTGGGGAAAGACAGGTCCCATACAGACTTATTAAAAAAAATCAGAAAAACAAGAGCAACGAACTTTTGCTTTTGTCTTCTATGAGCAATGCATTCATAGGTCTGGTAATTTCGTGGTTGTACATATCCCATCATTACATCATGAATTACTTCTTGAAAGATAATGAATACCATTGTCTATAAGTCGACTTGGAACATTCCAGCTCTGGATAAATTAATCTCTCCTTATGTATTGAACTATACAGAAGCCTATGTCCAAATACCACTTTGTATCTCTGCAGAGCCAGATATTGTACAGGTCTAGTAAATTTAAAATACATGGTCTGATCCCCATTGATTCCTAATTCACGTGTGATTCATTCTTCATTCGATCATTAAGGATTCATAGACGCACCACCTCTTTTTTTTTTTCGATCAGGAGACGCAACCCCTCTTTAACCCTAATGGCTATATCCAGCAGAGAACACAGGGTGTCAATAACAGTTCCATGAAATTCTCTATGCTGATATGTCTACAAATATTATTATATATTATATAAAGCCAAGCCATGTGACATAGAAAAAGCAAACTCTCATAAGCCAAAAGATGGATTAAGTTCTCCTTTTTGAGAAGCCATACCTGTTCGCAGAACCTGTCAAACATGTTTTCGGAACACTAGAAATTGCCAAGAAGCAGCTCTCATAACTGTACATAGTAATCTCATATTATATTCTAACAACGAGACGACCAATGTCAATTAGTTAGCCTTTCCATTCATACTTCCATAGCTCATAATATTAGGACATGATAAATACTTCAAACCACTGAAAAGCCAATCACCGTGTCATCAACAAAGCAAATTTCAATTGAGCTGTTTGCAGCTTCCTATACTTAAAAATAACAACAAATACTCCACCTTATATTACAAAGCCACTGAAAAACTTGTCATCAACAAAGCAAATCCCAATTGAGCAGTCTGTAGCTTCCTCTACTTAATAATGAAAACACAAATACTCTGCCCTGCAAAATCTGAAGTTCGGTTCCCTGCTCAATGGCAACCCCACCTATGACTGTATGAGCACCAACAAGAAAATTGCCAAAGCTCGCAAACTTTCCTAATATTTACATTGTATTGTATCTTGAAACCAATGTAGCACAGACACGGGTGTCGGTGTCAGACTTGGATACGGGATGCCGAATCCGATTTTGGGGCACTGGAGGATATTTAAATTTGATAAATTATTAAACTTCAAATGTTATATCAATACTATCTAAGATTAAAAAAGATAACAAATTAAACATCGAAGCAAAATTATTGCAAATACCATTAAGTAATATATTACAAAGTACAGTTTATCAAACAATATCATGAATTAAATCAAATGAACCAATAAAATAGTTAACATATAATAATTCTAAATGTTAATGCTAATCTCAAAAAGAATTAATTTAAAATCTGATTTTTTCAATAAAATAAATAACTAAAATAGCTAAAATGAGTAATCAACAAACAAAACTAATTTGCAAACTTGAATGTGTCAATGATCAAAATTTGACTCAGAGAGTTTTTAGAGAATAATGTTTGAAGTTAATTCCTTGATCTCTTTCGAACTTCAACAATTTGAGCTTTCGAAGCTTATCCATACAGAATAATATTGCAACATAGCATGAAACTCAACTAATTTCTGAATACATTGGCAACCCCTAGAACTAATTGCACTGCATTAATATTCTAGGAATGCAACCTTCTCCCAAAATCCGAATACAGAAACTCTGTGATAGCTATTTCTGTACATTCAATGTACTCTACGGATAGAGAAATACATAGAGTTGAACATATGTATATAAATCATACCAGCACGGGAGAACTCTGGAGTTATTTGCACTATGATTCATCATGTCTAACTTCTGACCTCTACCAATGTGACGATAAACAGTTAAACAAAGATTAAAGCCCATAAAACTTAACAAAGCCAAAAAAATTCACAGTTCGATTTCCTAAATAAGCCCAAGATCTGTGAAATTGATCTTAGCAAAGACAATCTTACCAATTTGCTCTAAAACTAACTACAAACCCTTTTATACACTTTTATTCACCAAAGGCCTTCACAAGACGAAGTTCCAGTTTTTACAAAGCAAACTCATGGCTCGACCACCATGAGTTTGAGGGGGTGTGATAGAGTCCCAGCATACATAGAGTTCTTGTAACTCTTGCTAGCGTCTCAATATAGATAAGAGTTCATGCAACTCTTATCTATATCCAATATCTCTTGTAACTAACTCTCCCTTATCTGTAAAGAGTCCTACAGATTTATGTTTTATAATTTATTCTCTATAAATACAAGAGCTGACCCACAATAGGGAATCATTATTGTACGTATTCTCATAGCTTGTCGTCCCTTTCAGCTCAAACCACCCACTCTATAGAGAATTCTTTGATCTCTAGAGTCAACTCACAAATTATGACAAATTCCTCGGTCAATTATCCTTTAAAGGCTCCGGATCCTCTCGAGTTGAACTCGAGAGAATCTCTCGAGTTGGGATGTGGATGCATGGGCAAGTGACGTGTGGCACGGGTTTGGGCGGGATACCAAAAATTTCAGCCTTCTGTTTTGACAGTGCTTTAACGGGCTTCCGTTGACCATCACATTAACTCCCCCAAACACTAACGCGTTGGTCCCTATTTTCCATTTCCCTCATTCCATCTAAGGGTAAGAAGATAGTCTTCGACGATCTTGATCCGACGAAGATAGCTCAAGGAAGGGGAAGACCTCAAAAATTTCAGAAAATTTTCTCTGTTCGTCTTCAAGCCCCAAACCCTCTAACGCTGCTCGTCTTCAACCTCTGCTGGCTGCGAATTCGAGTAAGTTTTCTCTCTCCCTTTCTCTATCTCTACCTATTTCCTCATCTTCTTCTGCATCTTGTTTCTCTTCTTTATCAATGCCCTCTTCTTTTTATTCCATTTCAAAACCCTAACCCTAAGAGGAGTTGGGGTTTTGAGTTATGCAATTGGGGTTACAATTTCAACAAATGCTGGTAATAGATTTCAGCAACTTTATTTTGATTGTGCGTCATTTACCATAAAATTTCTCTAAGCCATGTTGCCTGATACAGCTCTTGCTATTAGGTTCTTCAGAGAAATATAAGGGAAGAACAAAAACCTAGGCTGAGAAACTATAGTGATAATTCTAACAAGGGAGAAAGATGACCTACAAAATACCATTTTAGGGTCTATGAAGAAGACTGAGGTTGTTAACCCGTTATATTCTATACATGCAATATTTTTTTTTTTTGAAGATTTATCAAAACGAACAGAGTTCAACTTCTGTGGATGAAATCCTTAAATTCTCTAGTTGCATTTTCCACTAGAGTATCCATAAAGAGTTCTCAATTGATGTAACTCAATTGCTTACATAATACATATTGAAGTATTTTGTTGTGGGTATGTTAATTTAAAGATTTTGACGTTTTATACTCTGATGATTTTATGATCAATTGGTTGTTATTTGTGTAGGAAATTTAAGCTATTCTGCCATTGTCTGTGTTGACTGTCATTAAGGTAATGTTTTTACTTGGATTTTGATATTTATTTGATGATATATTCTCTGTTGCTTCTTTGAAATTAGATGAAAAAAATTATATGTTTTGCTGTAATTGATTTTGATTTACTTGAGTAGGATTCGCTCAATTCTATGAGGTAAAGGTAGTGTTTTGAGGTTAAGACTTAAGTGATCTTTTGCATAGATGGATTATAGATTTTGCCCTCTTCTCTTTAGATTCAATTAAATAATCCTCAAAAACAGAAACGAAATAATTCCCCAGTATTTAAATTGGTTGATGGATGAGAGTCCATTCATTAGAGAAGTAATGCTGTCGGGAGCCGCTTCAAAGTCATGTATAGAATCCTGTATTTCATGATTTCTAGTATTACGCTGCAACTTCACAGAGTCAGAAATGTATTACAATAAGCCAACAAAAAATTTGCTTAGGTGAAGAATGGTCTCCCTAACTTTCCTGATAGAGTGGGAATAGATATAATCACTGTCTGGCACTTAGAATTTAGGTGAAGAAAAGCTTTATTGTTGTTGAGAGTTGCCAAGAAGAGAGGGGTCGCCTTGTCATTGTTGCAAACATCAATAAGGCTAGGGTCTCGATTTTCCAACCACTCACACATTTCCACCACAATTTTGATTGTTTCGTAAAGATGAGAAAGCAATTTGAGGAGAGGTGATATATAGAGAGGAAAGACCAATGGTTTCGTAAAGATGAGAAAACAATCAACATACTATATGTTGATCAACAAGATATGTTAATGAGAGTCCATTCATTAGAGAAGTAACCAAAGTGTCATAGTCGCCTCGTCTATTTTGGGACACAGATGCTGGATCATCCTTACATAGCCTACTAAAATGAAAATCTGGTAGCTAGTTATGGGGATGAAAAAAGGGTTAATGAATAAACTAGTATTTCAATTCAGATCATTGTATCGATTTTGAAATGAACCGTAATGCTCACTGATCTATCAGGCTGCCTCAAACAAAGCAATAAAACAATCTTAAATATATTGGGTACTAGAAGGGGAAGAAAAAATACACTTGCATTTTACACTAATAAATCCTCCTGCTTGACTTCAACTCCACCTTGTGGTGGTGTTTTTTGGTCCAAGGCAACTACACCACAAGGTGAAAGCTGCAGTCAAAGCAAGGAAACACACCCACACACTCACTCACACACCCACACACACCCTACACACCACAAACTCCCAACCCTTATAAGCTTCACCCAAATTGAGTAAACCAAAAAAATCCAGGAACTTTTATCTTTTGCAGAGGAACACATTTTCAAATAAAATCTTTCTTGAAAAGAAGTTTTAGAGGAAAACTCTCAGATCCATATTGCCCTATAAAGCAGTCTTCCCACTAAACAAAACCTATGTTATATTTCACCTGTTGAAATGGGAAGAATGCTGTTTTTAATTGTTGCAAAGCAGCCAGAGGGTTGCTAGCTCTGCTCTTTCGTTTTGCCTCTGAACTTCTCCCCAACTCTTTTTTTTCCTACACAGCGGCCTATAAAAGGTAGCGAGCTAGCAACACCGGTTGCAGCTTATTGGCAGGCAAAGGGGCAGCACGTTGAAACCATCCTTATAGCGGCATCTAAGGCACCTACAGCAGCCTGGCAGCACTAGCACCAGAAACTCACTCGCTTTCTTTCTTGATTACCAAGTGCTTCCTAACTTGGCCTGTATTAGATTAGATTGGTAACTAAACTAAGCCAGCATACTAAGAAGTCAAAGAGGCGGGCTTATAGTGAATAAGTGGCTATATTAGATTAGATTGGAGATGATGATCTGTATAGTCCAGACACATCAGGGTTCACATAACAAGGGTAGAAACCAAATTACAACAGTGAATGGTGAAAAGATAAAATTTTGATTACATGAACTTTGTTCCCACAATAGCATGGAGCTTCTCTAGAGTATCCATAAAGAGATCTCGATTAGCTTTAACATCCTCATATTTTGCAAGTGGTGGAGGGATAGTGACAATATTCAGGGGAGCCTCTATCAGAGGCAATGGACCGCTCTCCTTCCCACCACCTTCCTTTGTCCCCCTTTCAACCATTGTTGCATAACACTATTGCTTGGAAAAACTTAATAGCAGGAGCTGTATCAGGCGACATGGCTCAGAGAAATTTTATGGTAAATGACGCACAATCAAAATAAGGTTGCTGAAATCTATTACCATCATTGGCTGAAATTGTAACCCCAATTGCATCACTCAAAACCCCAACTTTTCCTAGGGTTAGGGTTTTGAAATGGAATAAAGAGCATAGGGCATTGATGAAGAAGAGAAACAAAATGCACAAGAAGAGGAGGAAATAGGTAGAGATAGAGAGAGAGAGAAAGGGAGAGAGAAAACTTACTCGAATTTGCAACCGGCAGAGGTTGAAGACGAGCAGCGTTACAGGGTTTGGGGCTTGTAGATGAACAGAGAAAATTTTCTAAAAATTTTGAGGTCTTCCCCTTCCCCTTCCTTGAGCTATCTTCGTCGAATCAAGATCGCCAAAGACTGTCTTCTTACCCTTAGATGGAATGAGGGAAATGGAAACTAGGGACCAACGGGTTAGTGTTTGGGGGAGTTAACGTCATGGTTAACAAACGCCCATTAAAGCACTGTCAAAACAGAAGGCTGAAATTTTTGGTATCCCGCCCAAACCCGCGCCACATGTCACTTGCCCGTGCATCCATGTCCCAACTCGAGAGGATCAGGAGCCTCCTTTAAAACAAGAGGCATCAGAATCACAAATTATTTGCTAAGATTCTAATATGATGGGTTTTTTCAGAATAGCTTGTAATCAGGTGATAACATTGCGTTCCAGTTTGTGAACCCCACCAGAAGAGTGGCAGGCAAGTCGCGAGCCAGGACTAGCAGTAGCAAACATGCTATTTCACGGACAAAAGATGAAAGGTTACTTCTCCTATCCTCCTACAATATTGTCAGAACAAAAAAAAAATGCAGCAGAAATTTTGCGAACAGAGGGACTAAATTAAGCATAAAACACAACAATCAAGAACTGCGAAAAAGAACATGCAGATGCAGAACTGACACTGGCTCCTTTTCAAACTCGATTTGAAGCATACAGATCTGTGCAACAACCATCTAGATTTAGTTCCAGGCCAAATAAAATAAACAAAGAATCCTAAACATGTTCTTTATCAGTAAAACCATAACAATCAGTATATGAAATCGTGATATAGAAAATCCATTACCAACAAAATTACAGAAACTAATCACCAAACAGAACATCCAACTTCCGAAATTACATAAACTTCAATCTGAAGCAAAATAAAAAAGAAAAAAAAGATCTACAATCGCCGAGTCCAGACCCGATCTACGTATAGAGTAAAAACAAAACCCTAAGCAAGAAGCAGAAAAATCAGATCCAATGAAATTTGTCCTTACCAAAGACGGTAAAAATGAATTGAACAAGGAAGAATCAGGTTGCCCTAACCAACCTCGTCACGTTGTATCAGATTAGATCCTCAGACGCGTACGGCAACGGCAGGAACGGCAGCAGCAGCGGCAGCGGCAGAGGAGGCGGCGCCACCGAGGAAGGAGAGGAATCCAGTAGAAGCGGCCTCTTGATCATCAAGAAAGAGATCTTCCGGAACCCTAAAAGCACCGTGAGCACACACGATCGCCAATCCGACCATGAGAGCAGAGATGAGAAGAGATCCAACGCTGGTAAGAAAGATCACGACAACGGTGAGAACAATCAGCACGCCAAGGGTCTCTCGATCGGAGAAAGTGCGGCCGAACAGCACCAGCGGCTGATCGGAGGGTCGGAAGAGGTAGAGGAAGATCCAGGAGGCGAGAAGGCAAAGGAGGACGAGGAGAGAGAAAGGGTGAGAGAGGAGAGAGAGAGCGAGGACGGAGGCAAGGAGGGCTAAGTAGTTGATGCGGAAATACGAGAAGTTTTTGCGAACGCGAGACGCCGCTTCAGAGATGGAGTCTGGACGGGCAAAGGAGGTCCGATCGATGAGCTCCAGCCACGGACGGCGTTGCGAGAAGCCGTGGCGGACGGAGTCGGAGAGACGGGAAATGAAAGCACGAAATGCTGGAGTGGCGATGGGCTGCTGCGATTGGCCGGCGGAGATTGGGAGTGTAGGAGGAGACGCCATTGGTGGGACTGGATGGTGAACCCAGTGAGTTTGGTTGGAGGGGATATTTAGTTGAAGGTTTTGGCAGTGGTTTTGCTAAAATTTAGAATGGGATGTAGCGGAGAGAAAATGGGGGGAGTGGAGAGTCAGAGAACGAGAGAGAGAGAAAATGGCCTTCTTGTGTTGTCTATTTGATTCTCTCACTGTTTTGGTCGGTGGAATACATAGGGTTTTGATGCGGTGTGTGTGTGTTTTTGCTTGGGTGGTGTGAGTATTCCCTTGTCTTTGCCTTCAGCCATTGCCTTGTGGTATGATTGAGTTTACCAAAAGGAGTTACAAAACTAAATGAGGTTTCATGTTTTTTAACCGTTAAATTAAAATTGGACGGTGACTAAAGGCTTGTTGGTGAGGCGTACCTTCCAAAAAAAAAATGTTGGTGAGCCGTACCTTTCAAAAAAAAATTTGTTGGTGAGGCGTAGCCCGTGTAGTTTTTTCGAGATTGGCAGTTACGCGGAGGATGGCTTGGAAGGAACGGAGGAGGACGTGAAGTGAAACAGCGTTACGCTGTGAAGACTATATTAGGGTGTCAACGGGCCGGCCAGGCCTGTCTAGGACTGATTAATAAACATGCCGGGCCGGGCCGGGCCAGCCTGCTTATTAATGGGGCGGACTGGTCGGACTTGTCCCCTCCTTCTTCCTCATGTTAATCGGGGATGTGGCTTCTGCTCTTACCAAATGTAACGCCTGAACATCAGAGGATGATGCTGGGTAAAACTTTATAACCACTCGTAGACTAGTTGGAGCATGATATGGAGGCTAAGGTGACGGGCATGCTTCTAGAGATGGACCGGACTGAGATTTTGCGCTTGTTTGAGTCGCCGAATCAGATGCTTTGAAAGCAAAAGTTGCATAGGCTATGGAGGTTTTGAGGAAAGTTTCTCAACAGCAGGCCAGCAGTCCAACTGTCCCTGATTTTCCTTGAGTGTAGGTGTTGAGTTTAGGTGTGGGTAAATACAGTCAATATACCTGGAATTCTGGATTTTAAAACAGTTTTAAAGTGTGGTTTGATATGGTTCAAAGTTAGTTACTTTGATAGGGAGGACCCTGGACTTGAGTTATATTGTGGTTCTTTATTTGAAGTAACGAGGTTTTGAAGATTATTACCTATATTTATCTTTAAAAAAGAAAGAAAGAAATTATTCATTGGAACTGTTGCAAGTCTTTACCTGCAAAGGACAAAAAATTGTTGCTGGTTTACCGGTAAACGGTAAAATGAAGATGGTGGCATTATATGGCCTTTTATTATTATTTTGAGTGTTCTTTTTAAGTTGGGGGTGTAGTCTGTGTTAATGTAATTGGGCTAAATCCCTGCACAATAATGCAGCAATTAGTATTTAATTAATTATAATTAAGAATTGCTTCACTGAGAGGCGGTATAATTGAGTCTTTCTTGAAGATAGTCGAAGCCTCCCATGCGCAAGGGATGTGACAGATCTATCTCCGGGACACAACTAAGCTCGGATTTTCTCCGATTTTCTAATGAGTTTGCACTACTCGGTAGAAGACGGGGTACTAATCTTTCTTTAGGATGTCATTTAAAATTAAATATATACATATATATTCATTTAATTAGGATTTGCCTAATTATCCAAATGTCCTAAAGTCCCATCGAATTTATAGTAAAAGATTATCTAATTATTAGACAAATTTTAAAATTACCATTTTACCCCTTAGGATTTAAGGGTCTGTTTGGTTATAGGGTTAGGTCCACTCTGATTTGGTCTAATGCTGGTTTAATCTATTCTAGATTAGGTCTGCACCTATTTTGTTTGGTTACAGATTCTAGTTCTATTCAGAATCAAATCTGCATAGAATTTGATTCGGGTTTGGCTAGAATCAATTATGTCTTAAGTCCTGTTTGGTCACAGTTTTAAGTTAATCTATTTTTAACTTAATTCAAGTCTGTTTGGTTAGAAGACTTTAGTTAAATCTGATTTATCAAGTTCCAGGTTCTGTTTGGATATAAGATCAAGTTTGTCCAGATTAACCAATTCTACAAGATACTCCTGTTTGGATATGATGGTCCTTATAAGATCCATCATGTGAATATGATAGGATTACACCAGAAATTGGATGGTCACCAAGATAGTTCTATCCTTATGGAACAAATCCATTGCTCTACCTGATCTGGTTTTCTAGATCGGACAATCGAACGGTTCACATGTGAACTATTCTGTGATGGACGGTTGAGAAGCCCGAAAACATTCTGCAACCTTATCAGGAGCTGGAAAGCAGTCCATTTCTTGATATCCATGGATCTGGATCGATCCGGACAGCCTGCTGGATCTGGGTTCTAGGTCTCCATCTTCTACCTTGAGCTCTAAGGTCCACAATTAATAGAAGTCTCTAGCTTAGGGTCCTCCTAGGAGGTCCTAAGTTCGGAGTCCACCTGATGGACCATCATGGCTCAACTTGACTGGATCAGGGTGCACCTACTTTGGTCTGGGTCTTCTCTCTGTGCTCACTGGTCTGGGTCCTTGGATCTGGCTTTGGTCTGAGTTCCAACAGTACCCAGCACCTCTTCAATGTCTTCTATTTATAGACGACCAAGGTCTCATTGCATGAGCGCGGGCTCAGCCACTTGGCCAAGCTCTACTCAAGCAACTCGCGACGATGCGCACATGCGAAGTACGCCTCATAATGCCCTATGCCCGCACCCGTGCCCGTGCACTGACTGCGAGCACAGCTTACGCATCCTAGTTATCGTCTAAATGAATTGATGGGTAATAGTCTACACCTTATGCTTAGTTGTTGACAACTAAGCAACTGAGAGAGTAATTAAACCTTTTAGATTTTCTCTACTTTTCCGATGTGGGACTAAAGAACTAGGGAAAATGCACTAAAAGTGTGTTTTCTCTCTTTCAAGAGATTAAACGCTCAACCTAAATAAAGATTAAATTAATGGAAGTTTTAGTCCATGATTAAAATCAAAACTCCGGATCCTAATGATCCAGATTTTATTAATTTAAAATCAAAATCAACAGTCTGTAGACACAAATTATTGGGGTGCAGGTAGCTCCACCCTTTAATAATCAAGTTGGCAGGCGGGTCAACCCCAATAAGAAACCTAGTCTAATGGGCCACAGGGCCCAAACCCATCATTGACACCCCTAACTACATATCCTGTGTAGTTAACTAGTGACCAAAAAAAAAAAAAAACTAGTTATGTTTCATCTGGTTACATATCCTTTCATCCGTTGCCATCCGAACAATTTTTAAAAGATGATGCTAGACGCACACAACATTTGATAATTTTATTTATTTATGTTTTCTATCATCTTTTTTTGGGATGGTAAGCTGGGGAGATATTCTACCATCTTATGTGCACACTCTAGTCCTAAAGCTTTTTGCTCTCCAGTCAGTCCTTTTCTATTTGCTAACAGACTCATCCATCTGTTAGTCATGTGTTTGATATTTCTTTTATTTATTGATTGAAAGACGTCATCAATTTTGATAACCAGGTGACACTATTCATAAATTCTTTTAATGGATTTGATTGTAATTTTGACGAAGTTTTTTTTTTTTTCAATATGTTAAGATCTCCTATGATTCTATTCAAATTGATCTTCTCATTTCATATTGAATTTCTAGATTGTGAACTGTCTAAATGCGTCACAACAGTGGATGATTGCTTTAATGACAGTTTAGATTAGATAGAACAACTTGAATTAATGTTAGGGATAGGGGAGTTAAATATCAAATTTCTTAAATTTTGATTGGGTGATTTACTCTTACAATGAACAAGTGTGAAGTAACCCCTCGAGGGTGTAGCCTAGTGGTCACTTGGACGAACCGTAAACCCGGAGGTCTCGAGTTTGATTCCTGGCTCCCCTCATTAACGGTTGCATGGGGTGAGAGTATTCCCTATGTAACCTGTGAGATTAGTACGAGCTTTCAAGGCTCAAGATATCCATGGTTATCCAAAAAAAAAAAAAAAAGTGTGAAGTTTGGCGTGTACTAATAAAATTTACAATTAATTTTTTGGTGCACATAAATTTTTATGACTTCAATAATCTGTAGTTGACAAAATCATGCAATCATCAAATATTTTCACCAACACTACATGTTTAAAAAAGCAATGATTAGCATACCTGAGAAATGGATTTTAAAATCCAAGGCTGGACCTCATTGGTCCATGCCCCCCCTCTTAAATACCCACTACAATTAGTGGGTATTTAAGAGGGGGGGCATGGACCAATGAGGTCCAGCCTTGGATTTTAAAATCCATTTCCCAGGTTAACTATTTCCCTTTAAAAAAACCTATAAGATACCTTTAAACTTGGATTAATGCTTGTTAACTCTAGTAAATAAAACACGTAAATGTTGTAACTAACTACCCAAAAAAATAATGTCGAGTATGCAGTTATATTTCTCCTAGCCAGAGAAGAATGTTGGCTTTGCAGGTTCATCACCCTCTTCTCCTCGGCTACTTCATACTGAAGCTAGTGGGGTTTCCACACGTGGGACCCATCAAAATATCTACATGGCCTGTTTGGATACATCACAAAATTCATTTTTTTAAATAAAAAATAGTAGTTCTTGGCGGAAAACAAAGTCGAATTTCTTGAATTTTATTTTGGGTGTCGAAAATTTAATACATTGTTTTTTTAAAAAAATGGCTAACTAATGTTGCCAACCAAAGGATATACATTGTTCATTGGGCCCGTCCAGGCAGGGCGGAGTAGGATTTTCGTCCAGGGGACTAACAGTGAGGTGGTGGGGGGGGGTTCGAGGCATAGCACTCGAAAAAAAATTTATGGGCCTCTTGGTTAGTTTGTAATGAATGTTTTTTTTTTTGGATGGTAGTTTGTAATGAATGTATTTTTGAGTAGTGATTAGCGGACCCAGGGTCCGTTGCTTAACTTACCATGGTGTCCCTTTTAACACTCCTTTAACCCTGATTAAGCTTAACAAAATTAAATTTAAGATTTTTGTTTTTTTTTTTCCTTCTAAAAAGCCAGATTACTTAACTCAATGGGTGAATGAATCTTAACCACAGTTGGTTGAATGTTAAAAAGTGGGGCATGGACCAATGAGGACCGTCCATTTCATTACATGACGGAAACTGCCAGTAAGTCTAGCATTTTAATATGCCTACGCCATCTTAAATTAAAAAATATAAGTATAAATTTTTTTCCTTGTTCTTAAAACTTTCAGGGGAGGCTTAGAGCCCCCACCGTCACCCGGCTTTGCTCGCAGGCCACGCTCACATTATAATATATATATAAAAAAAAAAAAAAATTCCCAAAGTTGAGGGAGGGCTTCAGCCCCCCTGGGCCCCATGTGGCCCCGCCCCTGCCCCTGAGTCCAGGTGGTTGTCAAAGATATCCATGCTATTTTGATCCAGGAGCCGGGGTTTCGCATCTCCCATATCACGACGAGCCAATTCTTATGCCCATCACTTCGCAGCAGTCGGTTTATGCCAGGGAGATCGGAATTCCTTTGATTGTATATATTTTTCTGCTTGGGAGTGTAGGCGTTTGTTGTTCCGTCAGGGACTGCCCCAGCTCTCTTAACTTGTTTGGCTGTGGTTTGGATTTCTATCATAAAAAAAAAAACCGAAATAAGCAAGAATCAAGCCTTTTATTAATGCAAAAGTAGTTTTATTCATAAAAAGGTTATCTGTCGGAAAAAAATACTTCTTTGATTGCAGTGTGAATGGATTGAAGTTCTTTGATCGGAAGCATTTTGCTTTATCATTCTCAAATTAGGCATTCCAAGAGACGTGAGAGTAAGCTTATGCCATAAGAATATATTCACAACTTAGGCTTTTAAGCTACTTAGAGGTTAACTTAAGCATATATGCCTGAGTTAGGCCTCTTCCAGTGAGAATGTGAGATAGTCATCACTAAACAGTTGCATGGGTACCCCTTCCCTATATGTGTTTTGCTTAATTTCTTCTACTTTTTGGCTAAACCAAAGGCAAAGGGAGAGATTATGTTGAAATACCTTTTGATTCTCACAAGAAATAAAGGCCAAATGCATTGGATGATTCAAATTATCTTGAATGCGTACTTGCGTAGAGAATCATCCCATCTCACCCAGTCCAATATAGTCTTATCAATTTGGAATAATTGCACTCCATTTTGTTGCAGCTAATCCCATACTAATGATCTTCTTAAGAAAATGGGATAAAATCTTTCTTAAATTAGAAAATTCAAGCAAATCATGGTAATACAACGAGCATGGGTTTTGCACACTGCCCTTGAACAAGAACCCGTTTTTGTTGGGGCTCCATTTGTTTGGCCAATTCCATTTTTTCTGAATTGAGAGAGGATAGACACAGTTACTTCTACAATTTAACCTTTAATGTGCTTAGGATAATGCTAGCAACATTATGAGTAAATAGAGTATTAGTGCAAAACACGTGTTTATCTTAATGGAAGACAATAACACATATCTTCTCCTCGAAGAAAGTGAATTTAAAAGCAAGTGTAGCTAGTATTACCCATGTGCTTATCTTTTGACTTCTTCCCCTCTCAAGAATCTATGCTTTATCACCATTCATGCAAAGTGTTTATATATGAAACATTAATCTCAAGTCCTTAAACGAAAGACAGAGAGAGAGAGATATTTCATCTTAAGCTACTCTCATAGTCTCATGGGTTCTTGTTGCTTTCCTGATATATGGGCATGGATTCATGATCTCCCACCAATCATTCAATGGAGAACAAACTCCATGTCTATATGTATATGTTCCTCGAGATCATCCCAACCATCCCTCAATCTCTCCATATCCAAAAACCTTCAAAACCCATCTATCTCTTTCTCTATTCTTGCAGATTTCAAGCTCCCCATCTCTCTTTGGACCTCCAAATCACTCAAACTCAACCCCAAATCCCCCAAATTATTAGATGAAGAAACCATTTCCAGTCTCTTATTCAATTTCATCGACGATGTCCTTAAATATGGTCCCAACAGGAATAGTACCTCCTATCTCATAATCCCAGCCTCGGACACCATTAGCAATTTTAAAGAAATCTTCAACCTCACATTTTTAACTCTCACTCTTCTCATTTGCATCTATGAAGCTCCCAAAGATCTCCGTTCGGGATGTTTAAATACTCTTAAGAATCACTTAACGAGCTCGCAATCAAGAGAAGCATCAAAGCTACTCATGAGACTCCTAGGATCCAATGTCGAAGAGCAATGGATGCGGTCAATAAATCTTGCAATTACTAATTGGATTGTAGAAATCCAAACGTCCAACCACATGCTTAAAACATCATCTTCATTGTTTTCTTATGCATTTTCAACAGTTGGGCTATGGAAAATTCAGTTATTTTGTCCGATCATTATGATGAACATTGAAAAGTCGAGCAGTTCTTCTGCTGACGAAGGATTGCTCTTCTCTCTGAAGTACCACCAACTTGAAAGCGTGATCCAATTTGGCTACAAAGTCATAATTCGAGAGAAGTGGATCGACTTGATGGTGAATGTAGATAACATAAGGTTATGGTAGTTATTTATCCGCTTTCTTATTCCTACAGATTCATATGCACATGTGAGTTATTTTTCAATTTCTTGGCCAGTATACACATTACACTTTTTTAACAGGTGGCACATTGATCAAGTTGTAAAGCCTAGAGGTGATCATATTCTAGGCCTGGATTCAAGTCTTGCCCTTACCAATTTTCTCCAAAAGGACTCCATCATTTGTGTTTAGGCTAATCCTCGAAGAGCGCATGATTGTAGAACTTGAAACGGCTATTTGAAGAAAAAAAAGGAGCTTAGCTTCTAGAAATACCCAAAATATTTCACCTTCCCAAAAAAAAAGTTATAGTTATTTATCTGCTTTCCTCTTCATATAGATTTATATGCACGTGTGAGATATTTTGCAATTTCTTGGGCGGTAGTAGATGACATTGCACATTTTTAACAGGTGTGACGTGATTCGACTAGTGTCTGAGACTCTAATGGCTGAGCGAGGAGTTGGTGCAGCCGAAAAACACTTCCCTTCGCGTATATCTTTGCAGCTCACTCCAACTCTTCAGACAAACATAATATCAGTATCAGTAAGCAAATCTTCGGATAACCCCGCACGTGAGATCGGTTCTGAGAAGACCTTTGAAGGTACATTTGATCTCCCTAATTCTTTGGGACTCAAGGTTTCAGCCTCAGAGACTGTGACGATGCGCTTGAAGCCATGGAAATTTGAGCAATCTGTCTACGGTGACAGTGCAAATTTGAACTGGTTTCTTCACGATAGCATGGATGGACGAGAAGTCTTCTCTTCCAAACCTTCAAAAATGGCGCTGGTCCAGCCCAAAGCTTGGTTCAAAGACAGATACTCTAGTGCTTATCGGCCTTTCACTAAGCAAGGAGGAATAATTTTCGCAGGCGACGAGTATGGAGAGAGTGTGTGGTGGAAGGTAGACAAAGGAGCAATAGGGAAAACAATAGAATGGGAGATTAAAGGGTGTATTTGGTTAACATATTGGCCTAATAAACATAAAACATTTTATAATGAGACTAGAAGGTGTGAGTTTAGAGAAATCCTTCATCTTCCCCTTGTTTAACTAGATTTATAGACAAAGAACCCTATTTATCTTACAAGGCAACTGTAACTTCTGTCCTGGGCTTTAAAATTATGTTGTAGAAATAAAGGTGAGTACATCATAGCTTTTGTGAATTTTGCATTCCAGTTCATGTATTTGTTAGGAGGGGAATTAGAATTCTCTCGCAAACCAACTAGAGGAAAGGGAATTTTAGAGTCAACTTCTTGTTGGTCATGAAGGAATCCTCTGTCTGTCTGTCTAGTGATTCAGTATTCATTCTCATCTGCTGATGTTTACAAAATGAACTAGTTCAATGAAACCATCTATCAGTGTGACTAACTTTCCACAGCCAATTCAAGGAAACATTCTCCATAACCATCCATACCAACATGACAACTTAGAAAAGAGCATCAAGTAAACCAATATTAAGCATGAACTCCCAGGCTTAGAGACAATCAACATTCTCCAAAAAGGAGTCCAACCATGAGAACTCAACTAAAGAGGATAAAAGGAGACCCTAAAATGAAAATATACATTTTCCCAGTAGAAGAATGGACAAAGCAATTAATATTGTGGAAGCAGTTTGTTAGTCAAGGCAAATCCTAGAAAAGGTCATTTCTGCATTTTAGATTGTTTGGATAACATGATTGTGTTGTGCCAAGCATAAAAGAGATTAGTCCATCTTTCCAAGCAACCTGAACAGCAATTTGCTATAATTGACTGGTAATTTAGTAATGGAGGGCAGCAATAGGAATTGAACTATCATAACAGTACAGAAAAGCAGGGCAGTAGGCTTGAAAATTGAAGATGCAGAAAAGGACTCGACCAAAAACCGTAGGAAGTGGGTCCGCAACTTATCTTACCCCGTGTACTTGTGTCCCTTCTAACACCTCTTTAACCCTAGCTAAGCTTAACTAAATTAATGTTAAGATTTTGTTTTTTTTTTCCTTTCTAAAAACCAAGGTTGGATTGCTTAACCCTACGGGTGAGTGAATCTTAACCATAGTTGGTGAGTGTTTAAAAGTGGTGCGTGGATCAATAAGGACCGGCCATTTCGTTACATAATGGAAACTGCGGGTACATTAAGCACTTTCCAATTCCATTTTGTGCCATCTAGACAACTCAAAAGGAGAAGGTAGGAGCACTGCTTGTTTTTGAGTTAGGCTTCTGACAATTTCAATGGAAGTACTTAAAGAGCTGAAAATGCCAGAGGTGTGTAAATGATCACTGAAACTAAAGAGAGTATGGGAGTGACTACTTGTGTTTCTCGGCAAAACTCGACTAAAACCTCAGTTCTAGGGCTCTGGAATTTTTCCAAAGTGACTTAGAAGAGAAGGACGGCTTGTGTTTGAGTTAGGATTCTGCATCAATAGCTAATCCATGCACCTGTTACTAGACTTGAACCTCCTAAGGCTTTTGACAACCTTGAGGGAAGTTATCAAGAGCCAAAAATGCAATAGAGGTGTGCAGTGGTAGCTGAATAAAGAGAAGAGGGAGTGCTTACTTGCATATTGTGGAAAACTCAAGTAAAACCTCTTCTAATACTCTAAAACTTATTGGAAGTGACTCCAAGAAGTGTACAGGCACCAAAAAAGCCGAATAGCTACATACAGATCAGATTATGAAGATGTAAGCCATTTCGCTTTGCTTTCTCAACAGATATCTCTTCTTCCCTAAAGGTACATTATAAAACATTTTTTACCAAATGAATGAATGAAATAATGAATTGTAACTCACTTACCTCCAAACAATCCCCTTTTTTTTTATAGGTACCTCCAAGCAATCCTTTGAACCGAGAGAGTTGGAAAATGACGTCTAAACAAAGGATTCTGGGAAATTTAAGAACAAATGACTGATGATGTTTTAGAATAAGGATTCTAACTCCTACAGAGTTACTCAATTCTTCATCATGACCCTACCCGTGGGTGAAGCCAAACTACCGAAGTGGTATAGATTGCCATAAGCATACCATGACTACCCCCAGATAACACAATCCAGAAAGCAGTTCTCACCAACCAGGTTAAAGTTCTACTTTATGCTTAGAGTATTAACAAAGAGAGAGAATAAAAGCAAAGATTGGTCTGTTGAAGCATCAAGAAATTCCAACAGTTTCAAGTTTCACTTCACCACTGGAGAGTAAGACAGAGCTCGGAATTGTTATCTCTCCTCCTCCTCATGGATTTCTCTCTCATCATTGTAAAAGATAAAAATTGAAGTTGCTTCGGGAAGGAGCCTACAAAGAGTGGAATGCTTATATGGGAAAGAGCTGAAGTTGACAAATTACCGAGTCTAGAACCTCTTTCCTCCCCTCCCTCTTTCTTTTCCTAATTATTTTACATGTATTACGATCAAGATTGCACAAATAAAGGAAAACAGACAACCATAGCTACCAAGTTCCCACCTATCTACCAACAAAATATTTGATGAAGAGAAGTATTTGTACTTCCAACTCTCTGAAACCAATCATGTCCACTAAAGAACAAGATATAAGATTCTTCTCAGTATTCCCACAACAGTTAAAGAGACTGCATAATAGATAGACATAGAGCATCTTCTACATATATAATTCAGTTAGTAAGAAATTTAAGACAACCAACCCAAAATAAAAGAAAATTTAGAAGGTGGACCCATTCCATCCGAAGTTGGAACCCTGCAAAGTACAACAAGATGGAGCATCAGTACCTCTTACAGTATCACCTAGAAGTGCGAAGTGGCACCTAATTTAGGCAGGAAGCGAATTAAGAGATTATTCGAGGGGATCCTTACAAACTAGAAATATAATTAAGAACTTTGCTATGTTTTTAAACGGTAAAGGGCTATTTACATGATCTAGTGCTGATGTAAAGCATGCAAACACTGTGCATATTCTTGACTTTGATGGGCCTAAACAAACAGGAAAAGTGCAATGAGAAGAAAAAGATGGCCAGTAATGACCTATCGTGGGGAGAAGTTGAAGTGTTGAGATTGCTTACCTTAGCATCATAGAACTTGAGGAAGAATCGTGACTTTGGTATGGACAACTTGGTCTCAAGAATTGTGGCAATTGCAGCACTCAGTTTCTTGTTTACATCGGGGTTGAGGCCTCCAATGGATACCAGCTCCCCATAAGCTGTTGGTTGTTCGGTCCCACCAAATGACATTGGTATTGATCCCTTCAGCACGATCATCACGTACTGCAGATTAACAAACACTAAAAAATGAAACTAAAACCAAACATGCTAAGATATATTCAAATACTGCACATCAAGGCCGTAGAGGTGTTGCCTCAAATCATGGACAACCTTGATATGTTTCCTACAATCTCTCATGCACGGTTGTTAAATCGTAAAATCATTTTAGGATAGATTGGATACAAAATGTAAACCGTAAGATTCAATTTATTTTTAAAAATTGTTAAAAAAAATACTTAATAAATCAGAAAAATGGAATAATCCATTATCTAAAAGATTCATTCATATATTAATAAAAGAAAGTAATGAACATTTCATTGCAAACACTATACAAAATGCAAATGAACTCAATAAAAGGAAACATAACCCTAATATCATCAAAGATAAATCAACAAAAGTGAACTCATTTAATCATGTTGTATGAGACCAAGTATCAAAAGACTTGTATAATTAAAAACTATACAAAACGCGAATGAACTCAATAAACGAAACATAACCCCAATATCATCAAAGATAAATCAACAAAAGTAAACTCATGTAATCATGTTGTATGAGATCAAGTATCACAAGACTTGTACAATTAAAATAACTAATAAAATAAACTATCAAGTTCTCCTAGAGTCCAACTCTCCAACTCCATCCTCTTTCGTCTTCCTTATTTTTTATTTTTTTTTCCGTTTCATAGCAACAAAGAGAAAACCTAAATAAGGGTTTTCAACAGAGAGAAAACCAAATAAGGATTTAACAACCATGCTCTCACGAGGTACAAAATGGGGCTGCCAACTCACAAATCATCCACACAGATGATACATACAAGTTTCATCCAAGTCAAGCAACTCAGTCAGAACCAACACCAAGCAAATAGAGTCCAATGGTTCTCAATTGACATGAATTCTTCCATGATGTACCCAACTTGCCTGAGCTATAGAAGATATTGGGCATGGCTTAGTCTGAACTTTGACCCCATTTTGTTCTAAAAAATAAGGATTTGTTAATAAAGAGAGGAAAGAAATAAATAAAAAAGGGAAAGATAGTTCCCAAAGATTTAATCAAATCAAAGACAAACTAAAAAACTATGAACATTAGTGCAGTGAGATTACATGTCGCTACCCATATTTGAATAATAGAGAGCATAACTAGCCTCAGCATTAAAACTCATAAGTCATAAATAAGAATCTATTTACTGGCTTATGCAAATTCCAGCGAGGTGAATGAGCTTAAATCTGAGCTTTGCAAAGGAGAACAAGAAAGATAAGGTTGGAGAATAATGCAGAAAATTACAGCTAGATACCCTACTTCTAGGCTATACTTTTAGCCACTAAAAGATAAGAGATCTGATGTTCTATTAGGAGGCAAAGTCTTTTTACATATTTTTTTTTTTATCACCCCTTTGAATTCCAAAATGTGGCCAGCCCATTCTCCTTTTATAATGGAATGGATACAAGTTACTCTGACACATAGAAACTCTAAGGAATTAAGAGCATTCCTAGCAGCCTCACCAAAATAACTTTTTGGTTATTTTGGTGAGGCAAATCACTAAAAATTACAAAATTTGGCCCCAGCAGCCTCATCAAAATAGCATTTTTTGTTTGGTGAGTGTACAGTACTCACCAAACTTGGTGAGTACTGTACACTCACCAAATAATAAAATAATGTTTTCTCTCCCCCTCTATTTCGTTTTCCCACGCAAACTCTTTTCTTCCCTCTTTTATTTCTGTGTTTTCTTCTTTAGTCCAGCACACAAGGCATTCTTCTTCTCATTGTCCCATGCCAGACTCGGTCGTCCCACACCGTGGCCGAACCTAGTAGAACTACCATTTGAGACCTACCTAGCAGAACTACCATCTGAGACCTACCTGGAACTGCAAGTTGTCCGTACAACCTCTTGGTTTTCTTCAAATAATCTCTTCTCTAATTCTTCCCCTGCTAGATCTTTAGGTGTTTGGTTGTTTTTCGTTTTAGATTTCTTTAATCCTGTTTTGTGGCCAAGAGGGAGGGAGAGTTTATCCTTTTCTCTTACTAAAATCTGTACAGATCATGGTGGGATGTGGGTTTTTTGTAATATTAATAACTTCAGAGATGCAGTAATTTTACAATTACTATTTTCTTTATAGTTTATGCAAAAGATGATATTGAGATATTAATGATTGAATAGCTAATAGAAACCCTTTGGAATTATGGGGAGCTCCTTGATTAGTTTGAGCTTGAAAGGAAGTGGGAGATTGGAGAATAGTTATGAGCATCTCCCTGCTGGACAGTGGGGACTTAAAAGTTAAAACATTTGCTTTAAAATTTACTGGTGAAACTGATTGATTTGTAGAGGTAATTACATTAGAAAATTCATCAAGTGTGTTACCAACTTTGAAATTCTCTTTTTAGACCAATTGGAAAGCATAGGTCTGAGGGTGTATTTTTAGAATGCATTTTCATCCTTTGGGCATTCTTTGTGCGTTTTTAGCATAAGTGTGTTCTTAAAGGAATGGTAAATTTTTGCAGCCAGAGGAACTCTATTGAATGAGAATTATCCTTGCAACCATTCATCTTCTTTTAGTACAAACATAATTGGGGTTCATAGTCAAGGCAGAGGGAGCAGATGGGATAGGGAGAGATCAAACTTCAAAGACAAGAGATGGTGTCTCTAGCAAGAGGCAAGAAGTGAGAAACTATATTTCTCATGTCATGGCTTTACAGATCAACCCTTTACATTTGTAACCTCTGTGTTAGATTTGAATGAGTGAACATTATCTTAGTAAAATTTGATGATACTTACACAGCATTGAAGTCTACAGCTAAATTTGGTGTTGACACTGATTTGGTGTGGCAATATGATACTGATTTGGTGTGGTAAGATTATATCAAGAAAATATGATACCCAAAAGGAAAACAAAACAAATCACTTGGCTCAAGAAACCCATAGATTACCTCTGAATCTTTACATTATCAAAGCTTCATGAGTTTCACAGAAAATAGAAAGTATCTGAATTGCCCCAATGTAGAACCTCTCTAGTTTTCTTTTGGCTCAAATCCATATAGAAGATAATAACAAGAAAATTCACATGATAAAACAGAGATAATCCCAAAATACTTGGTTTAGAATCTTACTTGCCCAGAATATATAATGTGGTATTTTCTGGTTTCTTGAACTTCAAAGATACCTTGTTCAAGAACCCTATCTTATCTTCGACTTTGTACACAATCGATACAGGCTTTCACCATGTAAACTTTCATATTTTTCTGTCATTCTGTTTAATATGCTTGATATGTGCTTTTAGGATGGATTCCCAAGATCAAAGAGATATGTCCTTTATGGATATTTTACATGAAGATGCTAACATGGCTAACTCGGTTTTGGGTGAATCTCAACAAAACCCAATGTCTGTTGATTACTCTCAACCCCAAGTTGTTATGGCTCACACTAAGAAACCGCAGCGGGGTTCCAACTTCTCTATAGAGGAAGACAAGCTCTTGGTATCGTCGTGGCTAAATGTTGGCATGGATCCAGTGCAAGGGACTGACCAAAAACATAACCAATTTTGGGAAAGATGTCACGCATACTTCCATGCTCATAAGGATTTTCCTACTGAACGAATTTATTCCTCCCTAATGAATAGGTGGTCAATTATTCAAAAATCAGTATCTAAGTTTACTGCATGCCTGCATCAGATTGAACATCTCAACCAAAGTGGTACTACTGAGCATGACAAGGTATAACTTCTATTAAAAGCGTGTACTCAATACTTCAATTTACCAATTGTTTCAATATACTAATTATTTTTGTATTTGCTTTAATTTTTAGATTCAAAAGGCAAGGTCTCTGTATCGCTCACAGAATAAAGATGTAGCTTTTCCATATGAACACTGTTGGAATTTGTTGAAAGGGGAACAAAAGTGGTTGTACCATGGCAACAAGGACAAACAACGAAGAAATTCATCTGTGGCAACATCTGCTAATGTCACTCATACTCCGAGTTCGATACTTGAAGGTGAGGGGGATAATGTGTCGAATGGTAACAATGTAGACTTTGAGAGACCAATAGGTAGGAAAGCCGAAAAGGCAAAAAGAAAGAGAAAAGAGGGTCCTTCCGAAGATGTTGCAGAATTCATGAAGAAGAAAGTGGAAAGTCTTGAGGATGCACGTGTTCAAGGAGAAGAAATGATTCGCTTGGAAAAAGAAAGGCTTCAATTGGAACAATTGGATCGGGAAGACAAAATGGATATTGAAAGGAAAAAACTTCATTTGCTAGAGTTGGATCGGGTAGAGAAAATGAATATTGAAAGGAGAAAGCTTCATTTGCAAGAGTTGGATCGTGAGGAGAGAATAATGATGATTGATTCAAGTATGATGTTCGACTTCCAACAACAATATTGGAAGGCACGCCAAAAGGAAATCATTGAGAGTCAACAAGCAAGAAACTTGACATAAGTGCTCTTGTACTCTCTTTGTTGTCTTGTAATTTTCGTATTTGACTTTAATGTTCAGTCTTATATGTGCACTTTTGATCTTGTAGTTATAGGGACACAAATATTGAGAATGGTTATGATACTATCACAGATTTTGTTTATCCTGGGATGCTCATCTCAGTCATGATATATTTCAGCAGGGACCTTTTTTTTATTTGCTTCTGTAACCAGTATGTTAACGGGATTATCGTCAATGGAAATTATATGTCTCAATTCCTGCTTGTTTCTTCATTTTTGTAATCATCCATTTGGATTAAATGGTATCTTGAACTCAGAAAGGAAAGGCTTTTGATTTTTGTACATCTATGCAGTTGAATGGTATGCTCAGCACACCAATAAGCTGACCTTAATGAGCAAAAAGATTACCTTTATTTGAAATATCTAGCTATTGAAGTCTCACATCATACTAGTAAGATCAGAAAACTGGAAAGGGGTACTTGATTTAGAAGCATTAAAGTAATCTGTTGCTTCGTTCAATTCATACAAATTTGCAAATTTTCCCAAAGGAAATGCCTTGGGATGTTTAAATCTCTCTCCCATGAGGGCAACAGTAATGAAGGGAGTCAGATCTATGAGGTGAATGCGCCATGTAGTTGCCATAAGTGCTCAACGAGGTCTGATTGGAGTTGAGAATGAGTTCCTTTGTCTCTAATACGTAGATGATTACTAATAAACTCTGCAAGCATATCTGGTTGATCGTGTGACACTGGTTCAGGAGGGTTTGCATCAAGTTGTTCATAATCGAAGTCCAACGTGTCTTGTTCATCTCGTTCATCTTCAATGGTCATGATATGGAGAATTATGCATGCTTTCATAATTTGCTTGAGCTCAGGGACTTTGAAAATTCGTGCAGGTTGACGCACAATTGCAAATCGTGCTTGCAACACTCCAAATGCACGCTCTACATCCTTCCTTGCAGACTCTTGTACTGCAGCAAAATGTTTCTTCTTAGCTCCTAGTGGGGTTGAGATTGTTTTTAGAAAATGTCGACCATTGCGGATATATACCATCGGCAAGGTAATATCCCATCGTGTAGTCATGACCATTAATAGAGTAATTGACTTGAGGAGCACGCCCTCGAGCAAGCTCAGTAAATAGAAAAGATTTTTCCAGTACATTGATGTCATTGTTAGACCCAGGTAACCCAAAAAATGCATGCCAGATCCAAAGATCATATGAAACAACTGCTTCTAAGATTATAGTTGCTTCACGTTTATGGCCAGAATACATACCTCTCCATGAGGTTGGGCAGTTCTTCCACTTCCAGTGAATGCAGACATTGCTCCCCAACATCCCAGGAAAACCACGACTTTCGCCATCTGCTAGCAATCTCGCAACGTCATGGGTTGTTGGTGACCTCAAGTACTGATCAGAGTAAAGAGAAACCACCGCTTCAACAAATAGTTTTAGACTCTCCATTGCTGTGGTTTCTGAAATCCTCAGATATTCGTCCACATAATCACCGGTTACTCCGTATGCTAGCATCCTAAAAACAGTGGTAATCTTTTGAATTGAAGAAAAACCAAGTGTTCCAGTTGCATTTCTTTGTTGGATGAAGTATGGTTGGTGATCTTCGACCTCAGATACAATACAACGAAAAAGAGGACACCTCATCCGGAACCTCCTCCGAAATAGTCTGGGAGGGTATACCGGTGATTCAACAAAATAGTCGAGCATAAGCCTTTCGTGGCCTTGCAACTGATTACGCATGATGGACCTACGACATTGGGTACCGCCATGGTGTGAAGTTGATCCTTCTTCCATAGCACCAGTAATTATCTCTAAATCATCATCAGAGTCATCATGAAGCATTTTGGGAAGAAAAGAGCGACTCTTAAAGAAAAAACGAGCTATAAGAGAAAAAATAGAGTTTGAATGGAAAATAAACCTTGGTTGGGGTGAATGATAATTGGAGAGGAAAGGGTCTTATTTATATTGAAGCATATGACATTTTTCAAAAAATATGACCGTTGGGAAAAGACAAAATTTTAAAAATATGACCGTTAGAATAAGACAAATTTTAAAAAATTTGACCATTAGGATAAGACAAATTTTTAAAAATATGACCGTTAGAATAAGACAAATTTTAAATATATGACCGTTAGAAAAAGACAAAAATTTTAAAATATGACCATTAGAATAAGACAAATTTTAAATATATGACCGTTAGAAAAAGACAAAAATTTTAAAATATGACCGTTAGGAAAAGACAAATTTTTAAAAATATGACCGTTAGGATAAGACAAATATTAAAAAATATGACCGTTAAGATAAGATAAATATTCAAAAAATATAAATATAAAAGAAAGAATAAAGAAATTTTTGAAAAAAGAATATTTAAATGGAATAGTGAAAGTGGATAGTTAAATTGGTGAGGCTGCTGGGGGTGTTTCAAAAAAGTGGATAACCAAAATAGAAAAAAGTTACTTTTAGCTATTCTGGTGAGTGAAATTTGGTGAGGCTGCTAGGAATGCTCTAACATCTTTTGGAACACAAACAGTCAAAAGCTCTGTTACAAAAAACTCCGTTTTTTTTCAAAAAATCGCGAATTATTCGCGCATTTATGCTTTGCCAAATTATTCGTAAATTATTGGATTCCCATTCGAGAATTTTTTGGATTATTCCCGAATTGTTTTCTCAATCTTGGCAAAAAAACTACTTATTTTGTATATTTTTTTAATCAAATTGACATTGTTCAGTAAATTTTTATATTAATTAATTAATTTTTTATTTTTCCTGAATATTTCCAAACTTGACTTCTGCCAAATTATTCCCGAACCCCGACTTTATCACTATGGTCAAAAGGACTGCTTGATTACTCTAGATTGACTATGTGACTCTCATTAAAGAATAAAGACATAATAGACCCACCTAAACATAACATAAATGATCAAAAAACATAACAGAAATGACTTATAAACTTTTACTTTTTAGTCTACAAAAATCTACTACATCAATTGCTTTTAACTTCAGTTTATATATTAAAAATCCGTTGCATCAGTCTCCCTCGGTTGAAGGAAACTCACCATCGAGTTTATTGGGGTGACTTCAATTGGCTCTCGATTTTGACTGGTCTGCCCAATACTCCCAGTTTAGTCTAATCATATTGAAAAGCCTACAATTTTCGCTTAAATCATTCTCTTTTAATTGGAGATGAACTTGCAATTGAGCCTAGTTTGACATTATTCTTGGATGGGTCCTTGACGCATCCTCTATCTGTTCTTCTTGACTTGACTTGTGAAGGTGCTTTCCACTTTCAAAACATTCGTTCCAAGGAGTGGAAACAATCACAAATCTCATCATTGAAGATCTTCAAGCAAAAGACCATAGGAATGGACCATCATAATCTAATGGAGAAAGTAAATAACACCTTTTTGACTTATCCACTTTTTCAAGCTCTACGACCTAATAAGGTCTCAACTTTGATTACTTATGATTCTTCTACTATCAAACCAAAAACTTTAGGATCAACTACAGTCTCAAGCGTATCATTGATTGATTTATAACTATCGAAATTCGGCAACTTGAGCATTGGACTTTTGGCAACGATTGATGATATCTCCCAATTAGATATTTCAACTTTCATATAAGAGTCTTGACACCTATCAGCGAATTACATAGGCCTAGGATTTATGCACTCCTCTTCATCCGAATGATGTAGTACCATGAAACTAACCTAGGTTGATGTGATTGAGAGATCCAAAAACTAATTGCAGCAGTATGGAAAATCATAAAATACATAGATTTCACAATTACAATAAAGAAAGTCAAAAGGGAATGACCAATACCCTACGTCAAGTAACAATCCTACAATAATGAAGTTTCAAATCTGAATTGGGTGATCATAATGGAAGTGGGAAACTTCCACTAGCTTAGGGATTTAGAACAATTATCAATGAAATTTCCTTGTCAATTGAGGATTTCAAGAAAAGTCCTTTAGGCTTAACCATGACTAAGAATTCAAATATGTATGTGAATTTAGGGTTTCAAACAATGTTGAATTGAATTAAAAAAAAAACAGCAGCAATAGCAAAAAAGGAATTGGAAAATCAGGGTTAGGGTTTATGAGAATGATGAAGGAGGGTTGTAGTATCAAGGGGGAAAGGTTGTGAGGTATTACAGCTGTACAATAGGCTGCTGTTACCAATCAAAAAAAAAGGATAGGCTGCTGTTGCAGGGAGGTAGTCTGGAACATGTCACCAATCAAAAAAAAAGGATAGGCTACTGTTGCAGGGAGGTAGTCTGGAACAATTACAGCAAGGGATGGAACAACGGGAACAGAGTGGGGGAATTGCTGTATTTTGGGTTTAGGGCAATGAAAAAGGGCTGGCACAGTAGCAGGACTGCTGTGAGGCCGCAATGGAAGAAGGTTAAGAGGGGCTGTAGCAATTAGGATGTAGGTGTATGGATGGTGTGGGAGTCACTAGAATGACTGTATGGTGGCTGCGGCTAATAGCTAGGATGGGAAATAGGTTGAGGCAGCAGCTAGGGCAAGGGAAAAGGGTGCGGCAGCAGCTAGGGTTGGGATGGAGATGGTTGGCAGCATAGTTCAAAAACATGAAAATTCAACTCGACTTGAAAGCTAGCCGGGTCGAGTAACTCGGAAAACTCAACTCGGTCCAACTCGGAATACATATGTAATAAATTAAAAAACCTGGGTTACAAGAACTCAAAGTACGCTGGTTTTAATAAAGCCTCAAACCTAAAAATAGGTTTAACAAAACCCATAGTAAATTGTCTCTGTAGACCCCAAAAAAATATGATGCAATAAAAGTGTGACGTTCGAGTTTAGGTTTAAAATAATAATAAAAATACCCTTCCGTGACTCGGCCTAGTCTGGCGAGTCGAAAAACTCGGCTCAACTCAATCGAATCGCCGAGTAACTGATAAATGCTTAATTTTTCTTAATTATTCTTATTTAAATTAGCATTATCAAACTTTCCTGACCTATATCTTCAACTTTATACGTTAAGTGGTGTATTCTATTTTCATCATTGCATTGTCCTCTTTCTTCTAGTTTAATGGTATATTTGAATGTATTTATACATGCTCGGAAAGATCACATGCAAAACTTTTATTCTTAAAGGGGCCTTATTTCTGGTATTTAATCTTCGCAGGAAATCTTGACTCGGACCACTCTCGGGATTCAAGAAGTCCAAAGTTTTAAAAAAGCCCATGTTCAACTCAAAGATCTAAAGGAGCTAGAGCCCAAAGAGCAAAGCTCAAGCCAAAAGCCCACTAAGCAAAGTCTAAGTTAAGAAGTCAAAAAAAAAATTCCAACTCAAAAGCCCAAGAAAGGAGAAGTGGACGTTAGCTTTTGAGGGGGATGAATTTGGTAGAGTGAATAGTTTCAAAGAAGGAAAAGTGAAAGATTTCTTTAAATTAGAAAGAGGAAAGATTTTAAATTAGAAAAGAAAGAAAGAGAATATTTCCTTTTGAATGAAAGTGACTCTTGGAATAGGAAACAAGACATGTGCTTTATTGGAAGGGAGGGAAGAGAGTACAATTTAGAAAGAGGTAGGGGATGTCCACCCCTATATATCCACCTTGGACGTCCTCACACTCCCACTTTTTGGGTTGGCTTGTGTTCTCTCTCCTCTCTCTTGCTCTCTTGTCCCTTAGTGGTCTTCTTCTTTTTTGAGTTATTTGATTGTAGTGTTAGAAAAACCATTAAGGAGGATGACAACTCCAATCATGGTTGGCTAAACACCCTTCTAAAGTTAGGGATTTGAAACTTTTTTCCAATTTATGTGAACGGTGTGGATGGTTTGATCATTAATTTTAATTGAATAATTTTCTTAGTTTGGTTAATTGTTCTTCTCTATATGCTCTTTGATTTCGTATGATCTATTGATATATGGAATGCTTGGATACCCTGTGAGTTAGATACAAAACACTCTTCAAATTTCTCTATTTATTCAATTGAATTTAATGGTCAGTGGTTTTATCGTAGTATTTTGCATCTAGATTAAATTATTATTTAATTCTAGATGTGTTTCATCCAAATCTAAGCATAAAGAGGGATAGGTGGATTTTCCTGAAGCCTTAGACATCTTTCTCTTGCTTTATATTTTCAGTGATTTTTGCTTCATTCTCATTGAGTGGAAAACCGATTTTTAATCTCTCTTCTCTTTAGATTTCGTTTCCTTAATTCTTGTGGCATAATAGTCGATCCCTGTGGATTCGACCTTGTGCTCACCAGATACATCAGTTGTTTCACTTGTGCACTTGCAAGTATATTATTTTTACTCTTGATTTTATATCAATTAATTTGGATTAAATTAAGTTGTAACAGTAACTCGGCAAATAGTGTCTCCTTCAACTTGCCACCTCTTCTTATCTGCCCACTTCTTCATACGCTTGACAACTTTGTTGAGGTATGCTCGGGCTAGTTCTGACTTTTCTTGCCAATATTCGGCAATTTTGTGTGTAACTGGGCTTTTCCCCGTTTTCTATGTGGGGCAAGTGGTTGTTGCGTTGTAGCAAGTTCAAATGGGCTATGGCGGGTCGACTTGCTTCTTTGTAGGTTGTAAGAGAACTGGGCCACCTCTAGCAACTTGGCTCAATCCTTTTTATTTCAACTCACAAAGTGTCTCAAGTAGAGTTCCAAGCTCTGTAATAAAAAAAGTCCCTTTTTGTCAAAAATTCGTAAATTATTCGCGAATTATTGGTGAATTTTCTGAATTATTCATGAATTATTTTCTCAAACTTGGCAAAAAAATTACTTATTTTATATATTTGTAATCAAATTGTTCGGTATATTTTTATATTTATTAATTTATTTTCTATTTGTTCCGAATTTTTCCCGATTTTTCTCAAATTTTTCCGAATTTGATATTTGCCGAATTATTCCTAAACCCTGACTTTGTCACTGTGGTTCCAAGAGTTCATTGATCTGCTGCGTCTGCCCGTCCATCTGAGGGTGGAAGGTGGTTGAGAAGTGAGGCGACTCGACTCGAAATTCAGTCGAGTCGAGTAACTCGGCCGAGTAACTCGGCCGAGTTACTCGGGTGACTTGCCGAGTTTTCGAACTATGGTTGACAACACTTGTGAAGGTTGTTCTAGGAGTTTCCTTTGAGGTGATTCACATGAAAAACAGAAAATAAAGAAGAAATCAAAGGAGAAAAGAAGAAAGAGGATACATTGGCTTCACACCACATCATTCACAGGAAACTCAAAAAGGGAATTGATTCATAATGATCAAAAGTTCTGTTCTCTACTCCCAAAGAGAGCATTTACAAAGAAAAGAATAAAACCCTCAATCTAGGTAATAACCGAAACACTATTACTAATAAACTAATTCCCAAATAACTAAAATAGAATAAAACAAATAAACAAACTAATTTACTAATAATCCTATGGGCTAATCATAGCCCTCAAATCCTCAAGCTCTCGATCTAACGGCGGATCCCCCTTCATGTCGCGATCTAACAACAGATCTCCATCCAAGACAAGATCCAGTGGTGGATCTCCATCAGAAACACGATCCAATGGAGGATCTCCATTGAAATCCTGATATAAGCCCATATAAAAGTCATCCATCCATAGGGAGACTTGTGTAGGGACTCTTCTCGTCCTCTGCTGGTACACTGTGACACCGGATGATCCTATGTCTGCATCACCAACTCACATCGCAAAGCACGATCATGAAAAGAGTTCTAACCAATGCTTTCAGAAGCTCGACTGATCGCATCTTGCTCACCAAATTCATAGCGATTAAGCAGCGTTAACTCTTGTACCTACCTCCGTAAGACCTTATTTCTTCATCTGAAACATAGTTACAAAACTTTGAGACTTTTTAAAAAAGTCGAGAATTAAAAATGCGAATTTCAAGAATTAAACACAATTTTCAATATATTGGCCTCAAGAAATATGATGAAAACTTGGAATAAATTATAAATGTCGAATATATTAAATTTCTTTTTAAAATTATTAATCAAAAAAAATTTTTTTGTTGAAATTTTCCCACAAAATTTATATATTTTTGAATTTTTGCCTAGCCAAAATATTCTTGAACACCAACCTAGTGACTATTGTCTCAGGTATCATGTGAAGATTCCACGCAGCATGCACCCATTACCTTTCCTTTTAGGCACAGAATTCACGAAACTACTATAGGAAATTCGGTTTTGAGACCAATTAATGCAAATTCCAACAAGGTGAATGAGCACCAATCCCAAATTCACTAAGAAATAAAGGATTTGCAAATCTTTATAACAGAAAATAAAGAAGAGAGAAAGAGATAGATAGGGTTGCAACGGGCTGAATTTAGGCCACCAAAACCCCTTAAATTATCCTATTCGAAATTAGCATTAACATTTCAAATTAATATGTGTTAATTATTTCATTAATGCATTAATTTATTTGCTTTAATTCATATCTTATTTATATTGTTTGATGAATTGTAGTTTGTAATGTATTACTTAGTGTTGTTTGTAATAATTTTTCTTTTATATTTAATAGTATTATTTATATAACAAATTATAGTATTTTTAAAAATAAAAAATTAAAATCCTCTCGTGTTCCCGAATCTTTTTTTTTGTTTGCCTTGTTTGACACCCCGTATCCAAGTCTGCACCAACACGTGTCCTTGTCTTTACAACATAGCAAAGGGATATGTGACTACTCTAAATCGACCCTTTAACCAACCTAACCATAATAGAAATGATTCTTATAAACTTAATAGACCAACCTAACCATAATAGAAATGATTCTTATAAACTTCAACTTCAATCTACCAAAAACTGCTGCATCAATTGGCTAACTTTAGTCCATTAAAAATCTGTTGTATTTGTGCCCCATCCTTAGACTTTGAATGTGTACTAAGGAACCAATTCAAGCGAGACCAGTGATTAAACACTCAATTTCAAGGTGCGACTCAGCCAACATTGTGTAAGAGTCACTTGCGAGTTTCATCTGGGCTTGAATCTGTAGATCAATAATTTAACATTCTGCACCTCAAACATCAGATCATGGGCTCATACTGGTACCCCATCCATAATCAAGGCTATTATGGAACAGACACGCATCTAAAGGAGCCAAAATTTTAAAGGCCAGACACCCATTTAACTGGGTTAAGGACCACTTAGATGATAAGCAGAACATTCAAAGAGGTGCATTGCCTCTGGGAAACAATCATTTCAGCCTAACAACAACATTTGAGATCAAAAGGGCATGCATTGCTTTAAAAGCATCCACCGAAACTAAGCTCTCTGTAGAAAAGAGGAAGTTCATCTCAAAGAACTAAAAGATGCAGTATAAGCTTGCGATTATACCCGAAAACCCCAGCTTGGATTTATAGTATTCCTTCGAAGAAACAGAGACGAATCAGCATACTCGCACTCAACTGGGACAGCAGATTATAGAAATATTCCTCCCGTCAATTCAGTGACCTAGCTACATCTATAAATACTGGAGTCTACATGATTTATATATATATGTTTTTGTTTTGTGCGACTTTCAGGGATGCCCATCAAAATGAATAATATTCTAGAATTTTTTTGTAAAAAAAATGAAAAATTCAAGATTTTGACCATTTGCAGAGATGAGAACAAGACTTACAGCCTCCGGTTTTCCGATGATTTTAGCGACGGTTTTGGTGGCTTCGGAGAGAATGGAGGAGGTATCAATCCCATCCAAGCTCACGTTAGTGGAGAGATTCAGGCAAGGCATCTTTCCCTCCCTTGTTGTTTCTTTTCATTAGCTGCAACTACTAAGTAAAACCCTCAACCCCCCTTTTCTCTCTACACCTCTCTTTCACCGTCTCAGCAAAATTCCAAATCTATATATGTGCCATACGTGTGTGTCGGTAGCATTTCCCTAATGGGCTACAGAGACAAATATACTTGGGCGCAGTCTAATATTTTATCGCTCACTGATCTTTAATGGGCCTATATAGCCTTAGTTGTGCTAGACTGCCCATGAGCTCTCATTAAGTCAGCATCGAAATGTCAGGCCCATGGGCACCAAGTCCTGATATAGTTTTTTTTGTTTTTTTTGGTGATGGAAATTCTTAAGGCCTTAGATTGTCTCTAGCGAAGCCAAAAAGGGCTTATCTCGGGGTTCCATAGAATAGGGGACAAGTGGTGGTAAAATCAAAATCATGGGGCCCATGATTTTGACTTCTCCACCCATAATAAGACATGTAGCGATAAGTGTGTGAGAATAAGGGGGAGAGATATCAAATGGAGAGAAGTCAAAATAATGGGGAGAAAATGAAATGACTTCTCCCCATTTATATGCCACCTGTTGCACAATGTATGGAACCTAGAGAGCCCTTTCTGGCTTCACCAGAGACAATCTGAGGCCTCTTGGTAGAGTCTGACGGTTAGTAGTAGTTAGCTTGGGCAGTGGAGCTCTTGCTTACTCATACCCAGGTGGGATTAAATCCTTAGACCTCCTCCACCAAAGGCCACACTCCCATCACTCATGCAAGAGCCCCGGGGGTAGTCCTGATATAGTTTTAAAGGGTTTTGATGAAGAGGTCCTAATTATTATTATTATTTTGCTGCGATTATCATTTAACTACATTAATAGGTTAGAACGGTCAGAAGTTAGCTTGAACAGTGGAGCACTTGCAACTCGTACTCAGGGGAATTGGATTCCCAGACCTTCCTCCACTAAAGGCCACACCCCTACCACTCAAGCAAGAGGCGGGGGTGTTGAAGAGGTCTTAATGAAGCCCAATAAAATTCCCATTCTCCTGTGAATTATATCTAGAATATTCATCCTTGCCTCGAAGGGTTGTCTCTGGCGAGAGAATGGAGGAGAGAGATGCCGGGGGGGGGGCACACCCCATGGAGAATATGAACAATCCATGTGATGTAAGGAGATGGCTTCATGTGAACTATGGCCTTGCTAAGACATGTTTACAGGAAGGACAATTCTTCCCGATAGACTAGCGGATATGGGACAGAGATCGGAAGTTGATGAGCTTTGGAGTCAGACCTAGCTAGGGAGATTAAGAGGTGATTGGTGCTGATTTTCTGTGGAGATGTAGTATCTGACCTAATTGTTTTCTTCCTAATCTTAAACCCGAATATAGCTATCCCTAAAACACGTCCTAACTCCTAAGTTGAATATTCCCACCTCATTTTTTCTTTGGAGCTATTGCGATACTTCTTGGTGGTACGCTCATAAAGAATGCGATGGTTCATATACTGGGGGTAGAAGGTGGGTTAAACCACCCCTTGTTTCCCAACTACATTAAACTTTTATCCTCTGGGAATAAAATGGCATGTTGCACTCACAGCCGACAGGAAGATTTGAACAATTTTTTTTGGTTGAAATAATATCATGTAGCTAACATACACTCTCTAAACAAACACGCAACCAAACCTAAGGTAGTCGTTAAGGTGACATGAGGGTAAGTCCATGCAATCACTCCAAAATAACCTATCTTGAGGGTTGATGACCTATTACACCCTGTAAAGTCTGCATCCCAACCGAAGTGGTACTAAACCTCGGATACATCCTTATATACACGATAAGAAAGCTAATTTTTTTTTTTTTTTTGAAATGATATCATGTAATAACACATTTTCTAAACACACAAGATAGATTTGTACCATAGTCAACGTATTTCCACCCCTTCCACATTGTTACCTCTGCTGGTCACTCGCCATCATTACCTTCCTCGCACCAGTAATCGGAAGAAAGGAAATCTAAACAGTCTAAAGTTTAATCTGTGGTAAAGTTAAAACATAGGTTTGTGTGTGGGATTCCCTTGGTTCGTGGTAGCAACTACGGAATTCCTGGTCTTTTTCTATCTAGAAAACAGAAACCAAGAAAAAACAACGAGTAGGCGGCGTGTAGTATAGTCCGAGCGTCCTCATAAGAGTCTTTAGTCCAACGTCTCTTTATCCAACTTCTTACGCTCCGGCCCCAACACGGACTCCTTGAACTACGTTCCCTAATTTACAACCTTACGAAATCTTTGATAATTATTCAAGTCAAATGGTGAGATGAGACCTCCTTTTACTTTTACTTTTCCGCCTCCCTTTTTTCTCTCTTTTTTGAGCGTCCTCTTCCTACTATCGTTATGATTTACAACCAACTCTTCCAAACACTTCCACTTTGTATTAAATGCAACACCTGTATTACTAAGAGGAGTGCTATCATCTATCCACGACACAGTTAAGGGATCAGATTTGGTCTTGCTCTTGCATGACCAAAATGCTCTTGCCGAGGTCCAGCTTCTAACATGTGGCGATAAAAGGAGAAATCAAAAAACATGAGAGAAAATAAAATGACTTCTCCCCTTTATCGCCACATGTCAGGCTATGAACTTAATAGGCAAAGACCATTTTGGTCTTACAAGAGCAAGACCAAATTCGTTCCCACAATTAGTGAACTTTTTTCCACAGATGTAATGTACAGATGTAATGTGTGTGTCATACGAGTCGTGGTGTTACTACCATATAACAGAGTTATGAGTTACCACTTACTGCCACCATCTTGCGTCAGGAGTGACAAGTGCTAGCTTCTCTGATATCAATAATTAAAGGTTTATCGTCCATGTGACAACGTGTGGACGGAGATCAAATTAGAACCATCAATTGTGATTGAATTCAATTGCATATGTGACATAATATGATAGGAGGAGAGCAAAATATTTAACTTCAAATTTTCTCATCATTTTATTCTCTTCCAATCATGTTATACCACAAATGCGATTAAATTCAATCGAAATTAGCTCTCATTCGATCTCACATGCAGGCATTACGAGTGTCCGGCATCTAGATCGATAACAGCCAATTTTGTAATTCCATGCATAGAATGAGTGGGCTCTAACCCTTATTAACTATGTTTAGGGGCTTAAAAAACCCAAGGTTATGTTATTGAATTTTAAAGATTTAGTGAATCTTAACCATGGTTATAAATTAGAAGGAACACTTATTGACCCGTGGGTGCGATTGACTGTGATCTATCCCTTTCCCGTCATAATGATATGCCCCTCACACGTATCAAAATTAGGATTTTGCTAGTCCCAATCGCAAAACTTCCACAACGCAACTTGGTGACAACAAATGTCATAATTTTTCTGTTTTTTATTTTGTAACGTGTTAAAATATAAAACATGTCCACATGATATGGGCACCCTTGCGTCTGTGGTAACTTTTGGAGTTTATGCGACTGGGGATAGCACTCCTCTCAAAATTAAGCCAAAGATGGACCCAATTTATCAAGGGAAATAGTTAATGTACTCATGAATTCCATTTCCAAATCTAAGGCACAACGTCATTGGTGGATGCCTCCCTCTTAAATACTCATTAGAGTTGGTGAGTATTTAAGATGGGACATCCACCAATGACGTGGTGCCTTAGGTTTGTAAATAGAATTTATTGGTACGTCTATCACTATTCATTTATCAACTACGGCCAAGATTTCCTGTAAGAGATGCCTCACTATTAGGGGTGTCAATGAGCCGAGCTAGCTCGACTCGACTCGAAATAAACCGAGCTTGAGCTTTTACTTTAGGCTTGTTGAGCCGAATTAAGCATTAAAAGTGAGCTCGAAAAATAAACGAGCCGAGCTTGAACAATAGGTGGCTCAGCTCAGCTCAGCTCGACTCGATTAATTTTATAATAATACCCTTTAAAAGTTAAATTTATATTATATATTTAGTATACATTAACATAATTATTTCTGTTTAAATTTTAACTCAAGCTTTTACATGAGTCACATGACATCCCAAAAAGAGAGAATGTCCTTTTAATTTTTTTAAAATTGAATTTAATGCTTATCAATGTATTAAAAAAAAATTATCGAGCCGAGCCGAACTCGAACTCAACGATTTGTGAACGAGACGAGCTGAGCCGAGCCTAAGCATTGTACAATTCTAACGAGCCAAGCCAAGACTGAGCATATATAAAATTCCAACGAGCCAAGCCCGAGCTCAACTCGTTGACACCCCTACTTGAGCCTTGCAACTACATGTGACGAGAAATAAGAGAGAAATCAAAATATGGCAGGAGAAATTGAAATAACTTTTTTGATATTTAAATTTCTCCTTTGGGTCTATTTGTTTGCAAGGAAAACAGATCATGGAAATGATTTCCAGAGGAAAAGTTTATTTTCTCATTTTTGACGTATTGAAAAACAAGTTTTTATAGAGAAGTTTTCCTTAAAGTAAATGTTTTCCATTATATAAGGAAAACTTTTCTCCTGAGAATGGAGGGAGGTTATTTCCATCCAATTTTCCATGTAAACAAACACAACCTTTACTATTTGCTACATGTCAATATCAGAGACTATGCTCCACTGTGCTTTCGGGCAACGAATTTCCACTAGCAATTGCCCGAGTATTAAACTCGGGCATGAAAATCAAAATCCTCAAAATATTGTGAGCGAAATTAAAACAACGTTATGTCTTTCGTGTTGCCTTTACCGTCGCCTTGTGGTGATTGTGTAGTTTAACCAAAAAAACTGAGCCTCATGTTTAGTCCCACATCACTGAGTTATTGCTAAGTTAGGATGGGCAATAACGCACGCTGTTGTGTGGTTGTCCATGTGTGTCTTACAAAAAATGAAGCCCATTTTTTGTGATTCCTAGTTTGCCGCTCTTGAAAGTGGGGTCCTCCTTTATAAGACACAAAGGGGTAACAGCGTAACAACGTGCACTGTTGCCCATCCGAACTCCACATCGCTTGGCGATGTCTATCACTTGCACTTAATAAGTTCCTCAGACCCTCTTACGGTTGGTACCCGTTTTGAGGTGTTTGTGGGTGAAACTTATTTAGTGTTGTGTGCTGTGTGAGTGAGTGCGTGTGTGTGGTTTCTTTCCTGATCTCTTTATCGTCACCTTGTGGTGATTGTGTAATTTAACAAAAAAAAGAAGAAATTAAAACAACATTTTTGATATTTTAGGCCCCGTTTGGTTGCACTTCCGTTTTTTGTTTTTAAAAACAAAAATTTGAAAATTTTTATACAAAACATGTTTAGTAAACATGTTTCTGCCTTTTGTTTTTAAAAATTAGTAAGAAAATTTTTGAAAATCAAGGAAACAAAAATTTTCTACTATCTCTGTTTTTGAAAACCAAAAACAAAAATAGAAAACACAAATCCACTATCACCACCCATTACCACCACCATTACTCACCACCTACCATCACCTCCATCGCCACCACCACCCACCACCACAATACAACCACCACCACCACCATCACCACCACAATCACCACTACCATAATACACCACCACTGCCACTATCACCACTACCACAACACACCACCACCACCACCACCACTGCCACCATCACCACCACCACCACCACCATCACCAACACTCACCACCACACTACACCCACCGCCATCACTCACCACTACCACCACCACCACCACTACTACCCTACCACCACCACCACTACCGCCACACACCACCACCACCACCACCACCGCCACCATCACCTACACCCACCACCACACTACACCCACCACCATCACTCACCACCACCAACCACCGCCACCATCACCAACACTCACCACCACACTACACCCACCACCATCACTCACCACCACCACCACCACCACCACTACCATACTACCACCACCACCACCATTACCGCCACCGCCACCGCCACCGCCACCACCACGACCGCTACCATCACCACCACCGCCATCATCACCACTACTACACCACCGCCACCATCACCATCACCACCACCGCCACCGCCACCGCCACCACCGCCACCGCCACCGCCACCACCACTACCTCCACCGCCACCATCACCACCACCACACCACCGCCACCATCACCACCACCACCACCGTCACCGTCACCACCACTACCACTACCACCATCACCACGGCCATAACCACCGCCACCACACCACTACCGCCACCACCACCACACCACCTCCACGATCACCACCACTGCCATTGCCACCATCACCACCACCACACCACCGCCACCGTTACTAACACTCACTACCACACTACACCCACCACTTTCACTTACCACTACCACCATCATGAATTGAAATTATTTATTCATATTTACCGAACGTGTTTTTTTGTTTTTCTTTTGTTTAAAATAAGTAACAGTTACTAATACCAAATGTGTTTTCTATTTAAAAAAATTGAAAACAAAAAGTTGTTTCCAATATTTAAAAACAAAAATTAAAAACAAAAAAATGAAAGTGTATCCCAACGGCCGCTTAATTTTACCCTCTCCGGCAAAACAGGTGACATGTGGTGGTGAAATCAGAAATGGCTTGTCCCGAGTATTCATTGAACCAGTGACATGTGGTGGTGAAGTCAAAATCGTGGCCCATGATTTTGATTTATCTATGCATAATGGGACATGTGATAAAAAGTGTGTGAAAAAAAGGGCCAGTGCTCCTCAGTCATCTTTCAATACATTCCGAGAGAAGTCAACGATCTCGCTCACCAGTATGCTCAGGAAGTTCTAAATACTAGTTCGCAAATCCACAGTTTGTCTTCCTCTCACCTAGGCTTGAATGACCCTTATGCGGGACTTCTGAACTTTTATGTAATCTCTCGAGTTCTTTATATATAATTATCTCTTTAACCAAAAAAAAATAAAAATAAATAATAATAATAATAATGGGAAAGAGGGGGAAAGAAGTCAAAATTATGGGGAGGAAATTAAATGAGTTCTCCCCTATTTTTTATGCCAACTGTCACACATTTGTGGACAGCCGAGCCCATTTTCTGGCTTCCCAAGGCCTTTAATTTCTCCCTTCTTATCGCCACATGTCAGAGGCCCGAGTTTAATACTCTGACATCTCCCTGAGGAAATCCGTCGCCCCCCGTCCCAGCTGTGCCACTTTTATGAGACGAGTAAAACAGCACCGATACAGCTCAGATCACGTGTCTACGGAAACGATGCAAAATTTGTATCGAGACTCGAGCGGTGTGTTGACTGTGGAAGAATATACTGTGGGAAATGTTACAGAGTTTTGCAGCTTACCGTAGATTATTACTACAAGGACCTCGATGAATGCGACAAATCCGATTCCCTATGGGATACGTTCTCTGGCTTTATTATACTATACAAAACCGTCTCGCCTATCTATTACATCCGACACGTGGCGATAAAGTAAAGAAGTTATCTCATTTTATCCCTTTTTTTTAATACTTCTCTCCGTTTGATATCTTCTCTCTTTTTTATCGCCACATGTCCAAAGCCCACCGAGATAAAGACGGTTTGGTCTCGCGAGAGCAAGACGAAATCCGTTTCCCGTTAGATCAAGATCAAACGGAAAAGAAACTGTCACAGATAATACGAAATTATCGAAGCACGCGCTCGAATATCTGATGAGATCAGCAAATGACCTTAATGCACCTGAAGAGGATACTGGATACCGTTACTTCCTGTTCTCATATGTAAGAGGTAATTCAAAAATTCTAAAAGGTGTCAAATTTACGAAGCGATGCCACTACCACTTTTCACACGTCGCTGTCCTTTTCAGCCTCTTCTTCTTCTCTGCTTCGTCTTTCTTTCTTCCGCGTTTTTTCTTTTGGTTTTTTTTGTTTTAATCTATTTTGTTTTTTCCTTTTATTTCAGCGACCTGTCATTTTTTCTACACTACATAGAAACCGCGTTGCTCGAGCCCTTCTTTTTTCTCCGGGATTATCTTAAATCTCCCCTGTAAGCTTATACGAAGCTTCGCATAGGTAGCTGTCTCAAAACCCTAATTTCGTTCAAACCGTAAACACTGACCCTATATTCTTCTTCCTATAGAGTCTAAAATGGCTTAGAACAGAATATCGTATCAAACGTTAATGGCGGAAAACGGTGAAGACAAGTTAATAGCGGTGGCTAGACACATCGCCAAAACACTTGGCCGTACCGAGACAATGGCTGACGATATTCTTCAGATCTTCTCCAAATTTGACGATCGATTCTCTCGCGAAAAATTGTCGGAAAAGATAGATGACGATGATCCAAGAAGCTATGCCGCGTTAGAACACGCCTTGAAATTACTCGATTGTCAGATCACTCAGTATGTCGCGGTGGATCAGCCGATATGGACTGATTCCGCTGATTCCGCGGCGTTTCTAGACGCGATCGATGATTTACTCGCGACGATTAGGGATTGGAATCCGATGGCTGGGGAGAAACCTATTGCTGCGTGTTTGAATCGGGCGGATGATCTTTTACAACAGGCAATGTTTCGACTTGAAGAGGAGTTCCGATTACTGATCGAACGGAGCGGAGAGTCGATTGATCTGAATCGGTTGTCTGATAAATCTGAATCAGCTGTGAATTTCTCGTCCGATTCGGAGGACGAAGAAGATGGGGGCATCAACGGAGAGGGAGAAGAACAGATCCCGATCGCTCATCCTATCACCGATTACGATTTCGTGATCGATGCGCTTCCATCGGGGACGATTAATGATCTACACGAAATTGCGAAGCGGATGGTCGCCGCTGGGTTTGGGAAGGAGTGCTCTCATGTGTACAGTAGTTGCAGGAGAGATTTCTTAGAAGAAAGCATCTCCAGATTAGGGTTACAGAAACTGAGTATTGAAGAAGTTCAAAAGATGCCGTGGTCAGAGCTCGAAGACGAGATCGAGCGGTGGAACAGAGCAGCGAACGTCGCGCTTCGGATTCTATTCCCCAGTGAACGGCGACTGTGTGATCGAATCTTCTTCGGTCTCTCCTCAGCTGCTGATTTCTCGTTTATGGAGGTATGTAGGGGATCGACGATCCAGCTCTTGAATTTCGCTGACGCGGTCGCAATTGGGAGCCGATCGCCTGAGCGCCTGTTCAAGATCCTCGACGTGTTTGAAACCCTAAGAGATCTGATGCCCGAATTCGAAGCCCTGTTCTGCGACCAATACTGTTTGTTCCTCCGTACCGAGGCGGGAACGAACTGGAAGAGGCTGGGGGAAGCGATCAGAGTGATTTTCATGGAATTGGAGAATTTAATCCGTCGCGACCCTGCAAAGTCTGCTGTTCCCGGCGGCAGCCTTCACCCTATCACTCGGTACGTCATGAATTACCTCCGTGCGGCTTGTAGATCACGCAAGACTCTTGAGCAAGTCTTCGAGGAGAACATTCTCCCTGCCGGAGACTACCGAAATCCCGATAACAACGATCGGTCTTCGTCGTCATCTCTATCAGTCCAAATGGATTGGATAATGGAGCTGCTGGAGAGCAATTTAGAGGCGAAATCGAAGATGTACAGAGACCCTGCTCTTTGCTCTGTCTTCATGATGAACAACGGAAGGTACATTGTTCAGAAAGTGAGAGACAGCGAATTGGGTTCTCTTCTCGGCGACGATTGGATTCGAAAACACATAGCGAAGATCCGTCAGTGTCATTCCAACTACCAGAGAAGCTCATGGAATAAGATTTTAGGAGTGTTGAAGCTCGACAGTAGCTCGGTCGCTCCGAACGGTGGTTCAAATTCTATGAAGGAGAGACTCAAGTTATTCAATTCGTGTTTCGACGAGATATGCAAAGCTCAGTCGGCATGGGTGATCTTTGATGAACAGCTTCGAACTGAGTTGAGGATCTCTGTTGCCAGGAATCTGTTACCTGCATATCGGAATTTCTTGGGAAGATTCCAAATTGCACCGGAAGCAGGAAAGCACCCAGACAGGCATATTAAGTACAATGTGGACGATATAGAAGCTCGAATTAATGAGTTGTTTGAGGGACGTGGTGGATCCTCAGGTGGCAGGAAGTGAAGATAATAAGATTGCCGATGTATGTTAGTAGTGTAATTTTGGGTATGTGTTCCATATTCTCAGTAGTTAGTGATCTTGTATGTATTATCGTTCTACAATGCTTTCTTTTTTAATGTACCAAGATTGAAGTATCTGCCATTACCCATTAAAAAAACAAAAAGATTGAAGTATCTGCTAATAGTCTACAAGGAGTGACCCAATTGCATCACAGATCTATGATATGGTGTTTATTAGAGATTTTCTCTTCGATATTCTGCCCTTAAGTTCATTCCCTTTTAAGTTTGGTCGACTGTTGGGATGTGTTTGGCTGCAGGATTACTTTCTCCTGCTCCAGGATAAATGGCTAGCTTGTAGTTATTTGTATTCTGAGCAGGGGCGGAGCTAGGATTCTCTCGCAGGGGGCTAACAATGGGCTCACAATTTTTTTTGAATTGCAAGTTCAGGGGCCATTGTGTCTCCGTCCATTTGTAATGAATATATTTCCCTATTTTTTACTTAGAAGTTTAGGGGGCTAGAGCCCTCTCCTAGCTACACCCCTATTAACAGTATAGATTTTTTTTGTTTTTCAAAATCTCCATGTGGCTACGTGAAATTCTTTATTGTGCACCATAAGGCCTGAGTAAAGGGGAACACTTCAATTGTTTTGCACATACACTAATTATAATGTTCCCTTGAATGTATCCAATTCCCCATAATCTTCTTCTGTTGATCAATGGCATTGGGAGCCCTTCTATTCTATCTTGGACAGGATCTCTTTCAGCAAGTTCTCGGCAACGTGTCGGTAGGTTAATTCCCCGGGATGAACCGAATCCCAAAATAAGTACTGGGAAGAGTTGTCGCATGTTGGAGTTAAATAATTGCACAGAGGTCCGGTTTCCATGAACCCAGTCCCACAGCAACCCTTTTTAGTTTCCACAAAGCCTGTTACACGATTGCACTTTGATCGATTACAAACACACACACACATATAATATATATATATATATATATATAACACAAATTCTTAGAAGACCATTCTTACCGTAGTTTTGTGGATGATTGATCATGTCCATCACTGGATCATATAAATTTGAATACACAATCTTGCTCCCTGGGAGCGATGCCTCCATTTTGAGTATCAGTTTCTCAAGCTTGGAGTTATAGGCGCGGGCATCTGAATTCTCATCATGTACACATGTTCGAGCCATCGGATACTTGAATTTTGCAGTCATTTGGAGGGGCACACAGCCCATCGGAGCAAGGCCAGGTATGACAAATATACGGCATCCGAGATCGTACAGTTCCTACAAATTTACAATAGGAGAAAACCCAGACTGTAGCTCATCAAATACGTAGATAAAAATATCATAACTTGCATATAGTAATTGAAAAGGATGGAGAGGGAGAGATAGGGATGCAACCTTAACCAATTGTCGTAACCTTTGTTGCAGAAATTTTTGATACCCACCCATGGTGAACTGATACCTCCTAGTGGGTATGTCATAGTAATTGAAAATGAAGTCATTAGTTCCTGCACTAATCAAAACCAATGCACCACTAATGATCTTTTTAGCCTCCTGTTCCCCCACAATCCATTTAAGCCTCTCTATATGCATCCTAAAGTAATGTGGTTGTCGCATCACCGGGATCACCCCTCCGCTAGTGCCAGTTATATCGTCAAGGCCGGATCCAGCGGATGCGAAGCTAACACCGGTAAGCAGTTCCTTGTTTGATAGATGTGGATCTAAGAAAGGAGGAACAAACTCCTTGATCCCTAATGCAGAGGCCAACAAATCTGGAACGAGTCTTCCATTCGAAAACCTCCCTGTCGGGGTGTGATGGGGGAATTCTCGGCCATAGGGGTAGTGGTTCCCCCTAAATAACGATGGGATGAAGTTGTTATTGCCGGTATCCACCGTCGAATCGCCGAAGATCAGAACTGCAGGGAATTTCGCCGGGACTGAGGCATTGCATGTTTTCATTATTGTAATAGAGCAAAGGTGCACCAAGAGGATGAATAAGAGGAAGGTAGGTGCCATGGTTGAGAGAGTTTATTTCAGTGGGAAGAGTTTGATGCAATTAATATATAGTTGAGTAGGGCAGAAAAGTGAATAAATTTCCATTTGTAACTTACCGTGTTGGAATGTTTTCTTGGATTTAAATCATCTTGAGTTGTTACAAGTTATCGTTTCTTGGTGTGAAGATGGTTAGAAATGTGGGTTTTCCGTCTTTCCTAAACTCATTAGTGTTGTCAATATATTGGATTAATGCGTCTATAATATAGTGGTGTGATGTGATACCCAACCACCAGAAGATGGTGTGCTAGCCTTACTCGTGGATTCGGAGTGAATATTGGTATATCTGAATTTGCATCCGATTATATATTTGGATATCCGAATCCGAATATATATATATATATATATATATATATATATCCGGCGGATAGTGAAATATAATTTCCGTATCTGACTCCGATTAAAATATCCGGATTCGGATAGTATCCGAATCATCCGATTAATTTTTTAAAAAAATTAAAAATATAAATTAATATTTAAAAAATATATAAATTTTGATTAAAAAAAATATTTTAAAGGTTATATTAATTTTATAAATTTAAAATAGTATATATATATATAATCGGATCGGATATAACAGTATCTGAATCCATATCTAATTATAAACGGATAATATTTTACTATCGGAATCGGCTCCGCTTGATACCTATCTGGATAATTATCCGACTAAACGGATTCGGATAATATCCACATCCGTTTACAGCCCTAGAGGTAACGGTTAAAAGCAAATTTGTTTTAATAGCAAGTGGATGTATCAGTGCATTTAAGGCCATTATCACTACCATTTCCCTTCTTATAATACTGAAGATGTGCAAGTACGGATCTTAGGGAGTGCGGGCTCCAGGTATTGGTGAATGGTACAATGGCACCTTAGAGGTTACCTTAGGTATGTTGGTGTAATGTTTTTTTTGATGCAGGTGTGAGTGTTTAGGGTGTTACATTATTTGACATTTGTATTTTAAGATTATGCTGTCAATAACATTACGAATTATATAATTCTTATGTTGTGGCCGCTTGTTCCTTATTCTCTATTTTTTTTTTTTTGTTTATTATCATTTATCATTGAACCTACAATCGCTTCTCCACACATATTCAGAAGCTTCTGTGAGAAGTGATCTCCGAACTCAAAATAGGTGATTTGAAAGTGTTATTAGTCTAAGTGAACTCTACCATTGAATTGACTCAATTAACATTCGCTAATCAAATAATGTTGGCTAACACAATTTTGGTTAGGAGAATTATTTGGATTGAGTCGATGTAGGTGACCATTCCTCCTCTGTTTTCTCAAAGAGTTGTTGAAACCACTAGATTTACTTTCGGCAGCAGTTGAGGAAAAATCTGTGAAGCTATTAAAAAAAAAGAAAATAGAAGAAAGGCACATGGACTGTTATTCTATTTATCCAAGAGGAAGGATATGAGAGTAGGGTGGTCAATAGATTAGGCTGACCCGCGTTCCAGCTCGTTCTAAGCCGGGCTTGAATCTGTTTAATAATCAGGTTGGATCAGTCCGTTTAATAATTGGGCTGGGTATGGGTTAGGACATTAAGATTTGTCGGGCTTGATGATAGGCTTTCTAAACCATCCTTGAGTTTTTGTTCTTGTTTGCCATCTTGAACTTCCTTTGAAGTCTATTAAAGTCTCTGCTACACTTCCTATGTCATCTATTTCCTTTAATTCTTTGGCTTGTCTCTGGCGAAGCCAGAAAGTTGTCTCGGGTTCCATACATTGTGCGACAGTTGGCTAAAAAATTGGGGAGAAGTCATTCCATTTTCTCCCCATAATTTTGACTTCTCCCCATTTGATATCTCTTACCTTTATTCTCACACACATAGCCACATGTCTTATTATGGGTAAAGAAGTCAAAATCATGGGTCCCATGATTTTGACTTCTCCACCACTTGTCACCTATTCTATGGTAGAACCCCAAGATAAGCCCTTTCTGGCGAAGCCAGAGACAATCCGAGGCTTTCCTTTCATGGTAAGGAGATCCATGTGGTCAAATGAATAGGCTTGGTTGACATGACTATCTAAGAGTTTGCTTTTCACTTTTAACATAGGCATATAGAAACAATAGGCTGAAGTTGGCAATGCTATCCAAAGAGTATGACATTGAGTACTACCAGGCTGTTTGGATCCCACGTTGCTAATTGAAATAACAATACAACTTTACCATTTATAATGAACCCTAAGTCCTTGTATAGACTATTAGGGAAATAAACGTAAGATGAGATATACTGTATTATAAATGTATCTCTAGTGTATGATAAATGTATCTCAATACCATTACAATCTTATCTTTAGTAGATTAGGATTATCTTTCTATGTTAAGGGTCTTGAATCTTATCTTTAGTAGATTAGGATTATCTTTCTATGTTAAGGGTCTTGAATTTTCCATTCAAACCCTCTATAACGTCATTGTTATGCATATAAGATTATCAATAAATCAATTTCTCTACATAGCATTAGAGATCGATTTTTTGGTGACCAAAGAGCTCTCGTTTTCTCTTTCCGTTGGGTGGTGTAGCATCACCCGCCAAGTTTTAAAAAAAATTTATAAAAAATTTGTCATCCTCGATATATCTACAACCCTCAGTTCTCACACTCACATCTCATGGTTTCCTTATTTTTATTTATTTATTGAAGATCTTTCTAACGAGAATTTTTCTTCAAACCACCGAATCATACTTGGTGTGTTTTCAGGAGAAGATCATGACATCCTGATTTCATAGGTCATCGGCTCCAACAAACTCATATAAATGAGCATAGACTTCACATTCTGGTGATGATCACCAAGCACAGTTAGATGTTCTACCTATTCATCAACAAATGAAGTACCAAAGTTGTGACAAACCCATGAAGATTTTCAATTTTCATGCGTTTGAGGGGGATTATTAGAGAAATAAATGTAAAATGAGTTACATTGTATCATAAATGCATGTCATCATAATCATGGATTACTATCTTTAAGTAGATTAGGATTATTTTTCAAAGTTAGGAGTCTTGAGCTGTCTATTTTTAAATCATTAGCGCGTAATTGTAATTTATTCAAGATTATCAATAAGTCTTGAACTCTCTCTATTGTGAAGACCGGTAAGAGCAGCTCATTAGTTGCAGAGAGAGATGAGCTACCAGAGAGACATGTGATCACAATTAGGGTTGAGATTATTATTTTTTTGTCCGAAGGCCCTCTTCCACCATATCTGATTCAAACAAAAGTAGGAATCCATGAGATCACCTACAACTCCATTATGCAGTATGATGTCGATATCAGGAATGATTTATACGATCGTGCTCAGTGGTGGTTAAACCATGTTCCTTGGTATTGCAAATTGTAGGAGCTCGGAATGTAGTTCTTCTCATTGAGCTTCGGTTAGATGTTGTCACTACACCATCCCATGGCTAGTGAAGACTGAAGACAACGTTAGAAATTGAGGAGTTGGAGCTGCTGGAGAGGGCAAGGAACATCAAGGCTGTTCCAACCAACCCTAAAATCTTCATCATGCCAATGTGAATGTTCATAACACACTTTATAAGGAAATCTCTTCTGACACCCCGCCTCTTGTGCCAGTGGTGGGGACTGGGGTGTGGCCTCTTTGTTGAGAGAGGTATGGGGATCTAATCCCCAGGGTGACGAGTCTTGAGTCCGCAAGAGCTCCAATCTCCGAAGCTAACCACTAGCCCCAAAAAAAGAAAAACGGAAAATCTCTTTTGAGACTACTTTGTTCTCACTATCTAAAGGCTCTCCACAACCCCTTTGAGTGATCCAACTCACGAAACAATTCTTTAGATAGAGACCAAAAAGAAATTTTCAGTCCATTATTTATAGGTTCCAGCTAGCTTAGTTGGTAAAGTCTCTTGGTGTCGTACTAGGAACCTGGGATCCGAATCCCGCCTATATATGTTTCTCTAGTAGTGGTCAGCCTAAACCCAGCTTACTTTCCAAAAAAAAAAAGAGATTTAAAGTTAATTTGCAGGCCTATATACCCATCTCGAAAATATTTTTATTAATAATCAAAACAACTTTGCATGCTTATGTTTCTTTTTCTTCATTGATGCCTCTCTCTTTTTTATCACATTGTTTTAACAGAGAGATTTCTCATGTTCTAGAGTCACTTCCCAAGCTTTGCTCTGCTTTTATTTTGTTCATCTTTATTTGCTGTCTTAGTAATCATGTTGACTATTTAATTATGAATGACCAAACCTGGATATTGGCCTGACAACATAGGCCCATCGAAGCCCGATGATTACCTCAAAGATATAAATATTCATAAGCCCGATTATAATTGGCCGGACAAGACCGAGCCTGGCCTGGCCTGGCCCGGCCGTTGTAGCTTACCTACGCACCCTGCTCATTTTAACAATTTTTTTTTAGGGGGAAAGAAAATTGGATATTGGAACGAATTGGTGGAGAAACTTATGGGAGAGGCGGACATTTTAAAGACACTCCCAAGTCCCAACTGCTATCAACAATACTTCTCTCTTTTGTCCCTAATAAATTAAAAATTCCTCTTAACCAACTCCATTTTCTTGTTTGATTTTCGGAGATCTCCTTCCCCATTTCGTTTTCTTCTCTTGGAATCGCTCGCTCTTCCATGGAGTCTGCCGCAGTTCTCCGTTCCTTCCACTGTAAGTCTCTCTATATAACTTTTCCTTTGCTTTCATCCTATACCAAACTTTGCTTTTATTTCGGATCGTTCGAGTTTAATCACTGAAATTGTTTCTGTATTCTCTGTGTTTTTTTTTTCGTTTTAATCTCATGTTTCGGATTGAATGAGCTCTGCTGAATGTTTCTGGTAATCGTTATAGATTTGGATTTTGATAAGAGTACTTAAGATGCGGAACTTAGATCGAGGTGGCGTGATCTACTGTGTGTTCTCTTGAGCTATTCAGTCCTAATTGAGTCGAAGCAAATGCCTATGCTTACTGTAATTGGAAGCCATTAATATGACTCAGTTTGGTGGCACAGCAATTTTTTTTTGAGCCTGGGTTTGTGTTCGAATGGTTGCTAATGTACCCCAATCCATTCTCATTTCTTCTATCCAAATCCTAAGGCATGAAGGATCTCAAAATAAAGACTTGAATCTTACTTGGATTTATCTAGGATTTGAATCCTCAAGATGTTCACTTCTCCTTTTGATGGCCCACGGAAGGTGGAGGAGTATTCTTTTTGTGTAATCAAATGACTTGAGGTAGAGGGATACTCTTTTCTGTGCCATCAAGTGAGCAGAAATTCGTGGAATTTGACTACTGCTTTTAATGGAATTGAACATTTAAAGGCAGGCTTGGATGTTTTGAGTAGTGGATCTTTCTTCTCCAGTGGATCTATAGCCTCTGGAAGATCCCCCTTGTCCATCGGAAGATCATTATGATTAAATGGGTGGAGAAAAATGAGCAACTACCATTTGCATAGACATACTATTAGTGGGGGCAAATGGTTAGGCTGATACTTTGATGCAAATTGTTCTAAAACATGTGTCATTTCTCTCTCTCTTTTCCCCCCTTCAAATTCTCTTATTCAAAAATGAAAAGGAATTCCTCTTAAACAGAATTACAATTGCACCCAAAAAAAAAATAGTAGAATGGAATAGGACTCCATTGTAACAAAAATCTATGAAATGCTCAAAGCAAAACCCAGGAGTCTCTGACAAAGGAAGAAAAAGAAACCCAGATGTGATCTCTAGATAATACTAAACCCCCATAATTGACAGTATTGAAAACTTATTGTCCTTTGATGTGCGTAAGCTCTCCATTCGGTCTAAGTCCTAAGTTCTAATGGCGATGGGTAGTGTCATGTATTAACAGCTCATATGTGTTATTCTTTTCCTCGTCAGCTCTCCCTTCGATCTACATCATAAATGGTATTCTTTTTCCATGTAACTATGTAAGCTCTCCATTGTCTACATCCTTAGTTCTGATGGGTAGTGCCATTTATTTACAGCTCATATGTTGTATTCATTTTCCTTGTCTCCCTATCGGAGGACTTTTTTTAATGCTTTCGGTTTTACAACTTTCAATTCTGACTTATTTTGAAGAAGAAAATTGCAACTGGATTTGTTAATTTGCATTCGTAGTGCCATTTATTAACAGCTCATATGTTGTATTCATTTTCCCCTTCTTTCTATTGGAGGATTTTTTTTTTAATGCTTTGGTGTTTCAACTTTCAATTATGACTTGTTTTGAAGAAGACGCCCACAATTGGATTTGATGATTTGGATTCTGTGAATCTGGTGGGGGCAGTTATGTTGTCATCATTGGCATGATTGTTTGCAGATATTTGGAGGTTATAGGTCCTTTCTTTTAAGGTCTTCTTGTTAGTTGATTTGGAGCAGTTTGCAGAGTAGAAACTATTAATTTTTGTCCGTTTGGCTATTTGAGATTGTGTCTTGCCTGTAGCTATCCATCTCCAATAGTAATCTTTTTCAAATATCCGTAGAAATTATAAAAGCTAATTAGTTAAAGGTTGTGCTTGGTATGAAGGAATGTTACGTGAGTTCTTTTTATAAGCATCTTTCTTTATGTTTTAATTTTTGATTTACTGCTACTTACATTTTCTTGTTTGGGCTTACACTGAAACCTAGTTAACAGTCATGTAAAAGCTTCAACTGCAATTGGATTCATATATGTTACTGCTGAATGGCAGGTGGTGTAGGCACCATTACACATGTGCAATCCTTACGTGAGGGGCCTGGTATGCTTCCTATTTATGGCACCACCTCAAATAAAGCATCATTCTCCCAAGGTCTGAAAGTCTGTGGGAGGCCCGTTTCTTCTCGAGTTAACAGAAATGGAACACTCCTAACATGTGTTAAGGCCTCAGAAACTGCAGTAGCAGCAAAGTCTGATGGTGAGTTTCCCCATTTCCAATTAGGTAATTCTATGTTTTTTTTTCCTGTAAATGATTGCTGTTGGTCGCACTGAATTTCTCTTTGCTTATCTTTCGTTTCCTTGGTATTAGCAAGTATTCAGTTATTGACTGATTGAATTTTTAAAATTTGATGAATTATTTGTGTCAGTGTTACCACAAGCATTATAAAATGTGCAATGATTTCTGAAAAGCTGGGTATTTTTCTTGTTCTAAAATTGTGTGTGTGGTTAAGCCAATGTATTTGATCATTTTCTTAGTGTTATAGAAATTCAGGTTTGATCATCTAAAAAATTTTCCCCTGCGATTACATAAAATGTAAGTGCTTGCGTGTGCTTGATCAGACTTTTTCGTATTAGATGTCCACGGTACTAGAATTATGGTGTTGTGTGTCAACTTCAACTATTGTGGTGTGTGTACCAAGGTTTAAAAACTTGGTTTCGGGGACTGTATAGGTTCCAACTGAAACCGATTCGTATCGGTTTCAGCCGATACTTATTTTTTATTTGAAAAATTCCAAAAAATCATATTAAATTAACAAAAATAAACTAAGGCAGTAGATGAGTAGAAACATAATTATAAAGTCAATACCAAGTAGAAAACGTAGAGGTGATTTTTAGGGGTTAATGGTAACCCCGTACCTTTTCAAGGTGTCGAATGAGTCCCACAACCGAAACTGATACGTATCGGTTTCGGCCGAGTCTTATGAAACTCCCAAAAGGCTATAAAAAAATGTGGAGCGCATCTTACCGAAACCGATACATATCCGACGTTTTTAAAACCATGGCGTCAACTTCATCCACATCACTTCCTCATTCTCATTCTTATTGTTGATGCTGTTTTTTTTTAATCCCTGAAAGAGTGTTAAACTTAAATAGCCTTAAAATGATGTAGCATGTCTTGTTTCTTAAAAGCATAAGCTAGCTTTACTTTGACCTTACAAAATTGGATTATTTATCCATTTTTCTTCATTTTGCAAAAGTTGAATTGGTTACAGCCCGTAGCTCAATTAATTAGTTCTTGTGGTAATTGGGATGTCAGGTTTGATCCTTGTGTTCCTGCCAAATACAAAATCGAGAATGTTGTTATAAATCTCGCAGTGCAATCATCAACTTAAGTTCAAGAATGACCTCGTCAGGGGTTAACACCATTCTTAGTAGTTGAACTGTGGTTTAAACTCATGACCTACTTAATAAGATGGCTTGCTAGTTGCTGATTGAGGCTTCACAAAATAATAAGTAAGTATGACTGTATTAAAGGAAAATGATAAATGAAAATCTTTAGGAACAATATCGACAGGTATTCAGATAAACCGCTAGAAGCCTTTACTCTTCTCATATGGTTACTAGATCGAAGACTAAAGCAAATTCAGAAGGTTCATAATGTCTAGTTCCATTATTTGGAATATTAGAGGTGCAGGCAACTCGAACTCCCACAAAAGACTAAAGTCTGTTATTCTGGAAAAAAAAAGTGTCTATTTTGGCTTTGTTAGATCCAAAAAAAACCTTGGATATTCTGGCTAAATGCGGCAAAGAGCTAGGTCTTAATAACCATGCAGTTAATAATGGAGAAGAGAGTCGGATATGGGTTTTATGGAAGGACGAGATTTCAGTAATATCTATTCAGAGATCGTCTCAGTGCATTTCAGTTTTGCTCTCTTATTGCGGTTCATCTCCAGTCAGGTACTCCTTTATTTATGCGAACTGTGACAGACTTGAAAGAAGAGAGCTCTGGGAGGAGTTAAGAATTATTAGTGTAGATGCAAATACCCCCTGGATTATAGGCAGGGATTTTAATGTTATTCGTCATGTTGGGGAAAAAAAGGGGGAAGGCATCTGGCTTTAAATGCTGTTGATGAATTTAATGACATGATCTCTCATTGCGGGCTGATTGACGGGAATTTTCTAGGTAATCGGTTCATGTGGGGTAATGATCAGTTGAGAGCTCATTGCATTTGGGCCAGATTAGATAGAGTGTTATATAACTCAGCTTGGCATTCTTCGATAAGTCAGACTACCATCACTCAGTTACCCACAAGCCCTTCTAATCATACCCTTCTCTTTATTTCGGCCCCTGCCAACTTGAGAGGGAATCCTTCTTCTTTCAAATTCCAGAATATGTGGATCGAAGATGAGGGATTCCTTGAAATAGTCCTGAAAGAGTAGAGCTCGTCTAAAACTGGTAACCCTCTAATCTCCTTTTTCTTGAAGCTTAAATCTCTTAAAATTGCTCTATCTTCTTGGAATAAAAACAGGTTTGGTAATATTTTTACTCATCTGTGAGCTTGTGAAAGTAAAGTAGAAGAGTTGGAGAGTCAACTTCAGTTAAATTGGATTGACGAGATTCTCAAGGATTTAATTAGTGCTAAAAGTGAGCTGAAAAAATATCTTAACTATGAAGAGATTTTTTGGAAACAGAAGTCTAGAGAGCATTGGTTGAAAGGAGACAAAAATACAAAATATTTTCATGCAATCACTCAACATAATCGGAAGCGGAACACAATTCATGCTATTAAAGATGTAGATGGGAATAGATTAACCCGAGAAGATGATATGGGAAATGAAGCAGTCAGGTTTTTCCAAAAATTTTTATTGACAGACTCTTTCTCAGCAGGAGAAACTATTTCTGACTGTATTCCTTCTATAGTTTTGGAAGAGGAGAATGAAGGGCTTTGCAAAATCCCAGACTTGCTGGAAATTAAATTAGTGGTTTTCAAGATGCCGCCTTCAGGTGCTCCTGGCCCGGATGGGTTTTCTGGATTGTTCTTTCAACATTGTTGGGAGATTATTAAAGTTGACTTGGTTAGAGCTATCCAAATTTTCTTCTTGAATGGTTTCATCCCGAGAGTCATCAATGCCACTATGCTTTGCTTGATTCCTAAAGTGGAGGACCCGAATAGCTTTGGTGATTTTCGTCCTATAAGCCTTTGTAATGTTTTTTACAAAATTATTGCCAAAGTGATTGCTTCTCGTTTGGGGCTATTTCTTCCGAAGTTGATTTCAGAGGAACAAGCTGCGTTTGTGAAAGGGAGAAACATCATAGATAATGTTTCTATTACACAAGATGTAGTCTCTAATATCAACAGAAAAGTAAGAGGGGGCAACTTGATTTTCAAGCTCGATATGGCCAAAGCCTATGATAGATTAGAATGAGATTTTATTATTCTGGTATTGAAGAAATTTGGCTTCAGTGATAATTTTTTGAAGCTCATCAAAGGATGTATCATATCCCCTTTCTTCTCGGTTATCCTTAATGGGAGATTACATGGTTTTTTTTAGTCATCTAGAGGCCCGCGTCAAGGTGATCCTTTATCTCCAACTCTTTTTATTCTGGCCGAAGAGGTTTGAAGAAAATTTTTGAGGATGGTAAAGTGAGTTATTTTAGGTCTTCTCGCTATGCTATTCCTGTTACTCACTTACTTTTTGCAGATGGCACTCTCATCTTCTGCAATGGGCAGAAAAAATCTATTTTAAAGCTATTTAAATTTTTATCGGATTATGAAATAGCTTCAGGGCAAAGAATAAACAAGCAGAAGAGTGCAGTGTATGTGGCTGATAAAAATTCTGTCAGGGCTCGGACTATGCTGATTGATAATAGTGGGATTGCTATTGATAATTTTCCTTTCCGCTACTTGGTTATCCCTATATTTTTAATGGTCGAATGAAGAATGTTTATTTTGACTGTATCATAGACAAGGTGAGAAAGAAGATGGAAGGATGGAAAGGGAAAATGCTGTCAAGTAGGGGAAAGCTCATTGTTTTGAAACATGTTTTATCGTCAATGCCGATTCATACATTGATGGGAACCAACATTCCGAAAGGTGTCATCTTCAGAATTGAAGGTATTTTTTCTTTGTTTTTCTGGAACGATAGCGAAGGCAATAATTGAGCTCACTAGGTTTCTTAGAATAAAATTTCCAAACCTTTTGATGAGGGAGGATTAGGCATTCGTAAACTGGTTGATGTCGCAAATGCTTTCAGAATGAAGATGGTGTGGAAAATTATTTCTGAAAGAGGTTTGTGGAGCAACTATTTCATAAGTAAATACATGATGAATAATCACCCTTGGATGGTTGATATTTTCATGAAGGGATCAAAAACCTAGAAAGATATTGGTTTTTGGATTAAGAAAGTGATGTTGAATTGTAAATGGTTGGTTGGGGATGGAAAATCTACTAATCTCTGGTTTGACATTTGGCTGGATGAGCTTCTGCTAATGGACTATGCGATTGAGTGCTCTATCTCCTTCCCTCTTATTAAAGATTGTCTGATTAATGGTTCCTGGAGATTTGATGGGATGAATTTACTGCCTAGAGAGAAGAAACAAGCTTTATCTATTAACCCTATTTCTATATCCAACCACGAAGACAAAATTATTTGAAAAAAGAAAGCTCTAGGAAATTTTCCACAAAATCTTGTTGGGAGAGTGTGTGTGAAGTTTCCCCTAAAGTTCGGTGGTCCCCATTTATCTGGAAAGATGCTATTCCATTGAAAATTTCGATTCTTATTTGGAAAATTTTCCACAACGCCATTCCAGTCGACTTGATCATCCAGGCCAAGAGCATCTCTCTAGCTAGCAAATGTGAATGCTGTTATGCGGCTAACCGAGAATCTCTTTCTCATCTTTTTTATCAAGGTAATCTTGCAGCTAACATTTGGAGTAAAGTGGGTTATGCTTTGAATATTCAGTGATTTGAAGAAGATACTATCCAAACTAGGCTTATGCGGTTTTTCCAGGTAAGAAAAGAAGGATCAGCCATGAGTTTTCTCTGTAATTTTCTTCCTGGCTTTGTGTGTTGGGAGATTTGGTTCTTCCAGAATTCTTCACGGAATGATAATTACAAAAGACCTTTCAAGGAAACTATGAGGAGAATTAATGAATGAGTTAAAGGAGCGGAATGATAATTACAAAAGACCTTTCAAGGAAACTATGAGGAAAATTAATGAATAGGTTAAAGGAGCTGCTATTAAGTGGAAGTTTAGTAGTAATATCAGCAATAAGGAAGTTGAATTGTGTTCTTATTTTAATCTTCAAGTTACACTTCCCAGACTTAAAAGACCAATAATTACCAAGTGGCTTTGTTCAACTCCAGGCTGGGTTAAACTAAACATTGATGGTGCTTCAATTAATAATCCAAGGATAAGTGGAGGTGGTGGAGTTATTTGTGATGCTAATGGTAAGATGATTCTTGCTTTTTATGAGTACTATGGTATCGAATCAAATACCTTAGCGGAGATAAGAGCAATTTATGATGGGTGCACTTACTGTGAGCAGCTCGGTAGCTCGGTATGTCCAATATAATGGTGGAAAGTGACTCCAAATTAACTATAGATGTGATTATTATTTAGCCTCCGTGGAAATTGTGGTATTGGTGGAAGAAAATTAGGTTCATAAAAGAAAAGTGCAACATGGTGTTTCATCATACTTACAGAGAAAACAACCGGGTAGCTGATTTTCTGTCTAAAGAAGCTTGTAAGAATTTAGAGAGCAAAGTTATCAGAGATATTCGAGAAATGCCTTTGAACATTCAAGGCATTATTCGCATAGACCGCTCTTCGATCTTTAATGTAAGATGCTAATCATGTTGGTTTTTTTAGGGGTTTGGTTTTATGTCCCCCTCTAGGTCTGTATTTTGATTTGAGATATTAATAAACTAGTAGGAGTCCGCCAAACCCTCACCCCCACTGAGTGCTTTCTTTTTAAAACATGTGATCTTGGTGTGTTGAGTACATGTTTATGATGTTCCAAGAATCTTCTGAATAGAATGCCTTTGGGTACATAGACAGGAACCTGTAGTGCATTCATTCCAGGTTTTCTAGATAAATAAATCAAAAGAAAAATACAAATTATAAATCCAAGATTAACAATATCGAGCCAAAATAGTCATTAAGGTATAAAAGGTTATTAAGTATTTAATCTGGTATTATATAACATTTGATAGTATTCATCACCTTTCCATTAACGAAGACTCGAAGAGATTTGTCATTATTGATGTACAGCTACATATGGCAGTTCATTCTTGTCAGAACATGGAGTTTCACATGTTCTGCTAATTTGTTATGTTCATGAAAAAAGATTAGTCCAGATGATTTTGTGATATACACGTGGTCGTGTGTGTGTGTGTATATATAAAATCTCTGCTAGCATTTTATTTGGACTTTGCATCCTGAAGCTTGCTGATCATAATGGAGCAGTTTCTTCAGATAGCAGTCCACATGGATCATCGGAGAAGAAAATTCTGCAGAGTACAACTTTTCCTAATGGATTTGAGGTGAGTTTACTACTTTGAAAGTTCACTCACTTTCTTTCCTATTTTCATTTGGAGTTCATGGGTCTTTTTATTGTAGTAATGTCGATTAGAGGATTAAATATGGAAATTAACCATAATGTTAATTTACTCTTTCATAATAATAATAATTGACTCACCCCTTGCCTCAGGGCATATGCTTCATATTCTCTTCTTTGCAGTGCCTTATCCCAACTATTTGGGTTTGGAAAGCATATTCCTCAAATACTCTATCAAACTACTTCTAGGAGATGAATCTCCGACTTCTAGTTAGGCATTGATTTTGACTTTAGCATCTAGATTCTTGGTTCAATGCTTCTTACTGGTTCATATTTGTAAACCATTCACAACTCGTCTTTTTCTGGATCTTAGTACATTCCATTATGGTTGACATCGTGGATTATGCCTTAAAGCTTGTTCAAAATAAAGTTTGTTCCATGTGTTATTTTGTTATGGATAGTGTATTACTTCACTTTGTATGTCGTTAAACTATTCCTTTCTTGAAATTTACTATTTAGTGACCTCCTTGATAGGTCTTCTGCATATGTAACCTCTTAGTTCTTATCTATATATTATCGGTTGTTTACTGATTAAAATAATAATAATTTATATCTAGGGATGAATCAATGGCTTCTGTTTGTAAACTTTACATTGCTATAACATAGTTGAAGAGTTTTTTGTACAAACCTATAAACCATTCATGATTCTTTACTCTGTACCTTAATATTTTCATACTAATCGAAGCTCGTGGAATATGCTTTTAAAGCTTGTTCAAGATATATCTGGGAATGATGGTGACTCATTACTACATTTTTCACTACTATAACATAGTTAATAGTTTTTTTCCTTTTCTTGAACATATTATGCCTATTACTTTAGCTATGCCTTCATGTGTCAGTTTCATGCCTTTTATAGGCCAATTGCAGATGATTAACTTCTGTTTTGATTTTATGATTCTGCAAATATGATATTTCTTGAGCCAAATCGTTAGGAAATTCCATCTTTGCTGATCCATTAATGCTTTTTCCCTTTTTTGAGATAATTCTTACCCTGTAACTGTAGCCTGCATTTACATTTCTTTAGCTAATTCTTATTTTTTATCCAAACCATTAGCAAAATGAGGAATAATCTTCGTAGGGATATGAGGATGGGAAGAACTCTCCTGCATCGTACAGTACACATGATGCATGCACAGAAATTAGGATTCACCATTGGATGAATCTCCACTGAGGAGATCATTTAGGTAAAGTTTTAATTAAATGGATCATCATAATGATCGATATCGACTTTTTCTGGACATTTCAACATTTTCTTTTGTGTCCAACAGAATACAGTAGGTAGGATCTTAGGATACTATGTTGAGGTTGATGAGTTGATCTCAGTATAGATCTCCTATGTGGAACCCACTGGATGCTGGGTCCCCACCGTCCGCATATATTCAATGCGTACAGCAGATGCACAAGGGCACTGGTTCTTTCCTCCACCATCCTGAAGTGGGCCTTCCTCATTATATTTTATGTTGATGATTATTTTTTCTTGATGAGCTCTTGTGGATTCGCCTCTTTCTTTCCTCACTTTCACCATTTTCAGATTTCTGTAGTTGCACTATAAGCGGACTTGAGCCTTGCTTAACTTTTCATTTGTTTTCAGATCGCATTCATTTCATGATCATGTCTCGAAGTGTACACTTTTCCATCCTCTAATTTTGATTTGGAATATGACTAGCATGCTTCATATTTTCATATCAGGCATTGGTCCTGGAAGTCTGTGACGAGACAAATGTCACAGAACTGAAGCTCAAGGTAGGCTTGTGTTCTCCTGTTTTGCAGCTGGTTTGCCTTTTACTTGCAAAATGTATTTTAATTGTGTTAGAAATTCTTCAAAATTGTAGATATTGGGTGTGTTTAAGAATCAACTAAGATGATATTGGCACTTGGATATGAGTTGTTACGGTGACTGCTTACTTTGTTTTTTGGAAAGGTAACTAGGGAAGCCTAAGGTCTATGTTTTTCACAAACGCAAATACAGTCTACAAGTGGCATATGTGGTATACAGCACTGTGAGGAACCTACATCTGATGCATCTACAAGATCTGCAATGCCAAAACTTGACTGGTTTTAATGCCAATAACCCTCATATCTATCACATTCCTTTGTACATACATGAAAATATGTGAACGATCAAGAAAAAAGGTCTAGATAGGGTGGCTACAGCCATTTTCTCCATTTTCTTTTTTCTCTTGACATGAATCTTGTAATTTTCAATGGTTCTTAAGATTTTATGATCACTTTCAATAAATTTGTTACATAAAGTTCACGACTTGACATATAAAATGTAAAATTGTGAAACTGCTGCATGTTTTGAGAATTTCAACCAGAGTGACAGGTATGTTTAGAAAAACTGAGCTACACTGACCAGTATGGTAAATCCTGCCCCGGGACATATGGACTGTCGACACAGGATACAGGACATGAACTTAAGGTGGTCTGTAACAATTAAATAGGTCCCACGTGGATATAATCAGTGTCGAACATCAACCAATCGGATAATAGTAAAATGCCAAGAGTCATCTTATCTGGTGAATTTTTTTTTAAAACAGTAAATGGGCAATATATGAATAAAAAAGGAGAACAAAAGTGTTCACTGGGAGGTTAACAAAAAGAAAAATGAACAGCAAAACGAAAAAAATGAAAACCAGAAAGAAAGGGAATACTCCCACAGGACTTTACTGAGGTACAAAGAAAATGTAAAGCCCCAGATCATTGAAATCTATCCTGATCAAGCACCGGTCGAAAAGCATGAATCCAAAGAAATAGAGAGTTCTCGAACACCCATCTATTTCTTTCCCTCGAGATGCCCCAACATAAGGCTGCCAGGAGTTAACTCCACACCATTGATGAGGCAACACCTGCATCCCTCAAAAACCAATTGGAGAATTAGTCCCTATTGCAAAAGGGAAAGGCCCATAGCACCCCCAGATGGAAGAGGAACTGCCCCCAAACACAGGATATCAGAGGACAATGTATAAATAAATGATCTACTAATTCCTCTTCTTCCAAACACAGAAAACATATGTTTTTTTTTTCGGAAGGTATGTTGGCAAGCCTCTAACCCCTGTTCTTCAGGTGATCTAAAGTGATAATCCCATCGCGGATCCACCATTTGTCCTCATTACTCCATTGTGCCTAACACATGAGTTTCCATGTTGATCAAAGTACTTCAGGTTATTGTTATGATATTATGATACAAAATAGTGTTTCTTGTTTCTAGACCACCGTGGCTATTTCCATTACGGTTTTCAGTTTTGTGAGCGTACAACAACTTCATCACATTTCTCATTTTGATTGCCTCCCTGTTATTTTGTGATAGGTCGGAGACTTTGAAATGCATCTAAAACGGAACATCAAAGCCGCAAAAGCTCCAACACCCATCATTTCACCTTCAACACTACCACCTGTACCAATTAAACCCATGGTTGAATCAGCTCCTGCTGCCCCACCAACATTGCCTCCAAAATCCATCAGTCCATTTAAAAATGTTTCCTCGGCAAAGTCATCAAAGTTAACGGCCTTGGAAGCTTCTGGCTCAAATGCATATGTGCTAGTATCATCTCCAACAGTATGTGTTCTCACCAGAGAGTTTAGAATCTTCTGTGAAGTTATTATTAGTTTTTTTTCCTCTGAAAAAGAAATGTCAATCTTATAATCTCCGCATTTACATTTATGCTAGGTTGGCTCATTCCGAAGCGGAAGAACAGTGAAAGGAAAGAAACAACCTCCTATTTGTAAAGAGGTGACTAAAATATTTTGTTTCACAACCATCTATGTTTTGTCATTCGAGCTGTCACGTATTTTAAGTACTCAAATTAGTGTGCTTTTGTTTGCTGGGGTCAAGTCCATACTGTGGAAGAAATGTTTTGGATAATGGTAGAGGGAATCTGACAAATAGACTGTAAGGATATTTTTGAAACAGCATAAAGCACACTAAGACACGTGCAGGTGAGTAAACCCACCATCAGATCCATCCCAGTCTGGAGATGTCAGCACCAAAAACTAACCCAAAGGATAATTGTAAATCATCTGTCAATTACATTGTTATGAAAGGTCAGAAATTAAAATTTAAAAATGACAGATGGCTCAAAGAATGTCTATAGATTGAAGGGTTTACAATTGTTGAACGCAATGTGTGCCATGTCTGTTTGTATGCTCAGTTGGCAGATCGTCCATAGGCTCCAACTACAGATGCTTTAACTACTCAGTTTATGCTCTTTCCACTAATAGTGATAGCTTTTCAGTACCCAGACAACTAGTGTAATTCTCATTTGGATCCCAATCTCTGGTGGGAAGGTAATATAATACCACCTCAATGTCAGCTGGGAATAGGGACATATATCATACACCATTTTTATCGATGCCATTATTCCCATACCAAGGACTGGCATTGAGGTGGCACTATATTAAGGTACCACCGTGGCTACGATATCATTGCTCTTCTCAATTCTGAAAATTTACAAATCCAAATAATCAGGGTGATGTAATCAAAGAAGGACAAGTGATAGGTTTCTTGGATCAGTTTGGTGGCGAGCTTCCAGTGAAGGTGAGTCTTCTATCTCCTTGGCCTCTTTAATTACAGTTCTACTTTTATAATAGTATGCTTCTTACTTGTTCCTTTATGACATTTGTCGAGCAGTCGGATGTGGCTGGAGAAGTCCTAAAGCTCCTGTACAGTGATGGTGGTAAGATTTTTTAAATAATCTTGAAGTACAGTGACTTTTGGGGCATTTGCATGATCTATAAACCACATCTTATACATTTGGAAGGCACACTGGGGTTGAGGGTGCCGCACATCATGGATCCCACCTAAGAGATGCATGCCAAAAATCAATTGGATGGTCTTATCATCCAATTCATGAGATCAGATTGAATAGATTTGGTGAACAAGAAAAGCCTGTAGATCAGATTGATATGATTGTTGAATCAGATTTATTTTTCTTACCTAGAACATTTATAATGGCAGCCCCCTCTCCCCTTATACAGAGGGTTATGTGCAGAACATGTTCATCAATGTCCTTTTTAGGTCATAAGGTTCAGCACATGTCTGGTCAACTGGTCGTAAACAAATTTTGATTTGCTATCTGGATACTATAATAAACCTTTCTGGGGCCAATTATGCTGCTTATGCCTTATATGGTTTCTCTCGTCTGTTGTGTGGGACAAAGAATGCTCGAGGCTGTGTAAGTATATGCATTTGAATTTTGGGCAGCTCCAGCAATGATGACAAGTTTAGAGAGAGAGTAAAGTGCATTAACCACCCAAGTCCATTCAGTTCCGGTGTGTCCCAAGTTGAGTTATGTGACACTCATCTTGAGAAATTGTGCAACTTTGGAATCTTTAATTTATTGGTGGGTTTACTTCATTGGGTGGAATGAGCCAGTCGCTTGGGGACAGCGTGTGCAACTTGGCACACTGGACTCATTAGCACTGACTCAGTTTGGTTCTGGGTGAATTGCAACAACCAGGTCTTTATTTGTTGATAATAAATGTATGACTAATGTGCATGTGCCTTTTGGCCTATGTAGCACTTGTGTAATTTTAATACTGGCTTCAACTGATGCATGGAAATTTAGCATGTTCAGCACGTCACGAAAACAAAAAATATGGGAAGGGTCATTTGCTTACTGTCTTCCTTCAATGATGTGGAATTTACAGATGCAGTTGGATATGGAGACCCCCTTGTTGCTGTATTGCCATCATTTCGTGGTATCAATTGAGCTGTCTCTTTCTGCATTACATCAGTGTTCACCATAAGAGGTCTCAGGTTTGGCAGTAGTCTATTCTTGTATGTCTTATTACTTCTTTTCGGTTTTGCCTCCTACAATTAGGGGACAGAGGTATGGTTGGTGATACGTGCTTGTTGTTGCTTCTCTGTTATTTAACTGTCATTGAGGTAATAAATATTACTATACCTTAGAAGAGAAGATTTATCTCTTCTTTTTTTAACATACAACTCTGCACAATAATAAGGCTACATGTGTTTGCTGCATCTGGGATGGAAAGGGAACCGGACTGCTCTAGCTCCTAGGATGAGTACCACAAAGTGGTTCCTATCACCAACAATTGATGCTTTGGAAAAATAGCTGCTGTGGGCCGGAAAACGGTCGAGATTGAGCCGTGATTAGCCTATCACACATTTGATTGCCGTGTCCACGTGGTTAGTATTTAAAAAAAAAAAAATTCAAGGTTAGATTGCTTAACCCTAGGAGTGAGTGAATCTTAACCATAGTTGATGTGTGCTAAAAATGGGGAATGGACCAATAAGGACAGGACATTTGATGCGGCCATAAGTTAAACATTTCCCTTAAATCTCTATCTAACTAATCCAAGCTCATCTTCCGGTTATAGGGTAGCAACACCACGTGTTGCATCCACATTGCGTTTGTGGAAAAAAATTGACTTAGTATTTGGCACTAGCACTTCTCTTTCTAATATATGACTCTTACAAATTTAATTTATTTTTTATTTTAATTATAAAAACGACATTGGTGATATGTTCCCGGCGGTATTTGCATAACATCACTATTTCCAAAGAAAATGCCAAGGGGCTGACATTGAGATGGTTACCATATCTTTTTAGGGGAACAGATGGTATAATATTTTGGGCAAAAGATTAGCTATGGTGGACACCCGAGCTAGGCGCTCGGGCATCCACAAATCATGGGGCACCTAGTGATTATTTGGGGAGAAGTCATTTCATTTTCTCCCCATGATTTTGATGTCCCCCTCCTTTATTTTGTTATTGCTAGGTGTCCCATGACTTGTGAATGCCCGAGCTTTATTGCTAGGTGCCCCATGACTTGTGAATTCCCGAGCACCCAGCTCAGGTGTCCACCAGAGCTAATTTTTTGCCAATATTTTGACACGGGATCATCTACAGTTGGAGTTGGTGCTGGCAAGGATATTGCCAGCATCCACTCCCATGGTGCCACATATCTCCTGCCTGCATACAATCCAAAGCATTGGTTGCGTGAACCACAATACTTTGGTAGGCATGCAGATGAGGTATGTGGTGCCATGGGAGTTGCGCTGACGGCCTCCTCACCAGCACCAATTGTAGATGATCCCAATGGTTAAGAGGTAAACACACAGACCCAATAAGCAGGGCTGAATCCAACCCATCTCTACAAAAGGGCTAAATAAATTTTGGTAGAGAGGAAGGAACCTAATGAGCCCAGGTAGGTCTGCATCAACTTCCCATGTGGGAGATACAACCCAACCGTCCAAAGGGGAACGTTGTACAATTGAAAAAGGGTATCTCCAACATGGTGGACCAACCAATCCCATGGGCTTTCCTCTATCTTATCTTCTAGATAGGGGGTGTAACCAGCGGAGTGGCTAGGGTGTTCAGGCTCAGTTTATTAAATCACAAAGGTCCTCAAGTTCACAGTTTAACCAATTGTGTTTGAAAATCAAGCTTATTAAATGAATGAACTTGAACGATTTTGTTTACAAGCCATACATGAATGCCGAAGAGTCAGGTCAACAGTTGCTGAAACATGATCAGCTTGGTTCGTTTACTGGTCCTTTATGCTAAAGAATCAGATGTCAAACAGTGGCTGAAGCGTCACACTAGGAATCTGTAGAATATATGAATAAGAGTTAGACAATTAGCCAAGTCCCAATTTTAGAGGATATGAGGGGAGTATTGGCAAAAGACAGCAGGCCTAGACGGCTCTAGACAGGGTTTGGGCCAGGCCTATGTAGTCCCCATAGGGATGGGCTTGGCTAAATTCCAATGGATTGTTTACTTCTCCGGTCCCTTTAAGGTAGCTCTGCCTCTGCTTGCCTTTGCCCCAGGAAGGGCAAGTCTCAGTATAAATGTTCAAGAATCGGAGCGTGTCACAAGTCACAACACCCCAGCCCAACTGATCAACCCTGAAATTGGAGGAGCTCAAGAACAGACCCTTCCTGAGACTGCCATCGGGCTGTACTTTAGTTCCACAAGACTTTTTTTTTCCTTTTTTTGCTGTAGATATCATTGAACTACGTTAGTAGGTTAGATCAGTCAGAAGTTAGCTTGGGCAGTGGAGATCTAGGGTGGGACCATCAAAATTCAGTATCCAACCGTGTGTCATTTTATGGATAATATGAATAAGATTTGAACCACTGATTTCCTCATGGCATGAGCCCTTTCCAGTTTCCATACCATCTAAAAATATGAGAATGACACAAAGCACACTAAATTATAACCAAAATTATAGTTCTACACAGCTTTAAAATATATGAAGGTCCATCTATTTACTTCCAAAGTATAGCAATCAGTACAATTTCAGTGGCCGATAGTGAAAACCTTCGTTTAATATTGGCTGTGAAGCTATGGAAACCGGCATATACACAGATCAAACACTACATGTTTTTTTTTTCTATTAACATCCTATATATCATTCAGTCAAAGCCTCAAACTTCAACATTTTCAAAGGGAGATCATGAAGGGCAAGGTCGGGGTATTTAACAGCATTTACAGGAAACTAAGTGGGCAACTCAAAAGCATGAACACCAAATGAGGCAGAAGAGATCAGGATTACCTATCAGATACAGCAGTTTAATGGCTATTCAAATTTGACCAGTAGTTTCAGTCTCTATCTCTCTCTCCCCCCCACCCCTCCTTTCAAAATTCTGTGACCTTATAAAACAATGGCTGAGAAGAAGCATCTTTTTCCCACAGCCTTAAGGTTGGTTATTTGCCAACCATGACCTTCCTTGTAACATTCAACCTGCCATTATATTTGAGAAGATCTAAGGAACAAGCAAAGCAATTGATGCCCAGACTCTCAAAAGACATTAGAAGGAGAGGGCAAAAGTATCATGCACATACCGTGTCTACAATGCCTTTATCATCTTTCACTCCTCCGATCACATAAATTGACTCTCCAATCACAGCTGGAGCTGAATATCCCCTAGAATGGTTCATTGGGTCACCCATTCTCCATGAACCGATGCGTGGATCAAATATCTCAACACTTGAAACCATTTTAGTTCCATCATAACCGCCTGAGGCATATCTGAAGGGAAAATAGTCCATGATATATCTTAAATGTTACATCATATTTGGATACCAAAACAGGAGCATATGAAAGTATGGTCTGTGGTGGAAGTGCCATAAATTTATTAAATTTAATTCCACTAAATCGCAATTTTTTTAGAAAGAATTTCCACAACAGTTAAGAAGAAATTTCAAAAACTAAAATACATATGGTTAAATCTCTTGAGGTGAAACCCAGGATGTGCAATAGATGTATCAACATGTAAAACCCAAAACTGGCTCAGTACATCACCTCAAGCATTCACTTGCACATCCACGCCACAAGGGCCCATCAAAAAAGTCCCACAGCCATGAGTATTGCTAACTCATACATAGATGAAAGTAACATACTTACAAATTTCCATTCATAACGGCCAAGGAGTGACACCCCCTCCTTGTGTTCATGCTTTCAAGTCTGGTCCAAGAATATTCTCTCGGGTCAAATCTTTCAGCTGATCTGAGATAGTAGAAGAGAGAAATTTCAGTCAAACATTTGGATGAAGTTCCTAAACAATCATTATTCGTTTCTGTTCCACCGAAACGTTGTATATCTGATCTGTTTTATGTTTCAAAAGTGTCTTGGAATGTGGCATACTTTTGAGCTTCCACACAAGGCAAATATTCATGATAGGAGTAATACTCGTCAGGACTGTAGGAGAAGATGAACCACCCAACATGAGTGTAACTGGAGTTAAGGCCACTATTTATGGGTCAAAAGAAGGAATACTGGGCCAAGTATTGGTGAGATTGGATGATGCTAACGACCCAATCAGTTGGCACAAATTGACTGTCCAGAAAAGTATCTACAAGTCAGGTAATTAGGAAATTCTGATGGGTTGGGTCAACTTTTGGACTGGGATATCTTGAGGAGGGGTCAATCATCTCCCTGCATGTGGGCCTAAGGAAAAGGACAGCTTTTCACGTCATCTGTAAATAGCCAGAATACAATCGCCCACAGTTCAGAAGAATGGTAGAACCCACAGATTCAGAAAGAGTTTAATCAGTTTTACCGGACTATGAGACATGAGGCACAAACAAATCCTAGTACAACAGCAACATTCATAGCTTGAGTAAATAAAACAGAGTCTAAATGGGTTGATACTTTCATGAACCAATAATAATGTAACTGTAGTAAATTATTCACTGAAGGAGATTGATTTCTCAAGGAAGAAGTTCATTGTTTCCATTACTAAACAAAGCCAAAACTACTAAGAAGTAAGCATACTATAATTACAAACAGGAGTTCACCAGAAAGTAAACTAAAAAAGGAACTACAAAACGCTAAAGACCTATCAACCAGCTATATATCTATAGATACATGATATATCACGCTTTGCCGATTTACAATAGTATATTGACCCTGTTCTTGGCCTCTGTATGACTCAACACCAAAAACAAATCATAAGTCGAATTTAGTGACAAAAGAGGGTGCAAGAGACTGAGGTACCCTCATAAACCCTCTTATTCCTTTCCTTCAAAAGGATCCATGAAACGGGCCCCAAGAAGGAGTATTCAAATAACCGCATGGGAATCTTCTAGACTCACCAGAACCAACTAGATAAGAAGTCGAGAAGAGAAAGGAAGACCCAACACAACCCCAGTCTAGAGAGAAGATGCCCCTAAATACCAGATGCAATGAGACAGCAAAATCAGGTGGTCCACTGGTTCCTCTACATGGAGGCACATGAAACAACGATTAACCATCCATTACTCTCTATTCTTCCAATGACTGCACGGGACTATGTGAGGATCTTATCCAGAATCACATTCCAAATAAAGACAAATATCTTGGATGGAATATCAAATTTTCACACAGCCTTTGAGGAAATGAGGAACAATGGCCTCACCACAAAGATTGCACAAAGGATCTCATTGTAAATCACACATCAACCCTAGTCCAAATCCTAACATCCATATACCTTATGTCTAAGGGAGGGTCATTCAGACGACTCATGACTCATTGAGATGAAGCAAGTCTTCCACCTCCCAACCGTTCAATCCTTGCCTCAACCTCAGACACCACACTACCCCACCCACCACCTTATCCAAATAGTCAGCAACTGATACCGCTCTATCTCAAGCAAAATAAAAAATTTCCAAAATCATCCTTATGGCATGAAGACCCACGCCATATATCGTCCCAAAACCTAACCTCCATCCCATCACCTAACTATACCTAATATTGCTCAAAAAAAAGTTTAGACATCCACATAAAACCTTTTCAAAACCCCAAACCACGGGAGACCTTCACATTCTTAGATTCCCAACATGACCTTGCTGGCTTGCTCCATATTTAGTCATGATGATCTGTCTCCACAAGCTATCCCTCTCCTCCCTAAATCTCCCTAGCCATTTCCCCAACAATGCCTTATTACATCTACCAATGACATCAGATTGAGGCCTCCCACCCTCATCGGGCGACACAATTTCCCTCATGGCACCAAATGATATTTCCTCTTAACTTTTTCATTCCACAAGAAATCATTTTCCTACTTTTTTGGCTCATCTGCCACTGAGCTTGGGATGGTTAGGAATTGGGATTAACATAAAACTAGAAAGAAGCCCGTCAATGCAAAAAAATTTCAAAATTTCAAAATATATAAGAAAAGTAATTTCAAAATGATTTTGTAATTGTAAATTGATAAAGTTGAAATACAATGGATACAATGCCCTTACAAAACGAAAGTACTGACAACGATGACATTACTTAGCGTCAATCTCTGCAGGGTAGTAAATCGCTGCAACATTCTAATGTATAAACCTCCTCCATGATCACTAACTTAGGTCGTTTATTTTTATTTTGTTATTTCATCAACAATAATCGATATATGAACTATGTAGTGAATATTGACCAAATGGAATTGAAACTGTAGTAAGAATAAACTAATGAAACGACAGGCCAAATACCAGGGTATATGTGTGTGCTAAGAGTAAGGAAGCACAATTGGTATTTCACTTGAATGCAATGTCAATGCATATCCAACCAATGCCACAACACTAAATTTTTAGAATACAGATTGAGTAGATTTCTTGGGAGAACCCAAACCTTGTAAATCTGGAACAACACTTTCAATTCATAAATGTCACTTTTGAGGGTGTTTTCAATGAGATGGTTCAAATCGGGATGGATGTAGAAAATAGAAGTAGAGAGGGACAGGAAGAGGGATATCAAGAGGGAGATATATAAAAAGAAAAAGAGTAAGAAGAGTTGAGTCGTATCAAAAGTTGTGGGGGGAAAGAACACACATTGTATGAATCCTAAGGAGTGTAAAACCAATTTTTTTTGGTACACAGAAAAACCTATCTACGATACAGTTGTCGGCTTCGATTATTTTGGTTGGAGCTCCTGGACTCCCATAACACAGCTTCTTAGCTAAATAATGTCAATCATGTAATTCGCATTGAGTCTTGAATTTGTATGCTTATTCATTGGTGCTCAATTTGAAATCGCCAAGCCCGTAGCTGACTGAATGTTTTCATATGGAAAGCTTTGTGTATATTTTATAGTCACCATCCCTCTACAAACATCAACAACATCTCACGTTCCTCCCTCTCCCCTACCCTCTGCATAAACCTACAACACATTGCGTCAAGGACTTTCATTGCCCTTAAACACATCAACTCCTTTATTACTGCAAGTTAGCCTCTGTACCCCTATATAGCAGCCTCGCATCAACCCTATATTAAACCCATTTTAGGACCAATGACATCCATTTCACTCATCTAATAGCCCCTATTCCACAACGGGGCTATTACATATGGAAGGGATGGCAACGACTGGTAATTTAAACTTTAAAATGAAAAATAAAATGTGGGTATGAGACAAGAAAAAATTTGGGTATGAGACCCGCATCTGCCTCTTGAGATTGTAAATGTATGAACTTCTTATAATGAAGATGTGGCCACTAACCTAGATCGGAGATTAATACTCCTAACCGGGGTTGAGGCCTAGATGTAAGAATTTTTCCCCCAAAAAATAAAATAAAAGTGGCCACATATCCCTAACTTATTTCAGTTCTTCATGATTTGTTACGTTAAAAACTCAAACAGGGGATGTTGCATATCTGATCGCGATACCAAGTGATTGCTGGCGTTATTCTAACCCTAACACGTCACTACAGATTTTTTTTTTATAAAAAATCAAAATTCGAAAGACAAAAAAAAAGGAACTATACAATGACCAAAGGTGAAGGCAAAGGAAATATAATGATGATTTCTCATTGAAAAAAAAAAAAGTAATTCAGGACGTACCTGGAATATAGATTTGTGAGGAAGGAAGAGTGAATCTCTACAACTCATAGAAAATTTGTTTGGAGAATACCTCCATCTTTGGTGTCTTGATACCTTTGGCAGATTTTGCAGTTGTGAAAATTAAGTAGCATGAATTTTTGTTGTCAAATGAGAGGGGAAGAAGAGGGCACAATTTCTTTTTGTGGTGAATTAAGAGGGAAAGAAGAGGAGGCAGACATGCAGTTTTAAGTAGTAGAGGCGGTTAATGGGATTGTTGCAATTGTTTGGACCACCAGAGTGACACTCCATAGAAGGGTTTAAGGGAAAGGCACCAAAAGTTGCAACCGTCTGAGAAATAACTAAAAAAGAATGGGAGTTTGAAGTCTTGTTTCTTTTATATAATACCAACGCTTGCAATGGTTTGGACCGACACAATGACACACTGTATAAGGGTTTAAGGGAAAGGCACCAAAAGGTTGCAACGATCTATGAAAGAAATAAAAATGAGTGATTGCAACCTTTCGAAGTGTACACAAATGCCCCCACTCTATATCACCCTCTCTCTCAATCACACACTAAAATCACTCTAAACCCGCCACGTGTCCATCCAGCTGCTTGGGTTTAACATAAAATATGTTGTGAATATGATTTCCACCCCGATAACCTATTGGAAAATTTATCCACCACTGTGGCCCATGCCTACCTAGTCTTGAATATGGGTTCATTAGATGTGGTGAAGTATTGACCAGCCGCAACCTATGTATGCCAAGGTTTTGTAGAGCTAAAAATTGTTAGTGGAAGGTCTCCTTCTTATAGGTTTTGCTTCTCTCTCTAGCTGCTAAAACTTCTTGTCAAAAGTCCTCTAGAAAGCACTCATATCTAATGTTAAAGCCTTACCTCTCCCAAAATTTATAATACCCAAATAGTTCAACAAGAGTGTTGTACTAGTGTCAAATAGATTAATTTAAGTGTAAATGCCTCATAGATCTGCATCTACATGGTATTCATAGAGTTGCATCTACATAGTATCCTCATGTAGCCTAGACTAGAAATGGTAGAAGAAGAGTTTATATCTAACATAGGATTTCAAGGTAGTAATTAATTTCTTTTCATCACTTACAAATGACTTGATCTATCATTCAATCTTTTCTCCTTTCCTTTCAAAATTGGTTTTTCCTTTACTAGGACTAAATGGAAGCATAGTCACCAAGTCAGAGTTCGGGGATTATTTTGCTATTGGGTATACAAAAAATAGGCTAAATTTAGGAAATTTTAGGATAATGTCAGGAAAAAAATTACTAATTGTTTAAATATTATAAACAAATGTATTTAATCTATTCGATATTTAAAAGGAACTTTTTCAAAAGGTTGCGAATTATTCATCTTTAGTTTGCAAAATTCACAATTTTTTTCAATAAGTATGAATTACTTGTTTGACAAAAAACTAACGAATTATTCGTGTTTTTTGAAAAAAAAATCAGAACTTTGTTACTTTGGATGGAAGAGATTACATACATGAGATTCCCTTCTTCCTTAAGTTCTCTACGAAAGAAGTATATGAAAACGAGAACCACAACCAAAGACTCTTCTTGTGGCATTTTGCATTGGAAAACTAGTGCAGCTTGTCAAAGCTTCAGCACACCGTTCTCCCAAAAAAATAGTGCACCAATAGCTCATGAGATCCAACTAATGGTAATTGCCACTTATATTATACCCAAGATTTTCTAATAACTGATAATTGTGTATACTACTTTTGCTTGTGAGTTTCTTGTGATAAATATCTTCTAAGGCAACTAACAACCAGATAATTATGCAGTGCCCCATGCAAGGTTTTTTTTTTTTTTTGATCGGTAAATCAAAGTATATATAAAGATCAAGACCAAATAGTACATCAAGAGAGAGTTCACAAGAGTGTGAACTCAATAGACAAGCAAAAAACAATGATGGAAAGCATAGTATAGAAAGCGAAATATCTCCCCATCAGAAAACGAATCAGGATGCTTGACTGTCACACAAGGATACCCAAAAGCTCCTCTGAGTCTTCCCCAACCCGCCAAATGGAGCACCATTCCAACACCATGGAGCGGATGCGAAAGCATAAATGAAGAGAGGAAGAATGAGAGTTATCGAACACTCTCTTATTCCTCTTTTTCCATATAGACCATGCGATAGCACCTGGGAGCAGTGGTCATATTGCCGATTGAACCCCAATCTCACTTAACAAAAACCAACAAGATAAGAAGCTTTGAAACGATGAAGGAAAGACTCATTCCACACCTATTCGAGAGAGGAACAATCCCCACACCTCTTTTATGATAGGACAATGCAAAAGCAAATGGTCCACTGATCCTTCCACTCAGAGGCACATGAAGCAGCGATTCGCCATCCTTCACCCTCTACTCTTTAAATGATCACACGTCAAAATTTTATTCAATGCGGCATTCCAAAGGAAAAAAGATACCTTGAATGGAATACCGGTATTCTACACCACCCTATGAGGGAAGGAACCGACAGGGACAGACTTTAAGGATTGTAATAGTGATCTAACTGAGAATCGTCCATTGTTGCCTCTAGACCAAATCCGAATATCTCTACTCTGAGGCTGAACATGACAAGATGCTAGACACTCTAGTAGCTTACCTAGGGCCTCCACTTCCCAATCGTTGAGATCATGCCTCAACACCGGACACCACACCACTCCATCCTCACCCCTCTGGAAGTAGTCGTCGACAAGGGCTTCCCTATCCTTAGCAAGAAGGAATATGCTGTTAAATTCATTTTGGAATTTCATTGGACCACACCAGACATCCTCCCAAAATCCAACCTCTAAACCACAACCAACTTTAAAGTTGGTGTTATGCGTTACCAAGTCAGCAACATCCATAATCCCCTTCCAAAGCCCTACACTATGAGCCTATTTAACCAACCACAGGACCCAACTCGAGATCTCACCGTATCTGGCCACTATAACGGCCCGCTCTCCCTCTCCTCCCTAAAGCTCCAGACCCATTTTCCATTTTCCTAATAATGCCTTGTTCACCTGAACAAGCGCTTTTTGGTTCAAACCTCCACCCTCCTTTGTCCTACAAATCTTATCCCACGCCACCAGATGATACTTAAACCTATTATGTTGACCATTCCAGAGAAAGTTCCTCTACGCTTTCTCTAGAGCTGCCGCTATCGACTGGAGTAGTGTAAGGACGGACATGTAATAAGTGGGTAAGCTGTTCAGGGTACTTTTGATGAGTGTCAATTTTCCGCCTTTCGAAAGAAGTTTTGCTTGCCACCCTGAGAGTCTATTAGCAAACCGTTCTAGAATTGGGGACCACATTGCTTTAGATTTGAAACCAGTCCCCAAGGGCATGCCTAAGTATACAAATGGAAGGCTCCTCACTCTACACCCAAGACAGAACGCTAACTGAACGATATCTGGGACATCACCAATCTTCATAATCTCTAATTTAGTCAAGTTAACTCTCAAGCCATAGACTGCTTCGAATCATCTGAATATGGAACAAAGAAAGAAAGTGCTATGGTATCTTACTTTAAGTAATCTTTTCCATCATATCCGCCCACAACATAGAGCACGCCATTAAGTTCCGCTGCAGCAGGAGCAAATCGCTGGTAGAAAAATGGAAAAACAAACGGAGTGTTAATCGATTTCTTAATAGGACAAAATGCATCTTAAAAGTCTACTGCTATTAGTAATGTAAATAACAAAAGATAAATTTAATCATACAATATTAAACATCGAATTATAGAATTTCAAAATCTGTTTTTTTTTTCGACAAGGACCCCATGCCATTTGGAAGTTGTTAATTAAACTCTTCCCGATATCAATTCGAGACTACAAAAATGTGCTTGTTTTTACCTAGTGTTTTTAAAAGGCATTTAAGGCTTATGCATCAAGGCAATCATTAGGTTAGGTGTATGAAAAACACCCTGATGGGTGTCAAAAAAGTGTACATAGACGTGAGGCATACGATTCATGTATTAAAGCATTAAAACACCGCTCATGGATATTATGTGTTCTTAAATGCCTCAAGTCATAGGCAAGCACCTCATGTTTGTGGCATAATATAGTGGGAAGATATGTCTATAAGTTTCTTTCACATTTTTCATTTTTTTTTCCTCTCTCCCAACTTCAAGTCAAGAGCAATTTACTATTCAAATTTAGAAATTTAAAAACGGAAAGAAAAAAACTCTCACCCGCATTCAAAAAACATTTATTTTCCCAAATTTTTGGTCACAAAATCCTTTCCCAATTTCATTTATGTGAATATCCAACTTGAGTAGGCCTTTAAGTATGTCAACCCCTCTTTTTACCTTTTAGTTTGATTCCAAAAATATAAAATTTCTGACACGAAGTTCAAACCTGAAAATTAAGATGTGGGATATGCTCTTTTCATTCAGACTTGATGGTTCAAGAATTTACAGTAAAAATTTTGAAGAGTCATAATTTTTTTTTCCAATATTTCCCAATTATTCTAATTTTCCAATATTTATATAATAATATTTGAGTAATTTTATTAAATAAATCTGAGTAACTTCTAATTGAGTGCACTTTTTATCTCAAAGTAAGCCCCCCACCATGAAGTTTACGCCTCAATGTTGAGGCGAGTGAAGTGTCTCACCTCACCATAATAAACTTGTCGAACCATAACTAAACAGCTTTTACCTGAATTAAGACAAGTCAAGTTACTGGTTTTTAGGGGTTTTATGACGTCTGTTATGGAATTATATATATCAAAGATAACATTATGTAATGGCCATTACTATATAATACATATTGTGTGTATCAGCAACCTGTTTTAAGAGCTAAAAAAAATACCACTTTATTTGTCTTTTTGAATAAAAAAACCAATCAACGAATAGAAGCTTCAAAACCTGGTTTCTAAAAAAACAGTTTAATGCTTCAAATTTGGTAAGATTTCTCAACTTTTTCAATTAATGAATATTAGCAAACTTAGTATACAAATTCATGATTTTTAAGTAAAATCCATGAATATATGATGACATGGGTAACATATATATATATATATATATATATATATATTTGAATTGTAATCTAAGGATTCATTAAAATAGAGATCAAAATTTCAAGAGGCTTCACAAAAGTGAACAAAAATAGGTGTCTTACTTTGAAATTTGAACTTAATAAATTATTTTCATGCATAATATGCATTTCTTGTCAATGACTTGTTTGTTTATCAATTTCAACCTTTTCTTACAATTTTAGATTTAAGATTATTTATTTTTTTTGAACTTTTTTGATCTATAATTCTATATAGAGTGACTGCATTACAGGTTTTGGTCATAACAACCGAAATCATTACGTAAAGATTTTGTCCAAACTCGTAACGCGCACCAAAGTCGTAATTAAATCTTTGCACCTCAAGCCTTCGCATGTTAAAACATTAGGTTTACCATGAAAAAAGAAAAACACCAACATGATTGTATTTCGTACATAGATACAAAACGAGTTGTTTCATGTAACCTAACCTAGCGTGTTTAACCAAAAAAATAAAAGTACCTTGTGTAGCATTGACTGAGTAGAAATCCACCGTCCAATTTCTGCATCAAACAATTCCACCTCCGAGAAACATTCAACTCCATTTCCACCACCTATTGCAAATATTTTGTCATTGATAGTAGCTCCTGCTAGGCTTCCCTTTCCCGCACGTAATGAAGGATGCACGGTCCACTGATTGCTCAATGGGTTGTAAGATTCAACTTCACACAAGTAGAATAGCAATGTAATCACCACAAAGAAAATAAACAACTTACAAGATAATAAATTTTGAGAAATAGTAGTAACCACTACCTGTGTTGTACCACTCTATGCCATTTCCACCACCAAAAATGTAAAGTTCACCGTTCAACTTTGCTACTGAAGCATATGAACGTATAGAGCTCATTGGTCTAAGAGGCTTCATTACGTCCAGAGAAGGTGAATAGGAATCCAAAGCTGATAACCATGACACACCATCAAATCCTCCCGCTAGATATATTAAGTCATCAAGGCTCGAATCAAGAGGAAGATTTGACTCCATCGTTGGTTCATCAACAGGTTCCATGGAATGATTTGATGTAGATTCCAACATCTTACAACGGTCATTTAATTGATGTATTTCTATTTCTGACTCAGCCTGAAATGCCAATGTAAATTAGTTTTTTTTTGTTTGGAAGGTAAGCTAGGGTTAGGCAGACCCCAACCAGATATATTAAAAAATTGAGGGATTACAATCTGTAGTAGATCTTTCCAGACTGGTCTTCACGAATAATATCCTGGAGGTCCCTAGGGATTTCATCTGAGGAGAAGAGAAAGGAAGACTGACCTATACAATATTTAGCTAACCAGTCGGCCGCTCGGTTGGTCTCACGCCATACATTAGAGACAATACTAAATAAGTTATCATCCATTGGAGCATGAAGAGGAAGATTGGAATGGACAAACATGAATATACACAACTATATATTGCCAATCTATTACGTATATGATTTAAAAGGTTAAGGTAGAAAACCTTCTCCCAACTCTACGTGTAAATGGCAGGAAAAATAAGTATACGCAAATAGTGGTAGAATAAAAATATAAACAGGAATTGAAGAACTTAAATACTTAGTATCAAGCTTTTATCCAAGCATATCGGACCGGACCACTTAACTCAGACATTTTCCCGAATTCCTTATCTGAATTAATTTAAAGTATGAGTTGTAAGACCATTAATATGGTCTAAGATAGGATATTACACATAAAAGTATCTAGAAATATCCATATAAAAGTGTGGAAGCAAGAGGTCGTAGAGTTTCATAAGGTAATATCTAGGGAACACATAAGAAAATGGTTCCTAGGAACCTTGAACATTCCTAAGCATGGGATTTGTAACACTTGGCTAAATAATAGCAACTAATTCTAAGGTAACTTGCCTATAAAGTAGTGAGCTCCTTATTGATAAAGTGCCTCAAACTTGTACGCACTCTACTCATTTGCAATACAAAATGTTATTCTCTCCGCAATCTTTTGCACTATCTCTCTTATTCAAGTAGCTTAGGAGCTTGAGGGAGCAAGGCTTACTTGAGAAACTTGACTAAAGGGTCATTCACGTGAGTTCCGCACTTTCTGAGACTCGGGGTATTTTAAGGCCATGATAATATGCTGCAACAAGATTTTTACAAATAGAATCCATGTTTCTTGAAACTACATAAGGTTGCTGGAAAGATGCATTCACTTTGGCCAAATAAAACATGAACAAATTTCTTCCTAAATTATAAAATATTTGCCTCCCACACCAGCAATGGCCTAAGGATCAATTTTCAATTTCAAACTCTTCCACAAACCAAAACAAGAGAATGATCTATGGTAAAATGTATAGAAATTACAATCTTCATTCAAGCATAATCTTTATGGGAAGTAAAAAAATCAGCATAGTTAATTAATAGATAACCGCATGTTCCAAAACAATGGATACTTTGTCAATTAAGAAAATCACTACCAACTAGAAGAGCTTCCATCTAGGCCAATGAATGCTAAAATTAAATGTTGCACAATAAAAATTTATTATCAAAGAAAATGAGGGCCCTCTAATCAAATGATTTGCACAGGGGAAAGATGTAGGTAATCAACCTTGAAAGAATTTTCAAAAGAGGTCAACTTAAACACTATATGTGGCGCTTGTGCCATAAATCTTGGTACCAAAAGTTTATATTCCTAAATTTCACAAACCAAACCAAAATTTGGTCGAACACGGCATTACCAACACAATTTTCAGAGTCACATGTTATTGAGCCAAGCAAACATTGTAATGTCGTCCCCTGTTCTTTTAAGCACCAATCACATACTTCTCTAACTGTGAACAGTAGTTTGAAAGTACAATTGACTAAAATTAAGAAAAATCATTTGACTGTGATAAAGCTAAATGTACCCTTTACAATACATATCATTAAATTCACATCGCTTATCAATTTAATTTTTATCTTATGCTCAATAGTTCATTATAAATTTAAAACCATAGTTACCAAACACATGTATAATACTCGTATAATACTTTTAGGAGGGGTCACCATTCAAAACTACACACTTTTGTTGTGTTACGTATTATACACGTATCGCCGTATGATACCCGTTTAACATGCAAATTATGTAGTAAACATGTATAATATGCTTGTTTTTGCTATACTTTTACCGTATTAAACACATATTCCGTATTAAATGATTGTTATTAGTTAATATCATGATTTTTATTTATCTATAGTTATTAATCATTTTTTAATTTTCCTATACTTTTGTCATGTTTTTGCCATATAACACGTGTACTTCCTGAACGGATCATTGTCGTATTATACTCATACTAGGTAACTATGATTATAAAATTGTTTAAGAGATTCAAAACACAAACTAGTTTTAGTTATTAAAGGGGCATTACACCTGCCCATTGATCTCAGTGACAGTGTCTATGTCCCCCAGTTGGGTGGACTGGGATCCAATCCTGTTGTTGGAGTGGTAGTTGAAAGCCCTCCTTAGACCCCCTAACCTACTAACAGTTTCACATACTAACCTTAGATAAATGATGCATACACGATAAATGATGCCTACAAAAAAAAATACCAGTTGCATAAAATATACATGTGTGGTTAACTTGATCGAAACATCAATTACTTATGCCAGACTATAGTTCAAAATATCGACCGTATCAGTCAATATGTATTGGTTTCTAGCCTTATTGATACGAAACTCACATATAGTAACTTTTTTTACACATAACAACCGTACCATATCAAACCAAGATTTAAAACACTCTTTTAGGCTCACAAAACTCACTCTTCTCCTTTTCTGAACCTAAGCTACAAACCACAAATTTCTCCAACAAAAAACACACAATCTATTGATTTCAAAGAATTGAAAAAAAATGATTCAAACTCCTTGAAGATCAAATCGAAAGGGGAGTTTTACTATTCACCAAGATATGAAATTTTCATTATTTTAGAGCTAAATCCATCTAAATACATGAAAACATGCTTTTAGATCACAGATCTATGAATTTATGGCCAAATCATAGATCTCTTATTGACATGGAGGAAATTGAAGTTAAATAGGATATTTTCAAATTTTAAAAATACATGACATTTACTTATTCAGGCCATTTATACTACTTATTTAGACTTGATTTAATATATGATCTCATATAAGATTAAGGAAACAATGTTTAAATTTGATAAACAAAACAAAATATTGGTTGGAAAAAGTTAAGAAATCTCACATAATTAAAACAAAACATTGATTTTTTCTCCTAAAAGTAGGTGTTGAATATTCAAATCGTCAATCATAGATTCATAGTGTAGATCTAGTTTTTTATCCTATAAATATATAATGATCACATTTGAATTTAGATGAATTGCAAAAGAAGTGAGTTAGAATGGGTTTCTAAAACTCACAATACGTAAGATAGTGTCAAATGTTACGTAAAGGCCATTACATAAGTAACATGATTTGTATCGGTTTAGGTATTACTGGAACCTTTACGTACCGGCTGTTACGTAATAGTTTCGGAGAGACAAACTAGTTTTAGTTATTAAATTGTTCTTTCAAATGCTATATGTACAGGGTATAATATTCTCGTGTCGAATATATGTATGTATAAACAATAAATCCTTAAAGTATAAACACTAATTGTAATAACCTATAATACATCCTACGAAACACAATTTTGGCATCAAGAGAATGTTAAGCGTTGTCCCAAAATAACCACTTAAAAAATATAATTATACTACAAGAAACAGTTAATGTTGAATGGCAAAAACCTGAAAGGTTCAGAGAATAATCACGGTAACATAAACCAATTTAGTAATAAGAAAATATTTTATGATGAAGAAACATAAAAGATTGCTTGTGACCATGTAACTGAATTTCTAGGCTCTCCCAAGTGTACGTCACTTTTCAAAATTTAACCAAACAATCTCATCCAATGACATAGATTCAGAATAACAACTCATTCGATGTAAGTGTCACCAGGATAGTGCAAACATCAAAATTTTCATGAAATTGACTTTGAAGAACTCTATGGAATAAATTTAAAAGACATAATGAAAGATGCATCAGATTTTAAGATTTGGGGAAAATGATTATGATATGTAGTATGTACTAGTACTACTACTACGGTACTACCATAGAGTTGCATTACGTAATTTCATGGTCATGCCAATTATGGAAGGAAATAGATTGGAGATTCAACTACTTAATAAAACCAACAAAAATAAGGAAAGTTTGGTCCCACACTAAACCTTATTTTGTTGACACCACCACCGAACGACATGAGAAAAATAGAAATAGATAAATGAAGAGTTCAAGGAATTATATAGCATGCAAAGAGTAGTACCAGCTTTAGTTCCAAAAAACTGATCTTTTGAACTTGTTCCAAATGAGAAGCCTTCAAATCCTTCATTCCTTGCATCAACTTTATAAAAATATCAACAAAATAGTGAGAACTGAAATAAAAAGGCAACAAAATGTTTATCAAATTCCCAAAATAGGAAGTAAAGACAATCAACAGCCTAATTTACCTGCGCAACAATGGACGGAACATCAGACGGGGAAATAGAGATATCTTCATTCTCTTCAAAGACCATCTGTCCTAGAGAACATCCATCCTCCAAATGCCCGTCACTTGTCACAAAAGGAACATTATCTTCTCCATCATCCACTGTGGCTGAGTTTGAACATCCACGGTTCAGAGATAATTGTTGCAATTTCAAATATACAAGTTCCTCCTCATTTTTCTCCTCAGCCTCAGCCTCTACCTCTATATGAGCTTCCAGTGGCTGAGTTTCTTCATCCAAAGAAGGGGGAACACATGAGGATCCCCATTCAGCATTGGTCTCATATGAATTGGTAAAACCCACATCCGAAGGTGGTGCCTTCAAAACTTCACCTTCTTGTCTTGTTTCAAGTGTAGGTACAGGTTTGAACATACTTCTCCACTTGGCTGTATTTTGTTGGGCAGAAGTACTAGGGGGAACCGCTGAAGATGAAAACAATGAAATCAACCTACTTGTTTGAGCATGATCTAACTCAAACCAAAAATGGCTCTGAGTGTAGTAGTTGTCCGAGATTATTGGGCGAAATTGATCTTCAAGTAGGGCTTCGCACTGCATCCGGATATGGATTCGAACCTTCACACAAACAGCACAATATTAGAAACTAGATGCCTTCCTTGTCCATAATCCACTAATCTCAGATGCAACCATGAAACTTCAAAGAAACTTTACCATTTGTTTGTTCAGTAAACAAAGAAAATGCACTATATAAGAGAAAATAATCTCATCGAATACCTGGGCAGGATAAAATGTTCTCTCTGAACCATCCGTAGTCCACCCATATGGGTTAATATTCATTTGCCCAGGGCTTGCCGCCTCAAAGATACCATGAAGTTTTCTATCACTGTAGTTGAACAGGAACAGCGGCAAGCCTGGAAGAATATTCCTTACATATGAATAATGTTGAGTTGGTAAGCCTGTTTAAAATTTGAAAGGAAAAAAATGAAATCTTGGTCAAAGCTGTGCATAAATATACAAGAAAAATATCCAGAACTCATATTACGGAAGTAAAGTGACTCTATGTTAAGTAAAATAGGTTTCCAAAATAAAGATGGAAATGCCTTAACTGTAAACTGAAGATCAATATGGCTCAACAAGAAGAGGGATAGGAGGAATTAAAACTAGAAGATCAAGATGACTTCAACCATTTAATATGCTAACTAAGAAATTTTTAAAAGATAAATAATTAAATGGACAAATGCAAGAGATAAGTTGTTTAACATGCAGATGAAAGGTAAATAACTAACCAAACAACTGCTTAAATAGGCATTCTCTCATGGTGCTGTGCTTGCAACCGAATATAACCCCACCAAGGTCAACTTTCCTCAAATTCCTAGAAGTCACACTGCTGTTCCCGGTGGGAGAAGAATACGGGGTTCTTTCATGCAATGTGAATGTCTGGGTTTTTCTTCCTGCCCCCATTCTGTTAGTACAGAGTAAACAAAACTATTATGATCCTGAATTGTAAAGTAGGTACTCTGAAGTAATAATCTAAGCTACATAAATGACACATATTACAATCTATCACAGAAAAAATAAAAATAAAAGATGATAAAAGATACTGAAACTCAATAATTTTCATGAGCAATGATACAAATTTAGGGTATCAGATATTGGATCCAAGAGATACGGACATACAATTGAAGTAAAATTTTCTATCAAATATGCCATATAAAGCCACACATACAATGAAAGGAAAAATATAAGACTATTTCCTTTGAGCTTTGATCCGTAACTACGATCATACGAACCAGGATCAACAACCCTGAATATCTGAAAACTTAATATAGTCACATAACATGATCAAACGTTAGGAATATCAAATATGGAGATAACAGACTTCCTTTTTCTTAAAGAAAATTAGAAAGCATGTCTTTAACAACTCATGGATCAAAAAATATGAATACAAAAAAAAATGAACAAAGGCACATTGCATATCGATCTACCCATCAATTGAAATAAGAAAACAGAAATTTAAAAAAAAAAAAATCAAAAACTAAGAAAAATCAACCAAATACATCAACACGTACATACCATATCAATCGATAACAGCCCACCACCAAAAGTACCATCCGTGTTTCTCACATTTCTAGATGTTAATATACTTCTGCACTTTTAGTTTGTGCTTCTTCAGTGATTACCTAAACCTCGCTAATTTTTTTTCCAAATGAAATGCAACTGGTTTGTATGTTCTCCATATTCTCTTTTTTCCTACTAAAGTAAATTGTTTGGTAAAATTTTAAAGGTGTTTAGTTCATGAGTTTACTTCCTTTCTTGCAGAGCCAGCTTAAGACCATTGTAATTTCATGGATGTCTTTGGTAGCTCTGTTGGTTCACATCTTCATGAGCTGGCTCTTCGTGTATCAACTTAAATTTGCATCATTGGTACTGCTATTACTCTGAAATTTTCATGGTGGGTTTTGGTATCTGGATTGTTCAGCTATACTATTTGTGATGTTTGTTCATTATATTCTAAGGGGCCGTCCTGTATATTATTCTATCCTACTATAGTTTCACATGTATTAAATATGGTTCTTTCATATTATCTCTTTTAGGAAGGACATTCAGGTTAAGGTGCATTAAGTTCACCATAATTATTTGTGGTAGTCTAATTCTTATTGCCTTTGCTAGTCAGATATCATTTTGACTCTAGCATTAACATACCTTCTATAACTTATTAGTCTAAAATTTATTATCTTCTATTAGTATATTTTTTTTGTAATACCAAATTGTTGGGTTGTACTTATATAATAGAAAAGAGTTGTGAGGATTGGAGGAACAGGATGCTATACCACTCTGCTATCCTTTCCCTTTCCTCTGTTTCATCCTACGTATTTATATATGCTGCTCTCAACATTTGCATCATTCACACAATTTTTGTTCTCATTTTTCTCGTCTTCTATTTAAATCCCCTTCCCATTTTGTGCTTCATCTCTTGGGTAGGAATTTGTAATGGCAGCTTGTAGTGGTGACCTTGATGATTAAATGGCAATGCATGTTAGATGCCATTTGTATTCATACTCCTACTCATTCAATCAACAAATCGATATCAATAGCTAACTAATTAGCCATTTGTTTAATTATTGTAATGACAGCTTGTAGTGGTGGCTTGTTGTGTCATCCACAACACATTTAGGATCACGTATGACACAAAGAGTTGAGCATAGTAGGTGGGCAACTACATGAGACAAAATGGCTGCAACCATGTAAGCGATTTTAGACGTGGTCACAGAAATTGAGTAAACTTATTATGTAATGTTATTGAGTTAGCGTGTATCAGTTACCTTACTATTGTGGGATGCTTATTGATTGACATGGATTAGGTGAATAAATATGTTTTTTTTAATATGAAGTTTAACTATTATTTTGGGTAGTGGAGCTCTTACTTAGAATGTATTAGCATGAATTTGTTTTAGATGACTCTGTTTTCCTCCTTCAATGACCATATATGCATTTGGGATTTTATGTGTTCTAGTGTTGTAATGAGAAGCAAAATGAGGTTGTCTTTGCTTTAGATATTTTTTATGTAATTGTGTTATTAGTTAGCTTTGAATTTCTGATTTTAACCTTTTAAAGTATGCACAAGTTTTCTGCAGAAACCATATCTAATGTCCATGTCTAATAGTGATGGATTGTGAGGGTCTCGGTTCAGCTCTAGGCTGAAGTTGTGCTACTTCTATATGCTTCATTCTAGAAATTTTGTTTGTGGTGGATTTTGGGGGACTTGGTTCAGTGTTGGGCTGAACTTGTGCTTGTTATCAGTGTAGTCAAGGCGACGCCTAGGCGTTTTTGGGCCTCAACCACCTAGGCGCCCCTCTAGGCGGGCAAAAGCCCGAACTGACGAATTATTCGCGAATAATTCTCGAACGAACGAATTATTCCGAACTTATTCCGAATGAAGATTTCTCACAAATTATTCGTTCATGCTTATTCAGAATTCTAAAATAAAAATGAGGATAAAATGAATTTTCTATTAGCAATAGAATTATTACTAATAACTCGAGACTTATTTCACACCGAGAAATCTTCATTTGATTGAAATCACCAACTGATAGAAGAATGAGAAAACTCTATTCGAGTACGCTATTTTAAGATTTTGACTACATTCGATTGAATTGAGAGAAAAAAGATAATTTTGCAAGTTGGTTAGTCTGTTGAATTTCCACCGAATTAAGAGAAAATAAGATTTGTGTTATTTATTCTGAGCTATTTCTTTATTTTGCTAAATAACTATGTTATGCCAAACAAATACACTCATATATTGCTTTTCTGATTTTATCTATTCAGATTATTTTTCTTGTTTTTATATATTTTTGAATTATATAATTTGATTTGTATATACAAACATGTAATCTAAATTATTCTTTTTTCTTAAATTACATAAAGCTTACTTAAGCCTTATGTAATTTTTTTCTTGAGTTTGCGAGTTTACATAATGCTTGTTTTTTAGAAATTGGAATAAATGTTAACATAGTGGTGGATTTTGGGGGACTTGGTTCAGTGTTGGGCTGAACTTGTGCTTGTTATCAGTGTAGTCAAGGCGACGCCTAGGCGTTTTTGGGCCTCAACCACCTAGGCGCCCCTCTAGGCGGGCAAAAGTCACTGGCAATAGCCTAGGCGACGCCTAGGCATCTAGTGATCTAGGCGGTCTGTCACACCCCACTCACTTAGGCATCATTTAGTAGGTGTATACAGTATGTAGGGCTTGTATATACACAGTATAAGAGTCTTGTAGGAGGCTTGTATATACTTGTAGAGAGTATAAAAGAAGGGTGTAGCTTTCTAGAATTCTCCTAAAGAGGAGGTGGGAGAAACTTTTAGAGAGATGGGGGTTCTAGAAATCTAGAACCCTCCCTTAGGGCCTATAAATAAGAGGGGTCTCCTCATTTGTAAAGCATCCAAGAGTTGTGTAACTTTCTTGAGAGCAATATAGTGAGTTCAAGCATTCTCCTAGTGTGTGTTCTCCTATCCTTCTTCTTGAGAAGCTAGTTCGGGAAGGCTTAATCGGTCTTGAAGGGTCAAGTTATCGAGTGCCGCACGGTCGTGATCGGGTGAAGAATTAAGGCTGTGACAGTTGGTATCAGAGCTAAGTTGCGAAGGGACGTGACGCGGACGATGGAGAAGGTCACTAGCTACGAGACGGTGGAAGAACAAGGGATGACCGTGGGAGGCAACGCGAGTCGACATGAGGTTCCCACCACCACAAGGGGAATGTCCAAGGATTATCGTGCTGCAATGGAGGCAAGGTTTTTAAGGGTGGAGCTTGGTTTCCAAGATGGTGAAGCTCGGTTCGAAGAGCTGGGTACTCGCCTTGATGGCTTCGAGGATAGGCTTGACGAACTTAGAGGGGAAATGCAAGGAACCCTTAATGAAGTCATCTATGCCAAGCAACAGAAAACGAGTTCCTTAGAGGCCAAGGTGATGGAGATGTTGGCTTCGTTGCGAGGTCAGGTAGAGGAGATGCATGGCGAATTCGCCGTGTGGAAGAGGGCGATGACCAATGGGGGATTGGCTACACATGAGGCACCTAAGGTGAAGGCGCTCGAGCCAAAGTCATTCAATGGCACGAGGGATGCTAGAGAGCTAGACAATTTCCTGTGGCAGATGGAGCGATACTTCGAAGTGGTCTCCCTCGTGGACGAGAGGATGAAGGTATGCACGGCGACCCTCTATCTTGCTGATACGGCTTTTCTTTGGTGGCGCCGACGTCATGCAGATATCGAGCGAGGAACGTGCACCATCGACACTTGGGAAGACTTCAAGAGAGAGATCAAGAGGCAGTTCTACCCCGAGAACGTGAAGTACTTGGCAAGGAAGAATTTGAAGCGGCTCAAGCACACCAGAACTCTCCGGGAGTATGTGAAGGAATTCTCTACCCCTATGGTGGAGATCCCGGACATGACCGAGAAATAACTCTTCTTCAACTTCATGGATGGTCTCCAGTACTGGGCCGAGCTGGAATTGCAAAGACATGGAATCCAAGATCTTGCAATTGCGATGGCTGTTGTAGAACAGCTCGTGGAGTTTAAAAGAGACTATTCTTCCAAACCAAGAAGGGAGGACCATGATAATGGTGGTGGAGAACTGAGTCCAGGCCACAAAGAGAGACTTTTCAAGCCAAGGTGGCGAGAGGAAGGAAATTCTTCCAAGTCGAGGAGCGACGACCATGGAGAACGGAGTCCGAGCCCCAAGGAAAGACCTTCCAAACCAAGGTGGCGTGAGGAAGGTAATATGAACAAATTCAAGGGTATGGACTTCAACTGCTTCATCTGTGATGACAACCACCGAGCAAGGGAATGTCTGAAGAAGGAGTCTTTAAATGCCCTTATCGCCAAGGTCAATAAGGTAGATGAAAGCCTAGAGGTGGCGGAAAGCGAAGGCGAGGAGCTGAGGATGGGATCCCTTCAGCGCCTCAACACGGTGACTAAGGAAGACACATCTAAGCCCAAGGGTAAAGGGCTCTTGTATGTGGAAGCAAGTATCAATGGGAAGCCTGCACGTGCGTTAGTGGACACAGAAGCCTCGCACAACTTTTTCTCAGTAGAGGAGGCTAGAAGGTTGGGCTTGAAGGCAGCTAAGGAGGAAGGGAAGCTCAAAGCTGTCAACACCGAAGCTAAACCCATCCATGGTATGACCCGAGGAGTAGAGCTACACGTCGGGGCATGGAAAGGGAAGGTAGACTTCTCCGTGGACAAGTTGGACTACCACAAACTTATTTTAGGGATGGACTTCTTTAGCCAAGTGAAAGCAGCCCCAATACCATATGCTAATTCCTTGGCAATCATGGAAGAGAAGTCCCCATGCATGGTCCCCCTGGTGCGAGAGACCAAATCAAGCACAAGGATGTTGTCGACTCTGCAGCTCATAAGGGAAGGGGAATGTAAACCCCTAAGGGAAGGAGCATGAAGGAAGCGGAGAAGACATCGGAGGAAACGCAACGAGGACGTTGCGGAATTGGGTGGGGGAGAATGTCACGCCCCACTCACTTAGGCATCATTTAGTAGGTGTATACAGTATATAGGGCTTGTATATACACAATATAAGAGTCTTGTAGGAGGCTTGTATATACTTGTAGAGAGTATAACAGAAGGGTGTAGCTTTCTAGAATTCTCCTAAAGAGGAGGTGGGAGAAACTTCTAGAGAGATGGGGGTTCTAGAAATCTAGAACTCTCCCTTAGGGCCTATAAATAGGAGGGGTCTCCTCATTTGTAAAGCATCAAAGAGTTGTGTAACTCTATATAACGAGCAGTGTAGTCAATGCGTCCAGGTGATGCCTAGGCGTGGTTGAACTCGGACGGTCATGAAAAGACAAGCAATGTTGGTAGTCTACGGGGAAATGGGGAAGGCTGGTCAGGGCAGGAGGGAGAATGCGAACAGGTAGCATCGTTCTTAAAGTCAGATGACTCGCCCCAGTTGGCTTCTCGGGTTAGCGATTCGTTGGAGAAGGCGTCGGTTTTGCCTTTGGATTCTTGTTCCGATCGGGTCAATGGTGGTTCAGAATCGGAGACCTATCTTGAGGGTTCTAGCGATGAGGAAGGTATGTGGCGAATGCAAGGTGCTGAGTCGGTAGTGGAGGAAGAGAGTTCCACAGAAGAGGGAATAGGTGTTCCTGGCTCTAGTTCTAAGGAGGCCGAGGAAGGAGGTTTGAGGAGGAGGGAGGTCTTGGCAAATGCGGCTAAATCAGTGGAGGTCAGCAAGGTCTTGGGTTTACGATTTTCAGGAGGGGTGGAACAGGCGATAGGTTTCTTCACAGCTCTGGAAGATAGGAAGGAGAAAGGGCTGGGAGACCTAGGTGATAGGGGGGCGGAGGTCTGAGGGTAGTTCGGGGTGACGGAAGTAGTTGGCTTGGGTTAGTGGTTTCTTTAATGAAGATTTTTTCGTGGAATGTTAGGGGTTTGGGGAGGGGGGAGAGGCGGTTGGATGTGCGGGGTCTGTTGCGGAAGGTGGAGCCAGATCTAATTGCCATTCAGGAAACCAAATTGGAGGTAGTGAATGCTGCGGTTGTCTCGAAAGTGTGGGATAATAGGCAAGTGGATTGGGTGTCCGTCGCTTCGGTGGGGGCCTCGGGGGGGCAACTGGTGATGTGGGATCGATTAGTTTTTGAGAAACTGGAGGTTTGCTTGGGGGATTTTTCGATCTCCATTCGTTTCAGGGGGGTGGGGGATGATTTTGAGTGGATTTTCACCTCGGTGTATGGTCCAAATCTGCGAATCTTTAGATCCAATTTTTTGTCCGAAATAGAAGGTATTTCGGCAAGATGGCAGCTCCCTTGGTGTGTGGTGGGGGATTTCAATGTGATTCGATTCCCTGGGGAAAAGAAGGGGGGGATTTCCAGGAGAATTTCGCGTAGTATGAGGGATTTTTCAGCTTTTATTAATGAGCAGGAGTTGCTAGACCCTCCGTTGAAAGGAGCAAAATTTACGTGGACTGATAAAAGGAGGCCTCCGATTATGTGCAGATTAGATAGAGCTCTTTATTCGGTGGGTTGGGCGGAGAAGTTTCCTAACATTTTTCAAGAAGCGTTATCGTATGGTGGTTCGGATCACAGACCGATCCTCTTGAGGGAGAGCTTGGCTCTGGAGAAGAATAGACCTTTTAAATTTGAGAACATGTGGCTGAAAGTGGAGGGTTTCAAGGAGTTGGTGAAGGAATGGTGGGATGAGATGGTTTTTGAGGGGCATGCGGGTTATGTGTTCATGAAAAAGCTAAAGGCTCTAAAGATTAAAATCAAAGACTGGAATTCCAAGTGTTTTGGCAGGGTGGATAAATGGTTGAGGGAGATTGAACTGAAACTTAAGGCCTTGGAAAAAAAGGAGGAAAGCGAGGGGCTGGGAAGAGAGGAAGAAGTGGTTCAGTGGGAGTTATCAGGGCATCTTATTTCCTTGAGAAGGCTCGATGAGATTTCTTGGAAACAGAAGGCCAGAGTTCAGTGGCTTAAGGCCGGGGATAGAAATACAAGATTCTTTCATGCGTGTGCCAAGGCTAGAAATCAGGCGAATTCTATCTTCAGTTTGAAGGTGGGAAACGAGGTCATAGAGGGTGATGAGGAGATCGGTATTGCGGTGACGAATCATTTTCAGCATCGGTTTTTGAAGTTTAACAGGGAGCGGCCTCGAATTCAGGATCTTAGGGTTGGGCAAGTGTCCAGGGAGGAGGTGGCTGAGTTGGAGAGGCAATTTGAGGAAGGTGAGGTGTGCAAGGCTATCAACAAATTAGGGAAGGATAAAGCGCCAGGGCCCGATGGTTTCACTATGGGCTTTTTCAGGGGTTGTTGGGATGTGGTGAAAATAGATCTGATGAGAGTGTTTGTTGAATTCCACGAGAGGGGGAGATGGAATAAAGAGGTCGGAGCGACGTTCATATCTCTAATTCTGAAGACTCATGGAGCAGAGGAGATTAAAGATTTTCGGCCAATAAGTTTGGTGACTAGTTTGTACAAAATTGTGGCCAAGGTCCTTGCGGAGCGATTGAGGAGGGTGGTGGGGAAGGTGGTGGGGGCGTATCAAGGGGCGTTTGTTAAAGGTAGGCAGCTGGTCGATGGGGTTTTGATTGCTAGTGAGTGTATTGACTCACGGAGTCGAGCAGGGATAGGTGGCCTTGTTTGTCAGGTAGACATAGAAAATGCGTATGATCATGTGGATTGGGGTTTTCTGGAAGAGATGCTCATTTCTATGGGGTTTGGGGAGAGATGGATTCGGTGGATGAAGGGATGTGTTTCGTCGCCATTTCTTTCTATCCTGGTGAATGGGTGCCCGCATGGCTTCTTTTCTGGTTCTTGAGGTTTGCGTCAGGGCTGTCCATTATCCCCTTTTCTCTTTATCATGGTGGCAGAAGCTTTTAGTAAGCTCATTTCTAAGGCAGAGGGGCTAGGGATGATTAAGGGGTTTCGGGTGGGGCTGGAGGGGCCTGTTATTTCGCATCTTCAGTATGCAGATGATACCATTCTCTTTTTGGAGGCGGATAGGGAGCAGGTTGCAAATATGAGAGGAGTTCTTAGATGCTTTGAAGCTTTATCGGGTTTGAAGATTAATATTTCCAAGAGTAAGTTGTCAGGGGTGGGGGAGGTGGAAGAGGGTTTTTTAGAAAGAAGTGCTCGAAGCTTGGGTTGCAGTTTGGTTTCCTTGCCAATCAAGTACCTTGGTCTGCCTTTAGGAGCAAATCCGCGGTCGTTGGCTATATGGGATCTGGTGGTAGAGAGAGTGGAACTGCGGTTAACAGGCTGGAAGAAAAGATTTCTGTCGTTAGGAGGAAGGATAACGTTGATCAAAAGTGTGTTGGCAAGTCTTCCCATTTTTCAAATGTCTTTGTTTAAAATGCCTCGGGTGGTGGGAAAGAGATTGGAGAAGCTTCAAAGGGATTTTTTGTGGGGGGGTAGGGGGGATTCCAGGAAATTGCATCTTGTGAAATGGGATTGGGTTACGAGACCTCAAGAATTTGGAGGTCTGGGTTTTAGAAGATTAAAGTGTATGAATAACGCTTTATTGGGAAAGTGGATTTGGCGTTTCAACACAGAGAAGTCAGCGTTGTGGAGGCGGGTTATTAAAGATAAGTTCGGGGTAAGTCAGGGAGATTGGAATCCGAAGCCGGTAAGGAGGCCGTTTGGGGTGGGAGTTTGGAAAGGGGTCATGACGACTATGGCTTCGATTCAGAAGTTCTTGAAATTTCGGGTGGGGAATGGAAGCCTGGTGCGTTTCTGGGAAGATGACTGGTTGGGGGATGGGCGGCTGTGTCAGAGATTTCCAATTCTTTATAGGTTGGTGTTGAGGAGAGAGGTGGAGGTGCAGGAGTGCTATGAGGTGCAGGATGGTGAGGTTAGATGGGGGCCGCGGTTTTGTAGAGATAACTTTGGGGAAAGAGAATTGGGAGAATGGTTGGAGCTACAAAGAATTCTCAAAGCCTGTGTGATCCACCCAGAGATGGAAGACAGTAGGAGATGGGAAGGGGGTGCTGAGGATGAGTTTTCCACGGCTCATTGCTACTTGGAGATGTGGAAGAAGGAGAGGGGGGAGGAGGGGAGGCGCATACTTGTGTTTGAGAAGATCTGGAAACTGAGGATTCCTTCGAAGGTTCAGGCTTTCCTTTGGGCTGCGTCGTTAAATAAAGTACTTACGATCGATCACCTAAGGCATAGGGGTATGGAAATCCCAAATAGATGCCCGATGTGTAGGCAGGCTGAGGAGAATGTCCAGCATCTTTTCCTGCATTGTTCGCATGCGCAGGCAGTGTGGAACCATTATTTGGGTCTTTTTGGGATGAGTTGGGTGTTGCAAGGGGGCTTGGGGGAAGTAGTGTTGGGATGGCCATCAGAAGTGTTCAGCAGGAAAGAGAATGAGGTTTGGAAGATGCTTCTGGCGGCGATCTGTTGGGGTCTATGGAGGGAACGGAATAAAAGAATTTTCGAAGACAAGGAAGACTCTTTGCCTAAGGTTATTCTCAAGATCGGGTGGTTGCTATTTTCTTGGTCTTCCGTTTTCGCGGTTTTTAGGAAGATCTCCTGGTCTGATTTTTTGTATAGCTGGTCAAGTTTTTTAACTTGACGTTCTTTGTTTTCTCGTGGCGATGTTTCTCGCATCGTTTGTACAGTCTCTTTCTTTTGCTTTAATAAACTTTTCGTTATCTATCAAAAAAAAGTAGTAAATAATCTATGGTTTTAGTCTTGGAATTGTGCACAAGTTGTGTTAAAAACCATACCATGCATGTAATCCTAGTGACTAATATTTGTGAAAAAGTACTTTAGAAAAGAATTTTTTGGAATGAATTCATGTTGCACATATGCAGCAGAGGAGTTGTCCACTATTTGATGGGGGGATGGAAATATGACCCCATGCGATGATGATTTTTAACATCTGATGTAATACCTTTTGTTTTTTGGATAGTTTGTAATATTTTGTTAGAGAAGGTTGGATTTGTTGATGTTTTGACATAAGAATCCCTCATAGTGCTAGACCAACTAGTGTAGTCATCACCTGTACTATTAGTTAGCTTTGGATGCTACTTCAGTTGTTTTGGATTTGGATGTACATTACTAGAAGCAATCATGTTGCATTACAATCTGAAATTACAATCTGTACTATTACAGAAGCAATTACATAATTACACTTTCCAGGGCATTTCTCGCTAGAAATGAATGAGGAAGCAGGCGGATGTTAGAAGGGATGATAAATAAGGATGCTGCTAGCAAGAGTAGTTAGCTAGTTGTTTAAGTTTTTAGTACATGTATTATGTTTTTTTCTTACCGACTTACATCTAGATACTTTAGTATTTTGGGTTGTTTAATAATGGAAAATAGTTAACGTACTTGAGAAATCCATTTGTAAGGCTAAGGTTGGACCTCATTGGTCCATACACCCCCCCTCCCCCCTCTTAAATACTCACCATAGCTTTACAAATGGATTTCCGAGGTATGCCTATCACTGCTCTTTAATAATTGGCATGGATCAGGTTATATGTTGGAACTATTATTTGACACATTAGGTTATTATTATGTCAATGAATTGACACATTAGCTTATTGTTATATTATCATATTATGATTGATTAGGTTTCTTTGTTTTGGATTGATAAAATTTAATTTAATCCTAATACATTGGTTGAAACTTGAAACTTAATCCAAACATGCGAATAAGGCTTGTACCAGGTTAGAAATTGTTATCCATGTATATCTGAGTAATGTTTTTTTTAAAAAAAATTAAGCATTCGAACATAAAATAAAATTTTCTTATGATTTTCTGAGATTTTTTTTCCCTTCTAGTCAAGCGGCAGAAAATAGACGAGTTGGAAAACTTTTCCTGGAAAATAATTCCATTGGAAAAGTTTTCTTTTCCATCTAATTTCCATGCAACAAACAGAGCTAAAAAAAAGCGTGTTTTTAACAACACATTTATCAAGAAATATGAATACCAAAGAACAAAGGCACATTGCATATCGGTCTTCCCATCAATCAAAATAAGAAAACAGAAAAAAAAAAAAAAAAAAAAACTCTAAAACTAAGAAAAATCAACCAAATACATCAACACGTACACCATATCAATCGACTATCACATACTTGAATAGGTAATACTAACAGTCAAAAATTTCCATGAAAAGAAAGTCAAATTTTAGAGAAATGTTGAAAATAAGAGATAGATGATACTTGCAGAGTGGAGATCGTCGAAACGACAGGCTTCAATCAAGCGAAAAGAGTAACGAGGTTTCCGGAATTTCGTTTCTTCAACGATTAAGTTGCAGACACGAGAAATCGAAGAAAAATATGAAGGGAGAGGGAGAGAGAGATTAGGGTTTATATTCTCCGAATAAAGTTCAGAGGGGTGCGAGGATCGTGTTGGGACTGGAATACAGATTACAGAACACAGAACACAGAAAACTCATGGGGCGCGAAATGTGTACTACGAACGATTTCCGAAAATCTCATTAATTATAGACATTAATAAGCGCATTTTAGCGGCTCGTCCCTTAAAATCAGTTTTAAAAACGCGGGCCGGATACTTACCCGGTCAGAGAAACGCTGTGTGTCAATACGGTTATGCCCGTAGTTCGACGCTTCGAGCATTTTGACCCGGATTCTACCACACTTATCATACGCTCTTTCCTTCCCTAGGAGAAACAAGGCAGGACAACGGAGTCGTCTCTCGTGGCTGCAACGGCTCCAATGACGGAAGCGGCAACAGATTTATCCCTGGACCTGGACACTATCTTGGTTTGAAAATGCTTGAACTTGGTTTGAGCTTGACTCGAGCTCGAATGTCCAATATTGAACTTGGCTCGATTAAATTCGAGCTTGAACTTGATTAAGCCTATTCGAACTGAGGTTGGCTCAAACTTGATTTGAATTTTAAAACCATTTTCGAGCAATTTTATAAAGTTTTAATAAACTTATTTATAACTTGTTAAAAAATATTACAGGCATGCTGGCCGTACTCTCTCAGGCAGCCCCTACTCAACCAAAAATCAGTACCTGGTAATGCAAGGGCATGCGTTGATTTTGGATTGAAAACATGGACATATTAGATTTTGGTTGAGAGTAGGTATAGCATGGCTCAAGTTATTGTTATATATTAATATAAAAAAAAAACATTATATATATATATATATATGGCAAATAGTTAGCGTCCCCATTAAATCCATTTAGAAACCTAAGACTGGACCGAGGTCTAATCTTAGATTTCTAAATGGATTTCATGGGTACACCCTGCCACTCTCTCTCTCTTTCTCTATGTCATATTTATGACATGAGCTGAACCCTAAATAAGTCGAGTTCCATGATGATTCGAATCAAACAGCTCGAGGTCCAGTCTTAGGTTTCTAAATAGATTTCATGGGTACACCATTCTCTCTCTCTCTCTATGTAATATTTATGACATGAGCTGAACCCTAAATAAGTCGAGTTCCATGATGATTCGAATAAAACAGCTCAAATTCGACATGTTGAAATATCCAAGCTCAAATAAAACTTGGCTTGATCCTTTGAGTTTAAAATGTCAACTTGAGCTTAGCTCGAATGCAATCTTGTCTATCCATCCCTCTAAACCTACATTTGGTTATATATGATAACACATATCTCTTCCCAAAAAACATAGATTCCTCTCTCCCGAAGACCTTATAAATGCCTCTTTCGCACACAAACCATATCTCTTTTTCAAGAGAGAAAAAACTTCACTAGTAATCCTTGTGTATCTTTTTCTGCATTGACTGAACGATTCAAAGGAAACTCGATTAGGCCAAGCGGTTCTTCCCGGATTCAGGTTAAGTTACAGGCTAGATGACGACTCGAGTTATTAGTCGAACAAGGGTTACTTTGATTTGCTGCTTACTATGCTAAACCGAGAATTTGTCTGAATAAGTTTATGGTTCGTTTTAATTCAAGAGGATTAGTGACCACTAATCATGCCCAATAACTCCAATTCCACGAATTTTTTTGTTTAGGTTCATAAATTTTCTCATTGAATCCAATGATTTTTTGTGAGGTTCTTGAGTCACTCATAAAAGACTTTTTAAAATAATAATAATAATAATAAGTATTTATAATATATTTATTTTATTGATCACCATATATGATATTTCATAAAAGTATATATTTTTGCTTAAGTAAATAAACAAATATCAAGTATAATGATGGTAAATGGTTATACTGTATGTATATATTTTATTTAGCAAACTAATGAACCAAGTAATATTGTGTCCAACCACTCTTGTTAGAACCGGACCGGACCGGACCGGCTGGTCAAACTGGAAAAACTGGAAACCAATCCCCTCACCGGTTCCCAAACACCCCAAAACCGGACATATTTAAAAACCAGCCGTTTTTGTCAAAACCGGAAGAACCGGCCAATTGAATCGGGAACCGGTGGTCAGAACCAGTTGAGAACTAGTCACAACCAATTAGAAATGAGTAAAAATGGGGGGGGGGGGGATTTTTAAATAAGAAAGGACACGGCCGAACTGGTCAAACCGGAATTTGGCCACTCAACCATTTCGATGACCGGTCTTGTTCTAATAACGCTGTATCCAACTAACTTGTGGAGGGTCTGGCATTCGTATCACTCTTAATGGTCCAACCATCCAACCCAATGAGTCGATAGAGAGGTCTCTTTTTATAAACTCCTGGTCTATTTCATAACTGCCCCCATGGGGGGGGGGGGCGTGTCACATACTTGTACCTTTACACAATATGATATGTGTCAGTGAAAAGTTTGTTACCTTTCACACGAGTTCGGATGGGCAACAACTAGGGGTGTATTCGAGTTGAGTTGAGCCGAGCTTGGCCCTACTCAGCTCGACCTGAAAGGATTTACTCTAGGCTTGAGCTCGAAGCTCGGCTTGATCCGAATTGATTCAAGCTTGAGCCAGGCTTGGCTTGGCTTGGCTCGAGCTCGACTTGAATATTTTTCAAAAAATTTAAATAAATCAATAATATTTATATTACTTATAAATACATAATAATGATATATATTTATAATAATTTTTATTTTTTAAAATAATATTCGAGCCGAGCTCGAGTAGAATCAAGCCAAATCAAACTGACCTTGGTTCGAGCTTGGCTTGAACATATTTCAAGCTTGAAAACTCGGCTCGGCCAATTGAGCCTAATAATAAGCTAGAGCTCAGCTGATCGAGCCAAGCTGAGCAAAGCAATCAAGCTAGCCCAGCTTGTGTACACCCCTATCATTGTTGCCCATATGGGTCTTACAAAATGGGAGCGGGTGCTGTTGCCCAATGGGCCCAGATTCAACCCGGGGGGGTTTAGAGGTTCTATGGAGTACACATACAAAAAAACTGAGAAAGTATTTGTACCTTTGTGCGAGTACAGCAGACCGAATATATGTACGCACATCAGATACACACCCACCTAAGAACAGTCTATGCATTTGGAGATGGCCCCGGAAAGGTGTTGACTTTGTTTTTTTAATGGACATAAAGCCCTTCTACAACCAAACAGGTGTTAGTGTGTTTGCGGAATGCTAGCCACACTTCTAACTCAAAGAATTTCAATACTCTCCCCTTCTTTTTTTTATATTAAAATCAAATTTTTTGTGTGGCAGCTAACTTGTGAGGAACACATTTTTAAAAATGCTAGCGTATCTCAAAACAAAGACTAACAACAGAATAGTCACATTTCCATTTATGAGATAATATCAATAATAGACAATTTTAGTTTCGAAATCTGTAACCATTTTAGGAAGTTTAGACTTTAGAGCAAAGCCTTCACATGTGTTCTTGCGTGTTATTTTCCACCTTTAGAGTGGACTAGTGGGCTACATTGTAGGTCAGGCCTTTTTTTTTTTTTCCCATTCAGGGAAACTCTCTCCCTGGAAGGGCCCAAGACCCTACACGTTAGTCATCTGAGTTAGAGAGGCGGGTATACCAGGTTTCCGTTTGAAGTAAAATAGACTTTAACAGGGTTAATGATAGGGCTATAAACGGAAAATAAATTAAATGTTTAACCTACCAATGACTCGACTTTATTTGTAAGCCATCCACGCGTTATTTTATAAAGGAAAATAGTCACCTCCTCGTGATGCAAGGAGGGGCATCTCGGCTCCCATTTTCTTGTCATGTGTTTCTAAATCATTTAACTGTGGTTAAGATTCATCCATCTTTTGGGTTCACCTATCTATCCTTGGTTTTCAGAAAAAGTAAAATAAAAAAAATTAACTAAAGGGTTAAAGAAAACTAACCTGAGTTAATGGAAGTTGTAGGGTCGGCTATGTGAGAGCGAGGAGGCATAGTCCCCTCCTCGGCCGACGAGGGGACTATTGCTCTTTTATAAACCGGTCACAAAGTGTTAGGTCACTTGTACGAGCCATACAACATAAATAAAACTTCAAAGAGTGCACCAGTACCATTACAACCTAGGTCTCATTGGCAGCAACTATTGTACAAGATCCCAAGTCTATATACAAATATTTATATATAGACTTGGGATCTTCTCCAATTAAGGATGGCGATGAGGCTGGTTTGTGCTGGGGTGCCCCCAATCCTACCCTGTCCTAAAGGGAAGACTCCTACCCTATTCTCATCCAAAACATAGGTTGGGGAGGGGCGGGGCACCATATCCCCATTTATCAAAACCCTTCTTAGTCTCGTCCCCGTCCCGTTAAGCACCAACTTGGGTCGGTATTTCATATTATACGTATGATATTAAGTAATTTTAGGATTAATTTAAGGGAAAAAATAGACATTTAAATAATAAAAGGGGTGGGGTGACTTAAACCCATTCCCGGCCCAAAATCCGGGGTTAGGTTTACCCATCATTTCTCATCCCCGCCTCACCCCTCACCCCATTTATGAACCTCCCAAACCCGTCCCAATAGGAGCCGCGGGGGAGGGGGGGTTAACCGATTAAATTGCTATCCCTATCTCCAGTAATTATTGGCTAGGAGACCACCGCCTACATTCACTTTGGAAGCACCACATACCCATTGCGCATGCCAATAGCCGTAAATGCAAACTAAGGCATCGATTGGCGTATTCAGGGTACGTGGCATCTTCTGACATGAATATTGGAAGTCTCCTGCCAACAAATACCGGAGAGGATCTAAATTCCTTAATCAGACAGCATGCTCTAGATAGTGGGCTAGCAAACGTGGAATCTGTTTGGACTACAGCTTATTCAGGAAAGAAGGATAACAAACAAACAAGAAGGCCATCTTAATCTACTGTATAACTTATCAAAATAGTAGCAAATAGATAGGTATTAAGGAGCCTGGACCACAAGCACCTGCCATAGGGTCTACTTGGGAATAGACCAAGCTAGACCTACCCCTGTGTTTGATGGATCATGGTGACTGATAAGTATTGCTCAAGGCAAACAATGGAATCAAAACGATATGATAGATGGGCCTATCTCGTCTACGGGCCCTTCTCAGACTGGTTATTCTTGCAATGGGCCTTTACCCATTGAGTCCTAAAACATCCTTTTACAGCCCAAGGTCTCAAAGTCTAACCTTTTTAAATGTTTAAACTTAGGCCCATGACTAGATCATTTAGCCATCAGCATATCGGGCCGTATATTCATGCCCAAAGCCTTTGTATCAGCAACAGCAACTAGGTGTACCACAAGCTCTTAGCAGTGAGCAAATAGGTACACGGCAAGAGCTCGGATGTCCATTAGAGAATCACTTCCATGGTTGTTGGGGTTGGGATGAACCCACGACTCTCACCCATCCACGACATAGTCTATGTTGAACAAATATTTCCAAAGGAGTGTTAGCTCAAGTCATAGATTTTGGAAATTTTCCAAAATCTTATTATGGATGAGATACCTATCGTTGCTACCCTTTTAACATATTAAAAAAACATTTTTGGTAAGATGAGAAAGTTATGGCATCAACTGGTTCTACAGGTAACATAAAAAAAAGTAGCAATCTTATAATGGGTGAGACACCTATCATTGCTATCTCTTTAACAGATTTTTTTTATAAAAAAAAGAACATTTTTTTTAAGAGGAGAAAGTTATGGCATCAACCTGTTCTAAAGGTAACATAAACTATCGTTAGAGTTCGAAAAGTTGCCACTGAGGCTAGAAATTATAATATTCCCATAATCAGATTAGCCTCCGATCCTAGGTACATTTGCCTGTTTATAAAAATGTGAAAGAATGGTGCAAGTACATGGCCCTTTAGCCCCACAAGTAAGGCCCAGGGTTAGGGTTTGGTCATTGAGAATATCATGCCACTTCTTTTATTTAAGAGATGGTCTATGGGTACTCTCAAATGTACTCCCTAGTCCTAACCGTCTATAACTAACCATTAAAGGCCAAGATTTAGTTTAACTTATTTTGTCTTTTCTAATGCCACATCAGCTCTAATCCTAAACTTGTAATAGCTGAATTAAACGGTTACGATTAGGGAGTATATTTGGGAGTACACTTTGGGAGTACCCATAGATTAATTCTTTATTTAATCCAAATGTTAGGTCAATTATTATTAAATTGTTAATCATATACTCTCATTATAATGAATTAAAATGGATAGTAGGAATATTTAGAGACTCGCAAATATAAGAAAAGGATATTTTCATATTTTAGATTTTTGTGCAATTTCCAACATAACCCTATATTCATAGGCATATTTTGTTGGGGAAATCACAATTGAATAGCGATGAAAAGGAATATACAAAAGCACACACATAAAAAAGAACACAAGAGATATACGTGATTCGATAATAATCTACTTACGTTCATGAGTCAAGATCCGATTACTCATTTATTCAAAGAGACCTTAAGGAATCAGTACAAAAGTACTCAACTCACATTCTCAATGAAAACCCAAAAGAGAATCCCTATATATCTTCCTTTCAACATTTCCTATGCCCTAGTATGCTTTAACCATTTCTATTATCTCTCTCTCTTAATGCATAAGTATCCCATATAAAACCTTAGACTCATAACTATGTATTTATAGACATAGACAATTAGAAAGTTCGTCACTTGGAATAGGGGTTTCCAAAACCATAAAATGGATTTTTTTTTCCGGAAATCAGCGCCCAACCGATTGATCCACCACTTAGTGGTCGATCTCACTCCCCCTAACTTTTTTCAACTCAAGCCAATTTTCAACATATTAGGGGAGTCTTGAACATTTTGTTCGTAATTTAAATTCATTGTAAGATTCAAATATTAACAAGTTCATAATTTGAGGAGCACCCCAAAGCATGCCTTAATAGGATGCGGCATCAAGCACCCCTCAATAGCTTCACGATTCAACATGGAGGAAAGAACTTGCATCACCATCATAAACAGGTATGGAGAGATAGGGTCTCATTGCCTAAGGCCACACCCACTGTTGAAGAATCCTTCTCTGTAGTCGTTGATCGTGACTGAGAATCGAGCTTTTGACACACAAGACATAATAATTTGATGGAGCTTTGTTGGAAATCCAAATTTTATGGCTATACGTTTTGATCCTCGCGGTATATGTGATATTTATGCAATTGTTCTTGGCAAAGGGCCATGAGGAAGCCCTTCACATCAGGTTCAAAAGTATTCAGATGGGGTCTGATTCTATGTGGGTCGTCGAATGCATTAGCAACACGTGTTCGATCATGGAAACAAGCTGTTATCCTCTCCAATATCAATAGGCTTATTGGTTGTTTTGATATCTACCATGTCCCTCACGAAGCTAATAGGGTAGCTGACTTCTTATCGAAACTTTGCATAGATGTGGGGAGATTGGATTGAACCCGGTTGATTTCCTACAAGAAATCAACAGGCTTATTGGCTTATTGGCTAATATTGTTAATGAAGATGGGGTGTGGTGTAGATTTATGCGAATGTAGTTTTTCTATTTTCTAGTGTAGGTCGAGGTCTGCCTAACCCCAACCTTTCTCTCCAGAAAAAGAAAAAAAAAAGAGTATTTCGGAACTTATATTTTAAAATAGTTGATTGAAATACCATTTTTGAAAAATTTGTAATTTTGACATAATGCATATTTTGGATTACTCTAGTTATCTAAACCGGATCTCATATACACAGTTAATCTTTTCACATTTTAATATGTTCAGTTTGAATTTTCATTTTGAATTTAAATATGAACAGGAGAGCTGCTTAAAGAGATTTCCAGAGCTCTATTCTCTAAAAAATATATAAAAGAAAAATAGACAAGGCTAACTCCACTTTTTTAAGGGATGATATGTGTTAGTGCAAAACATGCAGCACCTTTCTAAAATGACACTAAACACACCATCCTTTTAAAATATTGACATAAAAAAAATGGAACCAACATTACTCGAAGAAAAAAAAAACCTAATTGACAAAATTCCCCTTATTTTATCTGCTTATTTACCAAAACAATAAGGCATATTTGGGAGCCCAGGAAATCCGTTTCAAGTTTCAAACGAGAGCTCCCATTCATATTTAAAGTTTAAACTCTTTCATTTTTCCATGGCAAACATTTCAAACCTGGAAAATGCTTAATTGCTTACTAAAATACAAGTAAAGAAAGGAAAAACAAAAAAAAAACAATGGCTCTTGGGTCAACAGACAAATCTCGAATTGCTCTCTCATCACTCATAAGTCATCTCTAATGTCTTATATGCCCGAATCCCAAAGTATAAAAAAGCAACTTCTTCTGGACTTCCTTTGCTTTTCCTTTCGGTTACCAACAATTGTGCTCAGTAAAGCAGAGGTCTGATAGAGAAACGGAGAAAGAAGCGATCGATGAGTTGTTGTAATTTTCCTTTATACTTTATTAAATTATTGTAGCGTTCCATTTTTATTTATTTTGTCTGTTGATTAAACATAGGCTGCACTGGTGCAGAACAGATGAGTGACTTATCTTGTGGATGTAAGGCTGGCAGCTGTTTCCACGCTTCAGGGTCGAATCGAACATCAATCAATCACTCCACATTTTCATGGTCTGACCATCTGAGACAAACTACCCACAGTACCTCCTCACCCAGCTCCTAGGTTTATAGTGGTTTGCAAATAATGCCAAATACACTTACAAATAAACTATCAATTATCAATTTTTTGTTTTTTTTGTTGGAACTCAAGGGGTGTCCCAACCCGGTGCCATGTGAGCCCGCAACCCGCCTCCTCAGATAAGTCTAAACCCGTGTGGGGCTGGGCTTAAAGAGGGAGTGAGAAATGGAACCATGACCTCCCCCTTGGAGAAATGCCCAAGAACCACTGGCCCACCCCTTTATCAAAAATTAGGCAAAGAAATTCAATTGATTATTATGTTCTTAAATCTAAACCAAAAAAAAAAAAGGTTCTTAAATGACCGAACCAAAAAAAAAAAAAAATTGTTCTTAAATGTGGGTAACAAGTTTTAAACCATGTGGTTAATTTAAAAAAAAAAATAAAATCAAAAACTAAGGTTAATTGTTTTAACCTTAGAGAATCTTAACCAAGTTTAAAGGGAGTTAAAACAGGATACGTGTTACAAGATTATAATAGTCATTTTACAATTAATCCTTAGAGTTAAATGTGAATTACCCCTAATCCTATGTTTGGTTGCTGAGAAAATAAGTGAAAACGTAAAAAAGAAAATTGGGCAAAACACAACCACAAGTCGTATGACAAATTCATAATTTTCTTTTCCATGTTTTCACATATTTTCTCAACAACCAAGCATAGCATAAAAGTATGTTTGGTTGAAAGGATTGTGAGGGAAAGTAGGTGAAAGTGAGAGAAAACCCCACTTTCACCATGTTCGGTATGAGAGATTTTAAGGAAAAGTGAAACCTCACTTTTCTCTACAGTGCATTACTTTCTCTCACTTTCACCCAAATCATATTCCAACCAAATGAAGGAATTATGAAAGAAAGTGAAGTAAAAACCCCACTATTCCAGTTCTACCATTTTGTATGATTATATTCCTAAATAGAGCAAAAGATAATTTTAGAAAAATTTATACTTTCCCCTAATACTTTTTCTCAAACCAAACACATAAGAGAAATTATACAATTCTTTTATTTTATTTTACTTTACTTTACTTTCTTTTCTCCTACCCATTTACCTCTCAATCGAACACACCCTAATTATAGTTAAGATTCACTAAACCTTAGGATTAAAAGATCTAACCATGTTTTTTTTTTAAAAAAAAACGATCACAAGAATTAAAACTTGTTAACCATATATAGTTCAAAAACAATTTAAGAGCATAATCATTATTTTACTAACAATAACAAACGAAATCCTAACGGAACTCTGGGATGAGGTTTTTGCCTAATGTTGACAAATGATGAGTTAATTTGTAAATCTATTATTATAACAAAGTATTTGCAAACTAAGGATAAATCTAATAGAAATACTAGCCTTAATTGCAAGCTTCCCTAGAGGTAATTTACTTTGTAGTGCGTTTGTCACTAGCACTCATCCAAATATTATAGTTCATATGTAAAAACTCATTTTTTTCAATATAGAACATTGCTTCCACACCTGCTTGTTGCGTTTCTCCTGTTCGGCCCACAATATTTACTAAATTTCGTGCGTTTCGATGCCGCGTGTGCCATTGATGATGGAATAGAACCGTCGATCCCATCCCTTATTCGCACGCCATGCGCCCATGGTGAGCTGAGAGTCAATCCATACCTAGGATAACATCGAAATCCCAATCTTGAAATCCCAAAATGATCAGGTCGACTGACAACTCATGCTGCATGACTTGCACAACGTTACCCAAATACACTTTATCTGCCTCAACAGACTTACCTAGTAGAGTCAAAATGACACTCGAACATCTCCATGCCTTTGTTTGATAAGTTCTAACTAAACACCGGCTGACTTGTGCCACTTGTAGTGTGTATACTTTTCATGTGGGTGTATAGAATTCCATTTCGGGTTGATAGGATGATAGGCCTATCATGTTTAACCCGGGTTTCTAACCTACTAACCACTGCTAACCCCCCTATATACTAGCTAGACAAATTATTGAGGACCTACCCAAACAAAAAAAATCTAAGATATTTACGATGCTAAAAATCAACCCAATTTGATAGGATAATAATCAGCTTGTCTTTGTCCCACATCGAAAGTTTGTTGTGCCTCCCGCGGAGCCAGGTGGGGGCCTGTGGGGTACCGAATATTTTGAAAAAAAGTTATTTTTTTTCTTTATCTTAAGTAAGTCTGAGAATGGATGGATCATTCAATTGTGATTGAACTTGGGGAGAGTTCAATCATACCTAGTCAACACATCAACACATGTCCCTTTTAATCTTTGTTAATTATAGTTAAGATTCACTAACTCTTGAGATTCTACAATACAACCTTGTTTTTCTTTTAAAAAAAATTAACCCTAAGATTAAAAGTTCCAAACCAAAGTTAAATTTTTTTCTACTATTTTTCTTGCTAAAAACCAAGGGTCTATTGTTGATCGAACCCAAGAGTTAGTAAATCTTATCTACAATTAATAGAGGTTAAAAGGGACACATGTTGACTTGTGGGTGCAATTGAACTCTCCCTGAGTTCAATCACAATTGACTGTGATCTGATCTCCATACAGTTGCCATTGAACTTAAAAAAATATATTTTTATACTAAGTTGTTTAGTTATTTTATTGGGTGTAATTATGGTAAGGAGCAATTGTCCCTAAAAAAACATACTATATTATTTAATTATTTAATAGGTATAACCATGAGGCAAGGGGGCAACGTTCCTGATCTATTGAAATCAAAATATATCTTTTGTATCATATATTTGATTATTTAATGGTGAGAGCCATGGAGCAAGGGATAGCTATACCGTAATCAATGAAAAATATATAATACTCATAAGATATGCATGTACGAAATATGGGTGAAATGACCTAAAAACTTGGTCATAAAATTTTTTTTGGGAGCGCCCACTATTAGAAAATCCTAACTCGGCCCCTGCCTCCTTGTACCTTATAAGGCTTCTCCCCCCTTCAAGAGATAGACCCTCCCTTTTGAAAAGGTGTGTTGGGCTTAATCTCATAGGGCTGTGTGTGTTAGCTCAACCTGATTAGTGTTTAACAAAAAAAAAGACCAATCTGATAGTTACATGAGAGGAGTGTTTGGTTTAGAATTTTCTAGACAAATAGTTGTGATTCTCTGTTGTCAAGCCAGTGCATAAAAAACCAAAAGTGTTGCATCATTATACCTATAATTTGGGCATTCCGTTAGATGGATTAATTTTTTTTTTTAGGACCACATTCGTGAATCAACTCGTTTGTTTATGTCTGTTTGTAAATAATATTTATTTTTTAAGTTAGAAGGCAACTGCTCTCATTGCACACACCTATAATCTTAAAATAAAAAGTATAATAAAGAACTTAGCTTTTTTTTTAATAGTTAGATGATCTATATCATTAAGGAAACCAAAGTCCCAATGGGACTGTACGAGACGAGGATTCAAGATCCCCATATCAAAAGGATAGTTACAAGTAGGTTGAGTCAACAAGCTAGAGACTGAAATTCCCGACATCCTTTAAGGGCTTTCTTAGCAAGCTTATGTGCCAAGGTGTTTGCATCACGATGGACATCATTAGCAGTAGCTTGAGGGAAGTGTCGCCACATAACCATGATATCATCTTCTATTAAAATCTGAATATCCCAATGAAGAACATGTTTTTTCCCTCGAATATACTCAAACAATATACTTGCATCACCTTCAAGGATAAATTGTTGCCACTGACCCGAAAGTGACGAGCAATGAAAAGACCCAAATGCCTTTGCTTTAGCAATACGACGATTGCCGTTATCTAGAGGTTGCGAAGCTTTTAGAACAACACCCCTTCATGGTTTCTAACTGCAATCCCTACCCTGCCATCCCTCCACGAGAAAAGGCAGATATATCAACATTTATCTTCAACCACCCACATACCGTGCATATTCTCTCTTAAGTTAAATAATATAGTAAAAATGTAATTTTTTTTTTAGGAGGCTAGAGCCCCCTTGCTTCGCCCCTACCCCCAGGCTATGCTTATTTAGCATCAACAATTTATTTTTAGTTTGGGAGCTGCTCCTTGTGGCAAGGGGTGGAGCCAGGGAGAGTGGGGGTGGGGGGCATGGCCCCTCCAAATTTTTTGAAAACCTTTACTAGATAGTGTGAATGAGTTGTAAAGATTGTTAAAATAGCCATGATTCATATCGAGTGGCCCCAAACTGTTTAGAAAGGAAAACATATATGATAATGCTAACCTCACTCTCCATTTGATTGAAGAGTTAAGTGAAAAACAAGTCATATTCTTAATGGAAAACACATCTTACGGTAAGCAAAGTGGGTTTAAAAGAAACTGTACCTAGCATTGCCCAAAAAGATAAGGAACAGTAACTCAAAAGTACTCTAATATGTTACGACACTCACAAGTGATCACAGTCAATTACGATTGAACTCTCTTCAAGTTCAATCGCACCCACAAGTTAACACCCACAAGTTAACATGTGTCCCTTTTAACTCTTCTTAATTGTAGTTAAGATTGATAACCCTTAGGGTTCAACAATCTAACCATGGTTTTCAGAAGAAGAAAAAAAAAATTTAACAGTGGTTAAGTAATTTTAACCCTTATGATTGATATTTTTTCTAAAAAAAAAGGTTAGATTGTTGATCATTAAAGGTTAGTGAATCTTAACCACAATTAATAGGAGTTAAAAGGGACACGTGTTGACCTGTAGGTACGATTGAACGATGAATCCATTACTCAAGGAAAAAAAAAAATTCTTGGGGCCTATGCCCCCGAACCCCCAAACCCATTACTTTTCTTCATACATGTATCCCCCCCCCCCCTTCCATGGAAAATTTCCTGGCTCCACCCCCTGCTTGTGGCTCTGCCCTATGTGGAATTCACTTCTCATCAAATATTCATTTTTCCTATATTATTCGAATAGATATAACCCCTGAGAAATTTTGCATTAATGATTTTGGAATGAGCATGTTGTGAAAATTATCTTGCATTCAGCTTGTTACAAATTTAGTAATGCTCACCTGAATCCCTCGTTATACTCAAACTCAACTCCGTTGTTCAAGCTCTCGTGTGCCTGTAGAGTTTGCCATGCGCTTATGCACGTCCGTACAATTTGTATAGATAAGTTTCTATCGAGTTTATAAGATAATGTTCAGTCTATGATTTTTTATTCTGCAGATAACTAAATTGTTTGAGAGGCAATGAGAGAATTTCTCTATAATCTCTTTGCTTTGTATCAGTGAAGAAGACAATATCTCCGTGAATATAGACATGTAAGTCTTGGATGTTTTTGTGTGTTTCTGTTTTGTATTTACAGGTTATTTTCATCACACGTGTTTAGTTTACAACTTCACAAATTCAGCATATACCCAACTAACCAACATAAAATGGGCATGCCAGGACGGAGGAAGGGGCAATTGCCCTACACTTTTGGGAAAATGAAAAATTATTATGTTATTTAATTATTTAATAGGGTATAGTCATTGGAATAAAGTGACACCTAAACTTTCAAATAAAAATAGGCTTTAAAAAAACATATTTTAGATTGTTTTATTTAATTATTTGACAAGCCATAGCCATGGGACAAGGGGCATATCACATATGCCTCATATGTATTATATGTATGAAACATTCGACGCCACAAACTTGGTCACCAAAATAAAAATTGGGTCGGTAATATTTTGAATTTACCTAATTATTCTCCACAAATCACGGACAATTATTAACATTTTCAATGGATCATGTTCAGAAATTGTGTCTCCCTTCTTGGGTATTGCTAATTTGCTATAAACTTTCTTCTCTTTATTGGTCTCATGTCAACAAACATATTGTAAGTTCCAAATAGAGTAGACGGACACATTTATCAACTAGATATTATCTCATTTGTATTTGGGAGTATTTGGGTGTCGGGGGGTGTGTATTTCAATCTAAATATAGCCATTTATATAGGGAAGGATACTAATGAGTCATGCTCATTAGAGCTTTTAATGAGCGGTCCCTCTAGAAAGATGACATGTGCCAATATTTTTTAAAATCTGACTGTTGGATGTTGAGGTGGGTCTATTGGTAGACACGTGTCAAAAAAAAGGTCTGATCGGACATGTTTAGACTGTTCAATTAGACCCTAATTTATCAACATTAACCCCCTAGGTTTTTTTATTTATTTATAAAGGTTATAGAAATAACTAATCTTCTCATATCCAATCAGATAGTCTATAAATGTCTGATCGAACTGATTTTTTTGTCATGTGTCTTTTGGTAGACCCATCTTGACATCTAACAGTTAGATTTTAGAGCAACTTACCACATGTCACGTTATTAGAAACCACTTATTTAAAGTTTTAATGAACATGACTCATTAGAATGCTACTCTTTATGTAGACTCTTTAACCCCTAAGGTTGTAGCCCAATGGCCGAAGGATGAACCGTAAACCCAGAGGTCTCGAGGTCGATATTTGGTTCCCCTTAATATTAGATGTATGAGGTGGAGGTTTTCTTATGCATCACGTGAGATTAGTCTGAGTTTAACCCAGGATACCAACGTTTATAAAAAAATATATATACGTATAATAGAATCTTTCCTCTTGTTCTTTATTATATTCTCTGTCTTGATCTCCTTATATAGTTAGGTTTAACGTGTGTCTTTATATTACTTACCTCTCTAAAAAAAAGAAAGTCATGTACTTTGAAATACTAGACACAGTATCTACTTATTTCTATCAGCTGTACGTTTTCCTTTCTAGTTAGCCTTTAAGGGACTGAGTAGATGATAAATAGAACATTTTTCTTGGAAGACAATGCATCGTTTCTATACACCTACTAAACATCTATAGCTGCATGGTAATCGTGGTTCTATATATACTGGATCTAAGGCACATCATGCCAATCACCTCCGCCACTCTGGATCAACCAAAGCTTATGAATCGAAACTCGTAGTTTCATGCATTTTTATTTTAAATTTTCTACAGAAAAAGGTTTTTATAATTTTATTTCTACTTTGGTTCCAACTCTTAAGAAATAAGGTTTCCAAGACTAAACTAGTGGGTGCGCTTGGAGGGGTCTGCTGTCCTCAACTCTACAAACCGTATATGTTACTACTCATCATCATACAGGGCAGTACTAGTAGATGCTGATGGACCCATCTTATCATTATATCATCTCTACTTCTGTGGCATTAAATCCCAGTCATGATCAATGGTGGTTGTGTTTCCACATTCACGTGGGTCCCTTCTTACGGTTGGTGACCAAGGCAATGCCATTTAAAAAACACTTCGAAATGTGTTCTTCTAATTTTGGTAGTGTGGGGGTGGGTTATTATTGATGGAATCATTACGCCCAACCCAGTTCCCATACAATCAACGCAACTACGGCCCCATTTGGCACAATGCCAAACAAGGTCCTCCCCCAATTCCCATCTTTTTGGTGAACAATTCCCTTCTTCAGCCCCCACCCCCCCCCATGATATATCATTGCTTGTACTTTTTTTTAAATTTCCTTTCATTAATATAAAAGAAAAGTCAACTATGCCCTTATAAGGAACATCATGATAATACGGAAATATTACCTAATTCTCCGGTTCACTTGGTTCGAGAATTTGGGTTTGTAATTCCGCACTCTATAGTGAAACCGGTTCATTAGAGGTAAGATGAGATAATATGTTTCTCGATTCGTTTAGGTTCTTTAGTTTGATTCACTTATATAATATATATAAATATAGGTATGTATTTTAATCATGTAATAAAATTGTTATAAATACTCATTTTAAAAATCATAAAATATCTTTTTATAATCGGTTCGTGAGTCTAAAAGAAAAAAACTGTCGAATCTAAACAAGAAAACCATTGGGTATTGCTTTCGCTCATTGTCACGAACCTAAACAAACTGAACCTTGATTTGATTCGCTTCGAACTAGTTCAGGTTCGGTCTAGTAGGTAGTGGAGGAAATAGCAACAGAAAATCATGTGAGGTTAAAAAAAACAGCAGTATGACTAATTAATGCCCAATTTACTTTAATAATATAAATTTAGTTAATTATTTACTTATTACTTATTGACTAGGAAGCACGGATACGGATACGGGACACGGGTACGATACGATACGGATATGGCGATACGGCAAAACCTAAAAAAACAGGATACGGGTACGGCCAGGATACGTCTGTAATTTTTTTTATAAATAATAATAATAATAATATATTTTATATTATAATTACAAAATAACCATTGGTTCAGTTCTGTTTATGTATAAAAAAGATCATGTCCATGCAAAAACAAAAGAAATAGGGTCATCTCATCATCCATTAAGCAAAAAAGAAAGTTATCCTATCATCCATTAAGCAAAATATAAAGAAGATCATGTCCATGCAAAAACAAAAGAAATAGGGTCACACCCTTGGGACTCCCAAAATTTTTTTTTTTTTAAAAAAAGGGTCACACCTTTGGGTCTCCAAATTTTTTTTTTTTTTTTTTTTAAATTCCCGTATCCTGGCCGTATCCCGAAGTATCCTGGCGTATCAGAGCCGTATCCTAAATTAAAAAATTGTTTTTAATTAATGGGATACGTTTCAGTCGTATCCCGTACGTATCCAACCGTATCCGTATCCAATACGTATCGGATACGGATACGAGAGGGTATTTGAAGTATCCATGCTTTCTAGCTTATTGACAATGAAAATAATATAAAAGGACCAAATTGCCCTTGTGGATAACTACATATATCGTTAAACCACTAGCTTTATAATCTTTTCTCTCGTCCTGGAACAACACCTTGCCTGTCAGGACCGAACGAAATGTTTGACCACCTTAACAAGGTCGCAAGCTTCCTGTGTATTTAGAACTTTGCAATAAAATAAAACGAAGAGAGATTACATGAGGATTATGATAATGAGCTGAAAGATTACACAGCTAATCAGGCTTAAGATATGGGTCGGTTATTAAAAAGCACTAATTATTTGGCACAGTAGATACTCAACATGGTTGAAATGAACAAATAAAGCTTACCCCTAAAAAAAAAAAATAAGATTGATATTTTCAATAAAAGCTATAAAAAAGAGAAGAAAAACAAGAGAAAAGAAAAGATGATTCATATTTTCAATAAAGCTATAGATAGTTATCCCTTAAAGTCTAAGAGTCCATATCCATTACTTGTTCTTAGACCCTTTCCGAGAAAAACAGAAAAGAGGAAAAAACAGAAGAAGTCTTAGGCCCACCTTTTGAATTTGAATTTGGATGGAGAAAGCTTCTTAAGCATAGGTGGGTAAAATGATTAGTAGGGCTTAACTAAACAATTAAAGCGTTCTCTACTATTGTAGTTTCCCCTTTCTTTCCTTCTTCCGCTTTCAGATCCCCAAAAATTCTCATTAACACGACAACGGTACATATTAATGCCTTTTTTTTTCCTTCTTTTTTAGAATCCAAGGCAAAGTCTAGTCGCTTCCCTCCAAAGTCCCAACACTGGGCCCAAAATGCGTCTGTGTTGTGCCTTATTGTCCACGTTTTCACATTCTCACGCAAAACTTCCGAGTTCAATTTCCAAACACAACTGTGTATCCGGGGCCACCTTTTAAATGCATGCTTGGGAATTCGTAGGCTGTTGATCCAACCGTTCAAACAATTAAACACCTTTAAGGAGTGCTATACACAATCCCATTTACTCCAAAAGGTTTCACTGATACAAGATTTACAATTATCAATTCTTAAGAATGAGTGAGATGCGATAGAGATAGACTTCATAGACCGACAGTGAACACCAAGCACAGGCCTATTCGTCAATAAATTATCTAAAAAGATAAGAAGTGCGGAGTACTTAACTTATGGCAAACATATGAAGATCTCGACCTTCATGTGTTTGAAGGGGAGTATAATCATGGAACATCTTTTGGATAGTGGTGGACCTCAAATAAATGGGAATATAGTCATCAAGCAGAGGATTTGAAGCGGGTCTCACTGACTTTTTAGGTGATAATACTACATAGTCACTGTATAACATATACAAATGTAAACCATTTATTGTGATATTGGACATGAGTGACCATTTAAAATGATGGCTTGCTAAATAGCTGAAAATGGGATGAAAACATAAACGAAAATGCTTGACGAGATGGCCAGTCCTCATTGGTTCATGCCCCACATTTAAGCACTCACCAACTATGTTTAACAATCCATCTTTAATTTTTTGAAGAAAAAAAGACTTAATTTTAATTTAGTTAAGTTTAATTAGGGTTAAAAGAGGTATTAAAGGATCACGAGGACGAAATAGCGCAAAACTTTGATCTAATACTTTTTCGTTAAGTGTGCAATTGCAATCGCGTTTATTTCTACATGAGAGGACCGCAAGTTTCCAAAATTTATTAGGTTCGAGCGGCGTGCAGAGTAAAGGCCCCACGCGAGAAGGAGAAAAAGGGGCTTTTGTAGGGCCCACTGTAAACGGCACAACCCCGTGCCCCCTCCCCCATGAATCATTACAACCTCTCCCCAAGCGGCTCAGCCTTCACTCCTCACTCCACCGCTGTACGCTCTACGTCTACGGTACTGTGTTTCCAGAGGAGACCCCACCGACTTCATTTGTTTCATTTTGGTGGCTCAGCTTGGCTCACTTTACTCGGCTTATTTATTTGTTGGTGCGTATTACGCACTAAGTGAACTATAGAAAGCAACATGTTTTAAGAGATTTATAATAACTCTCATTATCTAAACTAGCAGGTGGCACATGAGAGCGAGGGGAAGGAGTTAACCACAGTTAATAAGAGTTAAAAGGGACATGTGTTAACCTGTGGGTGCGATTGGCACGTGCAATGCACGTGAAAGCGAGGGGAAGAAGTTAACCACAGTTAATAAGAGTTAAAAGGGACACGTGTTAACTTGTGGGTGCGATTGAACTCTCCCCGAGTTCAATTGCGATTGGCTGTGATTCTAAATAGATAGATGAGCAAAGGTTAGTTTGAGAATTAAAGTAAAACATTAAATGAAAGACAATGGGTAGTTTGAGAATTAAAGTAAAACATTAAATCAACGTTTTGTTTTTGTATAAGGGTAATTTGAGAATTTCAAAAAATTATCTTCGCATGCCTCTTGCATTATAATAGTAAAGATGTGTGTGTTTACTCTTGGATATCATTTATCTGATATGTGTGTGTTTAGATTACCTCTTCAACCGGCGTTGCAGCCTAAACGTATACCTTGAACCAAAAAAGAAAGAAAAAAAAGATTACCTCTTCAACCTAAAATAAAATTAAAAAATTGCTCATTTTCTTTTACCGGTTGGGTACTACAATTCATACAGGTATATAAGGGTACACAACTCCTTCATTAGTCAGAACCTTTAAGAGTAAGTGCATGAGTTAACTCTTGACACCTTCAACTCCTTCATTAGTCAGACTCTTTCGGAGTAAGTGCACGAGTTTACTCTTATAACACCTTAGTAGTTATCTTAGGTTTGATTGTACCTTTGTGTTTAGTATTTCCTTACCTATATTAAATATTAAAAAAAAAAATATTCCTTTGTTTTTTATTTTATTTGTTTGGTCATCATTTATCTTAGGTACAAACTAGTTAGAAATTAAGTTAGTATATAGGATAAGCTTCTCAACTATCACACTAAAACTTAGACTCAAGTCTTTTGCTTTTCAAGGAGGCACACACCATCACATGACAAGTTCATGATATCCTTTTGGAGGTTACAAGTATTCTCAACACTTTAATACATAACTAATATTCTTTGTATTAGCATTGAACTATAAATAAGAAGTAAATGAAAGATCAAGTGACAAATAAAAAATAAGGGTAAATGCTCCTTATGCATCTTGCTATACTCTAAAAAAAATTTATATATATATATATATATTTTAAATCGGGGGCTTTCTACATATACCCTTTCTTGTGATATATTTTTTTAAACAAGATAAAATCTTATAAAAATATTTAGAAATGAAAGGCCTAGCAAGATGTATAAGGAATATGAGCTTGATATTCTTTGGAATGCCATATACAATTTTTTTTTCGATCGTTGATGAGGAGTCGGTGGTTAGTAGGGCTACTTACTTTCGGGTAGATATTTCAACTGAGGTGCGCACCATTGGACTGGAACCCGAAACGAGAGTGTGGTCCGAGACGCACACAACCAATGGGACAAGCCTTAGCTTCCCATATACGTTTCTTTTTTTTAAAAATCATTTACATAATGTTAGTAGTAATCATAAGTTGTTGATTAGTAAATATGAATAGAACTCTTGAAAACATCACTTTTAGGATTAGATAGGTGCTACCATAGACATCCTTTATAGGGTTACTCTCATGTGGCAGATATAAATGACATAATAATATATTTTAGAACTATACGGATCATTTCTAGGGGAAGCCAAAGAGAACATCTCTAACTTCTTTACACAATTTGACATGTGTCCTATTTCGAGTAGGAAGTTAAAAAAAAAGTTAGGATTGATACTTCTAACCTTGTCATTTAGAAATTTTTTTTAAAAAAAATAGGTGTGCACTTTAGCCTCTTTCGAAGAGGTTTCAAATTCTAAAAAAAAAAAAAGCAAGGGTATCGGTGAAGTGTAGGAATCAGAGGGGATATATGTAACCACCAGTGGTTTTTTGTTCCTGTATCATTTACATACTATTAGAAGTAATCAACTAATATAGTAATTAGTATTGGAGAGTAAAAATCTTACATGACATCACATTTGGGATTAGATAACTTTCCATGATACATCGTATTCTTGGAGGAATTGATAGTAGGAAAAACCCAATGTTTAAAGCAAGGTTTTAAATTACGTGAAATCAGTTTCGTTCCCACCCTTTAAAATCAAAGTGTGTAATATTTCAAATTTATAGATTTTAGTCTAATTTTTAAAATTTATTATAAAGTAGTTTTTAAATGAAAAATTGAAATATTCCTTAATATTTTGAAAACTTTAATGAAATTTAAAAATACGTATTAAATTTTAATAAATATTATTTCATCAAGATATATTTCAAAATATTATTTCAGCCAAATTTTCTTCATGAAATCCAGAATTTTCGAAACTTTAATTCAGGCAAACCTTCTTCTAAAGGGGAGTTTTTATAAGAATGGGATTTAAGGGGGTGCGTAAGGCGCACTTAGAGCTTCGTAGCACGGAGCTCATATGCCGCAGCCACGCTCTTAAGCCGTTTTTGAACTCAAACGTGGCTCCACACACTTATAATAATTCCCGCGACCGACCGCAATAATTCATGACACCAATTTCTTCTCACTCTCTGCTCCCACTCTCCGACCCCCGTTTCCTCTTCTGACCCCATCCTTTCCCTTTCTCTTTCTCTGCTGCCAAAGGAACCTCTGCAGTTCAGAGAATCGAAAGTAGAGCTTCTGATCTGTTTTGAGTTAAAATAGATTTAGATAGACAAAGCAACCGACAATTGTGATTTCCTCTCAATCTCGTTGTAATAGATTCCTTCTGCGTTGCGTTTCTCTCAAAACCCATCCATGGAAGCTTCATCACCTATCTCAATCCAACCGAGCCCACAAGAACAACCGGAAGCCTCTCCAAAACCCTTCAAGAAAAGCTTCGTCTCTTCGTTAATGGAGGCCGCTACACTTCGCTCTCCTTCCTTCAAGGAAGATACGTACTTCGTTTCCAACCTGAAATCTTCAGAGAAAAAGGCTCTTCAAGAGCTCAAAGAGAAGCTCTCGGCCTCTAACGTTTCTGGATCCATGTGGGGTATTCCTCTTTTGGGTGGTGACGAAAGGGCTGATGTGCTTCTTTTGAAGTTTCTCCGAGCTAGAGATTTTAGAGTCTCGGACTCACTAACCATGATGCAGAAATGTCTGGCTTGGAGAAAAGAGTTCCGAGCGGACACCATTGTTGACGAGGATTTGGGTTTTAAGGATCTTGAAGGGGTGGTCGCTTACATGCACGGCTACGACAGAGAAGGACACCCTGTTTGCTACAATGCTTATGGTGTTTTTCGAGACAAGGAGATGTACGAGAGGATTTTTGGGGACGATGAGAAGCTGAAGAGGTTTCTCAGGTGGAGAGTTCAAGTACTCGAGAGAGGTATAAACCTTCTGCATTTCAAGCCTGGTGGAGTTAATTCGCTTATACAGGTCACTGACCTCAAGGACATGCCCAAAAGAGAGCTTCGGGTGGCTTCGAATCAGATTCTCTCTCTGTTTCAAGATAATTACCCGGAAATGGTGGCTAGGAAGGTAATCTCTCTGATTTTCATGTTTAAATTTTGGGGGAAGAATATCTGGTTGGGTTTTGTTTTTTAAAATTATTTTTTTCCTTGTTTGCCCCTCAAATCTTTTCTTCAATGTGGGTGTTATGTTCCAGGTTTTCATCAACGTTCCATGGTACTTCAGCATGTTGTATTCGATGTTCAGTCCATTCATTACTCAACGAACTAAGAGCAAGTTCGTGATATCGAAAGAAGGAAATGTTGCTGAGACTCTCTACAAGTGAGATTCATTTTCTCTCTCTGTAATTTACTATATAGCTTCTTTCCCATATATGGTTTGTTCTTGTTATTTGGTTGAGAATATGAAACTGTTGTTTTGAATTTGGGAGCTTTTTCTATACATTCATGGATTCTACTTAAGCTGCTCTTAACTCTCTTAATCTTATATGGGTTTAACTTCAGCTCTCATACGTCGTCATCGTTAATGTTATTGTTTTAATTCGCTAATTAAGTCTAGATTCCCAAACAAAAAGTCTAGATTTTGTTATTGGTATGCTGCTTCTCTCTACTTTGCTGTTTTTGGTTGATGTCGGAAATCTGTAGCTCTAACAGTGGGACATCGTTCTTTGTTCAGATTTATAAGGCCGGAGAACGTTCCGGTTCAATATGGGGGTCTGAGTCGACCCGACGATTTGCAGAACGGTCCACCCAAACCGGCGTCGGAGTTCACCGTCAAAGGAGGAGAGAAAGTGAATATACAGATCGATGGGATTGAGGTTTTCTTTCTAATTTTTTGTGTCAACTCTCATTAATTTTTTTTTTTCAAATGTAGTTTATTATAAATTCCAAAAAAAATCTAATTTACTCTAGTTAATATTTTACTTAATTTTGTAAATTTATAATCCCGAATTGTAAATTTCACTTTGCTTAATTTCATTAATCCAGCTTGAATTTTTGAAATATGCAAATAATAAAATCCTAAATTCTGCTAGGCTGGAGCAACCATGACCTGGGATATAGTGGTGGGTGGCTGGGACGTGGAATACAGTGCAGAATTCGTGCCAAGCTCCGAAGGAAGCTACACTATCGCCATTGAGAAGCCGAGGAGGATCGCAGCATCTGAAGAACCAGTTCACAATTCGTTCACATCGAAAGAAGCCGGAGGATTGGTGCTGTCGATCGATAACTCTGCCTCTCGGAGAAGAAAGGTTGCCGCCTACCGATACATAGTCCGTAAACCCACTGCTTAACTTGAATAATTCCCCATTTTGTTGGTTTAATTATGGGGGTGAGAACCTTGAATCAGCATGATAATATATGTATAAAAGGTGGCATTGTCGTTATTAATTAGTAGAAAGAAAATGCAGATAAGCTTTGGTAATGGTAGATCTGATATTACGAGTTGCTGTTCTGTTTATTTCCGCAGTTGGTATGATATAATAGTCTTTCTATTATTTGCCTATTTGCCTTGGTGAGGGGAATGAAAGTACTGTAATAAACTAGGGGGAAAGATCTTTTGCTGTCTGTCATGAAACGATTTTCGAATTTCAGTCTTTCCTTTTGGGGTTTTCGAAATGGAGAAAGCAGGTCAAGATATTGACTTAGTTAAGGCTGTCAAAAAAGCCCATATAGAAGGGTACCCGGCCTGGCCCTCCAAAGCCCTCCAAAGCCCGGTCCTACCCCAGCCCTTGGGCCGGGCAGGGCCAAAAAATTGGAAGCCCTTGTTCTCTAGGGCCGGGCTAGGGCTCCCCCTGTCCGGCCCTTCCCGGCCCGGCCCGGCCCTACTTTATCTTAAGATAAATATTTTTTAATAATTTTACTAATATGCTCCCTTTAACCTTTCATTAACGTTATGAAAGTAGGGCTATGTTTGTAATTGCGCCAACTAAAGACCTTATAAAAACCAACCTAACACAGACCAAACCCTAACTTGTATTCACATTCTAAGACTTTGCCTCTTCATTCTTCAACTTCAATCGCACAGGTCACATACCACTTCGGCTCTTCATCGATCATCTCTCTATCTCTCTCATATCTTACTCTCTACTTTCAGTTTTATATTTAAACATATTTTCAATTTTGTTCTATATAGTTTTATTATTCTACTTGTTTTTCTATACTATGTTTTGGTTTATTATGCATGACTGTCACTGATAACGAAATTTTTTTTTAAACTCTGTTATTGCTCTTTTTGTTGCAATGTTGATCCCAAACCCGAATAAAAGAGGAGGGTATCCATTTCCATGTAAGGTTGACAGTCGGTATAGTAAAAAAAAAATTATTATCTTAGATGAAAAAAAAAAAATTCGGCTCTTTCTTCCGGCCCTTTGGCCGGCCCGGCTTGGCCCCGGCCCTTGAAGGGCCGGGCTAGGGCCCAATCAACCCCGGCCCTTGAAGGGCTAGGGCCAGGCTAGGGCTCTACTCTTATAAGGAAGGGTAGGGCTAGGGTTGACCCCGGCCCTACCCCAACCCGGCCCTTTGACACCCCTAGACTTACTCTCTGGTGGGGGGTGGTGACATGGGCAAAAGATTTACTCCCATCTGGTGAGCAATACGATCGGTGGACATGTGGTAAGAAAAAAGAAAAAAAATATTAAATGTATAAAAGTAAAAAACAGGCGAGAATTTTTTTTTTTTTTGACTTCTTTCCGATTATCTTTTTTTTTTTTTTTTTCGTGATGATGGCGTTGCTCACCGGAGGGATACCCTAGTGAGCTTCAGAGTAAATCAATCTTTTGCCGGTGAAATGGGGCAGAGGGGGGAAATGGCCACGGGCGTTAACGTGCGCAGAGTGTTAAACTGTGGCGCGGTAAACGGTATTTTTACTTCCAAGTGTTGTGTCGAGTCTGCTGCTGTTTCTCCTTTTTCTCTCATTTTGTCATTTTTATTTCGGCAAAAGTTTGGCTCCTTGTGCTTTTGCCGGAAAAACTGAAAAGTAACCAACTTGTTTGATGTGAAAGGAGTTTTTTTTTTTTTTCCACATAATAACTTGGAATGGCATGGAACGAGTCTTGCTCGGATTGACGAAAATAGCCTTTAATATGAATGATTTTTTTTAAAAAATAAAAAAATAAAATCACTCAGTTAGAGTGGGGGGGGGGGGGGGGTTTGGCAGTTGAATGACTTCTTCTAAGTGACTGAATTGTCCTTGCATAAGGAATTAGTTTTTGTGGGTTAAAGGCGCTACGTTTATAGGCTTACCATGTTTGGGATTCGGGAGAGCCAATGCTTCAGTTTATGTATATAAAACAAGCAAAATATATGAATAAGCTAATGGAGATTGATTAGGTTGTAGATGTCTGAAGGATACATACACAAAATTGGTAAGCAAATGGCTGAAACCTAGACTTGGGTTACTTTAGACTTTCAATTCAATTGTTGTATTAAACATCATATTCTGAAATGAAATAATGTATTCGGGCTGAATAAGTAAATAAATTATGTTGCTAGCTTTTCTAACGAATCTCTTTCGATGTGCCCCACCCCCAGTCCCAGGGAGTCTTTAATCTACAAATCCGTTCACACATAGTAGGTGCCGTCCATGTGTTACAATTAAAAGGCACCCGGACTATTCCAACCCTATGAATCAAGGGGTATAGGTCCTCTGATAAGGCTATGTGAGAGGATATATATATATATATATATATATATTTTTCCAGTCGTTATCTTAGGTTTGATGAGTGTGTTTAGATTATCTCTCTAACAAAAAATAAAACAAAGAGGTTGTTTTTATTTTTATTTTGACACCAAATATTTTAAAAATAAGTTTAGAATTTCTTTTTAACCTATAATGGAGTAATTACATTTTTTTTCTCGATTGCCAAATGCTACATCCCCCGACACCCCCCCCCCCCCCACCCCAAAAAAAAAGAATATTTTCTTTTTTTGGGATATTTATATTTTCCCCAAATACTAAAAATGCAAAATGATTCCGTTGCCGGGAATCGAACCCGGGTCTCCTGGGTGAAAGCCAGATATCCTAACCGCTGGACGACAACGGAGTCTATTGGAAGATTCGTAATCATTTATAACCATAGGTTGGTCATACTCCTCTTGCTTTAGTTTTGTGAGAATATGATCATCTTGTCGGGGTTATAAATAACCAGAAGTCTTTCATTTTATCAAAAGATTCCGTTGTCGTCCAGCGGTTAGGAAATGTAAATATCCCATTTGTTTTTTTGGAGGCCTGCATATTTGGCAGCGTTGGTCCAGTCCGTGGTCATATGTAGCCCTGTTTAACTACACTAGGCCCACACATAGGTGATAGGCTGCTGCAAATTCAATTGGGAACATTTCGCCCATATCCACCCAGTCAAATTGTTGAGCATTCCTAGCAGCCTGGTTATTTTGGTGAATCAAAATACTAAAAACTGTCAAAATGGGTTAGTAGCCTTATTAGAATAAAGATTTCAATGGTGAGTATACAGAACTTATCAAGTTTGATGAGTATTATACACTCATCAAAACTAAATATTTCTCTCCCTTACTTTATTGTGGTCCCATACAAATAATAAAATAATGTTTTTTTTTTGGGTTAAATTTGTGAGGCTGTTAGGAGTGTTTAAAAAAAATGGATAGCCAAAGTAAAAAAAAGTGAGATTTGGCTATTTTGATGAGTAAAATTTGGTGAGGCTGCTAAGGAATGCTCTTACGCCCATATTGAGTTGCCTCAAAACTTCACCCAAGATATATTATTTGTATTTAGAAAATTTAAGTAATACGTGCTGTAGGTTCGACTTCTCACACCCCCTTTGGGGCCAGCCCTGCATGGTTTTTCCTGGGTTCTGGTGAGGCGGGTTATGGGCTCTCATTGCACCATTAGTCCTAACCCAAAGGTTTAGGGACACCTCGAGTTTCAAAAAAAAAAAAAAAAGAAAAAAAAAAGGTATATTCTTATTTCTTTTATGAGTACTTGAGTAGTGATTAGGCCCTCTTGATAGCCATAATTAAATAGGCACGTGTTGCCTTCCAATTGGAAGGTCCTCTAGCAAGCTGACCGTGAGTTATTCATTTTCCATTCACGTATACATAAATTTACAAGTTTTAAAATAGAAAATATCTCTCTATGAGTACGACCCAATCCAACTTTGGGCTCAGCATTGAGCCCTTACTCTGCAGATCCCTCTAAAACCTAGGTTCAACCCAACTTCAATCGGATTAGGCTGGTCGGGCCCGCTCAAATAGATCAGAGATGATCATCCAATTGGTCCAAAAAAAAATAAAAAATTCTACTGTTAATTTGATAGTTTAAACCAACTAACTTTTAGATGTATCAAAGGATTAATAATAATAAAAAAAGAATTGTGATCTTGATGACTAGAACATTGGTAAATAGTTACCGGGTGTGTAACTACTATCCCAAAGTGTTTGACCAATGTCAAGGCACCTAAAATGTGATCCTAATCCTAGAATTTAGTATACTGTACCTTTTAATTTTGGGCAAGCTAATATAACCAGTCATTCAAGTTAGAGAATAGTAGTACATATCTCGTTCATTTTTGTTGATTTTGGGTCCCAGCAAAAGTAGGAAGACATTTCAACCTCCAATTGGATTTTGGTTGAGAGCTACAACACTGAAAACCTGGATAAATAGGTTCAAATACTGGAATTGAAGAGCTCATAGCCTGGATCTTGGGTGTGAAAAAACAATGCAATGTAAGAAAAATCATATCACACAAAATTGACATGGTTAGCCAATATACCTGTGTTCGCGGCTGACCGCGATCCAATGCGCTCTACTTAGTCTAATCGAGTTTTGTTCCTATGCCAAATCCCAATACGTGAAGGAGCGAGTCTTATACCAAATCCCAAATCCCAAAGGTAGACGACTTTCATTCTACTTTCATATTTCTATATAGTCCTTATGCGCGTACAGTCCTTTTGCGCTACGCTAGGACACAACTATCCGCTCCGGTTTCACAGTTCAGGGACTAAGGAGAGGTTGGGGGGCATGACGAAGCTTCAATCTGCAAACCAGATTATCCTTTTGCAATTGGGAGAGATGGCTAGATTCGTAGAACAGAAGAAGAGCCTTACTCTATAGGGGCACTAGTGCGCTACAACTAGCAGCCTGTGGAAAAAGGCTAGTGCGCTAGCGCGCTCCATGGATCTCATCGGAAATGTTTGATGCTTCTTGGGGCTTCTTTGGCGACCGTGAAGTCACTGGAACCTACTAGCAATGGGGGAGAAAACATAGCATGTCGCAACAAAAGCTTGATACGAGGCGTCAGACAACCTTCATCAAAACCGATATCAAGCATAAAGATAGGAACAACTATGGATCTCAAAATAGATATATATTGATCTTTTTCTGGAATCAAAGAAATCTTTTGAAAAATGGACGGCTCTTGTCGGTGGTGGACACGTACAACAAGAGTGGCCTAAATTCATGTGGGTGGCGACAACATGGGTGCTTGACTTTCTTACGATGGGTAAAGTCCTCCTCATGCTTGCGAGTCCAGACAAACTCTACGTCTTTTTTCATGAGCTGTGTAAATGATTTACAACGTGCACTGGCTTGCAAAATGAAGCGACGCAATAGCTGGATCCTACCTTGAAGGCTACGCTACTCTTTAAGGTTTTGAGGTGACGGCATGTTGACAATCCACAATGTCCTGCGAAAAAACTGGTTATAAATCTCTCCTAATTTTTCTGTTTTCACTCAATGAAAATCCTAGCGTAAACCGAATTATAAATATGCGGGGATGCTATGTCCACTTTCATTTTCATCAACTTTTCCATTTTCAACCACCGAAAAAAAAAATCAAAATTTGAATTGTAAACCACCAGGCGTTAAGTAACCATGAGAAGATGATTTTTTTATACAAATGAGGTTGTGAAAGCATGACTGGAACCCTGGCCTATCTGATTGGCTAGAGTACTTCTTCAAGTTAGAAATTGAGAGAGAGAGAGAGAGAGAGGCACTAGTTATTTGTTCAAGGCCAGGGTTCCAATCCTGGATACTGAAGAACAATGAGGAGAGACACGGTGAGGGCAAGGCCCATTTAGGTTCTACTGCTTGTCAGTCATCCTCTCAAGCTGCTTCTGTTTGACCATTTGGAAAGCGAGCAGAATTTTCAGCTGTATAATGAGTACCATCTTCAAAGGGTGACAATTGGGCTGAGTTAAATGTGTTGGGCTTTGGGATGGGCCTATTAAAAAATCACCAAAATTCAAATCCAAACCCGGCCCATTGCCACCCTTATATATGAATTCATCTCTTCATAGGTGCAACTTATACCTTCTCTCCTACACCAAAATGATCAATATGATAATTACCATATATAATATATCTTTAGTTCTAAGAAATGACAGAACTATATGGAGGCTTGATTTTTGCGCTTAGAGAAGTGAAAGCTATTCTCACTCTCAGTCATTTAGGCTGTCGTCTATGGTGGGAAAGCATGTATCTTGATTCGTTCTCGTCTTCTCTGTACACTCAAAAAATATAATCAACTAATCATTCTGTTTGTATAGTTGTTCGTATATTTCTTAACTTTAGGAGTTTGCCAAACATGATTGAAAATGTTTTGTTATTTGTTGGTTAAGAACTTGTATGGAAGAAATCTTTCTTATAACCGTACTCGATGTTCGGGATCAAATAAAAAAGAAAATAAAATGAATTCATACAGGTTGGTATTAGGACATGCTCAAGTTTAGCCTTATTTTTTTATTTTTCGTATGAACATGCAATGCCATGCATTCATAATGAATATGAGGGTAAATATCTCAACTGCTCCCGATCTGTTTCTATAAAATTTATAAAATATTCTGCGCCAAATCTTGCCGATCATTGTGATTTTCTAATGATAATATTATATTTAGAGGGAGAGATGCTTGCAGATCATCCTTTGATCTACTGAACGATTTTCGCGCTTTAAGTTTATTGGCTACTGATTATGAAAATCTTTTTGCTTTTTTTATTAATGGTATAGGATTCGTCAATTGTAGGATGTATCTGAGATATTCATATTATTTTAACAGTAATTAGCAAAAAATGCATGACCAAACCATGCACACCTAAAAGTTCATGGATTTATTATTATTATTATTATTATTATTATTATTATTATTTGGGAGCTAGAGGAATTTGATGAGAGCAATTCATAAAAATTTACAATGGGGTGATTACAATCATCCATCCAATTAGATTGGTTTTTTCTTTGTGTTAAAGTACCTATTGGTTTGAACTTTACTAACTAATTAACTATAGCTTGAAAATTTAAGTTCAAATTTCAAGTTTTTCCATTAATCTAGATAAAACTTGTGTAGGTTCGTCATTCATGTTGCATCCACTGCTGTATTATACAGTTCTATTCACCAACTGATCAACTACCTGGGCAATGCAAATAACGGGACACCTCTCTAATGGGCCTTAGAACAGGCTTGTAATGGGCCGATTTTGTATCTTGCTGGTGGTTAGTTGTTGGGTGAGTGGACCCTCAAGACATGTTTCCCTTTCTACGAGTCGAATCCTGACCTCCCAACGAGGGGTATCCCTTCACCATCCTAGCAAGAGAGCTGGGTCTGGTGGATTGCTATATTATCTCTTCTTGTGAATATCGTTCAATAGGCTTATAAACCTCGAGATTTAACTATGAACAGGATCTCTGGTTGAACAATTAACCGCAGCAACCCTTAAAATGCCTTGGGAAGGGGGTATTTATGGAAAAAATTTAGTGTTAAAAAATATACTTATTTGTGTTGGTAATTACTCATAAACCTCAGGTACCTTTTTAATACTTGCTGATTTTATTTATTTATATTTGTTTGGTGGCTTAGAAACAGCTTAATCCATGCTCCCCAAACCGGTTGGCCGGTCGGGTCAAGGATTGTAGACCCTACCATCACAACTTTTAGTCCATACAAGTCGAAACAATGGCCAACTCTGTACCTTCCCTAGTTATAAATAGTCAATATAAAATGGAAATATTGTCAGAAAAGAAAAACAAGAACTCCAAAGCCATGTTGTTTCCGTGGGCTTAGTGGAAGACCACAAATTAATAAGCGTAATCCCGCGCTGGATCACCACCTTTAGGTCGGGTCTACCCCGTGTTTAAGATGGGGGGTCTCAATATAATATGGTATGGAAATCGTGTAAAAACAATACTGAATCACAAGCAAAATCCATGTCCAGTTGGTAAGAAGCAAGAGTGTATATAGTAGCTCTTAAGCAGCCCAAATACTACCAAACAACATCTAATCATCATTGGTCCTTATCTATTATGAACCATATGGTGTTGGACAAGATGGGGGATTTCTCCCGAATTGGGAGCCATTTACCGCTCAAAATCTAGACGAGGACAAGGAACATTTACTGGTTTCGAAATCGACCTTGACAAGTGACCAACTTCACGGGGTCCATATAAAAACTGCATGACACATGACTCTAAACGGTTGTAAATGTCGCACCCAACTTGCAGGGTCAGAAAGCAATGCTTGCCCTATTGGTTTTTTTTATGGTAACCCGGGGTGTCCCCAACCCTTCGGGTCAGGACTACATCCCCAGGAATGTGACAAAGGCCCGCAATCCGCCCTATTGGTTTTGTACAGTACACCACACATTTGATCTGGGATCAAGTCTCAAGAAAGTGTGATGATTATCTATCACCCATTCACTAACCTAGAACATATACTAACTATACTAACAGGGGGCTTAACTGTATATCTTGACAAAAAAAAAAAAAAACACTTGAAAGATCCAAGAAACAAAAGGTATCTAGGTCAATATGGAGGGAAAGATTCCCAATAACATTACAGGACAAAAAGTGTCACCACTTTAAAGAACCATAGTGTTCACTTAACATCTCCATCTCATGTAGGATCGAATTCGGTTGGATATGATGCAAAAAAAAATAAAAAAAATTGATTGATAGCAATAATCTTACTCTCACCAATGGAGCAACATTATACAACTGGTTAGACCAAAAATTTTATTTATTATTTCTAAATTTTTTTTATGACAATAATTTCTTCATTTTTTAAAATTGTTGTATTAAATGGTGTGTTGGCAACAACACGTATCACTTCATTAATGAGAAAATGAAAATTTGGAGAGAATGGCTAGCTCCTTAATACCTATCTAAGTGTAGAGAGAATCAAGCAACGTTCCCTGCAACGCATGTTGCACAAATGGATCACCCGCGCATACGTCCTCACCAATCAATCAGTAGGATATTCTCTTTATGAGCCCACCAATATAATCTATTAAACGGTGTAAAATGCATAAGCATCATCGTCTATGCATCTTTAGAGATCATAATGAATAAATAAGCAACAAAAAAAATAAAAAAAAATAAATAAAAGAATTTTTATTCCTGGTATTAGGGTTAGGAGAATAAGCAGGAGAAGATAGAATGGAAAGGACTACCGTAGCGGTTAGAGCTTCACAAATACACTAATCTCAATGATTATATTATAAATTAAACAAATCTCCACCTTGGTTTTGGTACGAAGACAGACTCGAACCCACGTTAATGAATATAAATATGTAATTCAATATAGATTCAAACTGGAAAAAAAAAAAACTAACCTTAAGCATGGAATATGTTTAGAGCACACCTCGTGCGTACCTTAAGGAAAATGATTAGTTAATAAACAAGAATTGAGTACTTCCCTTGCAGTGGTCGGTGCCCGAAACCCCCGTGCTACGAAGCTTCGTGCCCCTGCACGGTGCGCCGGAAAAAGTTATATCTTATCCCATTTCCCATGCGAGAAGCCACCCTGGTACGTTTTCCAAATTACTGCATTGCCCTGCGATTCCCCGATTATTTACAAGATTCCAGCGAAGCAACCACTGACTAGCAAGGTTCCAGTAAAGGTGTGGCTTTACATTTGAGTTTTTGGAAATTTGCAAGACTTAGCCGAGTCGTGCGATTTTAGAGTCATCAACAATTCAACATGATTTTATGCTTACAGAAGTACGAAGTACCTTTAAGGGACCCTTGATTTGGATAAATAAGGACCAGTTGTCACTACATCCCGCCTCCTGCGTCAGTGGTGGTGGGTGACCTCTTTGTTGAGAAAGGTCTGAGATCCAATTAGGGATATATTAAATATTTTGAAATTATGTTTTAAGTTGATTTTGAAGTAAGGTTTAACTTAGTTGTTTAGTTTCTAAATTAGTTCTTAGAATATTTTTTTTATTTTTATAAATAGTTGTCATAAGAATATTGTCAAGTAATTTTTGAATTATTGAATTAAAATTGACAATGGGCTTTTCTTTGAATTTCTTTGTTAACTTTTGAATTAGCACATTATATGAGAGTTTTTTCTAAGTTAAAAAAATTTAGATTTCGACGATGATCTAAGATTTATCTTTTTATATTGTAGGATTGTCTTACATCACATACCTCAAAGACTCAAAATTGAATCCACCGCTATGCAACACACATACATTTATTTACTTAGAAATCGATTCAAATCCAAACAGAAAATAGTATTACATTTGCTTTACTTTGTTTGGAAACACCCAAACCTATCGTGATTTTAGTGACAATCAATGTGTTTTACATAAGTTTTGAGGACATTCTATTATCGTGGGTAGACCTGTTTGTTTAGGGAAATGCTATTGAGACTGTGTTAGGGCCGAGACAACTGAGACCTCACGTCTGAGCACGAGATTTCAAGCAGGGCCCACCATGTGAAGATGGCCCCACCTGAAACCGTGAGGACTCGGTGGTCTTGGCCCTCAGACGGTCTCAATAGCAAAGTCCCATTGTTTAGGGCTCGATTCCCCTTTTTTATTTTGCCTTTCCTTACTTTTGGAGTCTACCACTTGCATCAATTAACAAACTGTCAAGTATTTTGGTAATTTGATATATTTTGCATAGAGAAAGACCAACTTGTATGAAAACAGCTAAACTGGTTTGGAATTTGGGAAATAAACTAAACGTTTACTTATCAATTTCTATTCCGTATCTAACCACTTATTCAAGCTCCACCATTATTTTATATCCAACCAATATTATATGAGCGGCGATTCCTGTCTTAGCGGTAGGGCTGTCAATGGATCGGATCATGATCCCGATCTGATTAGCCAGACTTTGGACCCTATATGTGATCCGTCGGATCGGATCGATGAAATCCGACTATAATCGGATCGGATCTTGATAAAGGGTGATCCGATCTGATTATATTAACTTTTAAAAATCATTGTAAATATATTTAATAAATTTTTTATACATAAAGTATTAATTTTAAAAAATTAACATTAATTAGAGTTAATTAAGATAATATTAGAATTTTAAATTATTAAAATAGAGTTTTTTTTTTAATTAACCATAATCGGATCGGATTCGGATTCGGATCTTAAAAATATAATCGGACTCGGATTCAGATCGATTAATTTATGATGCGACGGATTTCGGATCGGATTCAGATCTAGGCAGATCCGGTCTGAATCCGACCCGTTGACAACCCTACTTAGTGGTGACTCGTGAAGGGTCTGCACTGCAGTCTGCTCTTGCTGTGGCCTGTGGGACTCATTAAACACCATTAGCCGCCATTGGATTAGGACATAAGTTTTTTAATTACAAATTTATACTCATTTTTACTCCACCCGAATTTTCCAAAGAAATAGCTCCGGTTGAAAGTTGAAACTTGACCTCATCGGTTGTAGGGTATATACAAATGGGTATACCCCCATGTTATTACAAAAATACTAAACTACATTCTATCTTCAACTCTTATACTACCATTAGTTGGCCAGCGTCAATATTAGTGTTTGTTTGAGATGACCTAACCGCGGCATCACTAAAGAAGAACTACTACCAAGGTATTGAAGTTTTCACCGTCTCGGCCCAAGTTCGAGAACCTCTCTCCCTCAAATGAGGCACACCTTTGATATATATGATGAGGAAGGGGGTTGTCTCTCGGCCGTATACCCTTTATATCAATGGCATTGCTTGGATCAAAGATCTTATACATAACATATACAGTAGTAATACAACAGTTTTATTCTTATAATTTTACAAAAACATCCCATCATTCTCCTGTGAGATTGAAATTTTCTTCTTCAAAATAACCACAATATCCTTGCGACATGGGTATTTTCCTTACTATTACAATCATGAGATTAATTTTCATGGGGAGCTCTGCATCATGCTGAGCTCCCTTTTTACACTGTATGGGGCAAATGTGTAATTATCAATAATTACACATTTGCCCCATGTAGTGTAAAAAGGGAGCTCGGCATGATGCAGAGCTCCGTTTGATATTTAAACTGTACAATCATTTGCAAGGCCACTTTGGTTAACTCAGTGATTTAAAGATTTAAGGTGTTTCTGGTAAATGTGACTTGGTTAGACCGCAACACCGGGATACACACACTCTCTCCCTCTCAAGCAATAAAAGTTGTCTTTGTTTTATAAACCCTAGATATTTTCAGCCATAAAGACTCGACTAGTTCCACGTGCTGTATAGGAAATACCCCCACCTCATACAACCAATATTAAGGAGAGCCCAGGAATCGACCTCGAGGTTTAAGTTTGTCCTCAATAATAAAAGTCGTCTTAAGTTAACTAGTTTAGAAGCAATGACATTAATTGGATGATCTAAATCAGAAGAGAATAAGGTTATATATGAGGGCATTTTTGTCATTCTAGTGAACCAAATGTAAATAAACTAGTTAATTTGTTCCTTTGAGTACGGTTGTTCCTATATAAGCTTGTCTCCCTCCCTCCCCTCTTGATCATAATTCATATATACCCACACAAGGGGAGAGAAGCAGATAAGAGAGATGGGTAACAGCCTTAGGTGTTGTTTGGCATGTGTTATTCCTTGTGGAGCTCTAGACGTGATTCGGATTGTCCATTTGAATGGCCACGTGGACGAGATAACTCGGCCGATAACCGCCGGGGAGATCCTTGAGGCCAATCCTAACCATGTGTTGAGCAAACCTTGCTCTCAGGGAGTTGTTCGTCGAATTCTAATTCTGTCACCGGAATCAGAGCTCAAAAGGGGTAGCATCTATTTCCTAATTCCAGAATCGTCTCTTCCCGAAAAGAAGAGGAGTAGCAACACCCGTAAGAATTCCTCTAAGAAGACCAAGAAAGCCACCTCAGATGTCCCAACATGCGACAGCTATCTTAAGGAAATCCTACTGGAAAAGAAATCCCCACGTCGAGATCGCCGGAGCGGTCGAGTTGGAGTATGGCGTCCTCATCTCGAGAGCATCTCCGAAGATTTATGACATTTTCAGGCACCGGAATCTGACAATTCCCGGCTAAGAAAATAAGTGTCCGGGTTAACATTGATACATTCAATTACGAGGGGCAACGTTTTCTCTATGTGAGATATTGGTTTGTGGATAAAATGTATTTTTTTTTCCCTTTTTTTGGGGGTTGTAATTTCCAACTGCATATAAGAGTGGCAGATTTGGAGATTCCCTTATTACGAGGATCTTTTAATTGGGAAATTGAAATGAGCGATTTGGAATCGTACTGGAAGAACTCAAGTTGTAAGTAAGATTGTTTTTTCTCTCTCTCTATCAAATGTATGTGTTGAAATTCGAGGAGAAAATGTGAATATCTTAGAAAATATATGTATCCCAGGAGAAAATGAATTAATGTGATTATGAGAATAATAATAGGAATTATTAAATAAATGTGTACAATATTTAGTAATTATGTCAAAATATTCCACAGATAGCAACTTTCCATTAATTGGCTTACAGGCAGAGGGAATAAAGGGTAAATACTATAAGAATATGGATTCAAAACCATGGCACATTAGCTGTTAAGCTTAGCAATTGTCAACATACTTAGTTTAATCTTCATAAGAGGTGGGCCACACGTCTCAAAATAGCAGTCTAGATAGCTGATAGATCAAATTGTTGGCTACGATGGCGCCTCGGCGAGGTTTACCCACTGATTAATCTCTCTCTCTCAAGTTAACCAACTTAATATAACTTAACATTCCCCAAATGGAGTGATGATGGAGTACTTGTTCCAGCAAATGATTTTTTTTTTTTGCTTCGGATATCATTTACCTATGTTAGTACGCTTAGTGATTAGTTTGGGGATTAGAGCTCTTGCAGACTCATTACCGAGGGGAGATTTGATCCACCAACTTCCCTCAATTGAGAGGCCACACCCCACCACTGGCGCAAGAGGCGGGGTGTTTCCAGCAAATGATAGATGCCCACAAAAGGATTTAACAGAGAATTACATGGCCTTTTTTTGTTGGACTTTTTCATAATCTTCTATCATGTTTGAAGAAAAATAACACAAAAATGTTATATATAATGAATGATCGGATTGAAAACTCTGTTTTTTCTTTAAATTAAATAGAACACTCCCCTAACTAGAATGGTTTTACGTGCGCTTGTGAGCTGTGATTATGATTGAGAGAAAAGAGGAAAAGCAGTTTGGTTGTGGGATGGAGGACAAGAGGGCCCAAGTCCCCCCAACCCCTCTCTTATCTTATTATATAAATCCAAAGTTCTCAAATCGCGGCCTCTCCACGTTATGACAAATAAATGCATAAAAGCTGGCAATCCCTCTCTAACCCTATTTTGTATTGCTCATTCCTCAGTTCTCACATGGATTCCCTCTTCCCTTCCCTTCCCTTCAATAAAGTAGACCGGAATTCACATCCCTTTCTCCAACTCTACAGCTTGTCACTATAATATATATGTTGATTTCTTCAAAAAATGTTTAGGCCACAAGCCTTCATTTATTGTAATCTATGATTGTAATTTGTAGATTACAAGTTTCATTATTTAAGTACCATTTTTTGGGGTTAATTTTGAAGTAATTTTTTCAAAATTTAAAAAGTGGGAGATCCCATGAAATTAGCATTGAGCCATGTGCCGTATCCATGAAAGGGTCACAACATTAAATTCATGGGTCCGATCGCCATTTCTCGGAGAAAAACATAGCTCATGTTTATTTCTCTCCAGATTGGAGACATACAGTCTTTTAGCATGACTCTATGATGAGTGAGTTTCAAGTCTCTCAACTTTTCTCTTTCTCTAAAGTTGAAGTAAAAATCTAATCACATGAATTCAAGTTATTTTGTGTTTAAAGAATGATCAGCTCTAGAAAAATATTATAGGGATCGATCAATCTAATGTATTGGTTGTTACATATTTTATCAATTAACACTTGTTCGATTTTCGAGGCTCGCTCAATTGGCGTGTAGAGTATCAAGTGTTTGATTTTCTGAATTTATTTTCACAGGGAAATCAAAACCTCAGAACTTATAAAAAAGTAGTATTATCACGATGGAAGTTCTGAGTTATTTAAGATGACAAAACAAATCTCTTCTATGAAGTACCTGATTCCGTTTTTCAAAATGACCGGTAAGGGACATGCTTTTCTATTGAAGATGATTATAATTTGGTACCATAGTTGCTGTTATGTACTTAAGATTTGCTCTTAAATGTGAAATAGACTAATTATGAAAGGAACTCTCGATTGAACAGATAACCGGAGCAAAACCAAAAAAATGCCGTAATAAGTATATTTTAGAAATTACCAAAAAAGTTCAATTAATAGAAACAGGAAAATGGTAAACGTACCCGGGGTTCCCATTTTATAACCGAAAGGCATGTCTTCATTGGTTCACACCCCAATTTTAAATATTTACCTACTGTGGTTAATATTCACTTACCCCTAAGGTTAATCAATCCAACTGTGGTTAAAAAAAAAACCAAAATCTTAGTTTTAATTTAATTAAGTTTAACCAAGGTTAAAGGGGTGTTAAAAGGGACACGTGGACGCGGGGGTAAGATATGAAACGGACCCATGGGTTTGCTGAGCACTGCTCATAGAAATATCCTTCTTCATTTTTATATTTATCAAATTATCCTGTTATAAGGCATATTTTAGGCTGCTTTAATTATCTCGCTAACTAGAGCTCTTTTCATTGTTAATCTCAATGCAATAACTCAAAAAGCCAAGACACGATTTTTTTTATAATATTGAAGATTAACTATGACTAGGAGCCCGGTTGAACAGTTAACCAGTTAACCGGAGTTAGGGATGGAGCCAAGATTTTCTAGTAGTGGGGGCACCCATGATCAGGGGTGGAGTTAGGATTTTCTAGTAGTGGGAGCACCCATGATCAGGGGCGGAGCCAGGATTTTCTAGTAGTGGGGGCACATGATGGTTGATGATAATTTTAGTAATTGTTGATGTATTTGTGAAAAATTATTAGGTTGATACGAAATATCTACGCCGTGGAATTTTTTGTTTTGACTAAATCTTCAGGTCATTTCGTTCACACACATCATACATATCTTACGGGTATTGTTTCTTCTTGTTTATTCGACAACTATCTCCTTGCCCCATAGCTATGTCCCGTTAAATAACATGATCTAAAAAATATATTTATTTTCACTAGTTCAGCAAACGTTACCCCCTTACCTCATGGCTATACCTATTAAATAAGTAAATAATATAGTATACTTTTTTTAGGGACAGCTGTCCATTGTCATAATTATGCCCAAAAAATAATTAAACAAATAAAAATTCCTGTTTTAGTTAAAGGAGTAGCACCTACATGGAGATCGGATTACACAGTCAATTGTACTTGAACTCGGGGAGAATTCAATTGTACTCACAGGTCAACACGTATCCCTTTTAACCTTTATTAACTGTAGTTAAGATTTACTAATTCTTGGCGTTCAACAATATACCATTGTTTTTTATAATAAAAAATATTTAAATTTGTTTAACATTTTTAAATCTTAGAGTTAATATTTGAAATAAGGTTATATTATTGAACCCTAAGGGTTAGTGAATCTTAACCATAATTAATAGAAATTAAAAGGAACATCTGTTCACGTATAGGTGCAATTGAACTCTCTCCAACCTCAATCACAATTGAGTGATCCAATCTGACAGCATGTCCCTCATTCCCATGACTATGCTTAAAATAATTGTAAAAAAAAAAAAAAAAACTTTTTTCAAAAGTTGAGTGGGGGCATGTGCCCCCACAAGCCCCCACCTGGCTCCGCCCTGCCCATGATTGAAGGAACATAGTAGCAATTGATGATGGATTTTTTTGTTGAGAAAGATGAGGTGAATTTAAAATATTCTATGTCAGAACTAAATTATCGGGTGTTTTGTCTATATATATATTTTGTATATATTATGAGTATTGTTTCTTCTTGTCTACAGGACGGACAGATGTCCCCTTACCTCATAATAAGTTGACCCCCCCACCACAACTATGTCATATTGAATAATATAATATAATATTTTTTAAGAGACAATTGCTTCTTGTCCAATGAATTATGCCTAATTAAATAATAATATAATATAACAATTGAGAACTATATGAAGAGAATTTATTTGGTGGAAATAGTGTTGTAATTTCCTAAACTACCAAAGGTAAAATTTTGATTGCCTCGGTTGGCTCCACAACTGTGATTCCATGATCATAGCCGTTGAAATTGATCAGTTTAATTTCCTATACCATAACGCTGGTTTTAGATAGTCTACGGTATTACTGCAAACTAAAGAGGAGGTGATACCTGGGAGGACTATCGAGAAATTGGGCGGACTTTAGCAACGTGGCGAGGCACGAGCACAACGGCACAATAGTCTGGCTCATGGTACTTGGGGCTATCGAGCAAGGCTTCTGCTAAATAGGCCTGTTGTTGCACCACCAAGATGGAGGCCTCGCAATCGGAATCCGTCGAGGCGACCATATCTCCGATGTATCCAAGCTCTGGGAATTCATTCCAATCTTTCAGTCCCCTCAACAGCGGCGAATCGGTTGCGTGACGCCTTCCCACCAGTATTAGGTCGTACGAGTTCTCCAACGATCGAATTACTCGTGCTGTCCCAATCCCGTTCCTCACCTTCTCCTCTCTGTATTCAACCCTCTCATTCTCCATGTTCCCCATCCTCAACTCTTTGATCATCTCATTGTCTAGATTTCCTTCCGTCATCATCCTGTTCTTCTGCCCATGCTCCAGGATTCGAATCGCCGTGAGGTTCACATTAGGGTGTTTAGACATCCGCATTGCGTAAGCTAGTGCTTCCCGATCATCCGAGCCACCCAAGAAGATTACTCCCACACTGTACAACGACTTGCTTAGCGATATCGAGAGGGAGCCACTAAATGTCCCGCGATCTACCAGGATCCCGATAGAGCAAGGAGCCTTGTTTAGGATGTTACGATTCACATTTCTGATGGCATTGATCGACTCTATGGTGCCACCCATGGTCCATTGCTTATGGAATGGGACGATCACAAGTGTTGCATTCTTGTCCAGTGCGAGCCCACTTATGTCGCTGTGCATTGTCCCGTAGGGTGAGACGGCTGTGTAGGGATACACCGAGACAGTTTCTTTATTTTGTCGCTCATATAATCTGAAGGCATTGATGATGTGCTCGGAACGATTTGGGTGAGAAGATCTCATTCTATCTTTCTGGTGAGCCACGAGGACTGGGGATGCACGGCCTAAGAGCTCGATGAGGTGAAGAACATAGATTAAAAGGGGGCTTTCTCTGGTCGGATTTGAGGCTTCAAGGAGATTGATGATGCTGGGAACATTGTCTTGGCGGTAGATGCAGACAAGTATGCGGAGTTCGGCATCGGGTTTGGCGTGTAGGATAGTCCTTCTCGTGTACGCTGTGCTTCTCATTGATGGGTTGTAGAGGATTTTCACTAGAGGTGAGATGGTCCCAGTTACCAAAACCATCGACACAACCAATATGCAGTATGATTGCTGGTCGATCAGCTGCAGCACATAAGAAATTGATTGTGTTACGTGCACACTTACACTGTGTGTGAGACATGCATTTCCCTAACATAAATGGTGCTAGGCGTGGATGAATACATTGTGAGTCGTACTCTCGAATCTTAACTTGTCTATTTCTAAGGTAAGGATTTGACTTAGGGACGTAGTCTTCTCCAGTTGTAACCGGTTTTGCCAAAACAGGTTACACCCCTGAGGTGGTCACATGTTCCTTTTTGACACATTTTAAGTGTGGTTAAGATTCACTCACCCCTAGGGTTCACTAACCTATCATTGGTTTTTAGAAAAAATAACAAAATAATTTATTAACCGTGGTTAAAATTCATTATCTCCTAAGGTTAAATTTTTTAAAATATTTTTTTCTAAAAACCAAACATAGGTTGGTGAACCCTAAGGGTGAGTGAATCTTAACCACTGTTAAAGGTTGTAAGAAAGGACACGTGACCATCTCGGGAGTGTAACCGGTTTTGGCAAAAACCGGTTACAACTGGAAAAGATGATGAGTCTTTGACTTAACTTTTTTTTTAGCAGTCAAATCCTCTATGGTGATAACCGGATTTGCCAAATCCGGTTATCACCCCTAGAGGTCACCACGTGTCTCCTTTGACACCCCTTAACCCTGGGTATTCACCCACCCCTAGGGTTCACCCACCTATTTTTGGTTTTTTTTCTAAAATTAATTTTTTTTAAAAAATTAAAAAACTGTTTTTAGAGTTTTTTAATATTAAAAACAGTTTTTTAATTTTTAAAAAAATATAATAATATTTTAAAAAAAAAACCAAAAATACATGGGTGAACCCTAGGAGTGGGTGAACCTTACCCACGGTTAAGGGGTGTCAAAGGAGACAAGTGACGACCTTTAGGGGTGATAACCAGATTTGCCAAACCCGGTTATAACCTTAGATGATTTGGCTCCTTTTTAAAAAAAAAAATCTTTTCAAAGTGCTACAACAACTCTATTCTTCTCCCTTCAAGAATTTAATGGGTGAATTACAGTGCCTTCCTCTAACGTTTGGCGAAATTACAGAAACCCCATCTTGTTTATGAAATTACACTACCTTCCTTTGGTGAAATTGTAAAAAAATTCTCATTTTGTTTTTTAAATTATTATGTCTTATCCTGTCAGTCTCGTCAAGTTGATACCGTTAACGAATGATGCTCTTTAATGATTTTATTCGAGGAAATAACGACGATTAATCAAGTTGAGTAACTTCAAGAAGGATAATTTAGGTATTTAAAATATTTAAATCATAACATAATCAAAATTCATCCATACAAGTAACAACATACTAATAGAGGGAGAATCTGTTAGCAACAACTAAAGTACAGGAGAGGGTATTCAAGGTAGTGTAATTTGAAATAATATGAAAGTTTCAATAATTTCACAAAACATCAGAGAAGGTCAGTATAATTTCATAAATTGGAGGGAAGGTTTCTATAATTTCACCAAACCTCTGGGGAGGCCAATGTAGTTTATTTTAATATTGATTTTAAAAACATTTTGAATCTTTGTTTTTTTTTTGTCACTAATTTTTTTATATTAAAAACCAATGATGTGTGGGTGAATCTTAATAACAGTTAAGTTAAGGGATGTCAAAAGGGACATGTGGTAACGTAGGGGCAGAACCCGATTCCCCGAATCGAGTTATAACTAACCGTACAGGATTGTATTAAAAAAAAAAAAAATTAACCGTAGAGGATTTGGTTTCTTTTTTAAAGGAGAGAAAAAGTTGAATATGAAAAAACGAGAAGAATAGATAGAGATGAAGCGGTGGTGTTTAGTACCTTAAGCTGCATCGCTCGTTTTAAAAGTAGAAGATCGACGAGGCCTTTGGCATTCAAAATTAGGCCGAGAGAAAGTGCATCCCGGAAGGGCATTCTGCAGTACAGGGAAGGCACCATGGTCCCCATAAGCTTCCCCATGAAACTGGAGAAAACCATGAGCTGCAGGACCCCAAAATTCCTCCTCTCTACGGAAAACAGGTCTATTTGTGCACCACTCGCTGCAAAATAGGATGGCAATAGAATACACGAAACGAAGGAATCGAGCTTATCAACTAAAGCCGCTCCCAACGGTGGCCCGCCTGGTACAGCCAACCCCAAAACAACAGGGCCGAACAAGAAATGTTGGCCGAGCACGTCACCAAAAAATGAGCATACGAGAACCATAAGAAAGACGATAAAGATGTAGAATTCCTTGATGGCTTTTCCTTCTGCAGTTTTTCTGACCATCCAAAACATTAGCGGTCGCAAAATGTATATGATAGTAATCACCATGGCGAAGAGGGATAAGCATACCCATAGTGTCGGATGGTGCTCGCTTGTTAAGTTTTGCTGGACTGTGAGGATGATGCCCATTGAGACCCAACTGCACATGCCGCTGATCATTGATGAAGACATGGCTAGGTGGCCGAGCTCCGAATTGAGGAGCTTGAGGTCAGTCAGGAGGTCTGCAATTACATGGAAGGAACAAACGGACTGAAAGGCTGCAACAAAGGGGAGAGATGGACGTAGAATTGGGTCCATGGTGACAGTTTCCATTAAAATGAAAGAGATGGACGTGTTAACTATCAGCGGGACGAAGAAGCTCGAGAGGCCTATGACCAGTGCCTTTTTTCCTGATTTCTTTACCATGCTTAGGTCCATCTTCACTCCAACAAGAAAGAGAAAGAACAAGCATCCGAAGAAGGCAAAGGTTTCATATACGTAGAAGCTGTCTTCAGGGAAAATCCTTGCCTCTAATTTTCTGTTGCGCCCCAGAAATAAGGGTCCCGTTAACAAACCACCCTGCTTAACATAACCATCACATGCAAATTATCCATGTAGGTATGCCTCCTCAATTAATTACATATTAGGGTTTGGATGAGAGAAAAAGAAACTTACGATCATCTGAGAGACGAATGCAGTTTCACCAAGAGGCGTGAGAATGAACTGCAGAGTTCCTGTAACAAAGGCAGATAGAGAGAGCTGGCTCAAAAGAACTGGTGTGGCGAAGGTGAAGGGATTATCGCCTACCCAGATACCTCTAGATATGATCTTCCTGTATGGTTGGCACGCGACACTTCTATTATATTGTCCCAGTTGATGCATAGCAGTTGCCATTGCCTGTGGCTATGGAGGAGAAAGGGAAGAAACAAGAGGAAGAAGAGAAAGGGTATAGGTAGTCACTTGAGAAACTAACCATGCGTGGGAGTATGTTTAGCATTGCTCATTAATGTTATGGATGAGAGGAATGAGCGGGCTGGCCAAACTCAAACCTCTTACGTATTGCTTGAGCTGACTTTTGACCATTGACCATTGCCACGAGCCTTGCATAGAGGAATATCCGCCGGGGCTACGCTTTGCTGGACTCATTCGAGCCTTGAGTTCAATCGCGATTGGTGTGATCTGATCTCATCGATCACTTGGCCGTTTGATCCAGGAGTTCGGATGGGGAACAGCGCTTGCTGTTGCGCTGTTGCCCATATGTGTCTTGCAAAATGGGCCCCATATCCATCATTTGGTGATCCCCATGTGAATAGTAAGTGGCCCCAATTTTATAAGACACATATGGGCAATAGCGCAACAGCAAGTGCTGTTGCCCATCCGAACTCCTGATCCAGGGTACATGGGGGGGCATCGGATTGTTTCTAGCAGATTCCAGGAAAATGGTCTCGGGCTCCAAGGGGTTCAACCCGTGACTTCCGGCGTGACAGACCAGGACTCTAACCAACTTAGCGATTTCCCGCCGAAACGCTCTCTCAATGAGAGCTCATACTAAAAAGAAAAAGAAAAAAAGGGAAACCTTGAATTTACTTTTGAAGCAATTGTTAAAGATTGAAAGACCGCTTCCTTACTATAAGGTAACAGCCCTTTACTAGTAGGGGCGGTCACTTAGCCAACCTTTTAGATTGAATACAGTCACTAAGCTAGTCACCTCACCTCTCTTTCTTACCCGCCCTTATTAGTAGTAGGTAACCTTTCATTCTCGCTTGGCCTAATAGAGTTGCGCTTTCTTAGTACATTGCCTTTCATTACCAACCTGTCGTCTTACAGCACGAAGTTACCAGATGTTCGCCTTCTGACGGAGAGATGTTAGCCTTTCGCTATTAGTAAGCACTCCCCTTTTGACCTAATTAGCTTTCTTTACGTTGAGTTAACCTGGCGGGTTCGCCTAGATGCCTAGTGGAGAACGAGCTGGAGATCATGAAAAACATTTCCACACAAGGAGGCAGGCGGCTGGGAAGCTTCGCTTCTAGAATGCCGACTACATGGGAACAAATTAAGGATAGGTTGATTCTTATTCTTGCTGCCCGCTCGATTTCGAGAAGTTCCCGAGAAGAAAGAGCTCGCGAGAAAGCTCGCCCCGTTATGTTATGGGAAATGGTAAAAAGTGTCGATTTTGAGGAAGAAGGATCTGTTCCCATGTAGTCGGGGTCGGCCACACCGGGTAATCTCACTAATTTGAAGGAAAAGGAGGGCTTCGCTTTGTTCAATTCATTCGTTTCCTTGGTGTGGAGAGATCTCTGCCATAAAACAGAGAGCTCGTAGGCCTTATTCTGTAGATCAAAGAGCGACGTAATTCCCCATTCATCCGAAGTAGTATAGTATAGAACAGAGGCATTCTGGGCCGACTACTACGACTACATGCGCATCTAGTGCAGTGGCTTGGAAGCAAGCTACCTTGACCATCTTCTGAAGTTCTAAATAATCTACTGATCAAACGTTGTAGGAGCGGACTGCTCTACATTCAGCCATGCCACAGTGACCCCTGAAGCACTACGGAAGGGACGAAATCCGGCAGCCAATTGCTGGCTCTGAACACATGGGATGAAAATGACTCTCCTTTTTTATCACCACATGTCGGATGATATGTGAATGCCCAAGACCATTTTTCTGGCAATTCGATGTCCGCCCATGATGTACATGCATTAAACGGTTGGCCCATACATATCATGACACCGATAGATTCTGGATCGGATTGCCAGCCAGGGGCAGAGCTAGGATCTTTTCCTTGGGAGGGGGGGGATGGATTTTGGCATAAGGCTTGGGGTTCAAGGTATAGCCCCAGAGATTTTTTTTTGAGTAATTGGTGAGTCGTAGTTATAAAATTCGTTAATATTGCATTCTAATAAAAGTCATTATAAAAAAATAAAATAATAATAATAAATATATAAATAAAATCCGGTACACAAAAAAAAAAGCCATCATCTCTTTCGGTTTTAACACCCACTGGGCCACAATAGAACTCTATGGTTTTCAGTTCTTTTTTGGTGTTGTTACTCTGACCAAAAAAAAAAGTGGGTTTCACGGTACTTTAACCTCTTTTAACTTTAGGGGATCATATCATTGCGATTGAATTTAGGGTGAGTTTCATCATGCCCACAAGTCAACACATGTTCAGTTAACAATATTAACTATGGTTAAGATTCATTAACCCTTAGGGATCAACAATCTAACCTTAGGTTTAGAAAAAATCGAAAAAAAACTTAAACTCTAGTTAAGAGTTTTAACCCTTAAAGTTTATGTGTAATAATATTTTTTCCTTAAAAAAAGGTTATATTGTTGAATTCTAATGGTTAATGATTCTTAACTATGTGGTGGTAATTGAACTATTCCTGTATTCAATCAATTGCAATTCACTATGATTCCATTTCTTCTAAACGAGTTATATAAGGAATGGAATTGTTTTTTTCATTTCTTCTAAACGAGTTACATAAGGAATTGTTTTTTTGCCCCCCCCTCCTTTTTTTTAGGAGTGCTAACCCTATTCTCACCCTCTCTAGTCTCTACAAACCAACGCCCACACTTTTGAAGGAGTGCTAGCATTCCTCTTTTTTTTTTTGGGTAACAGTGAAAACACATACAGTAGCCAGCACCGGCTATGATTGTCAATGGATCAGATCAGGATCCAAATCTGATTAGTCAGACTTTGGATCCTAAATGTGATCTGTCGGATCGGATTCAGATCAGATTGGTGGAATCCGAATATAATCGGATTGGATTCAACTATAGGATGATCCGATCCGATTATAATAACTTTTTAAATCATTTTAAATATATTACATAAATTTTCTATGCATAAAGTATTAATTTAATTTTTTTAAATATTAATTAGAGTTAAATAAGGTGCTATTAAAATTTTATATTATTAAAATTGATTTTTTTTAAAAAATTAACCTTAATCGGATTGAATTCGAATCTTCCAAACATATTCGGATTCAGATTGATTAATTTATGATCCGACGGATCTCAGATCGGATTCAGATCTGTCAGATTCTTAATTGTATCGGATTCAAATCTGAATCCGACCCGTTGACAACCCTAAGTACAATGCCGTGTCTTTCCCCTTTCAAAACGAGTACATTTGCAGTTGAGGCAGCCACTGTATATAAATAGGAGTTTTTTTTTTTTAATTTTTTAAAATTTTAACACTACCTAGTAAGAACTTTTGAAAAAAAAAATGGGGGGGGGGGGGGGGGGGGGGGCTGGTTATGCCCATGCTGCCAGCGCGCACCAATCACGTTCTAAGGGAGATGAGAAAAATTGTATGAAAAAGGGGTAAATAGTCATGTCACCTCTAAGGGTTTTATGAGATTGTCGGTGGCTATCACCATTCACTACCTTTACACAACCCATTGCAAAGCCCCCAACTTTAAAAGCATGATGTCCTTCATTACTGTTGAGTCCCAAAAATGAGAGGAAGAAGAAGATGATGGAAGGGATGGAGGGGAATGCCGTGAGGCTGGTGATCGCCGGATGAGGGGTTTTGTCCAGGGCCTTGGTTAGGGTTATCGTATACCCACACTTAAAAACAGTATAAATTCAATCTTTTATACACTCATCCCAAACAGCCGGATGTCCCTCCTCATTCCGGAGAAAGCGCCCCTCCATCAATGTGAAGACAGTTACAAGAAGGCGCATTCAAGTAGAACGTTATTTTGACTTTATGGCCATAACGTTTCCTACATCTCTCCCTTGGCCATAAGAGCCAAACATCTCCTACTTGGCCATGTGGGTCGTTACATATCACAAAACTCTTTTCAACTTAAGAAGTTAACCATTATGAATATGTCAAGCTATGAGGTTCTCACAACATCATTGTATATGCCCTTCATGCTACATTAATCATCATGAGGTTTTCCTGATGTACACGGATATGCCCTTCATGCTACAGTCATGAGGTTTTCCCAATATTTACAAAATATGTCCGTCATGTTCCAATCATGAGGTTTTTCCAATGTCTACGGATATGTCCTTCATTCTATAATCATGAGGTTTTCCCAATGTACATGGATGTACTTGTCATGACAAAATCTCAAGTTCAAATAATATCTCAATATACTTATGTATCTCATAAGATTTACTCCCATTAATCAATGAATTTACCATTGTGAACATACACACCTTCATGAGATTTTACACATTTTCTGCGGTTATCTACCCTTGAAAAAATAATAAGGTGTCAAATAAATATACAAATATATATCATATGTTATAAGGTTTTACACACATTTATCAGTGGATTTCCCATTATGAACATATACATCATCATGAAGTTTTACATGCTTTTGTGGTTGTGTCTCTCATGCTAAGTGCCTTAGAATTCACTGACTTAGGCGTCCTTAAGTCTTTTAAAGCCAACAAGCTTTAAAATAATTCTGCATTTTTACCCTTATCAAGGCATTTGCTATTATACCAACTTAAGGTAAGTAATTTATAATTACCTCACCTTATATTTTTCAACAATATCTTAAATGTAATTTACATATATGTCTCTGGAGCTATTAACTCCATTTAAAATTCAGTCTCATAATAATTTGATGATTATCACAAAACAAGTAAATTAGCCCATCGATTTTATCAATCTTCATATTCTCTATGAAGTATTTTATCCAAACGGTTTTAAGAAGAGACAATATTAAAATAATAAACCAAGTTTTATATGAGCACATAAACATTACATATTTGTTTCTTACCTTATCAAGAAATATCAACTCCTCCAAAGAAGAAAATAAAACTTGAGGTAGATTTTTATCATCCTTATATATCCCTAATAAAATTAGCATTTGTATATCCAAGCACTTTTCAAAAGTTTGAAATATAGTTTAAAATGTTTCATTCCTATTAATAGCAACATATGATTTCTTGTACTACTTGCCAATAAAACATCACAATTCATATATATCATGCTTTCATAATTTTGACAAGTCTTGAATTTTTCTCAATGAAATACATGTGATTTACCATCGCGTTTGCCTTTTCAATATATGACTATTATTATTTTATATTATAGGTTTCATCCTATATTTCAACATTAGATTATTATCATATATATTCATCCATCAAGTTTATCATACTTGAATTCAATAGCCACAATAATTTAATTCTGGAGTACTAAAATCTATAAATATACTCTCACTATTCTATATATGTCTACAAGGACAATATATTAGCCACATGCTAAATGCATATATTGATTATCACTGATCATGGAATTAAAGCTAAGATTCTTAGCATTTTTAACCAATGTCATTAACTATGTTATTTGTACACTAAGTTTCGTATCCTCACTTTATCACTAGTGTACTTTATATATAATCATAAAAATCATAGTATGCAATATCACAAGTTATCAACAGATAACATAAAAAGTTTGAGTTTCGAAAATCTGTCCGTTCATTGGTAGTGTTACCATAGAGAATGTGCACCCAAGGTTTTTTGAACCGCAAGCTATGGTTTCACTGTGTTCCTCATGCCAGTTCAGATGGATCTATAATCGAAGTTATATCCACTCTGATATTGCTGAAAATGTATAATAATACACATTATTTTTGTGTATGCTTTACACAAGATCCATTTCTAGCATAAAGCTCATGCCCGTGCATAGATTCTTTAGGATCTTGAGTGGACTTGGCTTGTGTATGACTCAGCTCGACTTGGCTGCTTGGCTTGAGTTGATTTTGAAAGGAAAGATAATTATTGCTCCACTTTAGTACTTTTTTTTTCCAACTTTCACTTTGTGTCTTTTCAAAATTTCACTTTTTGGGTCAAACTCGGTTCAAGAAGCAAACGGGACATGTGGTGGAGAAGTCAAAATCATGGGGCCCATGATTTTGACTTCTCCACCTGTAATAAGACATGTGGCGATAAGTGTGTGAGAATAAGGGTGTGAGATATCAAATGGGGAGAAGTCAAAATTATGGGGAGAAAATGGAATGACTTCTCCCCATTTTTACGCCAAGTGTCGCACAATGTATGGAACCCTGAGAGCCCTTTCTGGCTTCGCCAGAGATAATCCGAGGCCGTAGAGGTCTTGGCTTGCCTCTGGCGAAGCCAGAAAGGGCTTATCTCAGGGTTCCATAGAATAGGTGACATGTGGTGGAGAAGTCAAAATCATGGGGCCCATGATTTTGACTTCTCCACCTGTAATAAGACATGTGGCGATAAGTGTGTGAGAATAAGGGTGTGAGATATCAAATGGGGAGAAGTCAAAATTATGGGGAGAAAATGGAATGACTTCTCCCCATTTTTACGCCAAGTGTCGCACAATGTATGGAACCCCGAGAGCCCTTTCTGGCTTCGCCAGAGATAATCTGAGGCTGTAGAGGCCTTGGCTTGCCTCTGGCGAAGCCAGAAAGGGCTTATCTCGGGGTTCCATAGAATAGGTGACATGTGGTGGAGAAGTCAAAATCATGGGGCCCATGACTTTGACTTCTCCACCTGTAATAAGACATGTGGCGATAAGTGTGTGAGAATAAGGGTGTGAGATATCAAATGGGGAGAAGTCAAAATTATGGGGAGAAAATGCAATGACTTCTCCCCATTTTTACGCCAAGTGTCGCACAATGTATGGAACCCCGAGAGCCCTTTTTGGCTTCGCCAGAGATAATCCGAGGCCCTCTGTAGAACTTACTTTGCTTTACGTTTTTTAAAAAAACTTTAAATCACTTTAAAGCCTTATCCTTTCTCTTTCTTCAACCTCACGGTCTCAAACAGACATTCATGGCCATACCAATACCACCAAAGGCCCGTTGAAGGACTCATATATACAACACTGTGCATTTAATGCCCTCAGTAAATGGCCACTCGTCATTTTCTGTATGTGATTGCTAATGGAGAAACGGCACCAGCATCTCCAACAAAACGGCACACCAAGATCTCCGTAATCTGTACTGGCAACGTCGGCATGGCCATTGCTCAAACAATTTAATCCCAAGACCTCGACGAACTCACCCTAGTCGACGCCAAAACCCAACAAGCTCCACAACGAGATGCTCGATCTACAACACGCTGCCGTGCACCTCGCGTTCGTTGACTACGTCATTACTGCTGGATTGGATCTCTGTATCGTCACTGCCAGAGCGCATCAGATAGCCAGCGAGTCGAGACTTAATCTGCTTTAACGGAATCTGACTCTTTTCACTGCTATTATACCTCCGCTTGCAAGCTTTTGGGGTTCCCAATGGCGATCTTTGTGACCACCTGCAAGGCTCCAACATCCCTTCTTTGTCGCTGAAACAACGGCTCGAGGTCTACACCAATGTTCCTCACGGGTTATACTATCTCCATGATTTTGGTCTTCCTCGTCTCTTTAACCTTGCTTTGATTTTTCCTCGTCTCTTTAACCTTGCTTTGATACCACTGTTGAGTCACAAAAATGAGAGGAAGAAGAAGATGATGGAAGGGATGGAGGGGAATGCCGTGAGGCTGGTGATCGCCGGATGAGGGGTTTTGTCCACGGCCTTGGTTAGGGTTATCGTATACCTACACTCTAAAACAATATAGATTCAGTCTTTTATACACTCATCCTAAACAGCCGGATGTCCCTCCTCATTCCGGAGAAAGCGTCCCTTCATCAATGTGAAGACAATTACAAGAAGGCGCATTCAAGTAGAACGTTATTTTGGTTTTATGGCCATAACGTTTCCTACAATTACCAGCCCAGAAAATATACTTCTACAATTTTATTCCATTTCTACGATTTCTTCTTTACCCTTTCCTTATGTTCCTTATTTTATTATTATTTTGAATAAATCTGGTTGGGGTTCGCCTAAACGAGTTAGGATGGGCAACAGCGCACGCTGTTGCACTGTTGCCCCTTTGTGTCACACATAAATGGGTCCCATCTTTTTGTTGATTCCCAATCTACCCCTATTGAATGTGGGGCCCTACTTTGTGAGACACAAGGGGGCAGCAGCACAACAGCGTGCGCTGTTGCCCATCCGAACTCCGCCTAAACCCAGCTAAGCTCGTTCTTTAAAATGAAAATAAAAGAAAAGATGAGCTCATTTCTACAACTGGTTTCAAAGATTATAACTTTTTGGTTTTGCTCGGGCAGTGAAAAAGAAAAAGAGCACAGAGATATGGTGAGAAAAGAAAGAAAAACTAGAGTGTATTAGACCTTAGAACCCCCGAGTGTAGCCTAGTGGTCACTTGGACGAACCATAAACTCTGAGGTCTCGAGTTCAATTCCTGGCTCCTCTCATTAACGGTTACATGGGGTGGGGGTATTTCCTATGTAGCTCGTGGGATTAGTCTGAGCTTTCAAGGATCAAGATATCCACCATTATAAAAATATATATCTTTCTTTATTATTATAATGGGAGAGGCAAGCGTAGATGATTTTTCCAAAATCTCCCATACTATCCTTATATAAAAACAAAATTCTGATTTAATGTTTTGCTTTAAAACCCAAACTACCCCTTGCCTTTGATTTAATTTCCAAACTACCCCTTGTTCATCTATCTATTTAGAATCACAGCTAATCGCGATTGAATTGAGGAGACTTCAATCGCACCCATGGGTTAACACGTGTCTATTTTAACTCCTATTAACTGTGGTTAGCTCCTTCCTCTCGCTCTCATGTGGATCGCATGTGCCACTAGCAAGTTCAATCGCACTTGCGAGTTAACACGTGTCCCTTTTAATTCCTATTAACTGTGGTTAACTCCTTCCCCTCGCTCTCACGTGCATCGCACGTGCCACCCGCTAGTATATATATATTAGAACTTAGAAAACGTTGAACGTCTATTGATTTCTGTGAGCAGAGAGACGAGCCCCGATAAAGTTATATAGTAAGACTAGGGACTCACTGATGGTGTGGAACAAGAGAAGAAAAATCATTGTACATGCTGGGCCGCTCGCCAGAAACACGTAATCCAATTGAAAAGATCAGTACATGCGATGAATCCCATGTTATGATACCGGGAAAGATAATTCATTTATTTACAAAATTAAAAAATCTTTACAATGACCCATACGGTTTGTATAAAGAGTAGAACAGCTAAAGATAAAAACAAATATCAATCAAATCAAATCTTAACTAATTCAATCAAATCTCATTCAATTTTTTTTTAAAAATGTGATAAGATTGAATGTCATTGCTTATGACTAACCTATGTATTCAGTTCTCAAGCATGCATCCCAACGAAATCTAGAAACTAAAGTTTGTATATTATACCGCAAATTATGTACTGTTTTTTTTTTTGGTATAGTATGTACTGTTTACAATCAATGTGTATACATATTTTTCTGTTTTGTTTTTTTGTTTGAAAATGTGCAACGACTCAAAATCAATAATACACACAAAATGATGTATATTGATGGAACGTCCGTTACCTTTCTAACTTAATTACCAACCTGACTTCGAGTCCGGGTTGGTAGATATACATATATGTTATGGTGCAGCTGTTATGTACCGCGCTGGCTAGTTGTTATACCTGCCTTGACTACCATGTAAGAGTTCCTATGGGGGGCCAGCAAAAGATTGTCTCAGGATGCCAGAAACATGGTCTCGGCTTCCACACATTAGGTGACATGTGGCAATAAAGGAGAGAAGTCGTTTCATTTTCTCCCTATGATTTTGACTTCTCCCCATTTGATATGTCTCCCTTTTTCTTACCACTTTATCGTCACATGTCGCATAATGTTGGAGAAATCAAAATCATACGAGACAATAGAATGGCAATAAAGGAGAGAAGTCGTTTCATTTTCTCCCTATGATTTTGACTTCTCCCCATTTGATATGTCTCCCTTTTTCTTACCACTTTATCGTCACATGTCGCATAATGTTGAAGAAATCAAAATCATACGAGATAATAGAATGACTTTTCCATCACATGTCACCTAATGTGTAGAAGCCCGAGACCAAGTTTTCTGGCATCACTAGAGACAATCCTTTGCCATGGAGGCCACAATAAAAGAACAAAAAAAAAAAAATTCTCGATATGAACTATATTTTCCAAGCCAAATCTATTTATTTTTAAATTGATTTTTTGTTCTTCATAAGATTTAATAGTCCACACAACTGATTGATATAGGAAGAGAATCATTTGATTCCATTTGGGTATACAAAGAAACCAATCCAAGCATTTTGAGACTTCCACATGACAACCTATCAACTTCCCAAGAGCATTCACTGACCAAGGGTTGAGGATAAACTCATTCATGGAACCATATGGGTGCTCATGGCCATGGGTTGAGCCAATTCAAACGGAGCTCGGGTCCAAGACATATGGATCTGGGCCTAGTTTTAGGAATGAGCCCTACATACCATAAAAATTGTATCCTATTGCCGGCAGCTTATTTCATTTGTCCAGCCCATATAACTCCGAATTTGGTTATGCCAACCTAACTATATTAGAATAGTGCTTAGTTGTCATTAAAAAAATCCAAAAAAGAACAATTTCATCTCGTGTCTTAGAAAAATCCACCAACCTTCTTCTCATCTTCTCCTTACGATTCTCCAACCTTGTCTTCTTCTCTGAAAACTTCAACCATTTGAACCCAAAAAACGATGGCGAATTCCGATGATACAACATCGAATAAGTCCATTAAATCTCCTCCAACAATCCCTCCTTCTGTCGTTGAGAACCAGCATTCAGAATTTGGGGTCTCATCGATCATTTGGCGATGGAGGAGAGATGATTTACTGAAAAGAGGCTCCTTGGCATTGCAGGGTTTGGCTTTGCTCTTTTCCTTCCTTTCTTTCATTATCATGGCTAGTAACAAGCATGGCGATTCGAAGAATTTCAATAAACATGAAGAATATAGGTGATTATAACTTTCTTAGTTCTTCAGCGTAGCGTCCGTTCCATTATGCTATGTTTGGTTGTTGAGAAAATAGGTGAAAACATAAAAAAAAAAAATTTAAAAAAAATCTAGATTTCTAATATGATTTTTAGTTGTGTTTTGTCTAATTTTCTTTTCTTTTCCATATTTTCACTTATTTTCTCAGCAACCAAACATTTTGTTAGGGTCCATTCTTTCACTGGGACTTACAAAGTCTCACTCTTTGCAAGTTTGGTCATTTGTTTTTTTGGAGCTCATATTATGCTTTTGTCTTAGGTTGCAATTATCATGTCAATTCAAATGCAATAAAATGAATGATTTCAAATCTCGTAAAAAATATAAAGACTTCAAATCTAATGATGGTAATGATTAGTCTTATCAGAATCTTTCACAAAGTGATTGAAATTTTCTAACAACTATCATGACAAAATACAAAATGGTAAGCATTATAAATCTTACTAAAAGAACGGACCTTAGCAAAATTTAGGATAGTATGGTGGAATGTTGGGAAATTGACGACTAAAGAAATATTTTCAAAATAGAATAAATTTGTTTTAAACCAAATGGGTAAAATTTATTTTGATTCTTTTGCTATATTTACATACATTTGACCAGGTATTGCTTGGCCATAGCCATTCTTTCCACTCTCTACACAGGAGGCCAAGCTTTGCGCCAAGTTCACGAACTTTGCACTGGAAAAGTTATGTTTTCGCAGCGGACATCCAGTGTGATAAACTTTTTGGGTGATCAGGTGCATCCTTATTAATTAATTAGTTTAATGTTGAATTATCTTGTCAGATTCTGAAGGTGTCCAAATTACTTTGAATTCTAAAATATAGTTTTCGCGTACATAAATTACAATTTGAAGAAGGGATTGGGGATCACACAGAGGTAACTAGAAGACTAGAACTCCTTCCTGATAAAATACCTGCCCTACATTGTTATAATTATGGCTCAAATATTTGAAATATATCCCATGCATGGTTTTAAGCTTCCATGTACTCATTCCTCCGTATCTAGAATTCAGGGTCTTTTAAACCGAGGTTTCAAATAGATATAAGCCTAATACAACAAATAGATTGAGCATTACCATTCAGTCCTACTACACCATTCCTTAATGGGTTGGCTGGCCCCCCATGTGGCATATGATCAATGTTCAAATCTTAACATGCCAAGTGGCACATGCATTGAGCGACAGATGGCAGATACTCTTGAATTCTTCTTTTGTTTCCTTTTTTTTTTTTGGATTTCTGTTTAATTTATTAACCATTCCTGAAACAAATACAAATTGAGTCCGCTAAGAGTATTGGTTTTGAGAGGTATTATTGCTGTGAGTTAGGTTATTCTTTCATCTTTCAATCAATCGAAGAGAATTTAAATTAATGGTATAATCTTGCAGATTATGGCTTACCTGTTGATTTCGGCTGCATCAGCGGCAATTCCTTTAACAAATCGGATGCGAGAGGGGTCAGACAACATGTTTACGGACTCATCTGCGGCCTCCATTACCATGGCGTTTTTGGCATTCATAACCCTGGCATTATCCGCCCTAATATCAGGATTTAAAATCTCAAATCAAATTATATCTAGCTTTCTATTGAAATCTTTTATTTTAACTTCCTTTCTTTCTATAACTAGCTTAACTTCTTTATCTTTGTTGTTCTTGATTGAGTATCCTTTAGTTCTTGTCAAGTTGATGTTGATGTTTGTAATTACTTTGCATTTTTTCTTTTTTGGTGGGTGTTGGTTATTAGAGAATATAATAAGAGTGTTGTAATAAGGTGAGTGAGATACACTATATCATTCAAGTGTATCTCATCACAATATTAGATTTATATTAATCAATGATGAAATATATTTGATTAGGTATGATTAGATTAGGTTGATTTACTTTCCTTAAGCTCTCTTGTTATCTCTATATAAACCCTATTTAGAGTCATTGTAAATTATCCAAGCTATTCAATAGAATCTCTTTTATATCATGGTATCAGAGCGGGTGATCCGCCGCCTATTTTGAATTTTTGCTTGATTGCGCTTTTCCGGTGGGTGGCGATTCGAGTCTTAGATGATGATATCACCCATCCGGCAACTACTGATGAAGAAATACACGAAGTTTCTGCTGCTCATCTCTTGATATCTTCATCAATTGGGAAAGTGCTACAGTGAACAAGATTGAAAGGAACATCTTCTACAGTCTGACATTGTTAGCATGACCCAAGAAAAGCACCACCATATCTTGAATGAGAATTCCAGGGACGATGCAGAGTGGAGTGGTGACTTATCAATAAAATCTGTTATTGGGGTATTTCCTTCAAAGTCATTGTCTTTGCCAGTCCCTATCATGGCTGCCTCAATAAACTGTTTCCACCATCCAAGCCCTGCTAAAAAATTGATGTTAGATCCACTCCCACCAGCTACTTTTGGAAGAGGAACCAGTGTCATTGGTAGTCACTCCCTTCATATAGTAGCCTCATTTGCTACCTCGCCATTGCTCCTACATGCATCATTGATATTGCTCAACCAAAAAAAAAAAAAATTCACTTCCCTCACGGTTTTTTTTTTCTCCACGTTGGATATCACTATGGTGTATCTCACGTACACATAGTAAGACCATGAACTTAAACCATTATCACCATTATCACTCGACTCCTTTGAAGCCCATTCCAAGCCTTTTAAAGGCTGCATCTTTTGGCCCATAGAGACCCCTTATATCAATGCCCATTAGAGGCTTCTCTCTTCAAGCCCATCGAGGTGACTTCTCAAGCCCATAGAGGCCTTATTTCAAGTCCATAGAGACTAATATTTTCAAGCCTATTGAGGTCGATCAATTAAGCTCATAGAGACTCACTATTATTTGCCCATTAGAGGCCCCATCTAAGACCCACTTTTTTATGGTATGACAACAAATCCAACGTGTAATCAATTGTAGAAGCAACAACCTTGGGCAACCCATTCAAATGAGCAAACATCATGGCATGTGTTTCAACCAATTACACAATGAAGATTAAACAGTGTCAAGTGGAGATCGAGAATGTGTCAAGCAGATTGTTACTAGTGGCATATATGTGGAGATTTTTCAATCTCCATATGTTTGAGGGGAAGTATTAGAGAATATAATAAGAGTACTGTAATAAGGTGAGTGAGATACACTATATCATTCAAGTGTATCTCATCACAATATTAGATTAGCATTAATCAAGGATGGAATATATTTGATTAGGTATGATTAGATTAGGTTGATTTACTTTCCTTAAGCTCTCTTGTTATCTCTATATAAACCCTATTTAGGGTCATTGTAAATTATTTAAGCTATTCAATAGAATCCCTTTTATATCATTGTTACGTGTGTTTAAAGAAACATGATCCTTCAAGCATAGTATCTCATTAACTTAAATTAGTTAGCATTAATCTGTAGAATTAAAGCTAACTTTAGAGTTTTAGAAAAGAAGGACTTTTCCTTGCTTGAGAGGTTCTCTGAAGCATTAGTTTCTTTCATTGCTGTAGTGTACAAATGAATTTGAATGCGTCCTTTTATGAGGTATTGTATCAGAGCACCCAAATGAGAAGTAAAATAGAAACTGAAACCCTTTGATGAGCTTCTCTACAATAATACCTTCCGAAGCACTGATCCCTTAAAAATAGACAATATCTCAATTTCGATAGAAAATTTGGTTACCGTTCTTCTTCCTATAGACAAAGCTGTCTTTTTGTATTGTTTTTTTTGTTTTAGTATATGTTCTAATTAGTGAGTGGGTTTATCAACCGCTACACTCGTTCCAAGTAGTTGAATCCGAGTCATTTCTGGGTCAGAGCCGAAAGATTCGAACAAACGAATTTTCTACTCTGTTGCTACTTTGACCATTCAATTGTCCATTGGGGATGATCTTAACCAACCTTAACCCTTCCATGAGGGTGTTGCCATCATGATGTTGGAAATTAACTAAACTTGTTGGAATGCCTAGATTGAAAAATAAGAGAAAAGAGTGTTCTTAATGCCAAAATACATAAACAAAAAAATGAATACTAACATGTCATACTCCATAAATGATTTCAAGCTTCATTAAAAAAGAGTGAGAAGAGTTTAGACCAATATAATCTCTATTATCTTCTCTAAACAACAAACAGACAACTAAGAGGTTCTCTATTATCTTCTCTAAACAACAAACAGACAATTAAGAGGTACAAGTAAAAATAAATTAAAGAAAATTTATAATTTTAAATATTAACTATCTAATTCAATGTGTTGAATGGCCTGTCCCAAGCCCGGATAAAATAGCACATAAAATTTAATCCTATAACAAAGTTCCTAAGGATTAAATTAGGAAAATGCTTAGTTTACCGGTGGTTGCCATTATGTAACGAAATGGCGGGCCCTCATTGGCCCACGTCCCATTTTTCAACACACACCAACTGTGGTTAAGATTCTTTCACCCCTAAGGTTAAGCAATCCAACTTTAATTTTTCAAAAACAAAAATCTTAACGTTAATTTAGTTAAACTTAGGCAACTTTACCTAAAAGGTCATGCTTTATATTTTTATTACTTAAAAGGGCATTTTTTTTGACATATTTATCAAATATGATATGTTTTGCATTTTTATTACGTAAAATGGTATGCTTTTACCATATTTATCCCTTAATAATGCATATAAAACTCAAACACTAATAAGGTAATATTGGAATACATTCCCTATTTGGTAAACTTTTTCAAATCATGCCTTTTAAGTGATATTTTTGACTTAGGGTGATGACACGGTACTTATCCCTTTAAATTATCGAGGTTAAATAGGGGTTAAAAGAGACACGAGGACGCAGCCGTAACTTAAGTATCGGACCCACGGCACCTCAAATCACTGTTCATTAAATTACTATTTCAGTTAGAAGATGCTGGCCTCAGTTTGTCTCTTAGATTTTCTACGTGCCAACAATTGTCCTCGTTGTCCCAACCTTTCTAATAGGTTAAAAGGAAAGACTTGAATGTTTACATTCTCTATGTGCCGACAAGTATCCTCACATGTCCCTGGCTCCCTATTACCTTTCAAACGGGTTGAAAAGTAAAAGGAAAGACTGGAGGGTTACTTACTCTCATTGTTTCTTTTTGTAATATTCAAAAAAAATATTTTTAAGATTGTTTTTAATATGAAAACATTTTTTTTAAAAATTAATATTTTTAAAAAAAAAACCCATGAATGGATGGTTGAATCTTAACCACAATTAAGAAGTATCAAAAGGGACACATGGCGACCTCAAGGGTTATCACCGAAGAGGATTTGATCTCTTTGATTAGGAGGGAATGACAAAAATGGACATGTTGATGATGGTGATACTTTCCAAAAGAAGAAAAAGAAAAGAGATGATGGTGATACAAAGAGTTCTGTGTTTTTCCTCATTGCTCCTAAGTTTGGAAATATTTCTTTAGATATTCAAGTTTTAAAAACTATTTCTTAAAAAGGCTTATGAGTATTTTTTTTTTCATAATTCACAATTTATAAAGTCTTAGATATCTCTCAACTACCAATAACACTTCAAAAAAATTGAGGGGTTTACATACATGCATGCGATGAAAAAAGTTCATCACTCCCCTCATCTTCTCTTCTCATGAATCTTTTCACTCATTTTTTTTGTTTGAAAATATATTTGTAATGTTATTGTAAGCATCCCATTTTTGCACTCCCTATTCCTCACCTCTAGAAGGCTCCCACCAACTTGTGATTCTCTTTGAGTTTGAAGAAATGAGAAGAAACTAAGGTTTAGAGTTTGGAGAGAATTCCAAGACTAAAAGCTTAGAGTTATTCACTAACTCTCCTCATTTGTGGACTCTAAATAAAACTCTACCTCTTTAAACATCGAAGAAGAATTATTGGAGGACTAGACACTCATTCTTTCATCATTTTCTCTTCTTTTTTTATTTCAATTTTATTTAGTTCTCTCTTCTTGGTTTCTCATTTCTCAAGCATAGTTGAGTCTCTTTATACCAATCTAATGGTGTAGAAGGACTCCATATAAAAAACAAGGAGATGTTTTTTTCTTTTCCTTTTCATGTACATATTTTTTCTTTTTTATGTACCCATAAATGTGTATATGGGTAGACCCATATAGAGTGGAAGCTAAAGCTATACATCTCTTTTTCATTTTGTTTTTTTTTGGGATTCTAGTTTTCTTTCTAGAATTTTTTGTGAAAGCTCATCCACTCTCTAACATTCATTAGATCGACATTACATCATTTATAATGGTGTAAATGAACCACTTTAAAAGGGAGATGATGAGTTTTCAATTTCTCTACTTGTCTCTTCTTTTTTTTTCTTCTTATTTTTCATGTTTTATTTTAAATGAGTAAAAGACGGTTTAAGGACTTAAAAGGGGATGTTGTCCAAAATGTCTTATGTTAAGACAATTATATTTGATTTATTATCAACACCAATTTAACAAAATTGGTGTTGGCAATAGACCATCTACTATTCATAATGCAAATATCCTCTTTATGTGCTAGAATTACGCTCGGTCTGATCTCATTTTGTGAGTACGTAGGTAACCCTAACCGGGTTCGGTCCTAGTTAGCTTTCTTTTTTTCTTGGATTAACATACTCTAAACACTTAAGTATTTTCATTAATCTTGACTTTAAATTGATTTAAATCTAGAGAGTAGGTAATCGTTGTAAAATGGGGGTCCTAGGGTGCCTAATACCTTCCTGGGGATTTAATCGAACCGCTCATCCTAACTTTAATGAAGATCATTACCCTTAAATCAAATCTCAGGACCTATTCCTATGAATAAATAGGTGGCGACTTTCAATCAAACCAAGTGGGTAAAAATCAATGCTCACAGTTACCTTAATCTAAAACAGACATGTTTATTTGATTTTTTTTTTACATCAATTTTTCCTATATCTACTCACAATACAAAACAATGATTATTAGGAGTTTTAAGACAAATTTATAGGAGTATTATTGAAAAAAAAAAATTAACAGAATTCTGAATTCTAATGGAGTGATGATTGATACCGGTTGATACCCCGTACCAATACATGTTGATGCTAGTCTATACAACAACGATACATGTTATACTGTTCAATATATACATCGGGTCGATATATGTCAATACTACTGTTCATATATGTATCATCATAAATCCAATGATTATAAATTTTTTTCCTTTGATAAAAGCATAAATGCAATGATTTTAACTTATTCGGTTTGAAAAAAAAAAAAGAAACTTGCGAATAATGATTTTTCTTCAATTAATGACGTTTTCTTAAGATCATGGTTGCTAGTCAGAGCGTTGTTTGAACTTATCAAAACAAAAATCTTTTGTTTTAAATCTCGGTAAAAATGGTGGGTAATGAAATATTAGGATGACTCTTCTTAATTTATGGAGGAGGCTGCATTATTGATAAGGCACGGAGGGGATACAAATGTCTTTCTGACAAATAGTGTAGATAATTTATTCAAAAAGAAGATGAAAATTACATGTGCAGACAACTTTAGGGGTTTTTGGTGAAAGGTTATCATGTAATTAACACACACACTAAACTCACACACAGCCAAACCTAAGGTTGATGTTAAGGTGTGATAAGGGCCCAGTCTAAGCAAACACTCCAAAAGGGTCTGATTTAAATTTTGGTATTTAGGAACCCCAAACTTGATGGGTAATCAGATAAAGAGATAACAAGAGTTATGCAGTAAGGGTTAGATCTCCTGAGTCATGATGGCTCTACATGCATAAATGTTTTGTATATAACACAATGATTATGTATCCCCTCAGTACAAGGGAGGTTCTAGGTTCAACCCGTGCAGAAACAGGTGAGCGTGGAGTTTCCTCACCTGGAACACTTACTAACCCCAACTGACCTAAACACACCCTTAAAGATTTTCCCCTCTGAAGCTAAAACATAAAGGTTTATGTTAGCTCCATTTTCTTTAACACCATGTTCGGTTCGAAGAAGTTTGAGGGAAAGTGAAACCTCACTTTTCTCAATAGTGTAATATTTTTTCTCACTTTCACTCAAATCATATTCCTTTGAAATGAAGGAATTATGAAAGAAAAATGGTAAAAACTTTACTATTCCAAATCTACCATTTCTTATCTCTATATTCCTAAAGAAAATGGGTAATTTTAAAAAAATTTATATTTTCTTCTAATACTTTTTTTTCAAACCAAACATATAAAAGAATTCTTTTACTTTCTTTTATGTTACTTTACTTTATTTCACTTTTTTTTCTCCCACCCATTTATCCTTCAACGGAACATATCTTAACCCTATGTTTGGTTGCCAAGAAAATAAATTATAACATGAAAAAAAAAAAAAATTGGACAAGACTCAGCTAAGAATTGTGTTAGAAAAATATATATTTTTTCTTTCATGTTTTTACCTATTATCTCCGCAACCAAACATAAGCATAAGGGAAAAACATGTGTTATTATTTCATTAGACGAAAGACATCGTGTTTTGTCGAACACTAAGTGCAAATAAAAAGAGAGCATTATCCAAACATAAAATATTAGACATTGATTACAAGTCCCATCACTAACTTATGTACCTTTTTTTGTTGAAACTATACTGTGTAGTAAAGTGATGGAAAACTCTCGAACAACCGCACATTTGAAAATCCAGCTGCCCTAAATTGTACATTGTGTATAAGGTGTATTACTACCGAAAGTTTTAAATCACTTCCCTACTGTGTATTGGAGAATGAGATTTGGTCTTGTTCTCGCAAGGTCAAAACCATCATGCTCTTGTTAAGATTTCGACATGTGGTGATAAAAAGTGAAGAAGATATCAAATTAAAAAATAAAAAAAATTGAGGAAAATGAAATGATTTCCTTGAAGATGATATCAAATGGAGAAGGAAAGAAAATGAAATGATTTCTTTGCTTATTGTCGCCACATGTCAGGTAATATACCTCGCAAGACGTTTTTGGTATTTCGAGGGCAAGAACAAATCCTATCCTGTGTACTGGTCATCTAAATATACCATTCTACTTTTAAAATACCAAAGGATACAAAGCATGGGTGGAGCTAGGATTTTTTCGTTGGGTGGCCGAAAATACATGTATAAAAAAAACTATACGATTTGTAAGTACGGAATTTGGGGGTTTGGGGGCATAGCCCCCGAGAAATTTTTTTTTTTGGTAATTTTTTTTATTTTATTGGTAATGCCCTTGAGGTCGCCACGTGTCCCTATTGATACCCTTAACTGTGGTTAAGATTCACCCTTGGTTTTTAAAAAATATATCAAAATTTTAAACCATAGTTAAAATTCATTAATTCCTAAGGTTAAAAAAATCTAATATTTTTTCCTAAAAATCAATAATAAGTAAGTGAAATCTAAGAATGAGTGATTTTTAACCATAGTTAAGGGGTGTTCAATAAAGACATGTTGCGACCTAAAGGGCATAAAGGAACTTCATTGGAGGGCCCACTATATGTGAAAGAAATGGGGGGGGGGGAAGGGGATGAGTCACTAATACATATAAGACAAAAAAAATGGGGGAAGTATATACTTTTTTTTTTTTTGGTTGTGGGGGAAGTATATACTTAAACAAAAATTAAAAATTTTGGGGGGCCCATTAATTCAAACAAAAACTCTTTAAGGAATTGCAAAACTTTTGGGGGACACGGCCCTCCCCCGGCTCTGCCCCTGTACAGAGGGAATGTATCTGAAATTGTTACTGAAGCGATGAGAACAGTGACGTGTTAAGGATAAGGACACGAGAAATGAAACCTACACGTGTCGTTGATGTCTCAACTAACTATTTTCCTCTTTGCTTTTTTTTGTTTGATGATTGGCTGCCTTATACTAGGCGTGGCGAATCTCTAGTCAAAATCGGCGCTGCAACTCGCTTTGACGGTCAGAGCCAAGCCGGAGAGAGTTGGAATATAGGACATGACACATTGACACAGGCTTTTGTCATTGATCTAGTCCGTCCAAATGGTAGACTCATATTGCTTTTTGTTTTTCATCAGATGATCAGGATCGCCCATAAAGTAATCTTTGTAGATAGTCATTATGACTCGTAGCATATGTTAGCAAAGATGGTGGGGGGTAGAGATAAGTAAAAATACCGCGTGATCAGGAAAACCAAGTTGCAGGTGCGTTATCCGAGGAACCCACTTTCTTATGCCCACGGGCCCACAACTGAATTCTTTAAATGATCATTCTCAAAAGGGCCACTTAAGATTGTCTCAATTTACAAGACTACCCTCAAACACCAGTGGGAGGAACCCACTTTCTTATGCCCACGGGCCCACAACTGAATTCTTTAAAATGATGCATTCTCAAAAAGGGCACTTCACATTGTCTCAATTTACAAGACTACCCTCAAACACCAGTGGACTACACTCGTATTAAAATTAGTCCTATTGAAATATTTGAAAGGTAAGAGCATTCCTAGCAGCCTCATCAAATTTCACTCACCAAAATAGCCAAAACCTACAAAAAGTAGTTTTGGTGAGCCACTTTTTTAAAACATTACCAACAGCCTCACCATTTTAACCAAAAAAAAGAGGAGAGAGAAATAATATTTTATCATTTGTGTTGGAAAATGAAAAAGGAAGAGAGAAAAAAATATTATTTTATTATTTGTGTGGGACCAAAAAAAGAAAGGGAGAGAGAGAAACCTTATTTTATTTTTTGTGTGGGCCCAAGGATGAGAAGATTTAACTTTGGTGAGTCTACAGTACTCACCAAACTTGGTGAGTACTGTAGACTCACCAAATGGATTTCTTCATTCTGTTGAGGCTACTGGGAGTCATTTTAACACCTTTTTAGTCTTTTGGCTCACCAAAATAGAAATGCTCGAAAGAGTATTCTAGCAGCCTTACCAAATTTTACTATAGTCAAAATTCTTTTTTTTTTTGCCCTTTTTCTATTCTGACTATCCATTTTTTTAAAACAATTCTAATAACCTTATCAATTTTGACAAAAAAAAAGAGAGAAAAATTATTTTATTATTTGTGCGGGACCGCAATAAAAGAAAGTAGAGAGAAACATTTATTTTATTTATTTGTATGACCACAAAAAGGAAGGGAGAGATCCTTTTTTACCATTTTTAGTGTTTGGCTCTTCAAAATAATTTTTAAAGACTTTTAAAGAGGCTTTTAGGAATGCTGTAATGGCCCTTTTGTCCACTCGTCTATAATGAATTTTTTTGTTGTCAAGTGCAAAGCACTAATTGTCTTACTAGCAAGGTTGTTAATTTCGAAATTTACGACGATTTCGGCCAGACAACCCGAAACCGAAATCCTAAAGAATCGCGGGATTTCGAAATCTGAAATATTAATATTTTATTAATAAGTTAAAAAATAACTATTTTATTAATATTTTATATATTTATATAAATATTATTATTTTATTTTTAAAATTAATATATAAAATTTTGAAATTTCAGTAAATTTTTTGAAATATTTCAGAATTTTAATAAAAAGATATTTAAAAATAAAAAATCATATTTCGACCGAAAATTTGAAATCTTCGAAATCCGAAATTTCACCCGAAATTTCGACCGAATTTGATTTTCAAAATAAACCAAGTTTCGATATCGTTGGAGTTGGTCGAAACCAAAATTTTACGAAATTTCAAACCTTACTTACCATAATAGACATAACTCATAGGCATTGGATTGCATTTGAAGCTAGAAATGGCTTGTCTCCAGCAACCATAGAATAGGGGACAAGTGGTGGAGAAGTCAAAATCATGGGTCCTGATTTTGACTTCTCCACACATTATATGAAACATGATGATAAGGTATTGAGATAAAGTGGACGATATATCAAGTGGGGAGAGGTCAAAATCATGGGGAGAAAATAAAATGGCTTCTCCCCTTCTTAACGCCACATGTCCCTTACTATATGGTTGCCCGAGGGCCCTTTCTGCTTCGCCAGAGACAATCCGAGGCACTCGGCCACAAGGCTCGGTGATTTTCATCTATCCCGGATCACGTGTTTGGGAAGGGTGGGTTATGTTAATAATTTCACCAAGAGGAGGTGTAAAATCATCACTCAATAATCCAGTGCCATTTCGGTAAATAAATGAAACGCAAGGTCTTTTATTGTTTCGTCCTTATATAAATAGACTCTCGGTGGATGTTGAAATATCTTCGTTATAATCAACAACTCCAAAACGCGTTAAAGGTATATAATACAGCTTCTTTCTTTCTTTCTCTTTTTCAGATCTTATCTTCATCATGGTTTCATCGTGATACAGATACGGAAATGGACGTGGTATCGCAGAGAACGTCGTCGTCATTGAATCCAAACGCGCCCTTGTTCGTCCCTTGCGCTTATCGGGAGGTGGAGGACTTCTCCGATCAGTGGTGGGAACTGGTTCGATCCTCTCCTTGGTTTCGCGATTACTGGCTTCGAGAATGCTTCCAAGATCCCCAAAACGACCTCGACCTTTTCCAATATGACGAACCTCTCCTCCCAGACACCGAAGCTATCTTCGACGGCTACAGCACACGTAAGAAACTTAAAACCCGCTTCAAAACCCCTTCCCTTCCAGGCTCCGATCCAATCGTTGACGTTGAGTCAACCCATTTTGTTCTTTTCTTATAGCGATCTTTGATGGTGTGTTTTTGCAGAGGATGAAGAAGAGAAGGAGTATTGTAGGGATTTGATTTCTTTGAGAACGTCGAAATTGCGTAGGCCTCGAAGTTTAGCAGAAACTCCAAAGTATTTCGACAAGGCACCGAAGATTGTGAACGTGAAGTTGAGTCCTCGGCCGATTCAGCAGCCCAGATAGACTGGGTTTTGATTCTGGCTCAGTGAGTGCGAGTGCTCGTGAGACCGAGTTAGGTCATCAATTTCCCTTTTCTGTATAGAGATGCTAACTCTACTTGTAGATTTTCGTTGTTCATGTATTGTGTTGTTGTTTGGTTTTAATTAAATTAAAGAAAAAGTAAATGAAAAAAAAAAAATTGCTTTGTTTCTTTTTTAAATGATCATCACTTTACTTACGAAGAAGAAGAAGACATGTGTGAGAAGGACATGTGTAATACACTCCCCAAATGGCTAGTAAACAATAACCGTCTGATTGACGGTCACATCTTGGATGGAAAAGATGAGGAGATCTAATCACAGCCGAACGCGATTGAATTGAGGAGATTTCAATCACACCCAATGGTCAACAATCTAATTGTGAAAGTAGCTACGTGGAAATAATACGACTATCCTTATAATGTATTTTTTTATCCGACGGCCCAGATTGTCGTTAAAGATGTTTCGCCATGTTATCTAACGGTGCAGTCGCATCGTGAAGTGAATTATGCATCGATATTATCCCGACTGTTGCTATTTAGAAAATAGTTAACAACGGAATGACAGGTCCTCCACTACGTTAAGTGATCAATCATGGTTTTTCAAAACAAATTTTTTTTAAAAATATTAGTTTTAATTTTGCTCAGCTTAACCAAGATTAAAGGGGTGTTAAAAGGGATACGAAGACACGTGTAAGATATGAAGCTGGGTCTACTAAGCAGTGCTCTCTTTGGTCTTTATATAAGAGGAGTACTACTTCCTCTCAAATGGATTATTTTCTCAAGGGTTCTCTCTTTTGTTTTTGTTTTTGTTTTTGTTTTTGTTTTTTTGTGTATTAAAGTTGAGATATCATTTAAATAAAATTACAGGAAAGAATCGGACCCCTCCGGGCCTGTGGCCCTCTTGCATAAATGAATCCTAGGGTGACTGAATCGTAACCACACTTTGTGGGTGTTAAGAATGGGTCGTGGATTAATGAGGACTGAAATTCAGATACATAGACAAATGTGTAGTCCGTTATCTATATCTTTTTATTTATATAATTTATTTAAAACATGACATGTTATTGGACCTTTATTGGAATTTAACTTTAACAAATTTTATGATCACTTCGAAAAAAAAAATCTTAGGGCCTCTTCCCTTGAACCCCCAAGACATATTACTCGAAAACAAAAAAATCTCGTAAGTTATGCCCCTGATCCCTTAAGCCCCATACCCTCAAACCCATTCATTTTCTTAATACACGTATTTCGCCTACCAAAACAAAAATTCCTGTCTCCGCCCCTATCCTCGGCATCTTCAATTGACACATACATGAGAACTAGGTGGAGAAATCAAAATATCAAAACTTGTTTTAATCTTTCCAATGTTTTTTGATATCTCCTCTATTTTCTCACCATGTATCAATTAAAGAGGGTATGCCAGACAAAGACTAGGGCTAGCATTGCTTTTATATCATTGGTCATATATTATATATTATATGTAGGCTCTGCCAGGGGTGTATTCAAGTCAAGTTGAGCTGAGTTTGGACAAGTTTGAGCTTGGCTTGAACATGCTTGGGCTTGGCTTGAGCTTGATTCAAACTCGAGCTATGTTCGAGCTTGAATTTAATTCAAGCCAAACCGAGTTCGGGTTGGCTCAAGCTTGACTTATAGAATTATTTTTAAAAGTCTTATTTTTAATAAAAGTGCTTATTAATAAATTATAATATAATAAACTAGAATAAATAAATATAAATAAATATAAATAAATATATTCATATATGAAAATAAGATTTGGGAGTAGATCTTTGTTATAAAGAGTAGAAAGTTAGATCTTTTGGAAGCGGTTCTTTGTTATAAAGAGTAGAGAGTTAGATCCGAGTTCTTACTTTTAACTTCTTAAAAATTTTGTCATTATTATCTCTTAAATTTATTTATTTATTACAATTGAAAAGTTTAAAATATATTTTGTATTATATAAATAACATTATCAAAAAGTATTATATATATCTAATATTTTGAGTCGAGATGAGCTCAAGTTGGACCGAGCCTTAAATGAGTTGAACTGAATCAAATAAGGTCTGACTTGAGCTTGACTTGTTTAGACATTTGAGTTCAAATAAAAGCTTGGCTTGAATTGTTCAAGCCTAAAATGTTAGCTTGAGATTGGCTTAGACAAGCCGAGTCGAGTTGGGCCATCAAGCTAGCTTGGCTTGAGTGTAGCCCTAGCTCCAACAAACAAAGGAAATATTTTCCTTTTTCAACATATTTGTTTGTATTAGAGATTTAATATCCATTGTAATAAAGTGAATATACAGTCTTATCATTTTCAATGTATCTCTATCACGATTTTAGATAGGATGAGATTAAGAAAATGATTGGATAAGAATAATCATTGACATTATCTTTTATGTTCGGAGTTTTTTCCTCTTTTATTTAAAGCCTCTACATGGTTATTGTAATTAGGGGTGTATTCGGGCCGAGCTTTTCCGGGCTTGGCTTGAAAGATTTTTTTCTAGGCTCAAAGTCCGGCTTGGCCCGAAATCAAGCTCGAAAAATCGGCCCGAAGCTTGGCTCGAATTTAAAAGTCTGGCTCGGCCCGAATTGATTCAAGCTCAAGCCGGGCTTGACTTGGCTGGAGCTCGGCTTGAATCCTTTTTGATAAAAAAAAATTAAAAAAATAATATTTTATATTATTTATATATATATATATAATAATGATATATATAAATAATTTTTTTAGTTTTTTAATAATATTTGAGCCGAGCTGAGACTCAATCGAGCCGGACTGAATCATACAGGGGTTGGCCTAAGCTCGGCTTGATTGGAATTTCAAGCTTTTTTTTAAGCCTGGCTTGGTCCGATCAAGCCTAAATTTCGAGCCGAACTCGGGCCAAACCGAGCCGAGCCGAGCCGAGCCGAGCAGCACAAACGGGCCGATCAGGCATTGTGGTGATCGGGCATTGTGGTGATCGGGCTTTGTGCAGCAATAATTGTAATTCAAGTATTATTAACAATATTTAGTTTCTTCTCATGATATCACAACGAAAGAAGTTTGAGCAGCATTGTCATTACCCGTGGGGCAATAACTTCGATTTATCTCTTACTTATCATTTTAACATTGATTTTTCCATACTTATTATTTTGAATAGAGTCGGTTCACCGCTAATGTCATAGTTATTTCTTCTTTTACATTTTTTTTCCTCGAATATCATTTAAGTACGATTAGTGGTTAATTTGGTGATTTGATCAGCAGGGGAATTGGATCCACATACCTCCCTCAATAGAGAGTCCACACCCCACCTCTGGTGCAAGAGGTGGGTTTCTTTTTCACCTTCTCAATAAGGCTTTCTCTATGAAGCATGCTAGCGGCTAGCCACTGTTTGTGTCACCTATGGACCTATGGAGATCGAATCACAGCCAATCACAATTGTACTCTGGGAGAGTTAAATCACACCCACAGGTTAACACATGTCCCTTTTAACCGTGGTAAAGATTCACTAACCCTTAGGGTTCAACAATCTAACCTTAATTCATAAAAAATTAACCCTAAGATAAAATTTATAAACCTAAGGGTATTTTTTTTCTTCTAAAAACCAAGGTTAGATTGGTGAACCCTAAGGGTTAGTGAATCTTAACCACAATTAATAGGGGGTTAAAAGGGACATGTCTTAACCTGTGGACGTTTAAGCAAGCTGACATTTCAGGCTCAATCGATTTAAGGCAAGCTTTTATTTGAGCTTGAATGTTTAAACAAGTCAAGTCAAGTTCAAGCGTTGCTGTGCTTCACTCCGAAAGAGAAGGAATGGAAAGAGCGGGCGGCATCTTTACCATAAACTATTAAATAAGATAATTTTTAAAGAAAGATTCCATGATTTATACCAATTGTCAAGGCAACATGAGAGCTTAGAAATTTGTAATGGGACTATTATTTCTCTTTGAGAACGGCTTCTGATACCATATGGTCTGGGACATACCCAAAACCTTACATGAAATCTGTGACTAGGGCATTTTTGAGACCGTATAGTCTCTGACCTGTTAAGAATCATCACCAAACTCTAACTTATCCATAAGATAAGTAGAGCCTTGAGTGGATATGGTTAAAATAGTTTATCTTGATAAGAGTCTTTTATAGTTATCTTTTAGATAAGGTTAAAATAGTGTTTATCTTGATAAGAGTCTTTTATAGTTATCTTTTAGGAGTCTTTATCTTTACCTTATCTTATCTTATCTTTAAGTGTTTTGATTTCTATATATAGAGAGAGGTGAAAACGTGAGAGGTGGTGTGGCTATTTTTGTTTATTCACTTTATCAATAAAGCCTTTTTGTCTTCTTCTCTCTTCTCTATTGTGAAACTTTGTTGCTTGATATTTATGCTTTGTACTTTAGAGAAAGTGCATAGTATTTTGGCGGATACATATTCAACAAGTGGTATCAGAGCTTGGTTCAGGGAACGGGCGTGAAGACCTCAAAACGGTGAGTCTGAAGATCTCATCAAATACCTTGTATTCGCCAACTCAGATCAATGGAGTATGCAAATTCTGTAAGCGGTATAGAGAAGTTGAACAATACTAACTATGAGTATTGGAGATCCTGTTTGGAATCGTATTTACAGGGCCAAGATCTTTGGGAGGTGATGAATGGCGAAGATATTATCGCACCACTCAAAACTGAAGAGAATGCTGAGAAATTAAGGAAGTGGAAGATAAGGGCAGGCAAAGCTTTGTTCGTGTTGAAAGCTACAATTCAGAAAGAATTGCTCGAACATATTCGAGAGGCCAAGTCTCCGAATGAAGCGTGGGATGCGATATCCACACTTTTCACCAGATCTAATGATGCAAGGTTGCAATTGCTAGAGAACGAGATCAGTTCGGTATCTCAAGGAAGCATGTCGATTTCTCAATACTTTATGATAGTAAAAGGAATCTGTCTTGAGATATCGCAACTTGATGAGGAGTCGAAAATTACAGATGCTCGTATGAGAATGATTATCATTCGAGGTCTAAAGCCTGAGTACCATGAGTTTATGACAGCAATTCATGGATGGCCGACTCAACCAACACTCTTGGAGTTTGAAAGCCTTCTAGCAAACCAAGAGAGTCTAGCAAAGCAGATGGCTGGTCTTTCTACGAATGAGAAAGAAGAAGCCTTGTACACTGGTAAAAGTAAAAAGGTCTTTTAATGACAGGAGAAAACAAAAGAATTCGAAGTATCAATCGAACTCGAATTCAAGGAAGAGCGAGGATAGTTTCAAGGAACGTGATTCTCAGGATCCTAGAACCAGAACGTGCTATAATTGTGGCAAGCCAGGTCACTTTGCCAGAAATTGTCGAGCACCCAAGAAGAAGAAAGATGAAGGGAATGCAGCAACTTCAGAAGACCTACCACAGAAAATTGATGGTGAGGAAGAGGAGTGGAGTGCTTATTTGTCTATCACTGAAGAACAATCCGACGCACTCGGATTGACTACTACAGTTACCATGCCTACGAGCAATAATAATCGAATAGACTATTCTACTGATTGGATAGTTGATTCAGGTTGCTCAAATCACATGACTGGAAATGATCAAAAGTTTCTTTCAAAGAAACAATATAATGACCAACGAGTAGTGGTGACAGCAAATAATACGAGACTGCCAATCACTCATGTAGGCAGTGCTGTATGTGTACCAAAAGGAAGTGATGATTCAACAATGCTTCAAGGTGTATTCCATGTCCCAATGATGAAGAAGAACCTGGTGTCTGTTTCTCAATTGGCGACATCTGGAAACACTGTAGTGTTCGGACCCGATGATGTGAAGATCTACAAAGAGATGCAGATCGAAGGTACTCCCATCATGCAAGGCAAAAGAATTGAATCTGTCTATGTTATGTCAGCTGAGGCTGCTTATGTAGACAAGACTCGAAAGAGTGAAACAGCTGATTTGTGGCATGCTCGGCTTGCTCATGTTGGATTTGTCAAGTTAAAGGCTATGATGAAGAAGAACATGTTGAAAGGGCTTCCTGATCTGGAGATCCGAGATGATTCAGTATGTGCAGGATGTCAATATGGCAAGGCACATCAGCTTCCCTATACTGAGTCGAAGTTTCAAGCCAAGAAACCTCTTGAATTGGTGCATTCAGATGTGTTCGGTCCAGTGAAAGATGTTTCACTTGGAGGTATGAAATACATGCTCACATTCATCGACGATTACTCTCGATATACTTGGATTTACTTCCTAAAGGAGAAAGGGGAAGTACTCAACAAATTCAAGGATCTTAAGAGTAAGGTGGAAAAAGAGCTTGGACATAAGATAACATGTCTAAGATCGGACAACGGGGGAGAGTATACTTCAGAAGAGTTCAACAAGTATCTACAAGAGCATGGTATCCGAAGACAACTGACTTGTCCCTATACGCCACAACAGAATGGGGTCTCGGAGAGGAAGAACAGGCATTTAGCCGAGACATGCAGGAGCCTGTTACATTCGAAAAATGTGCCAGCTCGTTTTTGGGCTGAATGCATGATGACTGTAAATCATGTTATTAATCGCCTACCACAACCAAAGCTCGAGTACCTTTCACAATTCCAGAAGCTGTACGAGATGAAGGCTACAGTAAGTCACTTTCGAGTATTTGGTTGTGTATGTTATGTATTTGTGCCTAACCATCTTCGTAGCAAGTTTGATAAGAAGGCGATCCGATGTATCTTTGTGGGATATGATTCGGAAAGGAAAGGTTGGAGGTGTATTGATCCAACTTCAGATCGAGTACATGTGTCGAGAAACGTTGTGTTCGATGAGTCATCATCATGGTGGTCAGTCGATCATGTCGATCTTCCAGTTGATCAAAAGTTTGAAGAGGAACTAGAAGAGGAGACTTCCAATCAGAAGACACTTGAACCAATTGTACAGGTTGATAAGGATGTGTCACAGATGACATCTAGTGCAAGCCCTTGGAAAACTGGAACTTATCAACAAACTGTTATAGGAGAAAATCGGCCCTCACAGCTTGAAGAGCCTGAACAAGAAGATGAGCATGTCTTAAGGAGGTCACAACGAGTACCAAAACCAAATCCAAAGTATGCAACTGAAAAGGCGAAACTGAAGAATGTGAATGCAGATCTAGCGCAAGTAATGATTGGCAAAGATTTGGTGATTGAAGAACCAAAGTCATTTGAAGAAGCTCGAGGAGTTCCTGAATGGGAGGAAGCTATGGCAGATGAGATTCAAGCCTTAAAGCAGAATGAGACTTGGAATCTAATGCCAAAACCAGATGATGTAAAACCTATTTCTTGCAAATGGGTATATAAGATCAAGACCCGAGCAGATGGTTTAGTGGAGCGATTCAAGGCTCGATTAGTTGCCCGGGGTTTTTCACAACAGTATGGAATAGATTATGATGAGACTTTCAGTCCTGTGGCTAAGATAACAATAGTACGGGTTCTGATTGCTATCGCTGCTAGCAAGGATTGGAGGTTGTGGCAAATGGATGTGAAGAATGCATTTCTTCATGGTGAAATAGATCGAGAAATCTATATGGAGCAACTCAAGGGATTTGAAAATCCTCATTATCCTCAATATGTTTGCAAATTGAGAAAGACTCTATATGGGTTGAAGTAGGCTCCGAGAGCATGGTATGGAAAGATTGCTGAGTTTCTCACAATCAGTGGTTATATTCTAGCCCCAACTGATTCAAGTTTGTTTGTAAAATTTGTAGCAGACAAAATTGCAGTTGTGTTAGTCTATGTTGATGATTTGATTATTACTGGAGATGATCTAGAAGAAATTAAAAGAATCCGCATGAATCTTGGAATTCGATTTCAGATGAAGGAACTTGGAGAGCTGAAGCACTTTCTCGGACTTGAGATAGATCGAAATAAATATGGAATATTTTTATGTCAACAAAAATATTCCAGTGACCTGTTGAAGCGGTTTGGAATGTTTGATTGCAAACCGATGACTACACCGATGGATGTCAACACTAAAATTCGTATAGATGAAGTTGAAGAACTTGAAGATTCTTGCATGTACAGGCAGTTAGTGAGAAGTTTGATCTACTTAACTCTAACTCGTCCTGATATCTCTCAAGCAATAGGGGTCGTGAGCAGTTTTATGCATAGTCCAAGAAAGCCACATTTTGAGATTGTTCGAAGAATTCTAAGATATGTAAAAGGAACAATGGATCATGGTGTTTTGTATGGAAGAGCTGTCGAATGCAAAATTATAGGATACTGTGATGCAGACTACGCAGATGATCTCTCGACTCGAAGATCAACTACAGGCTATATCTTTAGTCTTGATTCAGGTGCTATTTCTTGGTGCAGCAAAAGACAACCAACTGTGTCTTTGTCAACAACGGAAGCAGAATATCGGGCTGCAGCTATGGCAGCATAAGAAAGTGCGTGGTTAATGCAGTTAATGTTTGATTTGCATCAAACCACAAATTATGAGATCAGATTATATTGCGACAATGAAAGCACAATTCGACTGGCAGAAAATCCAGTATTTCACGCTAGAACGAAGCATGTTGAAGTTCATCATCATTTTATTAGAGAAAAAGTGCTTCGAGGAGAAATTGATCTTATGCCAGTTAATACAAATGAGCAATTGACGGACATATTCACGAAAGGGCTTTGTTCATCAAAATTCACAAAGTTCAGAGATGCACTTGGCGTCATTAGTAGAGATTTGGCGTTGAGGGGGAGTGTTAAGAGTCATCACCAAACTCTAACTTATCCATAAGATAAGTAGAGCCTTGAGTGGATATGGTTAAAATAGTTTATCTTGATAAGAGTCTTTTATAGTTATCTTTTAGATAATGTTAAAATAGTGTTTATCTTGATAAGAGTCTTTTATAGTTATCTTTTAGGAGTCTTTATCTTTACCTTATCTTATCTTATCTTTAAGTGTTTTGATTTCTATATATAGAGAGAGGTGAAAACGTGAGAGGTGGTGTGACTATTTTTGTTTATTCACTTTATCAATAAAGCATTTTTGTCTTCTTCTCTCTTTTCTATTGTGAAACTTTGTTGCTTGATATTTATGCTTTGTACTTTAGAGAAAGTGCATAGTATTTTGGCGGATACATATCCAACATGACCTACATAGGATCGTACCACCAGAATTAACCCAACCCGAGATTCTAAGAGACAAACATAAAGGGATTGAAAAATTATGCCTTAGTGTTTTTAAGACAATTCTTTTAAACAAAACCTTAGAATTCTGCATTTGTGGGTGAGGTCTTAGGATCGTCTGTGGCAGTGCAGCCCTTTATTGAGAATATGATCTCTCTACAAGAGAGAGGGTAATGATATATCTGTGCTCATTGACACCTCTACTCGTTTGACGATTCAACAAAAGTACATAAAGTGAGAATTGTTGGAGCCAGGGGGTGCGGTGGGAGATCTTGATTTCAAATGTGCAGGGCCGGCCCAAGCCACGTAGAGGCCTAAAGCGAAAATTCTAAATGGGGTTTTTTTTTAAATTTTTTTAATATTATTAAAAAAAATAACTATAAATAGGGCCTTTTTAATATTCTAAATAGGTCTTTTATTTATTTTTATTATTCTAAATGGGCCTTTTTAATATTATTATTATTATTTTTTTAATGGGGCCTAAAAGCAAAGGCTTTGATGGCCTAATGGATGGGCCGGCCCTGCAAATGTGGGATTTATAGCTTTGACACCTGATGGAGAATGATAATTGTTGGACCTTCATCATCTGGTTTTCATGAACGTTCTCTTCTACATTTTTGCCACCTTACAGTTTTAAAGTTTATACTCTTAAAATAGACACGTGCAATGAGAAATTTGGAATGGTTTGGCCTCCCGAATGTCTCTTCGGTAAGGATCGATGTTTGCTTTATCTAAGTAAATATTTTTTGGTCACATTGCTTTATCCAAGTAGAGTTGGACAAAAACCGTCATGGTACCAGGGAGTGAAATGTCAACAATAATTTTTATAGTCTATAATTACTAAAGACCGATGAGATGATGATACATCTATATAAAAAAAAGTTCACTTCTGTTTATGCATCGGTATCCCATTGATTTTTCATAAATATTTAAACTCTTAAAAAGCATTAATATCTATCACTTTTCGATGGTTCATGATCCAATTGGTTAGGGCTATCAACTAGTCGGATTTGGATTGGATCTGCCTAGATCTGAATCCGTTTTAAGATCCATCATATCATGAATTAATCAATCAGAATTCGAATTAAATTATATTTGTAAGATCTGAATCTGATCCGATTCGATTAAGGTTAATTAAAAAAAATTAATAATATAAAATTTTAATAATACCTTAATTAACTTTAATTAATGTTAATTTTTTTAAAAAAATTAATACTTTATGCATATAAAATTTATGTAATATATTTAAAATGATTAAAAACAGTTATAATTGAATCGGATTGGTTCAGATTCGATCTATTGACAGACCTACAATTGGTACATATCTTAGTCCCATGCCTCAAGACTGTACCTATGATCTAGTGAGACGTTTTCATGGAACATTCCCATCTTACATCGAAGGAAATCCAAAATGGCTATTATAACCCGAGAAACTCCAAAAGTAATATCTTGAAGAGAAATTTAATGCCCACTTGTAAGGAACCAAAGCAAGTCAACGTAATTGAAGGTACCTCTCATACGTTCACCAACGTGCTCATCAAGTAAGATCCGCTCAAAATCTTTGACTCGTTCAAAACCTTTATATAGACTGTTTAGAGCATTCCTAGCAGCCTCACCAAAATAACTTTTTAGTTATTTTGGTGAGTCACAAGACTAAAAAGATGTTAAAATGAATCCCAGTAGCCTCAACAGAAAGAAGAAATCGGTTTGGTGAGTCTACAGTACTCACCAAGTTTGGTGAGTACTGTAGATTCACCAAAGTTAAATCTTCTCACCCTTGGGCCCATACAAATAATAAAATAAGATTTCTCTTTCTCCCATTCTTTTTTGTGGTCCCACACAAACAATAAAATAATATTTTTCTCTCTTTTCCTTTTTTGTTTTCCCACACAAATGATAAAATATTGCTTCTCTCTCCTCTTTTTTTTGGTTAAAATGGTGAGGCTGTTGGGAGTGTTTTAAAAAGTGGCTCACTAAAACCACTTTTTATAGGTTTTGGCTATTTTGGTGAGTGAAATTTGGTGAGGTTGCTAGGAATGCTCTTAGGGAGACATCTTCTGCACCTCCCTTCTTGCGTGAGTGGTAGAGGTGTGGCCTCTAATGGAAGAGGTTTAGGGATCTAATCTCACCCGGGTACCAGTGAGCAAGAGCTTACTGCCCATACTAACTTCTGACAGTCTTGACTCTAATAATTTAGGTAAATGATTTCCATTATCAAAAAGAAAAAGAAAAGGGAAGCATCTTCTAATTAAAAAAAAGGGGGATACTACAAAATTAAATTAACATATCACTACTACTTGTCAGACCGGATTCTCTTCCAGGGGCTAACATTGGGGGTTCGAGGGCGTACCTCCGATTTTTTTTTTTTTTGGAGGACCAATTTTATAGGCCATCGTTTTAGTAATTTTTTCCCTACAAAATTTCAGAGGGGGCTTCAGTCCCCAGGCCTCATGTGGTTCTGCCCCTACGAAGGCATACCCCTCATTAGGAGTAGGTTGGGGATTGATTTCTAACTGGCACAGGATTCTCTCGAGTTCAACTTGAGAGAATCTCTCCTGTTTGAACCCCTAGAGGTCGCCACGTGTCTCCTTTGACACCCTTAACCATGGGTAAGGTTCACCCATTCATCCTTGGTTTTTTTTTAAAAATATTAGTTCTTTTTTTAAATTAAAAACTTTTTTTAATATTAAAAAAACTCTAAAAACAGTTTTTTAAATTTAAATAATAATAATTAATATATAAAAAAAAAAACCAAGGATGAGTGGGTGAGCCTTACCCATGGTTAAGGGGTGTCAAAGGAGACACATGGCGACCTCTAGGGGTTCAAACCGGAGAGATTTTCTCGAGTTGAACTCGTGAGAATCCTGAGCCTAACTAAAAACTCTCTCTGCATTGGTAGAAATTTCAATTTCACTGGAGGGAAGTGGTTAGAGAGTCCGCTCAACCGACTAACCACCAATCATAAATAATGATATTTAATCGATCAAACATTGTTACTTACTTTGCTGAACAGAGCTTCATTGACTGTGTAAACGACATTTTTTCCTTCTCCAATCACCACATTTCTGGTGGAAGTCAAACTGCACCACTTTATTGCTGAATTTAATTTAAAAAGAAAAATTCTATGTTTCATGTCAATTCATTTTCTTATATCTTTCGACTATAAATTATGTGATACAAGAGTAAAATGAGGCTATGGTTTTCTAAAGCTAGAAGGGCCTCAAAACAAATAAACAAATCAGATTGAAGTCCTTAACTCCTTGTATAATACTCCTGAAATATACAGAAACAAATCCCTATGGAAATATACAGTAAACAAACAGATCTAATTGATCTGAAAAAAATTGAGCTCCTTCTTGTTTTTCCTCTCTCTCTTTACCCTCCAAATTAAGCAATTTCAGTATAGCAATGACTCGAAAAACATGTCGTCCGTTGGTTCTTCTTTGGCTCTAGGGAAAACACTCTCTGTCTGCTGTGATTGACTCATGTAGGAGCCCATGAAATTTCCATATCCGGAGAATCCGAAACTCCCGGGGCTTTGTAACGTCTCTAGTGTAAAGGGTGATTGAGCTTCAGATGCCGGTAGCCTTATATTGTGAGGAAGGTTGCTCGTGGTGTGGTTAGAGTGATTGGCCTGAGGCCTTATAGCCATAGCTACATTGTTGTTATCGGTCGAGGGCCTACTGACCGTACCTCGAGCGGCCGGAACATCGTGGTTGTGTTTCCCCTCATATGTTGTGATCACCTCCCGAAGATCATGTGATGCTCGCTCCACATGCTTTCTCACTGGACATCCCACGTTTGTACACTTGTAGTAGCTCCTATAGGTAAGAAGAAACCAACTTTAAAAACACTTTTTAAGTTAAAGAAACAGGTTTAAAAATTTTGAAACGAAATTAATAAACGGGGTTGTATACACAATTCCTAAACAATATCCTCCCCTTATAGGTCATATTCATAAATAAAAAAAACCTCATTATAAGGAGATTGAAGCATACCCATTAAAGGAAACTTAATCTACATCTATAGACAGCCATATAGTCAGATAAATAAATTCAAGCCTATTTATAAACTAAGCGTTTCGCAAATCTTATCTGATCTAATGAGAGCTAATTTAATAAAAGCTACTTTATTAGATCATTCTTGGGTAATAACTAAATAGTAAAAATAAGCTCTCATTTTTTAGTAGCCAATTTGAATATTCATATAGATAAGCACTGACATTTGCTTTTTTAGATGAAACAAAAAAATTCAAGCTAGAAACAGGGTATAATAGAAAATATTAAATTTGTATTGTACAAACGTGGGATGTCATTGTATAATAATGGAGCTTGAAAGCTAAAGCTTCAATTCAATACTCAAAAGTCAGTGTAAAGACAGAAGAATGCTTTACCTCGGGTTGGGATTCCCCTTAACCACTTTCTGTCCATATTTCCTCCATCTATAGCCATCATCAAGAATATCAATATCACTGGTTGTTTGAACTACAACTCTAGGTTCTCTCACTGTTCTATTCCCAGAAGCTGAGATCCCCTCATTTTCACTCTCTTTCTTCCTGAAAATGATAAACGACATCAAAACCATTTCACAATTTCCTAAGAAAGCACAGATAAACCCATTAGATATATTATATTCCTTTGCATGTGATGATTATGTTAGAAAGATTACGTACCATCTCTTGGCCTCAGGTTCATCTTCTTCAAACTCATCTCCTCCTGATTTGCTTCTCTGAGAGCTCTGATCGAAATCATCATCCCCTAATGAGATTGAAGAATTCTCTGGTGTTGCAACAGACTCTAGTTGTGTGGTCCCACGTGCCACGAACAACTGACCTGGGATTTCTGAGGTGGGAGCAGCAGAAGCTTGGATCGGTCGAGAAGAAGCGCTTGATCTTCTAGTAGACTGAGGCTTGGGATGATTGTGACTACCCTTATAAACTATCTCAGTAATCTGTCCATCTAAAGACCTCTCCACTTTCTTCTTTGTTGGGCAATTCGGGTACGTGCACTTGTAATAGCTACGCGGGTTTTCACTTCCTTTCACTTGTTTCTGCCCATATTTTCTCCAATTGTACCCATCTTCTGATCTTCTCTGCTCTCTGAGAGACTGGGAAGGTTGTGGGTACTGATTATAATTCGACTGTAATCCTCCGTTGCTCTGGGTATCAGCTTGTATGGTAGCTATCTCGGGAGAGAAGCTCTGTACCGGAGCCATTTCGGCTTTCACAGTAGTCTTCCCTACAGAGAAATCAGTCTGTTTGGTGGGTTCTTGAAAATTCCATGCTTGTTGTTGTCCTTTCAAGTCTTCTTCCTGTAAATGGAATCAATTCATGTCTTTAGACCATAAAAATAGAACACCAAGAAATAAATTACAGCAAAAAAAAAAAAAAAACCTTCTGATAAAAAACTAAGAAAGGGAAAGAAGATCTGACATGAAAGGATCAAAATATACCGATGAAATGGCGGTGGTAGGATACTGAAAGATCGACGCTGATGCCGTAACAGGCCTCCTTAGGGGTTGGAAAGAAAAATCAGTGTTGTTTCTCTCTTCCTGCTTGATACCACCTTGCTTGTAGTTGTTAGAGATACTCCTCCAATTGAAGGCTTGAGCAGGAAATGTCCCAGTGGTTGGAGATGGGAGAATCTGCATAAACATGGATGATCAAAATTAAAACCCATTAATCTAATCACGAAAAAGAAGTTAGGACATAACAAACCCCTTAATCCAAATAACAAAAACGACAGGAAACAGTGAAGAAAAATGAAATAATAATAATGATAAACTTGAGTTTGAACCTAAAATTGTCTTTAATCATAAGGAAACATAAACAGAAAGATTTCTTATTAAGAGAAGTACATGGGAACGAAGGAGTGAGTACTTACGTTAGAAGTGGAGAGAAGGACAGGTGAATCCAACAGCTCAGCTGGGCTCAAACCAGGTGGGATAGCGAAGTAAGAAGAAGGAGAAACAGGTGGTGGAGAAATGGGCGGTAAAGAAGAAGGTTTTGACTTGAAGTTTGGAACCCCAGCACCATTTCGATCGGAAAGTCCTTGGCTCACCGTAATTCTCTGTTGGTTCTGATTATCGTCGCCGTCACCCGCAAGGAGATCGGAGAACGAGGTATTCATGAAATGGGATGGAAAAGAGAAGCTTGGATAAGAATTTGCAGAGGTCACCAAGCTTCCAGTAGAAGAAGTCATGAGAGAAACAGTTTCAGAGATTAAATTGAAATCAGGTTGGGTGTAAGAAATAATAAAGGAGAAAGGAAAATGCTCACGTCGTGCATAAGGTCCTGGGTAGTGCTAGGGGACTCTCTTGCTAGCGGAATCCCCTCTTATACGAAAAAAAGGAAGAAAACGACAATTTACCAGTTCATTCACCTGCCTTGTGTTTTTTTTTCCATACAAAGGCGAGTCCCCTTAAGGCCAAAGCATCTTCTTAGAAGGCGAGAGAAGTTTGACCGTGGAAAAAATATTGGGTCAAACATTTTCGGTTTGACTGGGCTGGCCTTAAAAGAGGCGGCCCTCTACTTGCCCCAATATTTTGGACAAAATGACCATTGGTATCCTCGCTATTTCATTTATGACCCGCTTGACATTGACTTTCGTTGTTTGAGGAAGGGAAATAGAATAAAGAGTACCCCTGTTGAGATAATTAGCTGGGTAGAGCCAAGAGCCGAACAGTCAGTCTCAGACGCCGGATATGGCTGCGTACAGTATATATAGGAGGTGTTCATCGGAGGCGTATTACTATCAGTACCCGGTAGGTGATTTGAAGACGTGTTTTCGAAGATGTACATCTTATTGAAGAAAAAGAATAGTAATGTAATTTGAAGTCAAGCAATCTAGAAGATTTACATGCTCGTTACGTGCTAAAGGGGTCTCGCTTATTGTCCGCGTGTTCCCAAAACAGCTGCATAAAGTCTTTTGTAGCTTATCTTTTCTAATTTGATTGAGATACGACTAATGTGTATTGGTGCCGATGTAGAATAATGCTTCGTACTCATTTGTAGCTGATTTTCATGATATTACATTACAATATAATAAAATAGTAAGAACACATAAAATATAGATATACATATAACATTTTTTTGGGGTCTCCATGTAATGATGCGTGTTAAGGTGGTAGCCCAAACTAAAAGTTATAGTCAGCTCCATGCCTGTCGAGGAACATTTGTCATATAGTTATTTTAAAATTTAATTGTTAGATATCAATGTGGGTCCTAAAAAAAACATGTGACAAAAGAGGAAAGAGCCCTAGATCATTAGATTAGACTTTGAAAAATGTGATATTTTCAATGTTTTAGTGGATGAGACAGAAGCAATGAAGAGGGTATTATTCTTGCTTTGATGGCCAATGGTTGATGTCGAGAGAGACTTTAAATCTATGATCCGATGGCTTTCTTCCTATGAACAGCAAATTTCATGGGAACTTAGGGCGATCACTGCAAATATTCACTCTTCTGGCCTACTTCCAGTCAGTTCAGCTGAACTGTATCACTGGGAAGGAAGATTTCAAGCCCATGAATTTTGACTCTTTAATTACGTCACTTCAAGAACAAATGAATTTTAAAAAAGGCTATCAATCCTCAAAGCTTCTATATTAGAACATTTAGAGTGATAACTGCCATTTCTTAGGGTATGTTTGGTTGCCGATAAAATAGGTGCAAACATGGAAAAAAAAGAGAATTTTGAATTTCTAATACAATTTTTAGTTTTGTTTTGGCTAATTTTCTTTTCTATTCTCTCTATTCACTTCTTTTCTCGGCAACCAAACATCGGGTAAAGAAAAAAAACGAGAAATATTGGTGCCCTCACAAGAAATGCACGCTGTTTTGGCTATACCCCCCATACACTTTGAAAAGTGTACACCTAAGAATAATTTACTCTTGAGGAAACATCCTACGGGAGTTTTGTGATTTTAAATTATAATCTTCACGGACCTATTTTAATAAATTAATGTGCCAAATCACATATTAATTATTGTAGCAGAGTTATGGGTATGAAGGGGTAGAAATTCCCCTTTTGACGGCAAAGGAACTCGAGCATATATATTCAAGGATCTTTGAAATTCACAAAAATAAGCCAAAAATTTTCATTCTTAAGGAACAGAATATAACTCAATTTTGCCTTGCCCAGAGCGTGGTTGCGGTCACCACTACTGATGCACTCTTCCCTTCTAGGGACAAAAGCCCCACCATAACACCCTTGTCCTTTTGCCTCAAAAAGGGGAGAGCAAAATCCTTGCGTACAAATATGATAGTCATATACACCCCATTTATCGGTTATGTCCAAATGGGACCTAGCTGATTTAACTTACTTATCGATACTTAAGAACAATGGTCATGTAGATACAAAATCTTTAAATATTTCAATCTAAAGAAGACAGCATCTATACGTTCTTGGTCAAAATTTGATTTGGCCAATCATTGCGCACGCGATGGAGTGAGGAGGATCAATGAAGACACTGCTGATCCCTTGATCAAACCATTTTTTCAGCTTCTGTGGTGACTGGATAGGGCCTTCCCAAGAACAAAGATCCTTCATTTGAAATGCAGAAAGAAAGTTTAAGCAGATGGATCTGACCTTTGCCCTGTATGAATTCCCCCTCCCCTTTTGTGATCAGTAAGTTCTTGGGCCGGCTGGGACTGTGCTGAATAAGTCCTATGGTTCTACATTAACAGACCATTTATACAATTTTCTAGCAACAAAAGGACCTCTAGATCCTCAAACCATTTTCCACTGCCACTCGATGAAACTTGGTTCTGTTTCAAGCTATACTGCTACAAATGGTCCACCATCCAAATGTATTTACATTGCAAGTTTAGTGTCACCTGAGTGAAGCTTTTACCATACCATTCTTTATTCTTCTGATGAACCTATCATCGAACGGATCATCAAAAACAGCTTTTCAAAGTGAAAGAGGTGCTTCCTGACACGGTAGATATGTATACTGTAGAGTGCAGCGGCCAGTGTTATAGCCAAAAAGGACAACATCGTCAACTGCCCAAAATCCTGAAGAGAAATCAAGTAATTGAAACCCAGTTAATATATTGAAAACTAATAATATTTGAATTAGTCTATGGGTACTCCCAAATATACTCCTGAATCCTAACTATTTAATTGTTTGAAAGTCTAAACTTAAATGAGATCATCACAAACTCCTCTGCTGTTTGAAATTGAGGACAGAAGTTCAAAATTTTTATGGATCTATCACTAAGATCAATCACAAGGACAAGCTCACGTTCGCATTACTAATAAAAGATAAAAGAATTTACAAACATTCACCGTAAAGTCTAATAGCTTCAATGAATTTAATGAACAGTCCAGATTTTAGAAGTGACTGTTGTTGTTATATCATTTATTAATTAATTGGTTTAAACCTTGATTTTTGTTCATCAAATGCTTTATGTGCAGCAATTTCTGATGATGTTCTTATGGATAAGAAAAGAACTCAGGTTGAGGTGAATCCTTTTGTTTTTTCTGTTCTCTACAAATAATCCAGACAGAATTTCAAAACAGAATAAAGATATCCTGGATATTTACTAACTACAAGTAGAAAAGGGAACATCCTGCAAACATAGACCTAATATTTTCCCTTATTTCCATAGGTTGGCATGCCTAAGCGCCAGAACCACTACTGTAATCAACACCATTCCTTTACTAGGGTAACATATCCATCATTTGTACAAATATTGTCTCCAAAACCAGCATATATACACAAGTATTCTATCCATATGTATGCATGAATAGGTATGGATGTATGTACTATGCATTTCGTTTATATACTTCTCAAAACCAACATATATACACAAGTATTTTATCCATATGTATGCATGAGTAGGTAAATACATGTAGATGTATGCATGTATGTATCATGCATGTAATGCAAAATTAGTTTTTTTTAAAAAATATATTTTGCCAGTGTTTGTGAGGAGATCGGGGTACTAAGGATGATAACCTTTGGATTTGAGATGATTATCCCCATGATGTAAGCCAACAAATCCAGCACAGACTGAAGTGAGTTCTGGACACCTCCCACGACACAACGATCAGATTCAGGAACATGATCCTGGCCATAATACCACTGAAATATTAGAAATAAAAAATATGGAATTTTTTTCACAAAAATAATTTCCCAAACTACAACTATCACGATTAAACGGGTTACTGAGAAGTTAAAATTACATAGCCAGGAACCCAATGAAACATAGAACCTCAAATATTTAAATTGTAATATCCTGAACTAGTAGAGCCGACATATTATTGCATACCCCTCAAAGGAAAAGAACCAGATAATCATCTATAAGGCTTATTCTACCTGTTCAGCATGAGTTTTACCTGCATTTGTTGCATGACAGATAAGTCAAACATCCACAATCCAAGACGAGATGCTGCCACCCCACCCATCAGCATCCATGCTGAGATACTGCTGTTTTGAACCCATATTGAAGCAACACATGGTATCAGAAAGATCCACTGCGTAAGAACCACACAAATATCAAAATTATAGTTTATATAACTAAATTTGCAACATAAAATTTAAAAGAAAAAAAAAATGGAAGAACTAAAACTGAAGTTCACATCTAGGCTGGATTGTTTTCAATTCCTCAAATGCAAGTTTCATTAATGTGCTAGGAGACTATGACCAGAGTTCCTCATTTCCAACATTAACATAACTGGAAATGGATGTTCAATACTAAGGCCAGTTGAATTCAAAATATATGTAACATGACAAAAAACAGGTAAATTGGTGTTAAGCAAACAGGATCTGACGTTTAGGCGCTGCTGTTACAACTTACAAGAGAACTTGCTGCAAGAAGAGCACCACCATACTGTGTTTAAGCATCTCTATTGGAGAAAAGAACTCCACAAAAATTTCCCTCTCAATAGTTCCTCAAAAAAAGAACAAGAGCAAGAAAATATCTAAGGTGAGAAGTATATCTGCATATCTGAGTCCCAATCAGGTAGCTTTATCCTCCAATGGATTCAGCCAAGGAGATCTTTGATGATAGAAGCCGACCAACCTTGACCATGAGTATATTGACACTATTATAATTCACTTGTTATATTCTATCTGACCATCAAAAGAATGTTAAGAGATTCAAAAATTACAATCAATCGAAATGAGTAAGCGGTTGATCTCCCATTTAATGTGCCTCTTGAGGACAGCATACAATGCTTAGAATCTGCTCTATCAGGACCTTAAAATTCTCCTAAATATGTATTATCTTTACTTATTTATTTATAAATCATGCATCATTTTTTTTTTGGACGGTATAAATCATGCATCATTACATAGAAAGAAATAAGGAGCATCTAAATTATAATAATAATTGGGAAATGGGATTGAGATGAGGAAGAAATCGTGAATGGGAATTTCTACATTAAATATTGTAAATGAAGTTGATACCTGACTCCAGATGGACCATAGTCCTGTTCGAATAGTTAAAATACGGGATTGCATGGTTGGGTACAAAAATGTTGAAGCTATTCCAACTGAAGCACTTACTCCACGAGCTATGCCAATAACAAAAGCAGGTATACCCATCCATTCCAAGGCAGCCGTCATTAAAGTCCCGAAGCTGCAATTATAAATCAGTTGGTATGAATTTACAAGTTAATATTTCGAAGTGAAAGCAGAAAGACACAAGCACATAAGGCACACTACAGTATCATCTTGTCCTAATCTTTTATTTCCTAGGATTTATTCAAAATAAAAAGGCAAAAGCAGGCTGATTATTTTTAAAATGTGTGGTCCTGCCAAACCGTAAACTTATCAACAAAACAGGAAAACATAAGCCTTCATGACCTGAGGACCGTAAAAAACAGTAAAGCTAGAGCTACTCCAGGGAGCACATCTTGTTGCTGTAAGTAAACTCTCCAAGCATCAATGTATGGGATTTTCAAGAGCCGATCAACTATTTTCCCTTTCCCCTTGTGTTCTCCCGATTTCGAATTGTTCCCCTCATGAGAAAGCAAACTCTCTGTGTCCTGAGAAGTAGAGGGGTACCCAACTGAATCACTTGTTGCAAGTCTTCCGATCCGCTTTTGGCTGCTTTCACCTAGTGCCGGAATTCCATTATATACAGATATTAGAAGCCAATATTGCAAACAAACTGATGAGATGTTCCAGAGTGCTAGAGTCATTGCTGATGCCTTCAGTGATATAAAGCTGATAATGATGCCAGTAAACACAGGGGCGAATAGCTTGCAGATTAAATCAATACGTCGGATAACTGTATTCATCTTTGTCAATACTTCTTGAGATTGCCCATTTGAAATCACCACCACCCTGTAAATTTAAACATCTTGGAAGCCACATATCAACATGCTTCTGGCAACCGAGACGTAAAACATAATTTCTAATTCTAGACGGAAAATCAAGAAAACAAAAATTTTGATCAAAACTAATTTTTCTTCTAGAAAGAAAATTTTTAAAATCCCGGATAAATACCATTCTCTTTCGATCAAAATTGTTCCAGCAAGAGTCGAGAGTACAGCAACTGCTCCAGAGACATTGGTCAATATAATGAGTGCAATGAATGCCGTGAAATTCGTCAACTTTAAGCTTGAGTAGACCAGCAATGCAATCACTGTGCATCCAGCGACCATGAAGGAGAGATTTTGGGTCAACAACCACAGTCGGAGTACCTGCCAGATAACAAGGCTAAGATGTAAGTTTTTCAGTAACAATGATTCGAACTTCCAATAGATTACCAGTCTTACCTGCAAGAATAAATGAATTTTATTTGTTCTTTTTCTGGTAAAACAGGGGAAGTATCCCAAAAAAAAACCCTTCATACCACCAGGCCTGAGCATTTATATGATAAAAATCAAGAACACAAACACAAAAGTCTAGCCAACCTGTACATATGTCAACCTATCCACCCATTGTCCGACAATGGGACCAAATAATGCCGTAGAGGAAGATTCCACAGCACCATAAACGGCGGCAAGCAGTAAAGAGTCTGGCCAAATGTTGATCATGTATAAACCAACAGAGAATTCCCACATTCTGCATACAAGGAAACAAAATATAAGAGATTACATCCTAAAACAATAAAAGAAATAATGGGGAAAATTCAACCCTAATGACCCAAACCATCAAACTTTCCATGTTCATGTGAACTATTTGAATTTTCATCTAGGATGTCTCATACTCCTAGGAAAAAATTCAAACGAAATCAATGATCCTGACCATATACCAGATGACTAGGGTACTTTGTATTCCAACCCTGCTGCAAGGGCAAAATGTTTTTCCCCTTTTGTTATGAAACAAGTATTACTTTTTCAAGAACACTTAAATTGCATAAGAATATACAAATAGTTCAGACCAGAAACTGCTTATGATTTAAAACTAAATGAAATGTCCATCCATCTATGAAGAACTAAGAATCCCATCGAAGGATATTACAAATAAATTGCTAACTGATGCACTATTGGCAATCAATTGTAGAAATAGATCTGAAGCCAATGTTCGAACAATCTGAAACCCAAAACACTTTCTTTCTATGTCATGGAAGGCTAGAAGCAATCATAACACACAACAAAACAGACCCAAATCAAAGGAGATCATAACAAACAACAGAACAGACCAAAATAAAAAGGAGATGATAACAAAACTACGATACAAGGAAACTCACACAAATGAACAAAGTTGTGCATAAGAGAAGACACAAATGAAATCTGGAGAGAGTACATGATAGATCCAAAAACTGTACCTTGCTCCCCATCTTGCTAGGAAGTGCCCAACATACAGATATGTGATAAGAGAAGAGTAAGGAGGCTGTTTAGAAGATTCAGCCATAAGTGGTTGTCTCATGTTTTCTTCCATTTCACTTTGCTTTCTTCTCTCTTCTTGAACTTGGACTTTGAAGAACTGGGGGGTTAAAATTGATGATGGGATGATGATGTTTATGATGATGGGGTTGATGATGATGATGATGATGAACCATGTTGAAACTGGCAGAGGAAAGTATGCAGTTGCTTAATTCTGTTACGACTAAGATAGGCTTTTAAGATTCTCTGTTTTTTTAAAGACCGGTGATCTTCCCCAGTCGTAACTTAAAAAAGAAACAGCTTGCAACGTGTGGGTACACGAGTTTAAACAAAGCCGCGTGATTCGGAGCATATATGATAGGACTTTGCTACTGAGACCGCATTAGGGCCGAGACCTTGCGCCTGTGTGCGGGATTTCAGGTGGGGCCATCATCACGTGGTGGGCCCCACCTGAAATCTCACGCACAGGCTCGAGGTCTCGGAGGTCTCGGCCCTTATGCGGTCTCAAAAGCATTTCCCTATATGGACGAGAAGGCATATAAATTAGATTGTATGCCATGCATGTTATTGGTAACTGAGATATATTACCCGGTACTTATCTCTTAATTTTATTTGGTCTTACTGTCTTTAATATTTGGATTTTGCTAGCAGCTTCACAGCCTTATTAGTTATTAGCTTTACAAATGGATTTCTTGTGTTAACTATTTTCCAATAAACAACGCACGTCCGTCCAATTCTTAAGAAGGTTTGGTGGGAGATTCGAACTTTGCATTGACTTGCAGGTATTTTAGTGTGGAAAGAAAGTTCTGATTTCATATGTCCCGATTTATCATTATCAAGTAGCCCCTACAGTGGCAAAATCATCAATCTGGAAATTGACGATCTCGACTTGTTTAACTAGCATTTTTTTCCTTTTGTGATATTAAGTATAATGGAGATCCTAGGCAAGGTTTGAAATTTCGTTGAAATTTAGCGAAATTTCGATTTCGGCCAACCCCAATGACATAGAAACTAGGTTTATTTTGGAAATCAGATTTTGGCCGAAATTATGGAAATTTCGGGTCAAATTTTGGATTTCGAAGATTTCGGAATTTCGACCGAAATCTGATTTTTTTTAAAAATATTTTTAATAGGTTTTTTTTTAATTTTTTTTATAAAATTAAAGTTCCAAAATATTTCAAAATTGTTTGTGAAATTTTGAAAATTTATATATTAATTTTAAAAATAAAATAATAATATTTATATAAATATATAAATTTTAATAAAATATTATTTTTTAACATATATATATTAATAAAATATTAATATTTCGGATTTCAAAATTTCGTCGAAATCCCGCAATTTTTCGGGATTTCGGTTAGGGTTGGTGGCCGAAATAGTCGCAAATTTCGAAATTAAAAACCTTGATCCCAAATACGCCTATCACTGCTCACATGTTGGTTTTCGGCCGAGAGAAAGGAATGTCTGAGAGTGGATCTCACTCCTCTTGGGGAGACATTGACATCTATCCGACACCTCGAATTTTGACTCAGTATTAGGATCGGTCAGGTCAGCAAAGGGTCTTGCTTGGTCCGACTTGGAGAGGGTCAAGGATTGGAGATCTTTAGCAACCAACCAGCATTTTATTCTTATTTTCCCAGTTTTAAGAATTATCTGTTCTTGAACTAAAAGCTAATTTTACACACCTCCCTGTTGTGACAATGGTTGTATGTATCCCCTATTAGGGTAATCAAGTTTCACTCCCATTACGTGTGGCGGTTGAGATGTTATAGGCCATGCTCAAATACTAGGCAACTAACAACAGACATTGAGGAGGAGCTGATTAAGCTTGGACAGGGGGAGTCCATGTCTATAGGGAAGCCTTTCTCCTCTTTCTTTTTGCTTTTTTAAAACACTGATTACAGAAGCTCTTCCAAGTATGGATACCATCCAAACAACAAACTTAGAACCTGATTTTGGTGAAGAAAGTACCACATTTCTTGCCCGTTTTGAACCACTCCTCCAAGTGAGCTTTAATCTCCTTTGCCGCCGTCACCTTCTTGTTGCGAGAATGAAGGGCATCATTCATGATTCAAGGGTAACCATGCTCTTGAGATCAATGTCGAGGATATAACTAGTGGGCATGAATGGTTGTAGTTCACCAGCCTGATGAATCGTCCTGTGACTTGGGACTTTGATCTTCTTTGCCAGTCCTTTGAAATCACCTCCTCAGGTACTTCGGGATCCCGGCCACTAAGCAGTAGCCAACCACGAGTCCCTTTGTCCAATAATGGTTCATCACGGCTTTCTGTCCTGCAAATCTTCCCTGGAGAAGGCTCCCCACTTTATTTGGTTTCAAGAAGATTTTGATCATTTATTGCGTGCGAGCTCTGTTGCTGCTAGTACTCCTCTTTGTCCCTACCCTTCTCAGCTCTGTCAATCTTATTATTGTATAATCTTCCCTACGGATAAGGGCATGGCTTTATGCAGCCTAACGCTCAGAACTCGTATCAGTGAGTCCCCACATTATCCTTGTCCATTCTCCTCCTGTATTAAGCTTGTCTTTGCTAAATCTGGATTTGTATCAGACTAGTGGTAGAAAGAGGCTGGAGCTGCTCGAATTGGACTGTGATCTTCGTCAAATCCTGAAAAGGCCTGGAACCTAATGGGTCTGTTCATGTAGAAAAGCCGAAAACAAAATCATGCTAACACAGGATACTTAGAGAAAGCACAACACCAACAGATGAGTCAGCTATGTTTGCTTCCATTTATTGATTTGTAGTAAAGACATGATAGATGGCCCAAACTTGCTCACTGGTTCACCAAATAGTTTATTCATTATCGTGGCCTACCTTGTTTATTCTGGTTTATCCTTGAACCATTTTTATGGGACGTTGTCGTTGGATAACAAGGGGGAACAAACCCACAGCCTTCAGTGTTGCAATTTTGCATCATAATCAACAGGATACAAGGCTCAACCTCCATTCTACAACTGATCAAACTCTTGCAAGCAAGTTATGAAAGTCAATGTGGTCGTCTGATAACCATATATAACATCATGGCATTTGGGAGATCATTTTGGTCAAAGGTCAATACATTGGATTGTTTAACCAATTTGATCACCCAAGGATCGTCTGAACAAACAAGGACAATAATCTTCTATTTATTCAACACAACAGAATGCCCCATAAATCTATCAATATCACAAAATTCTGTCTTCGAGAACAGAGATATAAGTAATGATTCTATCATTACCCAGAAAATTCAGGACAAGTACAGTAATACACTTCAGGGACATATATATAAAAAAAGCAGTCTAAAGATTGTCACAGAACTTTCAAGGAGTGGAAATATCCACAGCCAAGCATACACTGCAAAAGCAAAATGGCATAAGATTAGTCCATACCAAAAGTTCTCAATTCATTGGAGAGCATCAAGGACACACACACACACATATATATATATATATATAAGTAGTCTAAAGATTGGTACAGAACCTTCAAGGAGTGGAAATAGCCACATGCCAAGCATACACTGCAAAAGCAAAATGGCATAAGATTAGTCCATAGCAAAACTGCAAAAATGCTCAATTCGCCAGAGAGCATCAAGTACTGATCCCCGCTTGAGTATATAATTGGGCTTCCAGTCTCAAAAACTGTTTGATCCCGCAACCAATTATTGTTTGACCCGAATAATTTTGGGATCTACAGCTTTGGACCTTGGAACCGGTAAAACACTTCAATAATGTAGTGTGCGAGCAAAGTTTATCTTCCCTCTAAAGTGAATGACCAAAACCATGAATGAGAGTTAATGCAAGATGGGGAAAAGTATAGCACGAACCATGATCAAGAACATAAAATGGAAAAAAGAAACTTGTTAGGGATTCACATATTTGTTTTAAATCTAGACAATATCATTTTCATGCCTGTAAGCTTGAAGAACAAAAAGAAACAAAGAATATAAATGCGAGCCACTCTATACAACAGATGTCACATATGATGCTACAAATATATCTTACAGAAGATATGCATGAGATATTAAGATCCTTTGTAGGTGGCCGCACTACAATTTCTTAATGAATATCCATGAAAGGGAAAGACACAGCAGGGACTATATTAGATTTATGTAACAAGGTGTCAAGGATACCCCTTGTTTTAGTCTGAAAAGAGTCTGTTGTAGGGAAATAAATGACATAAGCAAAGAAATCTCAAAGTATCAAAGAAAGCTCTACAAGAAACATACTCATTCTTGCACCAAAGATTTTTAATTGGGGCATCTAAATTTGAACACCCTGCCCGAGAAAAATAAACCACCGGAGTCTTGCCTTCAGTAATCGCCTTGTGGTGTTATTGAGTCTACTAAAAAGAGATACATGCCAAGAAGAATAGAAAAATGCGAAACTATAGGGGTGTAAGTGAAGGATGACAAATTATACGAGAATGCAGCTCTGGGGATGCATCAGAGTATCCCTTACAAATTTTACCCCAAACGGTGGTACATTACAGGCCAACTTATAGAAAGTTGAGGTGTTGGTGTGAACATGCAGAAATCATTAAAAGTACTAACTTTTTCATAAGATGTCACTAAATTTTTAGCTGGGGGCAGCAAGTGGAGGTTTCGCAAAAAATGCCATATAAACTATGAAAAGCAAGAAACGCTTTGTGGAATCTCCTTGGTAATTCCCTTCAAACATTGTCTCTTTAGTTTATTACCAAATGTTCTGGGAACAATACGCTCTAAACACAAATAATAAAAAGTAGCAAAAAGGAGGGAACGAGGGTCTTCCTGCCAAGCCAAACAGATGAAAATAAGGGAAACTGGGTAAGGATATTTGCAAATCCTACGGCTGTCGGCCACATGGATGGTTCTTAAATCCCAGTTAAAGAGGAAGGGGGACTTGGCATGGAATACTATTAATAATCCCTTATCTCATCTATGCTCACCTAAACTAGAAAATGCTTTTTAAAGCCAAGGTTCAGTTATGTGATACCAGGTGAGGACTGAGGACACCCTTAGGCCCTAGGGAGGACCCAGTTGCATAGACCAAGCAAATATTCCCTACAAATATCCAATATTATTCCACATGAATATCTATTGCTATATAAAATGAGTCATAATGCATAGTATAGTTAAAAGGATCCAGAGGAACCAAATCACATCAAATTCAATATCATGACCATAATTATCATATCGAGATCAAAACAGTTATCCTGTGTCCAGTGACAGGCACCTCTAGAACCTGGGTAAGGTCCCAGTGGCTTATACCATGACAAAATTCTAGCAGAGAATATCTATTCTCACTATCCGCAATTTAGATGTTTTAATTTATAGTATATTCAAATTTCAGATGGATGAAGAGGAACCAGATTCATCCCCATCAAGTTCTATACCATGAATCATGATTAACAATTAGAGCTCACATGAAGAAAGAAACAATATCAACAAAGGAACAAAATTTATAGAGAAAAATAAAATAGAAAAACAAAGGAGTGAAGATAACAATCAGTAAGAACCATAGAAGACATTATATTGATATGTCTAGAGCATTAATCATGTTCTAATTTCTAAGCCAACAAATCAGGTAGAAGGCTCAAGCCACAAAAAGCTAGCCTTGATCCGAGGCCACCGGTGCTACACATAGTTTATAAACCTATTCCCACTTCCATGCAACTATAAAAATTGAAATTGTTGAGTTTCACATCTGCTTTATCTTAAACGAAGACAATGAATGTGTTCAGTGATGTAATATTTATGAATCAATTATGTGGTAACCTAGGAGCAGTAAGTTTCACCTGGATCTCAGTAATAAATGAGGCCTTACACTAGAGCCCGCACCAAAGGACCCTCTCCTGGCCAACCATCCAGAGACGTGGCAAATGCTTTGCCAACTAAAGCTTAAACAAACAGAAGCCTTGCACAGTACTCGTTCTTAGTACTGAGTCTCATAGGAATCTAAGTTGGCACCAGAAATGCTCGCAATGCAATCAAAAAGATACTCCTTCATTGACATCCATTCACCATCTTAGTCAAATAAAACAAAACAAAGAAAAGAACACTGAGAAGATACAACATTCTTCTTGGATGGATGAGATGAAATTCAGGTATACTGTATGCAAGGGGAAATGCTACGAGGGTCGAGAAAGAAATCGTCAAAGGAAATAGGTTGAGGTACTTCGTTTCTTACTTCTCTCTTTCTTTCTGGACGCATTATACTATCTTAAGGCCAAGCAGGTTGGGTGACATGTGGCAACTATAGAGAGATTTGAGTGTGTTGTGACACGTGCTTAGCATTAGCGATGGGAATTATAGAAGGACGGGGTGTGATTGGAGTGTGTAAACAGTTATAGATATATTGGATACCAAAAATATAGCAATAAATCAACCCTGCTCCATTACGGTTATCGATCTATTGGATACAAAAAAATATAGCAATAAATCAACCCTTCTCCATTACATACCAAAAATAGATCTATTGATATGGCTCTCTACCACTTCCATCTCCTAAATTTTCTCTGATCTTTACAACATTTCAACTCTTCTCTCTCTCCCTCTCCCTTTTTTTCTCTCCCGAGTGTGCTTGCATTTGAAGAGTTGTAACCGATGCAACTCTTTAATTTAGAAACGTCTCCCCTTTCTTTCTCTAAATAGTATAAAGGAGGAAGATTGAAGTTTAGAACGACACGTGCTTGGTTTTTCAAAAAAGAAAATTTGAGAGAGAAAAAAAAGTAGATAGGTTTATGGTGGAGAGTTCTAAGAAGGGGGTTTCTTTCTGACAGGTAGAAGAGTATGTAGAAGAAAATCAACCTTCCTCGCATTTTTGCTCTTATACATATGTTCACAAATTCTTCAGGCTTCTATTCGGAGTTAATGGGGTAAAATTTCATATATGGATTGGAAATTGATTTTTTGGTGTATATGTTGCAAAACCAGTAAGAGATGTTGAATACTATGTAGGGATGCTATGGTAATGTCTTTCCTCTTCTTTTGTTAATGAAAATAGATTTTTTTATGAGTAAGATGTGCCGCTCGGACAACTTCAAATGAATACAATTGTAATAAATTAAGCTTATATTTAGTATAATGATATTAAAAATATAATGAATTCTTAAGTAATGCCTACCCATTGGTATTACGGTGTCACTTAAATTATTATTTTTCCATCTCTTCCCCTTCTCTTTTTCATTCCATACTCTCATTCCCTTTAATTCACTACAATGGCCATGCCACATATGGTCAAAGAAATTATTCATTTGTTGGTGAAATCAAGAGTGAAACCAATGTTGCATCTTTCAAATACTTTTTTTTGCTTAAAACCATTGAAACAATTTATCCTTTGGATATGCATCAACATCTATGGAGACGGGTTAATTATTATTTTTATTTTCTATTTATCTTTTCTGTAGGGAAATGGATAAAAAGGCAATTTAGTGGTGTGGTGTGGTGTTGTGTGAGTCCTTGATTTTCGGAGTTATGGATTGGGTAATTATGAATATATTTGGCTAAAAGTAAGATTTGGATCTAACTTATTACCATTTTCAAATTTGATTTATTTTTATTTTTATTTTTTGACATTACTATTTTAAAATTGTTATTATTGTTTTAGACATTGACATTACTATTTTTTTTTCATTTAGGCATTTCGGTGCATTGCATGGGCTTCTTACTAGTTTAGCATAAAGTTAGACTGCAAAAATTAAAGAAAATCAACTAAATGAAAATACACCGCAATTGATAGGAATTCATCTCAAGATCTAAGTGATCAAGGAATGTCACATATTGGTAACCCAAGGGAGAGGTTTTGGAATTTTGGCATTTGAGTGTGTATGTGTGTGTGTGTGTGAGAGAGAGAGAGAGAGAGAGAGAGAGAGACTAGTGTTTCTCAAACTCAGAAGCTTGAGGCTAAAAAAGACAACCTCTGCGCAAGAGACTTCCATGAGGGAACCCACAACAGCCTCTCTGTTTCAAGATCGAGAACATGATGAAACAAAGACATGCAGTGCATACCATAGGGTATTTTGTATGGACACCAGCTTTAGGCTTCTTAAAGGTACTTTGTTTGTTAACTAAGACCAGAATGTAGTGTATTAATAAAGCCTAATTAGAAAAGAGATTCTCCATAATAGCCGATTCCACACAGCAAAATAATGTGAAGGAAGAACTAGAATTGGTGTCTTTCTTCCATGATTTAAAATTATGGACATTGTCTGCAAGTGCATCGGACACAAAAATAATTCTAAAAAAATAAGATTAACAAAATGTTAATCTTAATTCATTGCAAACCCTAGATGAACACATGTCGAGAGTTCTTGCATGTTGCAACAATAAATCAAACAAAATGCTACCAAAAGTAGTTTAACAACAAAAAGGATGAGAATAATAAGAAGGTAGAGAATTCAACTCACTTTTGTCATTGTTAATTTGATAGCAAAGCAGATATGATCTTATTGAGTTTCACCCTTCAACTCATCTGAATCAGAATCGCTTGCGTTATAACCTAAGGGAAATCAAATGGAGATCCACCAAAACGAACATAACCACAATTAATGATCAAGCCGAGAAATAGAAGAGAGAGAGAGACAGAGAGCTCACCTGGATGCTTGTCGCTAACCTTCCAAACCGACGATCGACTCCTTGAAGCTCTTGCAATCCAACCTCTTCCCTGAAATTCCAACAGACCAAATCAAAATTTCAGAAATGAAATAATCACAACCAGGGATTAAAAGCATCCAAAGTAGGGGATAATGCAGAAAATAAAAAGGAAAAGATCCCAGATCATAGCCCTATTATTGAACAAAATCAGAAACGGAACACCCTAAAACCCACTTAAGTTTCTCTGTCAGCTTCATAACAGCAAGATCAAATAAACAAAGACAAAACCAAGAAACGATCATGAAAAAAAAAAAAACGAGTCTTTAAGAATATTGAATTACTAACCCTAGAACCCCGAAACTACTCTACACATGATTAGAAACCAGGCCAAACCCAAAAAGAAAAACAAAACATTAAAAATCCAAGAAATCACCTTCTGGGCATCTCTGGGAACTCCATAGCCGCTGTAATACATCTGACCCACCAAGACCTGCATAGCGCTATCGCCGGCTTTCGCCTCCTTGAGCGTGTCTTGGAACCAACGCTTCGCGCAATCGGAAACCACCTTCGACAACGGCATACGATTCCGCCTCTCTGGGTTCTCCATCTTCAACTTCAATTGCTCCGATTCACCACCGATACTGCTTGGCTTCGCTATTTCCGGCGAAAAGACTCGGTTTTTCGATATGGGTTTTGTGTATTTCGGACTTTTAAGCTTCTCCGATGTAATCCTAGCAAAATCTTGTAACCTGGCAGTAGAGGGAAGTGATTTTCCCATAAAACAGAGGGAATTTGATATATATATATATATTTATAGAGATAAAGAGAAGGGAAGTGATGGAAAAGATTGGTTTTCTCTTTTCGTTCTTTTCTTTTATCTGGTTATCATGGCGTGGTTTTCAGGAGGATCTGATAATATCTGGAAAGTAGATTTGAGGATTTAGTATGTTTTCAGTTTTCGAAATCATAAGCTTAAACCCTTTTCCATGGGCGACCAGACACAGAGAGAGAAAATAGTATGAAGTAAAATGAGAGCGTGCGAAGGAAGAATAAGTTCCTATACTATACTGTATTATTCTGAAAGTCAATGATTATCAGGAAACTTGGGGTTGAGATTACATACGTGCCACACTCCTATCCTATATCCGTTGTTGGATCATAGTACTTCCATGCAATATCTATTTGGATTTGAGTCTTTCGCAGAGACGCCAGGTCATTTTCTAAGCTGACCGAATTAAACTAAAATTAATAATTTTGTTTTTTTAAAAACCATGGTTAGATTGCTTAAACCTAGGGGATTAGTGAATCCTAACCACAATTGATAGGTGGTAAAATGAGGATGTGAACCAATGAGATCCTAGGGTCAGCTTGTCGGTTTTCCATTTCCCTTTGGATTTTGGATAAAGATTACCGATTAGGGTTCTTCTTCTGCCTGCTCAAAGCTACCCCGCAAAATATCCCTCTCATTGGTTGCCAAGGAAAAAAAAATTGAAAAGAAAAATAATTTCTATTTTCCGGGCTTTGAAGGGCCCGGCCCACTTATCAAAGGGCCGGATTGACAGCAAAATAATTTCTATATTGCAGGCTTTGAAGGGCCGAACCCCCTCATCAAAGGACCGGATTGACAGCCCTAACAACATGGGTATGGATCAGAGAAGTAAAATTGTTGGCGAATAAGCCCTCTCCCAGCATAAGACCATAGTCAGTGTTTTTCAGCTTCTAAGCTGGATTGCAAGATTATATGTACAAGCTGTCTTGATCAAGGCCAAGGCGGAGAGGCTGAGCATGGACATGCTTGAGCTGTTTGAAGCTGTTGCATCATCGGCAAAGCCTCCAGGCTTAGAAAATGAGGGAGGAGTTGGGTTAGTGAAGATGGTCGTGCCCTTCCCCAGCAAAAAATTTCAAAGACTAATCACTAACGAAACCAAGGGTTATAACGGTCATGCCATTTGAATTGCTATAATGCCAAAAATTTACTAGTTTTGTTGCTGGGAAGGGACGATGATGCACAAATCCAGTGAACTGCTTTTTTGGCCCCTATTTTGCAGAAATATGTGCCACATTCCTTATCCACAAACAGTACATTGAGGTGCTAATTCAAGAAAAATCCACCCCTATCCATGCAGCCAAACATGGGCTGTGCTCTTCCAGTAATGTTGTGGATCTAGAGTCTTACTGCATGCATGGAGCACAAGGTCATCGATCTAGGAATGGTATGGACTATGGACTTAATCCCACCTCAAATCAAAATCCAAAATACTTAAAAAAAAAAAAAAACAAAAAAACAAAACAAAAAAAGATGGAATGGTTTCACAATCCAAATAATGGCAACTTCAAACACAACGGATCTCATAGATATGGATGCAAGGAAATGTGTATGAGAAACATACAGCGTTGATGCCCGTATCCTAGTATACAGAATGCATAGAAAATACGTATTTTGATATCAACCTTTGTGCCACTCCGACACGATTTACACCTGCCAAAAAGTTAAACTTACATGGAGATTGATACTGCAGTTACATGCTGAGCTTCAGCAGTCATGCATGCAGACACCATTTGATCTCACTCGACTTTTGTGGGTAGATACAACCTTCATCTAATAGATTTTCAAAAGAAAACAAAGAATATTATACACAGTTGCTTCAATCTTCCGTTAATTTGAAGTGAGAGAATAATAGCTCAGACTTCATGGATATGTGACAAAGATTTAGAGCATGAGTTGTGAAGGCTGTTCAAGAATCGCTCCAACTATCCCCATCATCATCTTCATCACTCCCAGCCAATGCCTATTTCAATCAATCAACATTTTCAAGTTTAGTGGAAAAGATTTTGGAATATCAAAAGAAATGTAGAGAGAGAGAGAGAGAGACTGTTACTCGGAACCCAACCTGGCGAATAGCATTTGCTTTCTCCAAAATAGCCGCAACCTTCAAGTTGGTTTGAGGACCATGAATGTTGGGTCTTGCTACGACCGCGGGTTTCAAGTTGAAAGACTGATAAAACCAAAATGAGAGTCCCATAGTCAGTGTTTATGACAGTTGCATTCAAGAAGACGTGATATGATGCAGTAGTGCAGATATAAGAAAGGAAGTTTAGGTCCAACCTTGGCTCTTATCTGTTCTAGCAACGAATCCCTCTCATCCACCTTCAGCCTCGTCAGAGGCTGATCCTGTTCTCTTACCTTTCTTAACTGCAAAACAATTACAGTAAAGATGTCAGACCCGACCCTAAATACCATGATAATATGCAAAGATCTCGAAATTAGAAAGTGTAGTACACTGCCCAGAACCATCATTACCGTGCTTTTGTCATGAGAAGCAACAGCCTCAATGAGAGGATCCCTAGGCCGGGGATGCTTCATATGGCGATTTCCATTAGGATTCCCATCTTCTACAGCTAGTAGTAGTGCATATGGATTTGAGGACCATGCTGATTCTCCCTCTAATGTTAGTGAACCATGTCGAGGCAGCTCATCTTCTCTAGTAAGCGGTGGCGCAAATGAGAACGGAGGATTCTCCATTTCTCTCTCTAAATTTGTGGAAGTATGTTGAAGATTCTCATCTTCTATACCCCGGCTAGCTGCTGATGGGTTCAGAGGCTGAGCCAGTTTTCCCTGTAAAGATAATGAATGATTTCTAATATTCACATATTCACTAGTTGGTAGTGGTGCATGTGGGTTCAAAGTAGGCTGTACCAATTCTCCCCCTAAAGTACGGGAACCATGTTCAAGCCTCTCATCATCAATGGCTGGTAATGTTAAGAATGGATTCAGGGGTTCTGTTATTTTTCCATCCAAAGTTAGGAAATCCTGTTGACTAATTTCATCATCCACCATGGTTGGTACTTGTGGTAAGAAAGGATTCAGACTATGCTGCACCATTTCTCCCCCTAATATTTCAGAATAGTGTCCGAGCTTTTCATCTTCTATGTCTGAGAGTGGCAAGAATGGGTTCAGAGGCTGCGCACTCTCCCCCTCTATTGTTGAGAAATCCAGCTGAGCCTTCTTATCTTCCGTATCTGGTTGTAGTGGTGAAAATGGGTTCAGACTAGGTTGCATCATTTCCCCCTCTGAAGCTAAGGAACCATGTTGAAGCTTTCCAATCCTCCATTGCATAGGAGGAAGAGGTGGCAGTGGCGGCATTTCCTCCAGATTGACTTGTATGGCATTAGGATCTGGCAATAGAAAATCACATACTGGTCTACCTGGCAGTGGCTCCAACAGATGTTGGTGGGTTGCCTGAGGGAGCAGACCAACACTAGGAGAGATTGAATCTAAAGGGTCCATTGCAGTCTCAAAGCTCTCAATATTATGACTCCTTGGCAGTGGTGAGAACTCTGATTCTGAAGGTTGGCTGAGAGGATCCGCTGGACAAGACTTGGAAGGAGCATCTATGTATCCAATCTGATCTGTGTGATTCAAAAATTGTGTTTCTTCAGACTTAAGAATGGATGACTTGGAACTCTCTCCGTCTTCATGCAAAGACTCCACATTGAATTGATCAGCTTGTAATTCCAAGGCTTGTTCTACAGGAATTCCTGGCCCTAAGAGGGACTGGGTAGATGAAGACTTGGCATCTTGTGCACTCTCTGAAAGATGACTCGGGCAGGGAGATTTTGATTCTGATTCTTGATCGCATTCCTTTGAAGATGTTGGAGCCACAGTGCAATCACTGAGATGCAAATCGTTTTGGTGCTTTTCACCCAGTGATGAATCACGAACATCATCGAGTAATTTAGAACTGAAAGGATCACGTGACTCTGCACTACAAAGCACGAAGTTCAAATCTGTAGGAGCAACAGCCACTTGATTCACTTCCTTTTGTGCCTCTGACTCCATAAGATATTCTGGGCTAGATGCCTTTTTGATTTCCATTTTCTTCTGAGGCAAATCCCCAAAGCTAGAAAGGCATTCTTCTTGCAACTTTAGGTGGTTCCTGGATGGAGAACAAATGACGTTTGACCTCAAAGAGGTATCATCAGCAGCAGCAGCAGCAGCAGCAGCTTCTGCTTGAATTGTTCCAGTAATTAAATCATCTAACTGTGAATGAACCTCAGTCACAGATGTGGGCTCTGAACAATCAGGTGGAAGTTCAAGAGAGACAGCATCACTTCCCACTGAAGCCAAGGAGTTCAAATGTACCATGTCGGGGGTGGATTTATCTTTTTTCTCACAATCGGATGTATTTGATGATACTTCCAGATGGTTGAACATGTTCACTTCAGAACACGGAATATCAACTTCTGCTGAGTCTAATTCAAATTCAGTCGCTTGAACCTCATCTGTCATTTCTGGAAAGTCATGTTCTGCAGCATCACCAGTCACTAGACTATCTGTCACTGTTTTCAAATATTCAAATTTTTCTCCAGTCGATGGAGTAACATTATCCATTTCTGCAACTACGCTCTCGGGCTTTACATCATCCAGATCACAAGGAGTTGTAGAAGCGGGTAAACCTTCAGGTGGTGACGTAATATGATCTGGAGAAGTTTCTAGGCCTCGTTCGGCCAAGCCATGGATCTTTCCTGTAGTAAATGTAACTGAATGTAGTGTATCAAGCTTTCCGTTTAATACTTTCTCCATAGAAGAACTATCTTCAGCATATTCTGAGGGAAACACCTCTCCAAGAGCATCATTGTTGTTTTTCCTTTGAAGAGCCAGATCTGAGTTGTTAGACAGATGCAGCAAAGCATCAGAAGATACATCAGGAGTCCCACCATCCAACTCCTCCACAGGTTGGCTTTCAGCAGTCCCGGTAGGTAGAAAATCATCCTTCATCTTGGCAGAAAAAATAGGGACATTGGTTGTACAAGGTAAATCACCGCCTAAAATTGGGTCATCTTCACCATTCGATGATTTCATGATACTAGCTTTCAAACAGCAAGAGGAGACCTCAATCGATCCTGGTCCCGCCAATTGAACTCCACTCAAACTTGCTCCAGGACTCAAATGCGAAGGAGTAGAAGTAGAATCTGTAATACAGGAATTCAAATCCGCTTCTCCAAATTCAGACCTGTAACTTGGGATTTCAGATACTTCATGGAAGGTACCTTTGGGGATTACGTGTTTTGGAGATGTGGTCCCTAAATCGTCTCCATTTCTTGAGAGCTTGTAAAAAGATATATCAACAATTTCAACTGGGGAAATCTCCATAGATGGGTACATTTGGGCCTCAGAAGATACATCAGGAATCCCTTCATCCAACTCCTTCACAGGTTGCCTTCCAGCAGTCCCTGTAGGTAGACAATCAGAGACATTGGTTGCACAGGGTAAATCATCACCAAAATTCAGGTCATCTTCACAATTTGATGATTTTACGATACCAGCTTTCATACAATCAGAGACCTTAATCAATCCTGCTCCTGCCAATTGAACTACACTCAAACTTGCTACAGGACTCAAATGCGGAGTAGAAGTAGATTCTGTAATACAGGAATTAGAATATGGTTCTCCAAATTCAGACCTGTAACTTGGGATTTCAGATACTTCATGGCAGGTACCTTCGGGGATTACGCACTTTGGAGATTTAGTCCCTAAATTGTCCCCATTTCTTGAGAGCTTGTTGATAGACATATCAACAATTTCAACTGGGGAAATCTCCGTACATGGGTCCGCTTGGTCCGCTACATCACCATCTGAGGGCACATTTTCAGCCAAATTGCTTAAAGTATCAGAGTAGGAAAAACTAGATCTTCCTTTCTTAAATGAATTGTTCCCATCATCCGATGCACTAGAGTTTCCAATTGAGTGGGAATCTGAAAACTGAGCTTGGAGCTCCTTGGAATCCACACCCTGTCTTTCAATATTGAAGAAGGCTTGCTCATTCTTGGATCCACACTCAGTGTCTGTTTCCATTTCTGACTCCATGGTAGCAAGGGCATCCATGTAATTGTCCACCTCACTAGTGATGTCATCAGATCGGTACCCATCGGTACTTGCTTCTGTTTTTCTTTCCCCATCAACTGCTGATTCCTTTTGATCCTCCGCCTTATAAAAGGTAAATGGAATTTTCTCTACCTCATTCTCAGGGTTTGGCTCTGGCAACTTCTCAAAAGTTCCTCCCTCAACATCATCATCACGCAACTCATCTGTAGATGGTTTTAGTACTGATTCCTGTTTTCTAGGAGAGGGATCTGGGCTTCTCTCTGTCTGCAATAATTTGTTAACAGGACTCTCTGGACTGATCTCAGGTATTTCAAGATCCAATTCAATAGTACTACTGGATGCCGTTTTCAGGCGTGGAGGACTTACAAAACTTTCACAAACCACTTCACGTTCAGTCTCCAGAAATTTCTCCATGTAGCTTTTCCTAGTAGTTGAATCAAAAGATTCATTCAATTGCCTTTTCTTCAACCTCACACGAAGTGAAGGGACATTATTACCTGTCTGGCTACGCTCCTCCGAAAACAACTGATGCAGTCTGCATTGTTAGGATGCAATCAAGTCAACAATAAACAATTTACACTTGCAAATATATTTCCAATTTAAAAATCACTAACAAGAATATCTAATGCTTTAATTAAGAAGAAATTCAAGGCCTTACTTGGCACTGGATGCTGCGAAAACCTCAGGGGTTTCTCCATTCCTCCAGCGTGAACCTTTCTTCTGTCAGAGAGAAATGAACAGGTTTCACAGACATTGTCAAAGATTTGGGCGACATGCAGCATGTGGATTGTGCAGTTTCCATTAACACAAAGAGAAACTTATATGGCAATTGCCAAACTTATATGGCAATTGCCAAGGCCATATTACAGTTTTCCATTAACACAAAGAGAAACTTATAAGGCAATTGCCAAGGCCATATTACAGTTTCCATTAACACAAAGAGAAACTTATATGGAAATTGCCAAGGCCATATTAATTGCCAGAGACAAAAGAAAAATTCTTTTAGGCATTAACATATAATTGGGTGATATGGAGCATGCGTATTTACAGTTTCTAGAAGAAGTAGATTTTTTAGGAAGTGTCAAAATTGGTAATATGCATCACCTGTTGTACAGTTTCAACTAATCATATCATACTATTTTATACTACTGTAAAAATGATAAACTAGAATAGCGGAACAGGATTCATGTTTTGCCAATATCAAGCAGTTGAAATTAAGGCCCTAAAAAGGAGAAGAGGATGAATTATACATTCACCCTACTATGAGAGTAAGAGGGTTTTTGATTTTTTTTTCTTCAAAATTTTCTGCTGAATTAACTACCCCTACAAGTCAGTTAATTGCACAATAATAACTTTAGTTTTTCATGCAGTAAAATAAGAACTGTAGAAATTTTAAGTCTTTCTTACAATTATGTTGAATATTGAAACTCCATAAGCGTATTCATTTTTTTTAATTGGTTATAAGTCTACTCATTTATTTATATATTTTTCTTGAATAAATTATATTTTTTTGGTTAAGTGACCCAATTACTCTTCTAATAGTTATATAATTACCTCAAATTTAATAATACAAACCATCCTATAAAAGGGCAAGCTTGAGATTACATTCGTTTAATTGAGACCCACCTAAGATATATATGGTTAACAGCTATAGGTAGGATACTTGATCTTTTGAGTTTGATTTCAATCAAACTTTAAAGAAAAACATTGAGGAGAAAAGAATACTATCATAGAATTAGATCTAATCAATAAAAAATAAATTTTAGAAGTAAAAACTAAAGTCATACTAAAAAAATAATAAATAAAATTACTCATAAGATAGTTTTAGATTTGAAATCCTTATCATATGAAAGGAATCTTAGCAAAATAAAAACCTAACTTGAAATAACAATCATGCGAAATTCTCTATGGAAATTAATTTTTGATGTAAAATTGAAGCATATATATATATATATTGCTTGTAGTTACTTTTTTGGTTTTGTTTTTGTTTTTCGATCAATATATATATTGCAATACCTTGAATTTGCGGGCTTTCTTGTCTTTTTGGACCTCTGCTTTTGTTGTTTCAGAGGAAGTTAATTCCACTTTAAAGAACGATGGATCAGAGTACCGCTTTAAACATGCCCCAGCACCCGCAATATCAAACCTGTGAGGAGACAGTTACAACTTCATGATACAATTTTTTTACAACGAACATGTAAATCCCCATAGGCAACACAAATCAATTAACTTACTTGTCCAGTAGGAATAACCGAGGTGGGCCCCGGCATTCTTCATAGGAGTCCATTACAAATCGAGGTAAATCTCCCTGAGTGATTATACTTTGGTCCATTCTCATATTAGGATGCCAGTCAATACCTGCAAGAAAATTATGCATCCATCTAATAAAGATTTCTAATCATGTAATCTATTCGAAGTTCCAACTACAATACTCTAGTGGTCTTTGGATATGTACATCAACATGCAATAAACCATCAGTATTAAACCCATTCAGCCTTCTTCACGAAAATCCATTAATAAACTGACAGATATATGATCATGGTTTAAAAAAACGCCGAAACCGTTACGTAAAGCCCGTTACGTAAAGGTTTCGGTGACCTCCGATACCCGATACCGTACCTTTACCTGTTTATCCTGAAACAAAACCGTAACGCCCGAAACCGTTACGTAATGGACGTTACGCCCGATACGTAAAGGTTTCGGTCGTAGGACTGGGTTCCGAAAATTGCTAAACTTATTCTAAAACCTCATCTTTGTTTCCTCTCTTATTCTCTACCTATTCTTAGTACCTTTTTTTTCTTCCTAAAATCCTTTTATTTTTTTGTTTATTAACAACTTGATTTGGAGTTTAATTCATAATCCAACACATGTTCTTTATTTCGGGTATGTTTCAACACTCGACCCATCTAACTTCCTTATTTCTAAATTTTGAGCTTCATATTGGTTTTAAAAACATCTTGTTACTCATTTATTATATGTTTTTTTTTTTCTATTTATTGGAATTTATTGGATTTTTTTAAGCAAAAAAGAAAAAAAAAATAAGTAAAGGCGAAACCGTTACGTAACGGTGTTACGTAAAGGTTTCGGCTGTGTCCGTTACGGTGTCCGAAACCGTTTTTTTAAACCTTGTATATGATACAAAATTTCAAATTTTCAGTTGAGTTGAAAGAAATATGCTACGTTGGTCTATCTAAAATTGATTTTGTGCATCAGTATTATGAGTAATAGAAGAGATAATTTTTCCAATTTCAAGAGATAATTCCTTTTGATAAATGTGAATCAGGGCCAAGTCGACCAAAAGAATAATCACATTGGAAACTATTAATCACACAAGGCTCATATTATCTAATGTGGTCAACAAGGAAACAATTTATGAAAATGAGTAGATATATATATATTTTTAATCTATTCAGTGTATGCAGTCAATTTTATATGCAAGCACAAAATTATTTGATATAATCGGAATTGTAAAAGGCGAGGCCTCTGAACCTCCAAACATTAGGTACGAGCCTCAAGGCTTGAGGCTCAAGCCTTACGCTCTGTAAGTGAGAGAATTAATAAAAATGAGAAAAATGTATAAATGATTCACCATCAGATAGAAAAAAAAAAAAATAGTCCTCAATAGGCAAAGAAAAATGTCTCAACCCTCAACTTAACATTTAGATCACTTACATATTTAAAAAAAATGATTTTTGATCATTAATTCATATAAAAAAGTAAACAAAAAAAATCGTGAATTTAGATTCCAAAAATGGTTGTAAAGAAGCCTTGCCAAATGGTATTCCAGGTTGGTAACTTTGTGCCCTTCCACATCTACTAGGGAAACCCTTAATGCAAAACAGAGCGTCAAAGGGTTTTAACCATAGTTCAAAAACCCGAAAACTCGACTCGACTCGAAAGCTAGCCGGGTTGAGTAACTCAGAAAACTCGAAAAAAACTCGACTCGGTCCAACTCGGAATACATATGTAATAACTTGAAAAACCTGGGTTAAAAGAATTCAAAGTACGCTGGTTTTAAAGCCTCAAACCAAAATATTAGGTTTAACAAAACTCATAGTAAATTGTCTTTGTAGACCCAAAAAAATATGATGCAAAAAAAGTGAGACATTCGAGTTTAGGTTTAAAATAATGATAAAAATACCCTTCTGTGACTCGGTCTGGTCTGGCGAGTCAAAAAACTCGGCTCGACTCGATCGAATCGCCTAGTAACTCGGCAAACAGTGTTTCCTTTGAGTTTTGAGGTGACTCGACTCAAAATTCAGTCGAGTCGAGTAACTCGGCCGAGTTACTCGGGTGACTCGTTGAGTTTTCGAACTATGGTTTTAACAACCTTAATAGTTAATATACTCAACAGTATAAATGATGCATTAGTTTGAACTAATTAAAAAATGATAACAAAAATTAAAAGGTTTTTTTAAGTCTTAAGTCCTATGACAAGAACCCTATTTTCATCACTTCATGAGGCGCACATCATCCACATAAGGTGAGCCTGAATGATATGCATGCCTTACTCTTTGGAGGAATGAGCCTCGAAGGCTGTGCCTTGAGACCAAGGGCGGAGCCAGGAATTTTTCATTGGGGGGGCCAAAATACATGTATAAAAAAAATTTTGATTCCGAGAAAAAAAATTTTGAGGTAGTTTTTTTATTTTGAGATTTTTTTTTCCCCGGTAATGCCTTTGAGGTCGCCACGTGTCCCTATTAATACCCCTTAATTGTGGTTAAGATTCACCCACCTATCCTTGGTTTTAAAAAAAGTATCAAATTTCTTTTTGAACCCTAGTTTAAAATTAACAAACACATAAGGTTAAAATTATTTAAATATTTTTTTCTAAAAACCTAGGATAAGTAGGTGAACCATGAGATTGGGTGAATTTTAACCATAGTTAAGGGATGTCAATAGGGACATGTGGCAACCTCAAGGGCATAAGGGGACTCCATTGGGGGGCCCACTATATATATGACAAAAAAAATTGGGGGGGCCACTATATTATATAGGACAAAAAAATTGGGGGGCTACTAAAATTATTATTTTTTAATTGAGGGCCCACTATTCATACTAGTGCACTAAGGAATTACAAAAAATTTGGGGGGCCATGGCCACCCTCCGCCCCCCCTGGCTCCACCCCTGCTTGAGACCCTTTCATTTGGCCTCGCGTCAGAAGCAAGCTTCACTTGCTTTTCAAAAACTCAGTAGCGCTAAATATTCTAATTGGGAAAAGGTTTTCTTTGGCAAGTGGGTTTTTGTAATGTAGAGGTTGATGTGGTTAATCAAAACCATCCAACAGGAGTGTCTCTAGAATGACCATGTGGACAGTACCCTTCTCCATGTCAGCCAAATACCCAACTATCTTGGAACTTTTTCACCACAAACGGTAGCCACTTAAAATTCTACTTATCATCTTTAATAAAAATTGGAGAGAAATGGGCTCTCTTTTTTGGCATATGGTGGATGGATCTCAGGTGAGGTGGAGGAACAGGTGGAACCCTTCTGGTCAATCTCACCTTCCATATGTAAAACCTCTGCCCTAATAGGAAACGAAGCCTGTTATGTTAGACTTGGATACCTAGCCTCCTTCCAATGATACAGAAATATCTCTAGAGGAATACAAATACTTCAAAACTATTAAATCAATATATACACTACAAAGAAACATACAAAAAAAAAAGTGTGTGTACAAGCGATGTTAAAAAGGGATACATATATATAGAGAGTGTGTGTATATATATATATACAAAGAGAGAGAGAGAGTGTGTGTGTATCTATATATATATATATATAGAGAGAGAGAGAGAGAGAGAGAGTACAAAAACACTAGACTGGCAAATAATCCCCTCATAATTTAATCTACAACACAACATTTGGGGGTCCGTAAAATGGAGTAAACGGATACCACCATAGCATCTACTTATTACCTCTATCTTCATGTAATTAAAACAAAGTGCCTCTGCAATTTACAATACTAAAAAAGACATAATTTTGCTTTAACTTGTCATGAAGTCCTCTTCCTATCTTGAAGTCAATGAAACAATATGTTAAACTTTCCTTCTAAAGAAGAATTTAAGAAGAGCATTCTAACCTGGTTTGTAAAGGAACTGTGAATGACTAGTTTGGGAGAGAAATTCCTTCTCAATTGAAGGAAATTCCGCCTCTAGCTGTTGGACACGAATCGTCAGTCCATGGCCTCTAGCAGCGGTAGCCATCACTTCTTCATGCAAGTCATGGAATATCTCCGCAGCAAACCTAGCCAAGAAGTTTCCTTATGTTAGAATTTCCAATTGATTAGTAGAACTGTAGAAGAGGATTAACTTGCAGTTGATTATAAGGTCAAGATTCAACTCAAAGAGGAAGAAATCATCCTCCCTCCACTAGCATTAATATGGCACTAATCCAGAGGGTCAAACCCCATAACTGATTATCTATTTGGACCCATCAAAATATGGACCAAATTTGATTGAAAATAACTTCTCCAAATTTCCTAGATTTAGCATCCATCAGTGAGCCTGCTTATTTTTCAACATAAGCATGAGTGGCGCATGAGCGTGAATCTAGAATACAAGGAAATGAATTGTGAGTTTTGGCTCAAATTCCGTATATGGGTTTTTGTTGGGAAGTTGGTATGGATCATACCCGGATCCTTGATAACCCGGTGTGTGACCCGAGTGACCCCGTATTCCCGACCCATTTTGTCTTCTCACTGTAACCCTAGATATATAAAGGGTTTTCTTTGAGGATGTAGTAGAAGGGGTTTTTTGAGGGTTTCAGAAGAGGGTTTCGAGAGAGCTTGTATGCATTGTTTTTCTCTCGTATTCTTAGTGGATTTCTTTTCGTTTTCTCCCGTGGACGTAGGCACCTTGTTGAACCACATATATCTTGTCTCTCTTGTGTGATTGCTTGATTTCTCGTTTTCTTATTTCTCTAGATTTGTCGAATTGGTTATAACATGGATAAATAGAACAAACCCCACACCAAGATGTTTGCATGTGCACCAAACAGGCTGCCCTGACTTTGAGGATCCTCTCATCTTCAGGGAACTTGCAAGTTGTAACTCATGATCAATGTTACCTGGGTTCCCCAGAGACATAGATTTACAACTAAAACAGAAATGACTGGCATGAGAATGGCACATATTTTGGAACATCTAGATATCATAGCTAATGGCATGAAAAGGGTTCAATCATCTGTGATAAAACCATACCTAAAGGCAACCCAAACCAACACGTGTCGAGGACCATATCAACAGCATACAGAAAAAATGTAGACATTTAAACCTAATTTGAGCAAGCAGGCTTAGTACATCCAAGCACACTGAATGTATGCTTGACATCGCTGCTACAGAGATTCGGCAAAAGAGCTAACTTAAAACATGACAATCTGTTCCAAAGTCAAACTCCCCAAGATCCAAATAACGAAACGGAATTCAATGGGTGGAAACCAAAAGGTAAATAAAAGTTCCCCAAACCAGATTCTTGTTTTTCCACTCATTCAAGCAGTTAAACAATAAAGCCAAAACTCATCAATGGACACATTCAATTGGAATGCTAGCCCTCCCCAGTCCCCCCCAACACCCACAGATATACACAAACAGAAAGCAAATCAACACGCTAAAATTTAATACGATTGAAAACCTATCTAGGATCTAAGTTCCTACAATTCAAACTCTAAAACAAAATTCCATCCAAGTCGGATAAAGGAAAAACCCAAAAACTGGACTCTCGTTTTCAAACATTTTCCAAGGAGTTGAACTACAAAATCCATAATCAGAAATGGCCAATTTGAACCTTATTTTTCCCAAAGTCTTTTAAACAAACAAAATTCTAACTTCAGAAACTGACCATCTATCCATTATTCAACTCTTACAGATCTTGAAGCACGAATCCAATTTGAATCTTGCCAGAGAAAATAAAGATGACGACCCGAGATTCCAAACAGGATTCCGAATTTGCGGCGCATTTCAACCATCAAATTGAAATCCCAGCATTAAACCCCCCAAATTGAAACCCTAATACCCCCAACATTCTCTTAAACTGAAAAACCAACATTCGAAACTGAAACGTAATCAGATAAGACCAAAAGAGATTAGGAGAGAGAGAGAGACTCACTCAGCAAGGTCGCCCAACTGACGCAAAACGCCAACAAGACCCGCCATGGCGACGCCTTCAAGGAGAGCTTCGGGATCATCTCTATCGGCAGCTCGGTACAGCTCCGGATCCGCTAAACTGTACTCGTTCCTTATCTGATACCTTGTTAAGGGCATTTCGTCAACGGGTCAAAAACCCTAATTTTTCCAGGTGGAATTTCGGTTCTTCTTCAATTTCACTACAGCATTTCCACCATTAAAGCTCTGTAAGAGATCTCAATAAAATAGAGAGAGAGAGAATTTTATGGGGGTTTGGGGTTTTAAATGAAAATGCAGTGGCAGACGTAAGGAGAGCATTCGATGATAAACTTTAATTGGAAATTTGAGATGAATAATATAACGGTGAATTCCTTAAAATACGCCTCTATGTACATAGCGCTCATTGTGTTTTGTGCCCCATATTACGCTGTCTTTTTTCTTTTTTTTTTGTAATAAAACTGTATTGGCTTCACAACTAACATATTTCTTGCAAGACAAAAACAGCGTAGTTGCGTAAATGTACTTTTTCTGTGCGAGTGACGCCTAATGACTGCCTATCATCAAACTATCATGATAACATGCGGCCCATGACCCACTTACATCCAATTCGATGGTTAAGATCATTTTATCATATTGACTTTGACCTAAAGAATCAGTGTCGTCCCCAATGTTACTGTTCCTCTTTTCCCTCCGAGCAAATTCGGGTTCGTGGTTCGCAGTTCGCCACTATAGAATGAACCCAATTCGTTAGGGATATGATGAAATAATTTGTTTTTCAGTTCGTTGGCTTAGTTCACTACTTAAGCATGCAAAACAAAATATATAATTTATATTATAATATAAAAATATATATCTTTTAAAGCAAGTAAACAATATATTACAAATATTTATTTAAAAAATAATAGTAAAACAATGTTTTTATATAAACGGTTTGTGACTCAAAGTATAAATTTGTCAAAACATAGAGAAAAATAGACCAAGATTGTTTTGATATCACTGTGGTTCACTCAATTTCACGAACCAAGCTGAATTGAACCACAAACTAGTTCAGGTTTGCTTGATTCACGGTATACTATAACATGTAGCGAACTTGGTAACCCTAGTCATCCCCTCTAACCTGACCTAGTGGTTTCTCATCTACCATTGATTTAGCTAATAGGGAGAAATGGAATTTAACTTTGAGAATTTTTGATGATTTTCGCTCTGATTTGGGTTGCTTCCTAAATAGGGCAGAGCCAGAATTCTCTTACAGGGGGGCTAACAATGGGTTTTGGGGGCATAATTCCCTAATTTTTTTTAGGGCTAAGTTTATTGGTCATCATGTCTGTTTGTATCTGTTTATAAGGCATATATTTTTTCTTAGACTCCACCCCTCTCAGGCTACACCTATTAGTACTATAGGATTTTATTTTTTTTCCAAATCCTCTGGGCCCTATGTGGTTCCGCCAATGTCCCTTAATATTCAAGTTTTAAAAACCTTTCTCTAAGAGTGTTTAAAGAGGCTTTTACAACTTGAGAGAATGAAACTCTTTTATATTTAAGACTTCTCATAAGTGTTGAATTATTGGAAAAAGCTCATAATTCTTTTAAGGAAGAGTTTTCAAATCTTATATATTTTGAGGAACAACCGTAAATTAGAGGAGTATTTAGGAAAATTCCTCTTTAACTTTCGAGTAGAGCTCATCTCACTAATCACCTCCTGTGGAACCCCATTTGTGATGTCAACTTCTTGAGGAGTGACACTAGCATAACACCATTTAAAAAAAAAAATCTGAATTCACTGAGGCTCTATTTTTTTGGTAGAATTTTTAAAAGTCCAAAATAATAATATTTTTAAACAGGAGACAAAAGTTTGGGATGAGAGGTAAGAGGATTTCTAACCCTTTTATATGTTGGTATCTTAGATTTATTGAGTTCAATTTAATTAAAAGTTCGAACTTAAAATTCCAAAACTTTGATGGAACTTGAAAGTTCTATATTTATAAAACTTTTACACTCTATGAAATACATTAAGTAAAATTAGGCATGAAAAAATGAAAATTCTAGATTTTAAAAGTTCCATGAAAAAGAACGGAGCCTAATAGTATAGTAAGAATTTTCTCTTTTACTTTTTGACTTTCGTGACTTTGATGTTTCAAAGAAGAGGTTCGTTTTAGATTTTAACGACAGGCCTTTTTGAATTGTGCTTCTCTTTACCACTAACACTTTTCAATGCTGGGTGGTTCTTAGTTTAGCTTTGCTTTGGATGATTGGATTTTATTTTACCCGCCCGTCCCAATCAGGCTCCGAGCCTCTCAGTCCTAAACCGCCTGCAATATTTCCCTTCCGAAAAGAGTGATTTGATGTCTCTTGTACACAAGATAATATGACCCATCGGGTTCATGTACTTGGGTCAAACACACCCGGTGAACTGAAGATTCGGGCGGGTCAGGTATTGAAATGACAGCCTTGAATCTAGGCGTAGATAAATGCAATCATGACTTTTTTGTTTAACAATATGGGCATAATCAAGTAATCTTTGCCTTAAAGCTTTGTCTCTCTTTGGGATGATGCTTTTTCAGATGAAGTTGTGTAGGAAGGGAAATAGCCTCCCAACAACCTCAGTACCCGAATATATGTAATTGTAGATAGGGTAGGGGAAATAATTATAGGGAGGAAACAACCAACCTCACATACATCCACCGCAGTGGTCTTTTCGTGTACATTAATTCCTGGAATAAGATGGTGCACATGAACTTTAATTCGCTAACGACATGTACCAACTTCACCACATTGGAAGTTTAGGGAATTGTGATGCACCACTCACTAGTCACCTGCACTTGTTTGTCATGATAGTTCCATGACTTGGGGATCTTCTCCAGTTGGTGTTGGTGAGGAGACCACCAGCACCCAATATGAGAGCATCACATGATATGCCTGGCACACTTTCTGCACGCAAATCAACACTTGGTAAGTGTGCACAAGCCTGTGGCACCTTCCCACCGGGTGCTGGCGATCTCTTCGCCCGTACCAACTCGAGAAGATCCTGTATCTAGTTTCATTTCTCTTATAGAAAATTTAAATTCCATCAAAGGGCAAGGTTAGGGTAGGAGTCAACCTTAACCATGTCCTTAATTATAAGGGTAAGACCCTAATTTTGCCGGTCCTTCAAGGGCATGGATTGATTAGACTCTAAACCTACCCTCAAAGGATAAGGTAAGGCTATAGGTTGGGGAGAAAAGTGATAATTTTTTTATCATTTAAAATAACAAAAAACAAATCCACACTGAATTCTAATCCATCAATTAATTCAATTGAAATTATTTAAAATTAAAATAAAAATTATTTTGGAAACAAATTAAGATTGTAATCAAAGTGTTAGGGATAATCATAGTATTAAGGTTAGGATGCATGTCAACCATTCAGTGGCTTAGGGTTAGGATTTAATTTTAAGGGAATGGAGTTAGAGCATGGCTGTCAAAGGGCAGGAATCAGCCCTAGCCCTAGCCCTAACCCTAACCCTAACCCTACATCAAGTAGGGCCCACCATTTACTGCACCTGTGCCTTAGAGCCATTGAATTTTTAATTTGACGGTCTATGGAGAGTTTTAACTCACTTTTTAAAAATAAAAACAAAAACGGAACCAAAACCAAAACAAAAACAATCGATGGAATACGCAGGTTCCAAACTCCACATAAGGGCACAAAGGCACAAAGAGCTGGGACTTGGTCCAAGAGGTGTCAGCCCTAGCTATCTAAAAATGATGGGATAAGGCATTGATGGTGGTGATTATACATATACTTTATTATTCTTTTTGAACTATATTTTGTACATAATACATACAATATACTGTTATGGAATTTAAATACAACCAGTCATTAACCCCAAAAAAAAATTTGTCTGCCATGGCCAAGCATGAGCCCTATACCCGTCTTCGAAAGTGACACCTGTTGTTACTGTAACTGGTTATCTTTATAATCACTTAAAACAGTTTTCTCCTCGTATTAAAGTTGTGGGGTGCAAAAGCAACAACCAGTTGCAACCTATAAAAGCATGGCACATGTGGCTTTATAGGTTAGAGTCTGGAACAGTACGAACTGGGGCTTCCTCCTACATAATTAGGTAAAGTTAGACTTTTACTGTCAATCAAGAAATATGAGTATGTAATCTATTATGACCGAACGGGAGACTAACAAAAACTTTCTTCCTGAAGAGAGATTTTGTCCTGGGAACCCCAAAGGAGTGGACCAGTGGTTTCTGGGCCTTTCCCCAAGTGGGAGGTCCTGGATTCCATTTCTCACTCCCCATTTGGGGCCAGCCCTGTACGGGTTTACCCGAATTTACCTGGTTTGACGGGTTGCAGGCTCACGTTGCACCGTTAGGGATTAGTCCTGACCCAAAGGGTTGGGGATACCCTGAGTTAAAAAAAAAGAAAGAGATTTTCTCATGTGTCATTGTCCTTAACCCTATGTTTGGATGCCGAGAAAATAACTGAAAACATGGAAAAGAAAAGAAAATTGGATAAAAACACAACTAAAATTTGTATTAGAAATCCAAAATTTTCTTTTACTTTCCATGTTTTTACCTATTTTCTCAACAACCAAACATAACATAGCATAAGGGTTGTTCGTTTGGCAAGAAATTAAGTGAGAGAAAGGAAAAGACAAGAAAAGTGTGTTTTTTTGCACTTTTCTTGTGTTTGGTTTGTAAGAAACATACTTTTATTTTCTTGCACTTTCTCGATTATGACAAACTTTCCCCCAAAAACTCAATCCATCTTTTGATGGTTATTTTGTGAGAAAATTTAAGTTTCTTTTCTTTTCTTTTCTTTCACCCACTTTCTCGCCAACCAAACGTACCCTAAAGGGTTGCCTGGTAAATACCAGAATTACGAAAATACAGAAGCCTATATAAACAACAAAAAATACTGATCGGAAGTATACTCGGCATTGTTGGACCAGCAGAAGGTCTAAAACCTAGCACAAAGAGCTGAAACAATTAATCAAACATGAAGTTGGTAAAGTTTTGTTCGCGTTGAGGGAAATTACCTTAGTTTAAAACCCATCTAACCCACAATCATCCAAACAAGGTGTATTTAATTAGTATTTTAGTGCATCCACTCAGAAGTGGGTCAATTTTTTTTTTTTGGTAGAAGAAGTGGGTCATTGAACCTCTTCAAAAGAAAGTCTTACTCTTACCTAGTGGAATAACCAAATACTGTTGTCGGACAATTGAAGTTGATGACCCAATGAATGGGCCGTAAGGCTTGTAACGGTCCAACAGTTCGGGAGTCGAGTAAGCCCTTATAATAAACAGATTTAGAATTAGGACTATCTCGGGTCCTGTACCTATTGGGGTCGTATTAATTAGTCAAGGATTTTAATCCCGTCTCAGGCAGTCTGGGGTCCAGCATGTTGGGCTGATCACCCCAGGCTTACCTAGCAACCCTAACCTGAAAGCAGTGACAAAAAGAACATCCTAATTGAGTTAAAAGCTTGCTTTGTTCCATTATTCATACTGAAGCCTCTAAAAGTTTGGGTCAGGCAACAACTCATGGTCACACCCGCCGCTTTAGCTCAGTGGCTGTAGGACCGTAGGTGCCTTAGTGGTTAGGGTCAGTGTAATTCATCCAAGGAAATTACTAATCAATTGAGAGTTCTCCCCTTTTGAGAGTTGATCCTAAGCCATCTCCATCTAAGCTAAAAGGGAGGTGTTACCTTAGCTGTTTGTGTTGTTAAGCGGAGTGACATCTGACAGATATTGCCCAGTATTACACTCAGGCATAGCCTTTCAACCAACATGTGACAAGAAATTAGAGAAGTAATCAAAATATCAAGGCATGGGTTTTCTTGGAAGATGTCAAAAAAATGATCTCTGACTCTACACATCATTGGACATGTGGCGATAAAAAGGGGTGAGATATCAAGTGGGAAGAAGTCAAAAACTTGAGGAGAAAATGAAATGACTTCTCCCCTTTTTTATCGCCACATGTCCGATGATGTGTGGGAAGCCGGAGACCATTTTTTGGCATCTGCTAGAGACAATCCCAAGTCAAATATCAAAGCCCGTTTCAATCTCTCCCACCTTACCATTGGTGGAGATCCACCGTTGATAAACAACCTTTTTTGTCCCTCCATAGTCACAAAAATGCCTTCATTAGATAAAAGAGAGGGATAATTTTGTTTTGTTCATACCATTGCGTATGCTAGCTATAAATATCATGCATAACTGTCTGTATTTTAGTTCATAACTTCCTGGGATTTCCAAGTTTTTTTCTCTCGCCTTAATTTGAGAGAAAGTGTGTGATATTTGATGATGGACAAACTCCGAACCATGGTCGAGCCTGTTGCACCAACATCTTCACGAGGCTTCGAATCTAAGTGGGTTAGGGGAGCGGGTCTTAGTTTCCCAGGACAAGAGAATTTGACAAGAAAGGGATAAGAAGCAAGGATTCTCCGGACAAACAAGCCTTAGCTAGCTTTGATATAAGAAAAGAAAAAACTGACTCCTGAGAGCACTAACGTTCCGATCTGTATAGGCTATGAGTTTTTGTCTTTCAAACAGGGAAAAAGAAAGAAGAAAATCATGGAGGAGATCCTTACCAGATATTATCATCGCTTCGTGGTTGGATTAGCTCAAACTGCTGTCTGACACCCTTGTGAGCCTTGTCTAGTACAAGGGGTACCTATACCGTTATACAACTTATACTATATGAGTTCTGTAGTATTGGGGAGCCTTTGCCATTTATGTCCTTGCAAAAGATCATAAACCCATGATTTAAATGGAGGATCAAGAGGTTAAAAACAGAATGTTATTGATGGAATCGAAATGTCCTTCTTTCTTAATTCTACAAGAGGACGAGTGTCGTATTTATAAGCTGTTTTTGTAGCCGTTACAAGGGTGAGTGATTACAAGGATCTAAATCTTAGACATACATAGAAGAGGAAAGTGTATGCTGTGGGGTTCCATATACATAGAAACCGTGTGCTAAGGATCTTTTGAAGATATAGAAAGATCTTGCAATAGTGGAGAATCTGGTGCTGCTATTGTGTGAGAAGTATCACATGCACTTTGGTGTGTAATAGATCTAACACCGTTCTTGAATGGTGATGGATCGGCATCTTTATTACTCTCCCGCAAACTAGACTGGAGGGCTGACCACAGGCCATAAGCCAAGTTAGTTCGGCGGTGGTGGATGCCATTGCTCGAAATTCGGCCTCAGTGCTAGAGCGAGCAACGGTTGATTGTTTCTTAGCACCTCACGAGATGCAATTAGCTCCCAAAAAGGTACAATATTTAGTAGTAGATCGACGTGTACAAGGGCAATCAGCCCAATCCGCATCCTAAAAACCGTATAGGTTGAGCGTACTATTGGTGAGAATACGGATTCCAAGGTCGACAGTGCCACGCACATATCTTAGAATTGGTTTGACAGCTTGAAAATGACCCATAGTAGGATTTTGCATAAATTGACATATGGTGTTGACAGAGAAAGATAAGTCGGGCCTGGTCATTGTGAGATATTGTAGCGCGCCTACAATGCTGCGATAGATCTGGATACGGATCATCATTTTGGAGAAGGAGCTTTGTGCGGGCAGCCATGGGAGTAGAAATACTTTTGCAAGAATCCATCCCAGATCTCATCAGCAAGTCTCGAGCATACTTTGATTGTGTTAAAAGGAGACCATCAGGAGAATGATGAACTTTAATGCCAAGAAAGAAATGTAGAGGCCCAAGGTCCTTCATGCAAAATTCACGGCCCAAAACAACAATGAAAGAGTCAAGTAACTGAGGGCTATCACCGGTGAGGACAATGTCATCAATGTAGAGTAATAAAATAATAATTTCATCTGGCGAGCGACGAATGAATAGAGATGAGTCTGCAACACTGCAGAAAAAACCATAGTTAAGTAAAAATGTACTAAATCGGTTGTACCAAGTGTGTGGGGCTTGTTTAAGGCCATATAAAGCACGTTTGAGGTGACAAACATGAGACGGTCGACTCTCATCAATGAACCCAGAGGGCTGATCCATGAAGACTTGTTCATGTAGGTAACCATGAAGAAACACATTTTTCACATCGAGTTGGCGAATCGACCAACGCTTTACAGTAGCAATCATTAAAACAATGTGAATGCTTCCAGGTTTGATCACGGGACTAAAAGTCTCATAGAAATCAAGACCCTCTTGTTGACTATATCCTTTGGCCACTAATCTTGCTTTCAAACATTCAAGATCGCCATTTGCATGTAATTTGGTCTTGAAGACTCATTTGCACCCAACGACATTCATTGAAGAAGAACGAGGAACAAGTTCCCATGTCTGATTTGTGGCAAGAGCATCAATTTCATTTAACATTGCAGCATGCCATCCGAGATGTTTTAGTGCCGATTTAAGTGTTTTAGGCTCAAGAGGCACATGAGTGGGAACCATTGCAGTAAAGGTATATTTTGGATTTGGCTTGAACACTCCACTTTTGCTTCTTGTAATGATGCCATCATGAGTGGGAGCACTTGTAGGTATGAGTGGAGAAGAAGGCATGACATCATCAAGCACCATGGGGCTATTAGTAGCCTGTGCATCATGAGAAAGTGAAGCAGCAAGGGAGTCTCCGAGTGGGTGCAATCTTGAACCAATATCATCGGATGGTGGGCTAGTAACATCAAGTAGGAGCAATGCATGCTGGAATAGAGACTTGATCAAGGACAAGTTCAGCAAGGACCGGCTCACTAGTGAACTTGTGGGAAATTTGTGCAGGAGATGAGAGTTCGGGTCCTTCTTGGGAATGGTTGTCGGCCATGGGATCGGCCCAATCTGTAAAAATGGACAGCTCCCCATCAACCTGTGTCATTGCAAATAAGTCAGTAGGATGTTTAAAGGGATATAATTTCTCATCAAATACCACATGACGGGAGATGTAGACTTTTCCCGTTGGAGGATATAAACACCAATAACCCTTGTGTTTGTCACTGTAGCCAAGAAAAACGCATGGGAGTGATCGAGGTTCAAACTTGTTTGTTGTATAATTCCTTAAATAAGGAAAACAACGGCTACCAAAAACCCGAAGGGAGGTGTATACCTGCTCTTTCTTGGTCAATTTTTGGAGAGGAGAAATCATTCCCAATTGTGCGGTCGGTAAAAGCGATTGATAAGGTACACAGCTGTCCCAAATGCTTCAACCCAAAATCTTTTGGGTACGAATGCATAATATATCATGGCCAAACCTAGTTCAACAACATGCCGGTGTTTGCGTTCAACAACACCGTTTTGCTTAGGTGTGCCGGGACAAGATAGTTGGTGAACAATGTTGTGATCGGCAAGGTAAGTCAAAAATTCTTTGCTAGAAAATTCTCCGCCCCCATGGGATTGAAAAACTTTAATTTTCTGATCAAATTGTTTCTCAACAAGTTTATGGAAAGAACGAAACATCTAAAAAATTCTGATTTTCGTTTCAAAGGATATAGCCAACTAAATCGAGTGAAGTCATCGACAAAAATCACATAGTATTTGAAACCTTGAACTGATATAACCGGGGTGGGTCCCCAAAGATCACAATGAATCTTCAACAAAGGTGCAATTGATGTATTATTAGATGAATAAAAAGGGAGTTTAGAACTTTTACTCATTTGACAACTACTACAAATCTCAGAGGATTTGTTATTATTCATACTAATTAACCCACTACTATAAAGATATTGTACTATGCAAGCCTGTGGATGTTCGAGCCGTTGGTGCCATATATCTGCTGTTGTTGTTTTGAAATGGTGTGAGAAGTTGGCCTCTATAACTCCTCGTTCATCTCAGGCATATAGACCATCACGTTTACTCCCGGATGCCAGTACCCTGTTTGTTATCTGATCCTTTATAACAAAGCGAGATTTGTCAAATTCAAAATAGCAAAGATAATATGATGTTAATTGAGAAACAGAAAGTAAGCACTTTTTAATGTTGGGAACCAATAGAACATTCTTCAATGGAATGGAAGTGTGACCATTGGAGACATATCCTTCACCAATGTGAGATATGTTGAGTAGGTCCCCATTGCCAACCATAACCGAGTCACCCCCTTTATAAGGGCTTAAGTTAAAAAGCTTACCAGAGTTATCAGTCATGTGTGCCATTGCCCCTGTATCAGGGAACCATTCAGCATCATGAGAATCAGAGAGATGCATAGCAACTAAGGCTTGAGGTATGTCACCCGATTGAACCAATTCCAACACTTCAGTGCATCGTGGCCTCTTTTATGGCAGATTTGGCATGTCGGAACATTTCTTCTGGAATGATTTTGATGTGTGTCCTGTGAGTTGTTTTTGACTTCATGACCTTGATCCCGTGTTGGGCGTTGTGGAGGATGTGGCCTCTGGCCAGTTTGCAGAAATCTCTTCCCTTTGGAAGTGAAGTAGTTCCCACCCTTCTTGTTAAACATTTTGTTACCACTAGTATTTTTTTGACCATAGAAGGCCATGGAGTGATTAACCGAGTCATGTTGATGTCCATTATTATGAAGTTCGTGACTTTGTAGTAGAGGCAAACGAGGAAACAGGTGGTTTGAGCATTGTTGTGGTGAATGTCTCATAGTTTGGACCAAGCCCAGTCAATAACCAGAAAACTTTGCTTTGATCAGGAACATGTTTGCCAATGGCATTTAATTCATCACAAATGGATTTAAAATCCCTCAAGTACTCAGAAAGGGAAGAGGTACCTTTCTTCAAGAGTTGCATTTTTGAGAGCAGCTCGAACTTACGGGCTTCAGACTCTTGAGTGAATGCAGCAGCAAGAGCTTGCCATACGTCGGCTGAAGTTTCAAGGCCTACAACGAGGCCAAGGACCTCTTCGGAGAGTGTGCTTGTTATCCATGCTTTAACAAGTTTGTCGATCCGAATCCATGACGTGAAGTCTGGATTCTTGATTTGTTCCTCCCCATTTTGTGAGCTGATTTCTGGTTCTGGCTTTGGAATTTGGCCAGTTATGAAATCAGCAACCTCTTGACTTTCGATTAGTAAAAGTATCTGAGTATTCCACAGAAGATAATTCACCCATGTTGGCTTCAACGAGACAAAGTTTGCAACATTGATTGAGGCAGGGAAAGGATATTTTGACAAGGAAGAAGAGGAAGCCATTGGATGAGAGGAGTTATCCTTAAAGGGCTCTGATACCATAAAAACAGAATGCTATTGATGGAACCGAAGTGTCCTTCTTTCTTAATTCTACAAGAGGACGAGTGTAGTATTTATAAGCCGTTTTTGTATCCATTACAAGGGTGAGTGATTACAGGGATCTAAATCTTAGACATACATAGAAGAGGAAAGTGTATGCTGTAGGGATCCATATACATAGAAACCGTGTGCTAAGGATCTTTTGAAGATATAGAAAGATCTTGCAATAGTGGAGAATCTGGTGCTGCTATTGTGTGAGATGTATCACATGCACTTTGGTGTGTAATAGATCTGACACCGTTCTTGAGTGGTGATGGATCAGCATCTTTATTAGAGGTGATTAATATTTTCCTGAAACAAATTAACAATAATATACTTGGAGGTTAGGGTTCCTTATTATTGATCATTAACTAAGTCTTATTTATACATTTTGAAATCTGCAGGAATTTCTTGTTCTGTCGTCTCGAGATCATCTCGCTCTTATATAGGACGTAAAATGAGCAGAAGTATCCAGCTCAGTGTAATCTCCCTCACATTTTTTTTTGTTGGTCATCTCAACTTTGAGAAAGTAATCTCCTCTCACATTTGTGCTTCCTGTGACGTTCTTGAAAATCACAGACGCATATGCAATACCTTTATGTTATACTACAGTAGTACTGCGAAGAATTATATGAAGAATTTTGCTTTCTCGACACGCATTTCCATACTCCAACGTCCTTTTTTTTTCCCCTAAATCCATTTCCATACTTGCACTCTTTATGAAAAAAAAAAATTAAAACAAAAGACTTCGGACCAGCCCACAAGTATCTTGGCATATATAAAACCTTTTATCTTAGTATTAAGGAGAGGGGGTATGGGAATTTAAGAATTCGGAGTGTAGGGCTAGCTTCCTTTTAAATCAAGTGATAAGAGATTGTCTAAAAATGTTCAGTATTCACCAAAGAATCTAAGGTTTGACTATTATCTTCGGGGCTATCATTCCTCTTAATTATATGGAATGATAAGAGATTGTCAAAATAAATGTACAGCATTCACCTAAGAATATAAGGTTTGACTATTATATCATTATCTCCCATTGATAATAGGAAGGGTATTTTAGTCAATTTTGGGTTGTTTGAAAGTGTAAAAGAGAGGATTACTTGGGTAAATAGAGAATGAGAGACATGCATCTGCTCGAGGGGCATGCCAGGCTTTGGATGAGGGACGTGTTTAAGAAGGAAACTTCCCTTCCACCAAGAGGATATTAAAAAAACATGTATTTTTTTTTTTTTGATGGAAGAGGAAGAAGACTCCAAACATAAAAGGATAATCTCAAAGATTATCCTAATTTAATCCTATTTAAGATTGTGATAGAGATACATAGAAAATGATTCCGTGTATGATCTATTCCCTTTATTAAAATAGATACTAATTTCCTAATAGAGAAGCCCACCCTCAGAAAACTACTGCCTTATGGATCGCCTATAAATGCCCTTCACTCCTTCAATCAACATCATCATATCTCTTTCTCTCATCCCTTTTGTGTTTCATCAAACAAGCCTGTTCAAATGATGCCTGCAGAGAAAACGCTTCAAGAAATCCATGTTTTGGACAGGGAAAACACCTCTCCCTCTCGTAAAAGGTGATATCTCCTTTACTCCTCTCTCCTCTCATGTTATATGTACCTATTGATGAAGATATCTACACACTCTCACATACACGTAGCCACATAGAAAGGTAGATGTTTTTTTGGGTTAATAAGGTTCAGCCCTGACCCCCATAAGGTTTAAAGAGCATTTTTTTTATTTAAACTTCTCCCATAGAGATTTGATACAAGATGACACAGGGTGTAGTAATGTAGTTACAAAACAGTGGAAACAAAGAACGATTCTCTAGATAGAGATTTGGAAAGATAAATATTTTGATTTATCAAACTTGACACTTTCTTTTTGAGCTGTTTGGATCTAATTGGCCATATGTATCTCTTGAGCTGTGATAATCTGGGAGAACATTATACGCTAATAAGGTTCACTCTATTTCATCGCAGAAGAATATCCGCTCTTCTGACTAGCTTAGGACATTCGAGATACAATTCCATTGTTTCCGACGGCAGCTTCAACGGGGAGACTACATTTGTAGATGAGTTTTCCGGTGAAGCATAGCCCTAGCAAAAGCATTCCACTAGGCATGATCTGAAAGATCGTTTCTCTTACTCGGAATTTAGGGTTCTTAATTAGGTGTTATAAACAAAACACTTCATATAACTCATGTGTTTAATATATATTCAATAATATTGTTTGGATTGCAAACTTGTATTGAACTGACATTTTTTGTATCCCTACTTCGTGGAAGATGGTATCCTGAAAAAAAAAAATGTAGGATTCTAAGAAACCATCTTAAAAGTCTGTATGTTAACATTGTATAGGTTGGAGGGAAAGGTTGCGATTGTAACGGGTGGTGCCAGAGGGATCGGAGAAGCGACGGTGAGGCTTTTTGCGAGACATGGTGCGAAGGTAGTCATTGCTGATGTTGAGGATGCGAAGGGGATCATGGTTGCTAACTCTTTGGCCCCTTGTGTGACATTTGTGCATTGTGATGTATGCTTGGAAGAGGACATCAAGAGCTTGATCGATTCAACGATTTCCAAGTATGACCGACTCGACATTCTTTTCAACAATGCTGGTCTCCTCGGAGATCAATCCAAGCACAAAAGCATCATCGACTTTGATACAGAAGAATTCGACTGCATCATGCGCGTGAACGTCAGAGGGACAGCGCTAGGAATGAAGCACGCAGCACGAGTGATGGTGCCTAGAAGAACTGGATGTATCATCTCTACAGCTAGTGTAGCTGGGGTCATGGGAGGGCTCGGGCCTCATGTGTATACAGCTTCAAAGCACGCCATTGTTGGACTTACCAAGAACACGGCATGTGAGCTTGGAAGGTACGGGATTAGGGTTAACTGCATTTCTCCATTTGGGGTAGCCACCTCCATGCTTGTAAATGCATGGAGAAGAAGTGAAGATGTAGATGAATGCATGGATCTAGGTACCCCTTGTGAGGAAGAAGTAGAGAAGATGGAGGAGTTTGTGAGAGGCCAAGCTAACCTAAAGGGTATGACACTAAGGGCTAAAGATATTGCTGAGGCTGCTCTGTATCTTGCTAGTGATGAATCCAAGTATGTAAGTGGTCACAACCTTGTTGTGGATGGTGGGGTTACTTCCTCAAGAAATTGCGTAGGCTTGTAATTGTAAGTGTTTCATAATGGAAATGGAAGGAGCAGTATAATAGATCAAGAAAAATACAAAGTAGCAACCTTGTATCAGTTCTAAAAGATTTTAATTTGAAATTTCAAATTGTATCTGTGATAGGATTTTTGGGATGCTCCACGTGGCAATGCTTTGTAAGTCAGCTTGACTGGTAGAAGGAGTACTGAAGGACGCAAGTGGATCCAAAGTTTGCTGGGGAGAGGCCTTCCTCCGTATCAAGACATTCTGATGCTTAAGTCAATACTGAAAGAAGAATGAGTAAGGCTAAAGCACGAAGGGAGAGAGAGAGTTAAGTTAAGTTATAGGCAATTACTCTTTGCTTAGGGAAGGAGTTAAGTTATAGAACTTTTGCTACTGAGAACTGATTCTCAGAATTAAATTTTTCTCTCCAAAATTATGTAGAAGCACATTTTTTTTAGGATCTCTATGCTCCAAAATGCAAACAACATTTTTAATTTCCAGTCCGCAATAGTAGAAAATCAAACCCTAGGAGTGATGCCAAACGGCCCCTAGATGAGTCCCTGAACATGTATGAAAAGGTCAAAAATACTTTCAGGCCACACATCCAAAAAGTGTTCGACCTCTACGTTTTTGGAGTGGAACTTAGCAACAATGCTCGTTGTAGCCAGAGCTACAAACAACTACTGACCTCTGGACACTCCGCTTCGTAGTTGTGTATTGCGGTTTTCATATAATTTTTATTGTTATTAAGAGCTTGTAACTGTCACAATTTTTTTTTCCAAAAGGCATTGATTGTTCGTAGTACCTGGACTACAACACCATTGTTGCTAAGTTTCACTTTCGGATTTGGGGGTGATTAACATTTGAGGATTTGCACTCTCCCATTAGACAGACGAAACACCCCCTACCTATAGCAATTTCTTAAATGGAATCTAAATCTAAGAGAGTTTACCTGCAGGAATGTACATAAGCGAAAACACTATGGAGTAGTCTTCCATCTGTTGCCGAACATACTCGAAATATTTATTCATAGAGATTAACTATGAATATGAGTTCCAGTTGGACAGTCAACTAGAACAACCCAAAATTTGTCTTAAGTTTTGGTCCTCATTAGTCCATGCCCGTCACTTTGAAATTCTCATCACAGTTGGTGAGTATTTAAGAGTGGAGGCATGGACGAATGAGGACTAGGCTTAAGTTTGCAAATGGAGATCCTAGGTACGCCTATCAGTGCTCATTTACTAATAGAGTATTGAAATTGTCGGTGCTCATTTACTAGTTAGAGTATTGAAATTGTAAATGAAGAGAAGATAATAGACAGTGAGAGGCATACGCATGAATACTCTGGATGCCTTAAATTTATTCATAGAGATTAACTATGAATATTAGCTCAAGTTGGACAGTCAACTAGAGCAACCCAAAATTTATCTTGGGATATGGTAGTTTGTTAATTATGAACACAAAGAATGATACTTTTTAACTGTAAATGTTTGGGTTGCTCCGGTTGATTATACAACTAGAGCTCCTGTTGATCTATAGTTATTCTCTTATATATATATATATATATATATATATATTTGGTTCAAGAAATTGTAATGTTTTATGAACCTTGATTCGGTTTCTAATGTAGTGGCACGTGGTTGGGGCATTTTGCACTGAAACGGCGTAATGATGATGGCAGCAAACTCGGGCTCGCTACCTCAGTGTCCCGGGATACTGAGAGTAGGGCTTAGAGCATTCCTCTAGGTTTTAATATGGGAAGACATGGAAACATCTACAACACGGCCCACACTACACACACTCTACTGCGGTGTTTTGAGATTTCATCTTTTTATTATATATATTTTTTTTGTTAGGGTTCAATTTATAAAGAAAAATTGTCAACGTATCTGGGATCTCCATTTGTAAACCTAAGACTGGTCTCATTGGTCGATGCCTCTCCTCTAAAACACTCACCACAATCCATTTGCTACTCTAAGGCTGGTCCTCATTAATCTATTCCCACTTTAAAATTTTCACTACAATTGATAAGTATTTAAGAGTGGAGCCATGGACCAATGAGACTAGGCATTAGTTTGCAAATGGAGATCCTAGGCACGCGTATCATTGCTCATTTACAAATTAGAGTATTTAAATTGTCGGTGCTCATTTACTAATTAAGTATTGAAATTGTAAGTGAAGAGAAGATAATAAAAGACAAGAAAAAGAAATTACAGGAGAGGCGAGCGTAGCTTTTATGGAGATCAGTAATTAGGATCTGATGTGTCCCAGAAATCAACCACGTGTCAGCATACATATTTCCTGCTTCTGACCCAACCTTCCTCCCCTCTCATTTAACTTAGCCACATCTCTCTCTCTCTCTCTCTCTCAAATTACAGACAGATAACTGGAGTGAGTGACTAACATAACAAACCATGGTGAAGATGGACTCTAAGAAAAGCTCTCAAATAATGCCAATAAGAAGAAGGCCCCATACTAGAAGAGCCCCCCAAGATTATGTTATCAATAAAGTCAATGCCTTGCACCTCTATAGAGCATCGTCGTCCTCATCAGTAGCATCACCATCATGTTCATGTGTTACAGTAAGGGTTCCTACCATACCAGGGGTTAACAGAAACTATGATATTAACCAGTCCAGTGTTGCCATTACTCAACACCACTACTACACATTAATGGAACCTTTGCCTCTCCCAGAACCTACATGATCTACCACTTCACCTTCAATACTTCCAACACCACCACAAAACCACCCTATGGAAGTCCCAGAATTTGAGTGGGGAGATAACCTAGCTTCTTCTTACGCTTGGTGGCTAGGGTTTCTGAAGACCTTAGATGGGAAGAACCCTGAGGAATCAACATACCCATTTGATGAAGAGATTGAAATGGAGTGTTTTAGGCTGTTTAGCAAGTCCAAGGATGGTTCAAAACCTGGAGACCCGCCTTTCTTGGATACAAATGAAGAGTGCTCATCCCCAGATGAATGGTTGACAATGCCTACTACAGAGAATCAAGGTGTGGAGGATAACCCTAAAGAAAATGGAGCGCTCTGATGGACTAGGGGAGCTCAAGTGCTAGTAACTGTGCTGTTACTGTTCCTCTATTAATTTTTTGGCACCTATTCCTCTCCAGTTGCAACCGTTTTTTCCAAAACCGGTTACACCCCTGAGGTGGCCACATGTCCCTTCTGACACCTCTTAACTATGGTTAAGATTCACTCACCCTTAATGTTCACTCACCTATCCTTGGTTTTTAGAAAAAATATTTAAATATTTTTTTAACCGTGGTTAAAATTTACCAACTTCTAGAGTTAATTTATTTTAAATATTTTTTCTAAAAAAAAAATATTGGTGGGTGAACCCTAGGGGTAGATGAATCTTAACCATAGTTAAGAGGTGTAAAAAGGGTCATGTGGTGACCAAAGGTGAGTAACCGGTCTTGTCAAAAACCGGTTACAACTGGAGAAGATCACCAGTCTAATTTTTTCTGTTCTTTTCTTTTTCCATTAAAAATGTGCGGTGATCCTTTAAATTTTGGCACAGGATTCTCTCGAGTTCAACTCGAGAGAATCCTCTCGAGTTGGAACCCTAGAGGTCGCCACGTGTCTCCTTTGACACCCCTTAACCATGGGTAAGGTTCACCCAACCCTAGGGTTCACTCACCCATCCTTGGTTTTTTTTTTTATATTAATTATTATTTTTTAAATTAAAAAAACACATGGTTTTTTTTTTTTATTATTATTTTTTAAATTAAAAAAACACAGTTTTTTTAATTTAAAAAATAATAATTAACATAAAAAAAAAAACCAAGGATGGGTGAGTGAACCCTAGGGTTGGGTGAACCTTACCCATGGTTAAGGGGTGTCAAAGGAGACACGTGGCGACCTCTAGGGTTCCACAAGCATGCCGGGTTATTTGATGTCATATCGTGGAGAGCGATATCATCTACAAGAGTATAGAGGGCGTGCTCGACAACCACAGGGGAAGAAAGAGTTGTTTAATTATCATCACTCATCATTGCGAAATGTTATTGAACGTTGTTTTGGCGTTTTAAAATCTCGATTCCCTATCTTGAAGCAAATGTCATCTTACTCTCTACATGCACAAAAACGCATTGTTCTTGCTGCATGCACAATTCACAATTTCATCAAATCAGAAATGCCAAGAGATAGAGATTTTCTTGCCTATGGCGATGAAGATTTGGTTGTCAACAATGAGCATACAACTAGCGATACCGTAGGTCTTTCAATGGCCGTAGAGATGGGCACTGCACAAGGTCGACAAGAAATTGCACATGTTAGGGAAAAAATTACAGAAGAACTAGCAGCGTATTACAGTGTTACAAGAGACTGAGGTGTGAATTTCTTTTTAGTATTATTGTTCTTTAAATTGTCATTTTTATATTATTTTATAACCTTTATCAACATTGTTATCACTTTGCAGAGACTTTTTAATTTATATAGTTGTTTGCAATGATTTGATGTTTTTTTAAATATTATTAAAGGGGCAAAAAAATTTAAAAAAATATGCAGGGTCCTATGTGTTATTGTGACAGGGGATATATGAAATTGTTCATGGTGAAAATGAAAATATACAACAATCGTTGGTTTTATCGACACCCCCTTGTCAAGTATTCAAAATTATTTGTTATGTTATTAAAAAAAAGATGATAGTAGGAATTGTGAGAGTATGATTATTATTTTCATATTATTTAATCAATTTGCAGTATAGATAAATGATCCTGTTTTTTACTGTGTATGTGGTTTCTTCTCTGACTTGTAATCTTCTCCGGTTGTAACCGGTTTTGCCAAAACTGGTTACGCCCCTGAGGTGGCCCCATGTCCCTTTTGATACCTTTTAACTATGGTTAAGATTCACTCACCCCTAGGATTCACCCACATATCTTTGGTTTTTAGAAAAAAATAATAAAAAATTTATTAACCGTGATTAAAATTTACTAACTCCTAGGATTAAATTTTTTTAAATATTTTTTTTCTAAAACCAAAGATATGTGGTTGAGCCCTAGGGGTAGGTGACTCTTAACCACAATTAAGGAATGTAAAAAGGGACGCGTGGCCACCTCGGGGGCATAACCGGCTTTGGCAAAACCGGTTACAACTGGAGAAGATTACGAGTCAGAGAAGAAACCACATACACAGTGACGTGTATTTGTCTACCAATACACATTTTGGTCCTTTTAATACCTTATATTAATTTTAAGGGGCTTGATTCTTTACGCGTCCGTGGTCCAAGTCTGTGGAATGCAGACATCTCCTTCTCTTGCCATATGTTCCTTTTAACCTTGGTTACGGTTTATTAATTTAAGGGTTAATTTTTTTCAAAAACCTAAGGATAGATGGATGAATCATAGGGGTGAGTGAATCTTAACAACAGTGAGTGAGTGTTAAAATTTTTTTGAGGGCCAAATTCATGGGCTATCTTGTCTATTTTGTATCCATTTGTACATATTTTGTGTCTGTTTGTATAAAATATATTTTTTTCTCAAAAGTTTAGTGGGGGCTAGAACCCATGTCCCCGGGTTCCACCCCTCTCCTGGACTATTAATAGTATAGTAGTTTAATTTTTTCCAAAATTTGGGGGGGGGGGGGTTCAGCCACCACTGGTCCCATGTGGCTCCACCCCTGGACATGGGGTAAGATAAGAAAACGAACCATGGATCCGCCGATCACTGCTCTTTTCTAAACTCTTGCGATCTGTACTTTGACCTAACATAAGAGAAATAAGAATAAACAGGTCCGGGTGAACTCTGGAATTAGCCCAGCAAGGTCAAGTAATTACACCAAAACACGCGAACCGATAAAGATGGCATTTCATAGATATTGAAGGCTTAGAGTGTGTGTGATAATTAGTTACATGATATTATATATTTTAAAAAAGGCTTATTTAGAAGAAAAGTCCTTTTTTTTTTGTTCGAGATATACGATTAGGCTGCAACGCTGGTTACGTTTTAGTATCTGTTCAGTTAGTGAGTGGGTGGAGAGTATATACAAACTCTCACCCTCTCGGGAATGGAACTCGGTACCTCCCCCCAAAGCAGGGGATACACTACCACTGGGACAAAGCCCTAATGTATATAAGAATGTCATTTAGAAGAAAAGTCCTTTATCCTATAAAAAAAAACAAAACAAAAAAAAAAGTCCATAAGAATGTCATTTTTCTTTTAAGAGATCATTTAGGTCCGTTCTTTTTCTCGAACTTTTAAAGTCTACAATTTTTATTGTTTCATACCTAATTTTATTTAATGTCTAAAACTATATTATTCCATAGAATGCAAAAGTTTTACAGAAATGGAACTTTCAAGTTCCACATATATATATTTTTTTTGATATCTTAAGTTTCATATACATGGAACTTCTAATTTATATCTAATTAAATTAAACTCAATAAATCTGAGATATCATGAAAAAGGGTTAGAAATCCTCTTCCCTTTCGTCCCAAATTCTTGTCTGTTTAAAAGCATTAATGTTTAGGACTTTTAAAAGTTCTACCAAACGAATGGAGGAATGAGCCCATCATGGTCAAGGCCCAACATTCTAGTCCATACCTGACCCACATCAGCATCAATTGCATTGCATGTCCTGCAAGAAAAGAAAACCAATAACGTCTAAATCTTCATTTCTTACACTCGTAGGGTCTCCGACCCGGTAATGAACGGTCCCTAGACCCACATTCTCTGATCCGGGTAATGATTCTGAAATACAAACAACATATCTATATTATTCAAGTACTAGATCCTTTTTTCAAATGGGTTCCAAATTCCAAGATGGGTTGATTTGCCAACATGAAACAAAAATCAAGTAGATTCTTTGAATAAGTTCTTCTACATCATCCTCGATCACTATACGTATTCTTAAATTTTGAGGATAAGTAGTCAGATTCCAATGCTGAAAGGCCCCCCAACATCTCAAATCAAAGACTATTTTCCACAAGTGTACAAATAGGGAGAATGTAAAAATTCTTTACGGTTGGATGATGCCTTTATAGAACCCCGGAGCTCTTATACACAGTTGAATATATGTTGTTCTTATCACGATAACAAAGAATAAATGAGGGGATTTTCTTATATGGAAGCAAGTGGGTAGCTCCATGTGATACGGGTTCTACATGTATTAGGTCTATTAAGTGTGGTGGTTGAGATATCCACGTGAGGCACACCTTTTAATGTAACGCATCTAATAAAAAAAAGTTAATATGACATTAGCTCAATGTTAGTAAACTATTTGATAAGATATTATGGCTTTCAACAACATAGAATGACAAAACACGAGTCATGTGGCCAATCCCAAACATTTTGGATAAGGCATGAGGATAACGACCTCAATGACAACCCTTCAATTTGGAAACAATGATATTATACACAGGTAATGTTAGCTCAACTTTCTTTTAAAGTCATTTCTTTTAGGGGACAACATGTAGGACTGTGGAGTAGGCCCTCATGTGATGATACCAGGTGGGGATGGCAATGGACCGGGTTCATCGGGTAACCAGCCCGCCCCTATTGGGATGTGTTTGGGGAGCTCTTAAATGGGGTAGGGGTTGGTTTGGGAATGAAATATAAAACCCGAGTCAGGGTCGGGCAGGGGATGGGTTTAAGCCTCATTGCCCTGTTTATATTGTGACATCACTATTGTACCCTTAATTTAATTATAAAATTACCTCAATATATTACTTATAATATGAAATATAGTCCCAACCCGCCCCTTCTAGTACTTAACGAGACAAGGTGGGATGAGGATGAGGTTAAAAAATGTTTTGAAAAATCGGAACAGTCTTACCCCGCCTGGACCCGGGTTTGGGACGGGAATGAGGTAGGAGTTTTCCATTAGGAGCGGGGTAGGGTTGGGGGTGCCCCAGCCCAAACCCGACCCATTTCCATCACTAGTATTAGGCCTAACCCGACCCTAAAAAGTCTGCAAAATCAAGGGCTTTTTCTATTTTTTTAAAAAAATCTGCAAGCCCAAGTGTGCCCCAAAAAATTAAGCCAACTTACATGAGGGCCAAACTTGGATAATATGTAATTGACATATATAACATTCTTTAACATAATATTATTGTGGTATGATAGTATTTTCACTACCATATTTTCCTACTTAAAGATCACCCACTAGCGAGAGACTTCTAATTCAAATTAACTAATTTATCTCCATTTAATTCTCTCTCTTTTATCATCTTTATCGTCACTCATTAGCTATTGATAGTTTATATATATTTCTTGTAAATATTATGACATATAGTTAGGTTCAACGCCTATCGGGCCAACCTTGACCTTGAGGGTAGGGCTTGGGCCTAACATGTTCAAGCCTAGCGAGGGCTTGAGCCGGACCCTTACGATAAGAGTTACCCTTTAAACAATACAATGTTGCATAATATAATACCATCATTCCCGCATCCATTTGCAGGAATCGAGGTGGTACCATCTTAACCTAGAATGAAGATACATTATAATGTAACTGGTTTTTCTCATGTACACTTTAATGCAATGAAACTTATTCGATATTTATCACAACATATACAGTATGAGCAATAACTGGTGTTACATTGCACTCGCAAAGTGTATTTGACGTAAGAACTTGGAAAGCGATGTGAGAAGAATAATATTATTCGATATCTACAATTAGTAGATAAAGATTACCTTACATGTTGTAATGCTTTTCATTGATAAAATGAGGACACATATTATGACAGAAATTCAGGATTATACATAAAACAAGGAATATTTCCAATTGAAAACCTGGGAATATGGCCATCCCCAAGTTGGACCAACACTTCTTCCTTTTATACTCTACACTTTCTTATACAGGTATATAATAAAGCATAGAGAATTTGCTTATACAAGTAAGATGCTTAAAACAATTGCCAATTGGCTTTTAAATAGAATATTCTCGAGTTTAAATAAGAACAGGTATATTTTAGGGAGCTCTCGCTATCTCTTGAACCATTGCTTCTGTTCATATCGCTAAATTTTTCTTTATTAGGTACAAAGTTTGACTGGTGGGGTATTGTTGTCTCATTATACTTTTAAAACTTTAAGATTATCCTTATAAAAGAACAAATACCAAACAAAAGCGCTGTCGTCTTGTAAAGAGAAAACTAATTTGAATATAAAAATATTAAAGGAGACGGACATGAGGTTGCGATTTCACTTACTCCTTCAAGCAATTTCTTTTAAATTTTGTACTTAAAAGCTAATATATTATATGCTAACTTTTTTTTGGCAATATCTTATTATAATTTTATAGATATAAGCAATTTTCTCTAATGTATGAAACTCACATAAACATAAGGTCACAAGAATATTCTTTATGCGGATATGTTTTTATTCATTTCAGTATATATAATCTTATCCTTGTTCTTGTCCTTCTTTTCCCGTATTCTTGTACCATTCACTTGGATTAGCACTCCTATCTAAACGGCCCAAAAACTTAGAAAAGGCCACACTCGCTGGCATTTCTATTCTTAGCCACAATTCAACACCTAGAAAAGCTAAGACATGGACATGCTATGGTTTTGGTTGAAAACAGAGACAGATATTGATTTTTTTGTTGAGATTAGGTAGCATTAAAAAAAATTAGGTTAACACGTACAATTCGCACTTGTTTTATCAATTGAAATATAAAGGAGCTCTGCTTCACGGTGTTAAGCGGAGCTCCCCATTATACACTATTACAATGATAATCTTATAATTATAATTATGGTGTGTTGCAAAATTGCTCAAATCTTTCTAAGTAATTATAAGCTCCGCTTCAACGCTGCAGAGCTTCGAGTCAAAATTAGCCATAGTTGAAATAGGGTACAATACCTTGATGGCGCATTTTAGTCAGCTTTTGGCTTGTCGGTAGGTCGTAACCACAGATTGAAAGAAAGAAAATGCCCTTTCGTTTTCAAAATTTTCTCGTTTGTTGTTTCAAGAGACTCCATAGTCCATATTGTACTGCAGAGCTTCTTGAAACTTGATGCTTTGCTTCCCCGACTCGTTTTGATGGACATGCAAATCAGTCCGTCCAGATGGTGGCCCACCGATTAAAAGGTCGTGATCCAGATTATGTAACTCAAAACAAGGGTGGAGATGGCGTGAAGCCTATCACCTGGTGGTCTTATCAAACATAATATCACATATCTTTGACAATATACTATAAAACATGAGATCTAGGTACAGATGTTTCTCAACGTTGCTGCACGTATGGACAACTCTACCTTACGATCGCTGTTCAAAAATGCTAACTGTTCCGAGGCATATCCCTGTACACGTGGCGCTAGCATTCATTGTTGATCCGGTTAAAAGTTCTAAAATCCAGGCGGCCCCCTTATGGTAGATGATAGTGTACCTATTAGCTTGAGAAGGGAAATAGTAAATGTACCCGGGTTCCCATTATAACCGAAGGGCAGGTCTCATTGGCCCACGCCCCAATTTTAAATACTTAAACACTGGGGTTAGTATTCACCCATCCTTAGGGTTAAACGATTCAACCATGGTTAAAAAAAAAAAAGGGACAAAATCTTAGTTTTAATATAGTTAAGAGGGTTAAAGGTGTGTTAAGGACATAAGGGTAAGATATGAAATGGACCCATGGGTCCGTGAGCACTGCTCATATTGAGAATCCATATAAATCATAAATTATTCAATTGAAATGTTTTATTTTCTTAACTTTTGGAAGAGGTAATAATGTCAAGTATTGAACCCACAATGATAATTTAGAAAAAAAAAAAGAATTCTACATGTGAAACAAACACTGCTCTTAAGTAAATGACGCCTATCCTTATTTTTGAGCATATCCCTATTTAGCCATCATATAACATACTTTTCGCATTTCCTAATATTTTGCCATATTCGAAATTTTAGATAAATCGTGTAATATAACCCACCTCAAAACTACTCCCTTCATAACCTTAGATAAATGAAGCCTTATATAAGGGATAAAAAAGAGGTAGTGAAGGCTAACAAGTTCACTTAGTCTTAGTAAATGATAGTTATCCTTTCCCAAAACAAACACATATATTTATATATGAAAAATGTTATTCTTCATCAAGACTAATGATGAACTTGGTGAACGTGTGTTAACCATTTAGTTATGGACTTGTGGACTTGTTAACTTTCACAGGATTTTTTTTTTACTTTTATATACATATTGAATGTCACTATTAAATATAGAGTCGGTCTATGGATAATCCCAAATATACTCTCATATTAACCATTTATAACTAACAATTAAAGGTTAGGATTTAACTAGACTTATGTTATCTTTTTAGCAATATCAGTTCTAACCGTTTAATAATTGAGCTAAACAATTACGATTTGAGAATATATTTGGGAGTAAAATTCCAAATATATTTGAGAGTACCTATAGACTAATTCTTAAATATAATGATGATTTAGTTTTTTTTTTTTTTTATATGAAATGATTCATTAAATAGAGAAAAAAAATACAAGAAATGTTTACTTTTTATCTTCTATATTTAATATTGATTTTATATGGAAAGAATTAAACTGTCATTGATTTTAATAAATTTCAAAACAACATTGACAGAACCGCTTTTTTTTTCTAGAAAGAGCATACGGATATGGTCGGTCCGTCTCCACCTTATTATAGTAGGTTGCAGGTTCCAAGACGTTTGAACTGTAGTGATTTAAGTAATAGTAATTCACTATAAGTCTATATCGTTTGCTTACGTCTATTTGATCAATCAGTCCATGGTAGTGTTCAGGATAGCAATGTTGGACGTTGGAAACCTCGAGTTATTTTAGCAAAGTGGCTTGCAAAGTTTAATGGTTGGCGATGTTCAGTTTAATCAATGGGAAGAAAAGTGATCAAAAGAACAGAAAGCTCATCAGACAAACACACGGACATCTTTTTATTGTAAGACGAAAACACCAGATAACAGACATAGTAAAAGAGAACCATCGTCTCCCCATAAATCCACACCCACAGAAGCAAAGCACTATAGACTATAGACAATAGACAGACCATGTACTGTACTGTAAAAAAGGAAAACGAAGACAGAAAACAAACAGAGACCCTTACATCCCTCCGACGCACGATATTAAGGTACTTCAGCCCATCATGAACGAAGGTTATACACCCTTTGGCCTTTATTCTAAACCAAATATAATATTACCGACATCAACCCTCCTGATTAAATATTAAATTGCCAGGACAAGGCCGGGAACGGACTTTCCAGAACTATTAGCACTCTCCCAGACGGGAAGGCAATGAACGGAGGAGGAAGACGAAGACGAAGACGACGACGACGATGACGCCGGAGATGATGATGGGGTGGATGGATTTGAATTCCCGAAACGGGTAACCGTAAGGGATGTATTAAAGTACTCCCTAACTTGGGTAATTATCCCATCAGTGACGGTCCAGGCGTGGATCCAGGAAGCTGAACGGTTGAGATCGCAGCCCTCAACTAAGACGGTGGGCCCAAAAGCGGTAATCGAGAGAGGCACAAAAGTGAAGGAATCGTCGGAGGAGGCTCCGGTGAGTAATCGCATCATATGCTGGTGGCAGGGAGGGCCATGGAACCACCAGCCAATGTCCGGCGCGAGTAGACGGTGGACCGTGTCGACGTCTCGAGAGCTTAAGGCTTCATATAGGGCACGAACTACCCTTTTGTTGGACGCTTCCTCCTCCGGGATTCCCTGAAAGTTAGCCAGTTCTGGCAAAAATAATAGAGAGATAGATGAAAGGAAAGAGAGAGATGATTGATTCAGGGTGGGTGGGTGGGTGGGTTTCAACTTTCAATCAGAGAAACAAATGAGAAAGGTAAGGAATGGTATGAAGAGATGGGGCCTCTTTATATAGCAAGAGAAAGGGATAGATAGATAGATGGCTAAATGGGGTTTCTTTGTTTTTGTGAGCCTTGTCAGGACCCCCCATTGTTAGTCAAGCCACCTATCGGATCCCACTTACCAAAGAATGCGTGTTTAGGAATTCGGTTGGCCACTTTATAAGAACTTAAATATGGGTGCAACAGATATTCTTATGTGACTACTAATTTTAGATTATTGATTCTCTTCAACAAAAGATTAACTATGAAGAGGAGTTGAGCAAATCTAATCAACCCAAAAGTATGCCTTGAGAGTAGGGGTGGCAATGGGCCGAGTATGAGCTTGAATTTGAGTGATTTTTGAATAGCCCGGCCCAAAGCCTAACATATTTACTTAAGCTTTGATGGCCGAACTTGGTCTGATTGCCACCCCCACTTGAGAGGAGTTCGGATGGGTAAGAGTATTGTCTGAAAAAAAAAAAGGGCCCCACATTCAACCAAATAGGCCACACAATAACATAAGATGGGCCCACATATTTTTCAGGCACAATCAAGCAACAACGCAACAAACGAGAGGGGCAGTTTAGAAATTACATGAAAATATTTTAGTTGACAAATACATCATTCCTTCACGATATACTCCGACATAAGGCATATTTTTTATTACTCTGATTTGCTCTTCAATCAAGCTCTTCTTCATAGTTAATCTCCTTAAATAATAACTAGCATTAACGAAAATTGCGTCAATTTGGGACCATTAATGTAGGGGTAGGTCCTCAGCAGGACCCCTTTGGGTATTGGTGATAATTTTGAAGACTTTCGATTAGGAGGATGGAAATGACGACATGCGTCTAAGCTTAGATGTCGAGTAGATAAAAGGATGAGATTTTCACCAGATCTTACATCACTGCCAAAGGAGAAAATAACACGCAGATGCTTGGTGCAAGTTGCAATTACTTGAGCTGCACTGTTCCTTAATCTGCTGAAGTGATTGGAATCTTTTTAAGAAATGGGTTCTTTAAAAGTGACTAAAATATTTATTTTTTCAATGAAGTTGTTTGAATAATAAGTGATTCAATCAATTTTACAAAATCACAACTATTTTCATTGGTATTATCTTAAACTAGGGGTGAAGGAGAAAAATCCCAGACTCGCTACGCGTCAGTAGCTGTAATGATTTCTGATTCACTGGTAGGAAGAAGATAGTGAAACTCCACCTGTGAATGAGTTAGAGGGGGCGGGTGTGCACCCTGAAATAGGCTCCGATGATAAAGTCAGTATAAGGCACAAGCATATGAGCATGATAGTGTAGAGATACTTATCATGAGGTCATTGAGCATATGCGTTTGAGGATGGGCACTGGTGTTGTGCTCTGGAGGATGAGCTGTGGAGAGGTATAGGATGTAGCTCGAGTGCAACACAGGACATAGCTCGGGAGGCACAGAGGATGTAGCTCTCAGACAACGTGCTCAGACAATGCAGCTTGGACAACGGGCTCAGTTCGGACAACGTAGCTCTCGGACAACGGGCTCAGACAATGCAGCTCGGATAACGTAGCTCGGACAACGTAGCTCGGGCAATACTCAGACAACGTAGCTCGGACAACGTGTACACTGTGCATCAAACAACTAGTACGTTGTCCACATGACAACGTAGCTCGGACAACTGGTACAACTCAGGCACAACTCGGACACAACGGATAGCACAACGGATGCAGCTTAGATGAAACAACAGAGAGCACAACGGATTTGGCACTATTCACTGCAGACTACGCGACAACGGATTTGGCACTATTCACGGAGAACTTAAGGCGGACATGACCGATTTGGAAGAGCATCTGGTGGCCATAATCGATTGTGAGGCCGTAGAGAGCATCAAGTGATCGGAGAACACCAAAGGAAGATGAGAGAATCAGGTGAGTGGCCGCCTGCATAGCCCTTCGGGATAGGGTTGTGAGCGACTCAAGCTTCTCAGTTCTCCTTCTTCTTCTTCTCCTTTTCTCTTTTCTTACTTTCTCTCTTGTCTTCCGCACCATCCTCTTTTCTCTGGTGATTCTTGCTTATTTATAGGCCTTTGGAGTCATCATGACTTGTTTAGTCATGATGAGGTCACCTATCAGACAACACTCAAGAGAGCCAGCACATAGCCCAAGTGGGCTTATGTCGGCTAAATTGTTAGAATTTGCTAGCATGAGAAATTCCTATTTTACCCATTCTTTTTACTCATTTTACGAATTTTATCCCTTACAAGGGGTGTAAACAAGTTGGAGCCTAACCGAGTTGGGTGTTCTTCAAGCTCATCTCGTTACATGTGTAGACTTTCTAGGGTTCGGTTCGAGCTCTAGAACACCAGCTCGAGCTCGGCGCATCCACGAATAACTCATTAGATGTGTAGACTTTCTAGGGTTCGGTTTGAGCTCTAGAACACCAGCTCGAGCTCGGCGCATCCACGAATAATCTAGCCCGAGCTCGGCTCGACTCAACTCGATACGATAAGGCCCCAACTTCAACTTTGATCTTTGTCTTGAACTAGCTTTGTCCATCCAAAAGACGACAGTAGTGGTGGGGACTGGCTGGACTCCCTACCATTATCCTCAATAATAAAATACAATAAAAGTAGCTATTTTGATATAAATTACCAGTTTTCATATAAATAATAAAACATTTCTTCAAAAATTAATTCAAAATAATAGTACTTTTTTTTTTTGATAAGATCAAAATAATAGTACTTGAAAGTTAAATTTAACATAGCAATCCTACTCAACTTAGATTGACAAGTTTTCCTTAATTTCTCAGAATATGAGGATAATCAAGGTCTAGCAAAAACCCAATAATTCGCAAGCAGCAGCATCAGGGTAATTTGAAGAGCGAAAGAAAGAGAGAGAACAGAAAGAAGTGAGGCATTCACATTCCTTAGAATAGTAGTCACCTCGTCTACAATGGTGGGGACAACACTTGACACTGGTGGGGTGGATAGTGAGCAACAGTGGAGTTGTGATAGATCAATAGTGTGGTGAGGAATGACCCTTTGGACTTCGGAAAAATAGAAGAAGAGAAGGGAGCTGAGAAACTAGGGATTTGTTTTGTTTTTTTTGTTTTCTGGTTAAGAAGCTAGGGGTTTTTTAAGTCTACCCAAAAAAAAAGAAGCAAAATTGCTCTTTTAGATTGTACATTACTAAATAACTATGTTCACATTTTCTTTTTTAAAAAATTTTGAATATTAGTATTGTTAAGGGTAATTCTGTTCACTACATTTACCATTATAATGAGAGAGGTAGGATTAATTAGTTGGTTGATCTTTCTTTTATTTACCATTAAACTTCCTATAATAATATTTTATTCTATTTAATCTTAGGGGTATTATAGTAAAATAAAATATAACTGCCCACAAATCCACGATTCCCTTAGGGGGCGTTTGGATTGGATTTTTTTAGCCAAAAATCAATTATGATAAAATTGATTGTTTAGAAATTAATGGTCAAATAATCATTTTTTCAAATAATAGTGTTCGAAGAATACGTAGGTGAGTCTCTCAAGTTCGTATTCTCCTAACACTATTATTTGAAAAAATGATTATTTGATTATGAATTACTACACATTCAATTTTATCATAATTGATTTTTGACTAAAAAAATCTAATCCAAACGCCACTATATTTTCTGTTTTCTCTCACGTGCTCTATAAACTTTGTGAGATTTGGGTTTTCCATTGTCCTGCCTCTTTACAACTCTCCATTTTCCTGCTCCTTGCCATAGAGATAGGTATTCGTCAATTTTGACGTCGGTGATGTGAAAGCTCGAGCTTCCATGACCGATGCCACCATCATCAATGGCCCAAGCTCAAATGGTCTAGCTCTATCCATAGAGAAGCCCAGATTTTTCATCATCGACTACAACGTCCCCAAGAAGGTAAAAAATTCAAACCGTGAAGTTAGGATTTCTACATAGGAAATTAGGTTTTCAAAACCATCCGAGTCTTTCTCTTTGCCCGCGGGATATCCGGTTTCAGTTTATGAATACAATTAGGGTTTTAAAGGAACCGTTGAATCTTACTTATATTCATGGTCGAGGCGACAACCAGACGATTTTGGATGGAACCGTTGCATATGTTTCGGCAAACAAGATATCCATCAATTACATGTTTGGTTCCAGGAATTGCAAGCTAAAGTATACTTAAGTGCATCCAGTTGCGAGAAAGTTTGAGTCATGTTATGACTTGGCAAAGAACTCATGGGACTTTGTGGTGTCAGTGAGGATTTTAGAGGGCAACATATTTAGAACTTCATACCAGACATCAAGCAAGGACTTGGGGTTGGAGTGGTCAAGGAATTCCAAGTTAAATGGATCGTTCAAAGGTACAAAATTGTGTTTTTTTTTTAATTTTTTGGATTGATTGTTTGGAAGTTGCATTTGTTGTGCGAGATTGAAAAAAATGGGCAAATGTTTTTCTTCTTTATCTTTATTATTATAATGGGAGAGGCAGGCGTAGCCTGAATTTTCCAAAATTCCTAAACTACCCTTATATAAAATAAAACTTTAATTTAATGTTTTACTTTAATTCCCAAACTACCCTCATCTATTTATTTAAAGAATAGAATCACAGTCAATCACGATTGAACTTGGGGAGAGTTCAATCGCACCCATGGGTTAACACGTGACCCTTTTAACTCCTATTAACTGTGATTAACTCCTTCCCCTCGCTCTCACGTGCATAACACGTGCCACCCACTAGTATAGATTAATGTAAATATAATTATTTTAAAAGTATTTTTGTAAAAAAAAAATTGAGCTGCCGAGCCACCTCCTATTCATGTTTGGCTCGTTGATTTTTCGAGCTCATTCTAGCGGCTTGGCTCAATGAGCTTAATATATAAGTTAAAGTTCAATTCGTTTGAAAACCGAGTCAAGCCGAACCGGCTCGCGAGCTATCTCAGCTCGTTTCCTATCTTAAATACCAAAAAGATGTTTATGATTTGATCAATCAATTTCTTTAATATTTGTATGTCCAATAATTACATTATTTATAAGTGTTTATGATCAAAATAATTATCGTAGCCAAATGCACCCTAAACATCAGACATGATCGATTGCATATCCTAAGTTATTTCCGATGACTAGCTGTTTCATATCCTTATAAAGCCCTCTAGCTGCTTTTTGATAAAATTCGCGACTACCCCCGACCTGATTGTAAGGTGGACTCGCTTTGATGGCTTTAGCTTCCACTATTTTACTGCTACTAAACACGGAATCCATTACAAAACCTTGGTGATCTCCATCTACCGCTCCCATATCCCTCATTCTTGAATGGCCCATTTCTTTAATTGTTCCCCGCAACACAATAAAATTCTCCGTGCAGCAATGTAAACAAATCATACTCCCTTAGTTGCAATCTAGAATATCACATCCATTTTTCCAATCTTAGGCCTTGACATTTCCTCAGGGGCGGCATGTATGGTTTATGTTTGGTTCCTTTTTTTGACAGCAACGGACTTTCTATGGCCAAGCCCGAGTATTATACTCGGGCCTAGCCTCTTTGCCCAACGCATGCTTTCTTTAATTGGGTTAAGTGTCACTAACTATGGTTAATGAATTTTAACCACAATTAAAGGAGAAACAGGTTGGCGGAGAGACTAGGTCTGAGTATATTACTCGGGCCTTAGCCGGAGGAAATCCGTCGCCATTTTTGACATACAGTCGCCATTTTTGACATACAGTCGCCATTTTTGACAAATTATTTCTGTTCCCCACCTAAAAGTAGCTGACATAGAAGTGATTTTGTATGTTTGTTAGAAAAAAAAACAAACGTTTGTTATAATTACAGCCATTATGTTAGAAAAGAAAGAGTTTGGATGGGCATCAACGTTCCTTGTTGTACTTTTGTCCATCTGTGTCTAGCCACTGGCGGGACCCACCCTCTATTTACATGGGTCCACCCACTGTTTAAATATGGTCCACCTCCTGCTAGATAAAGACAGGAACAGCGCAACAACGAGCACAGTTGCCCAACCTCAAAAAAATAAAGTCAGTGTAGTGCTGTACATAAGGTCCAACACTCTTTGCTGCCGTTAGATCAAGATCCTCTGACTATAAACGTCTCTTAATTGTATCCAAGTGTTTGAAATCCAATTATCAAAAGAAAGTGTTTCGAATCTTGTCAATAAATAGGGTGATCAAAAATATTAGCTCGAACCTTGGTTAAATAATAAAAAAGTCAGATAGCTACTGTCAATCGCCACAGCCTAACTCTCGATGACACGATAATTTTAAAAGAAAATAGTTAGCGTACGTGGGAAATAGATCTCCAAACCTCAGGCTGGGTCTTATTGGTCCATACTTCTCCTCTCTTAAATACTCATAATAAGATCCAGCCGTAGGTTTGGAAATCCATCTCCAGGTATGCCTATCACAGCTCAATTTTAAATCACTTTCCATAAAAGTTTTGACTTTGCTAATTGAAAAGAAAAATGCAAGTCTTAGATTTTCAAGAAAGAGTACTAACTCTAGAATTCAATTTTTCCACTAACTCTTAATGGAAGTAAGAAGAGTGTTTTCCCATCAACAATATATTAAGGAAAATGGAAAACGAACAGCAGGTCCTCTTCCAAATGGTCCATCAAATTACTAAGAGACAAGTTGTAATTAAACTTTATTTTATTTTTTGTCATTTTCACCTTCCCAATGTGTTGAAATTTGGTTAGCTTGGAAAAAGACGTTGCGGTGGTCCTCTACTCTGAACTCAAAAAGAAACTAAAATTTTCAAATGAAGAATTAATGATTTATTTACTTCGCAAGGTAAGAGAACATGTTTCTACCACATTAAGAGATTAGAAGCCTAGGGCTGGCATTTCACAGTTTCAAATTCTTACTTGAGCACTACTAAAACATTGAAGGTATAGCAATGCTGTAATAGGAAAAATTCCTAAAAGAATGGGTAAAATGAGAATTTTTCACTCTAACAATTTAGCCGACATAAAGCCCACTTGGGCTATGTGTTGGCTCTCTTGAGTGTTCTCTGACAGGTGACCTCATCATGACTACACAAGTCATGATGACTCCAAATACCTATAAATAAGTATGAATCTCAAGAGAAAGGAGGATGGAGCGGAAGGCAAGAGAGAAAGTAAAAAAAGAGAAAAGAAAAAGAAGAAGAAGGAGAACTGTGAAGCTTGAGTCGTTCACACCCCTACCCCGAAGGGCTATGCAGACAGTCACCTACCTGAGTCTCTCATCTTCATTTGATGTTCTCCTTCTACTTGATGCACTCCACGGCCACGGCCTCACGATCGATTATGGCCACCGGATGCTTTCTCGAAACGGTCATGTCCGCCTGATGTTCTCCAGGAGAGGTACCCTATACTCTGTTAAATATCTCATGTTTATCTACTTGGTGAAATGTGAAGGTCACACTGCCACTTACATGACCTTGCAATTGATCATCTGCTGAGTGCATGCATACTTGAACTTGTGCCTGACGCTGTGAACTGTACCTGAGCTCATTGTTTGTTGTGAGCTGTACCTCAGCTCGTTGTCTGCTGTGAGTTGTACATAAGCTCGTTGTCCGCTGTGAGTTGTACCCGAGCTACGTTGTCCGAACCTTGCCGAGCTACGTTGTCTGAGCTACGTCTTCCGTTGTTAATTGCTCCCGAGCTGAATCTTTTGTGTCATCCGAGCTACGTCCGTTGTGCCTCCCGAGCTGAGTCATTTGTGCCTCCCGAGCTGCGTCCTTTGTGCCTCCCGAGTTAAGTCATTGGTTTCATCCGAGCTACGTCCTTTGTGCCACCCGTGCTACGTCCTTTGTGTAATGACCCAACTTCTGATTACCAGATATTGTGTTGCTAGCACCTAAATATGTAACATATATGAGTTAAGACTATATATATATATAGTGGAAGGTATGACCCTAAGAGATCCTAAGAATTGAGACTTCATATACATAGTGGAAGGTGTGACCCTAAGAGACCCTAAGAAATTAGATTTCAGATCACAATATTGATCAATCGGGACAGAATTTCTAAAATCTGACATTAACAGAAATGACCCATCTAATGTAGAGAAGGGTTTGGAGAGAAAAAAAAAATATTTTTTTTATTACTAATTATAATTAGTTGATTAAGTAGTAATTAGGATGTTAATTATACTTTATTTTGAGATTAAGGGTTTAATATAATAAATGTTAAGAGTGGGGGTTAATTTGTAAATAAGGTAAGTTACTTTTCATTCTTACTTACAATTAGTAAGTTACTAATTACCTAATTAGTGATTAATGAGGTTAACTATAAGTTGTTTTAAGATTAGGGATTAAAGTAGAATAAACATAGAGTAAAGGGGTTAACTTATAAATATGGAGAATGATGTTATGTGTTGGGAGGTGAAATTACTCACATGTGGGTTGCACTATAGAGTTGAAAACTCACCAGCAGTACTGTTACATAACAGTAACAGTAACAAAACAGCATAGGTTTCGTACTTAGAGAAGAAGAGAAGGAAAGGAGGAAAGAGAAGAAGAACAAGAAAGAAAGGAAAGGATAAGGGAAAGCAAAAGGAAAGGAAGGAAAATGGAAAGGAAAGGAAGGGAAAGAAGAGGGAAGGAGGAAGAAAGAAAGGAAAGAAATAATTCACCTGGCTTTTTGAACTTAATAAGTAAATTCATATGTGTTTGATTTAATTCGTGGTTCTTTAAATTCTATTAAAGGAATTTGTTGTTACATTTAGGAAAATTGTTATATGAATATGCAAGGATTTTTGAATGAATTTCATATTGTAGTTTACCTAGTTTTAAAGTAAGTAAACCCATGTGTTTTCGATTTAATTGATAGCTCTTTTACTTTTATTAAATGAATTTGTTATATGACTATGCAAAGATTTTGGAGGAAACAATTTCAGATTATAGTATGTGGAAAATTTCAGATTATAGAAGGTTTGATTAAGTGGAAAATTTCAGATTGGAAAAAATTTCAGATGATAGTACTTATGAATAAGTATGCAGGACTTACCATTTTAAAAGTAAATGACGAGTATATGTGAAAAATGAAAAATATATATGGTTTCGAAAGAAAAACCTTCGGGTTATGTGATTATGGAATTTGAATCTCATTTATGTATTATAAATATGATTTTGATTTTGATATATATCACTGATGATCCATGAATTTGGTAGTCAGTTGATATCTAAGGAAGAATACCACCCTGACGATCCATGGATTTGGTAGTCAGTTTATGATTGATTTAAACCAGCTGGTGAGTAACCCTTATGGATGTTACATTCCCACATTGTATTCCGAGAGAGCCTAAAGATCTGACCCTAATACGGGACGTCCGGTAGACCCCGGCGTATTAGGGTGGTCCCAGGCGGCTGCGTTGGAATGATTGGGAGAATCCAATATACCAATTCAGTTTTGTCCTATTTCGAAAGAGCCTTTAAGAGGATCATTCTGCCGTAATCTCTTATAGGCGACTATGCTGACAAGATCGGTGAAAAATACGTGAGTCAGTATAGGATAGCACTCTGGTATTTGGTGCTGATGTATTTATATAGTAATCTAGATAGTTATGAGATTGAATGAGAATTCACGCTCTGAGATTTGAGAGTTTGGGTTTCGGGGCGTGATACTTTGTGTCTCCAAGCTACGTCCTCTACCTCTCCATCGCTCGTCCTCTAGAGCACAACACCAGAACCCATCCTCAAGCGCATATGCTCAATGACCTCACGATAAGTATCTCTACATTATCATGCTCATATACTTATGCCTTATACTGACTTTATTATCGGAACTTATTTTAGGGTGCACACCCGCCCCCTCAATTTCATTTGTAGGCAGAGTTTTGCTATCTTCCTTCTATCAGGAAACTAGAGATTGTTGCAGCTACTGACGCGTGGCGAGTCCGAGAATTTTCCCCTTAAAAAATGGTGTCGTTTGTGGGAAACAAATCCCTGTCTGCGAGAACGAGGCAAAGGGGCTTAGACAATCGTAAATGACAAACGTCTTTTACACCTGAATGAAGCTTTCATTATATGGCAACAACCAATAGATAATTATCCAGTGTATTATCAAGTACATTATCAAATGAACTGTCTAGTGCATGTTCTAGTGAATTTTCAATCTCAAGTGAATTATCGAGTGACTTATCAGTGAATTATCAAATGACTTATCAAGTGAATGATCAATAAACTATCAAATGAAATGTGTCATAAATGCAATGTCAAATGGCTTATCATCTGAGTAAGGTACTCACCATGGGACACATGTGGCTTACTTAATGAATTGTTACATGATCAAATCTAGTGGCTTGTACTAATGAAATGTCATCTGAGCGTGGTGTCCCATCACGAGGCCTCGCATATGAAATGTCATTTGTTTGATTACATTTATGATGTGTTACATTATTACGCTTCTGTGTTCATTTATTGTCATCTCATAATATTCTCATAATGTGTCTATGCCCTATAATCGTAGAAGTAAAAAGATTAATCATCTTAGAAGTGTTATTGATCTATGTTCCTTTTCGTGCTTTAAGCACTTGGGAGCAAGTTACTTGTTTGTTTGTGCAGCATGTAGGCTTTCATCTTTGAGAATTTTACCCATGATGTATTCTCGGCACCTTGAACGAATTCCAAGGCACCGAGAAGGGGTAAACTGTAATAGGAAAAATTTGTAAATGAAGGGGTAAAATGAGAATTTCTCACTCTAACAATTTAGCCAACATAAAACCCACTTGGGCTATGTGCTGGCTCTCTTGAGTGTTGTCTGACAGGTGACCTCATCATGACTATACAAGTCATGATGACTCCAAATATCTATAAATAAGCATGAATCTCCAAAGAAAGGAGGATGGAGCGGAAGGCAAGAGAGAAAGTAAAGAAAGAGAAAAGAAAAAGAAGAGAAGAAAGAGAACTGGGAAGCTTGAGTCGTTCACACCCCTACCTCGAATGGCTATGCAGACAGTCACCCACCTGAGTCTCTCATCTTCATTTGATGTTCTCCGACCACTTGATGCACTCCACGGCCTCATGGTCGATTATGGCCACCGAATGCTCTGTCAAAACGGCCATGTCCACTTGATGTTCTTCAGGAGAGGTACCCTTATACTCTGTTAAATATCTCATGTTTATCTACTTGGTGAAATGTGAAAGTCACACTCCCACTTGCACGACCTCATAATTGATCATCTGTTGAGTGCATGCATACTTGAACTTGTGTCTGACGTTGTGAGCTGTACTTGGGCTCGTTGTCCGTTGTGAACTGTACCCAAGCTACGTTGTTTGAACGTTGTCTGAGCTACGTCCTCCATTGTCAATTGCTCCCGAGCTGAGTCCTTTGTGTCATCCGAGCTACGTCCGTTGTGCCTCCCGAGCTGAGTCTTTTGTGCCTCTTGAGCTGCGTCCTTTGTGTCTCCCGAGTTGAGTCCTTTGTGCCATCCGAGCTACGTCCTTTGTGCCTCCCGAGTTGCGTCATTTGTGTCATTCGAGCTACGTTCTTTGTGCCCCCGTGCTACGTCCTTTGTGTTTCCTGAGGAACGTCCTCTACTTTTCCATCGCTCGTCCTCTAGAGCACAACACCAGAGCCTGTCCTCAAGCGCATATGCTCAATGACCTCACGATAAGTATCTCTACACTATCATGCTCATATACTTATGTCTTATACTGACTTTATCATCAGAGCTTATTTCAGGGTGCACACCCGCCCCCTTAGTTTCATTTGTAGGCGGAGTTTTGCAATCTTCCTTCTACCAGGAAACCAGAGATTGTTGTAACTACTGACGCGTGGCGAGTCTGGAAATTTTCCCCTTCAAATGTCATGTTACCCAAAGTGAGAGTTTGAAAAAACTATGAATTTCGCGTCACTAGCACTCATAGTGAGGGTGACGCCACATCGATCGGTGATGCCCCATGTTTGGTACACTTCCCTAGGATGATAGATCATTTATTGATCATTATACGTTAATAATCCAATGTTGACTAATAGTGTTTTTGTGTACTTTTTTTTTTGTAAATATATAAAAGTCACTCATTAAGAGTGGGGAGTTTGACAAACCCCTACTTGTTTATTAATATAAAAGAATTGGGGGATGTATAAACTTTACCCCTATTAATAACACTAAGACCCTTAATCCTTTCTAATTCTAATATTTCTCATCCATATTTTATTCAAACAAATAGGTCATCTAAGCTTACAAGGACAATCTTGAACCGTGTAAAAAGAACTCTAAAATTTTGCACAACCAAATATACATAGCCTCATTTCCTTGTCTGTAGACATGGCTAAAAGAAGTGCAAACATCTCTCATCCGGCTGATCTGCATATTACAATACCAAGAAGCTCACAAATGAATTAACTTTACGATTCCAAGCATCCACAAGGATTTTTGAATCTAATTCCACGTCTTCCTGAACTTAAACCAATTATTTGAGAGAAGGTTAGACCATCTAACAGAGCACGTGTCTTTACTATATTATCACTGAAAATTCCATAAAATAAATAGAAAGATGCTATATGATTTTTATCATAGTCCCTAATAACACCTCAGTCATCTGAATAGCAATAGCTTATGTAAATAAAGCACTACAAATCAGTTTTTGCTTCTTCTTTTTTTGGCTATTGGTATCATTTATCTACACTTAGAGTAATAGTTAGAAGTTGACATGGGTGAGAGGAGCTCTTGCGACTCATCACCCAGTGATTGGATCCCAGACCTCCCTCATCAGAGAAGTCACACCCTACCACTGGAGCAAGAGGCAGGGAGTACAACTTTTTCTCCTTGCAACTCCAACCCCACTCTTTACTTCTTCTCTACTTCTATTTAAATACTCACTTTTTTATTTCTTTTTATTTTAATATTATTGTAATGGTTGAGTGTTCAATTACACTCCAACCTACTTTTTTTTATTTCTTTTCTAAAAACTAATATTATATTGTTAAATCTCAAGGGTTAGTGAATCTTAACCATAGTTAGTAGAAGTTAAAAGAGACATGTGTTGGCCTGTGGGTGTGATTGAACTCTTCCTTATTAGTTCAATCGCAATTGACTGTAGTTCTCAACCCTACTTCATATTCAAATGATTTGACAAGACTTTTAAAAAAATATATATATATATATATATATATTAGTAAGGAGGGGATTTGACTCCCTACTAATAAGGAGCCAAATCTGTGACCCTAGAGTAGGGGGGGCATATAGGTAGTGCGTTGGAGTGCTTAAAATAGGGTAGACCTCTCTACTGTAGAGAAGAGAACTCCTTTAGGGAGTGCGTTGGAGATGCTCTTAACTTATGGAAAGAAGGGGATGCTTTGGGGATGTAAAAAGAAAAAAGGAAAAAGAGTCAAATCCTCTATGGTGATAACCGGATTTGGCTTATCATCCCTAGATGTTGCCACGTGTCTCCTTTGACACGCTTTAACCATGGGTAAGATTCACCCACCCCTAGGGTTTACCCATCCATCCTTGGTTTATTTTTTCAAGTACTAATTCTTTTTTTTTAATTAAAAAACTATTTTTAGAGTTTTTTTTTAATATTAAACAGTTTTTTAATTTTTTTTAAAAAAATTAATATTAAAAAAAAAACTAAAGATGGGTGGGTGAAACCTAGAGGTGGGTGAACCTTACCCACGGTTAAGCAGTGTCAAAGGAGACACGTGGTGACCTCTAGATGATTTGGCTCCAAAGAAAAATGCTGACAAATCAGTTATTACCGTTGATGATTTGGCTCCAAAAATAAATATATTAGATCTGTCATAGATGTACTTGGGATATGGATTTCTAAACCTAAAGTTGAACTCAATATTTAAAGAACGTTAACTACTTTCCATTATGTAAAGGAATAACCGTTAATTACTGCTCAAAAAAGGATTGCCTAGTAAGATATTTTTTTTAATTTGAAGTGCTTTTATACTCTCAGGCATTAGGTGTTAAATTTGTGGTTGAAAGCAAGACAGGTGTTGGTTGTTACTGTGGACAGGGAATGCATTAGATAGAGTTAAAACGGTTCTTTAGATGTTCCAACCGAGTAATACGTGTTGGAGTATATCATCACGTTAAGGGAATGATGCGGAGGTTTCCAGATCTCTCATTTGTCACGCGCATACACCACCCTTTTGAAGGCTAGTTTTGGCATCAACCGAGATTGGACCACCACAGCAGGAGAATCTTTACCTGCTCATCTTGTTTTCTTGTTTCAAACCCAAAAATAAAAAATAAAAGAAATCTCGTATTCCTGCCAATTGGAACAGGAATACTTTATTAAATCCTTTCACTAAGAATTTAGCACGTGTCAATAGTGGATGTTAGCATTGAGATAGACTAAAGTGGAAAATGACATCTGACAGTGGGGGCGGGAGAGCGCAAACCAAATTTTTTTTAGAGTGCTTGCTAGTCTCAGCATTCAATTTTATTTCACAATTGTAAGGTGGTAGCAACACATTTTACAAAGGTTTTTTTTTTGGTTTTTGGTGTGTAACTCATTTCACAAGTTGAAATGTAAGAAATAAGGGAGAATTGTGGCTTGTGCAATGGGACATGTGTGTGGGTTTGTGAGTTATTTATTACGGGTGTGTGAATTAGTTACTATGTGTGCGTGTGTGGTCTTCTTTCTCATGACTGTAGCTTTGCCTTGTGATGTTACCTCAACCAAAAAAAAATTAGTTACTACCGAAAAAATTGCAATAAAGTCAGAGGGGGATTATTTAAATTTTTTTTTTTGTTTCTCGAAGTAACAATTGATGTAGGGGTTGCTCACCTCTGGAAGCGGAGGTCCTGAGTTCGACAAGGTTCCATAGAAAAAGATATTATACTAGATACTACCACGCGAGACTTTGGAAATTTGAAATTAGGGCTTGCATTTAGTCTTCTTGGGGCGAGGAGGAAACTATTCCTCCTCACTATTAGAAAGCCGACCCTTTTAAATTTAAGGATCAGTGAATGAATCTTAACTAGTTAAATGTGAGGGGGACATGTGACAAAAAAAAGGACGCCTTAGCAATTGCCTTAGGTTTGGTTGTGTGTGAGTTTAATGTGTTAGTTACATGAAAACATTCAAGAAGGAGATTAATTTCCCATTTTTTTTTTAAAATAATCACCTCCCTGCTATCATTGGTGGAGTAAGGGAACGTGTCTTGTCCCCCTTTTCTTACCACGTCTCATTAAATCTTTTTAACTGCAGTTAAGAGTGTATAAATGTCATTCTCCGGTTTTTGTCAGTTAAAATTTTGCTTGAGAGATTTTCAAATCTGAATTTTTTTCAAGTATTTCTTGCCTGAATTTCAGTAATAATTAAAAATATATATTAATATTTCATAAAATATTAATAAATATCACCAAGTTATAAATTTATAAAACCAACAATATTGTGTATTTGTCATAATATTTTTTAAAATATCGTCTAAATCTCACGATATTTACGGGATAAAAAGATAATATTATATTTCTCGCGAGATTTAAAAAAAAATTGAAATAAAAATAAAATATTAAACTTTAGATGTTTTTCTCAAGACAATTAAATATTTCTAGAGAAATTTGTAACCGTAGTTAAGAGTCACTAACCCTTAGTTGTTAAAGCATATAAGCAAGATGTTTTTAATTAAAAAACCACGAGAGTTAAAATTTATTAACCATAATTCAAGGACAATAAAAAGTGATTTTGTGAGGACAAGTTTCCATGTGTTCGCAACCCAAGACTAGTTCCGAGAATGTGCACAATCACCCACAAACCATGCATATCAGGTGACTCCGGGAGGCGAGCTCGCACCCGGGATTAATGGAATAACTCCAAAGCCTTGAACCAACTCGCTCAACCCGTGCGAGTAAACCGCCATTTCTTTGAGAAGCAGAGAATGGGAGAGACCGTAAAACCTGGATCTTGTTATTTATTTTTTGGTTCAAATCCTTTAGTCGTTACTTTCCACTGTTGGCGGTTTTGTGCGCGTCTAGGTCTGTGCGCGCCACGTTATCACCACGACGCTTGTTTTCTTCCTCATACTCATTTGGCGCCCTTGTTTAAATATCTCAAATTTTTGTTATCATTGCACACAGAGCACTCCAATTAACACAAACACTTACACCACCTCTCCCGGGTGTGGTTTTAGTCATTCTGTGTCACACCTCGGTCTCTTGGTTGCACGGAATTCCACTTGGTTTAGATTGAGTGAAGTGCGCTAACATGCGCCTATAGCACTTTCACTTACTTAGATCAATCACATTGATTAGGTGAACCCAGATTATAAACTGATTGTCTACGACACATCGTGGTCACCATAAACAGCCCCCCCCCCCCTACTTGGGGAATATTTTAACAAGAACGATCCCAGCTACTTTGAGATTGTGGCCCATAAAGATCCATTTTGTATATCACACACCAAATTACGGTACATGTCCATACACAATTGGATTATCCTGATGTTTCTGCTCAATGTAGAAGTCCCATTTCTCATTCCACAGTATCTATATTAAGGCGGTTTTGTTTGTTTGCAAGGAAAATAGACTATGGAAATGATTTTTAGTAGAAAAGTTTATTTTCTTGGGTTGGGTGTATTGGAAAACAATTTTTTTTTTTTTATAGAGAAAGTAAATGTTTTCCTTATTTTGAAAGAAAAAATTTTTCCCTAGGAATAAGGGAAGCTTTTTTCATCCCATTTTCCAATGTATATAAACACAGCCAGTGAACAAAATTTGGAATTGATTGGACGGTTGTAATTAATGTGGGTTCACAATGCTGTTAAGTGAGCCAAAGCCCTCTCACAATAATTACCCGAGCAAGAATGGAGAGCGAGAACCCAAAAAACAAGATTACCTAAAAAAATTATTGGACTTAATTTTTTCTTTACCTGAAATGTGTGTAGAGAAGAAGGTGGCATAAACACTATAGTGACCTTATATAAAACAATTCGAAATTTCATTGTGTGTGCTTAAGTTGGTATAAAATAATATAAAAAATAAATCAATATTAAAATATCATAAAAATATTTAATATAATGACATTCACATATGATTTACATTACTAATTATAGAAGCGCACTATAGTGGACCTCATATAAAAACTATTGAATTTTTAATAGTTTGTGCTTGAGTTGGTATAAAATAATATAAACAATAAATTAATATTAAATTCTCATAAAAATATTAATATAAAGACATCCACATATGATTTACATTAGTAATTATAGAGACAAATTATGTTTTATCAATCCTTTACAAAGACAATTAAAATAGAGCAATACTTACTCAAGGCATACACCTTGACCTATAGATTTAGGTTATGCCAGCAAGTCTAACATACATAACCATCTTTGATAACTAAATGAGACATAATGAAAACGACTCTAAGAAATGATATTTTTAGAAAGCGATCTTCTCATCCAGTGCATAGATAGTTACTAATTTAGGAGTGCCAAGAAACAACTTACAGTTTCTAAATCTATTGCAGAAGATCCAGTAATATCAAGCTTGACGTTTACCACAACAGGTATTTTATGAATTCGTTACTTACTTCGTGATTTTGGCATGTTTCTCTCCACCCCGTCTACAATTCATTGTAATAGTATTAGTGCTACATATATGATTGCCAACCCAATTCTTCATGGTCAAAGCAAGCACATTAATTGAAATTGATTAACCACTTCATTCGAAAAAGGTTTGTTCTAGGGATGCTCGTGTTCAATACATCTCTACACATCATCAAACTGTTGATCTCCACTTGGGGCTCTCAAAAACCATATTTTGATTACCGAAGAACAAACAAATGGTGGATACTAATGGTTCATCCACCATATGTTTGAGGGGGGCGTGATTGAATCCACTACTTTAGAACTCTCTTGGAGTCTCTCTCTTCAACTTTGCATAATTTCGGTGCCACTATGGAACACACGCTACTGTGATGACCAATAAACTCATCTATCAATACCTTAAAACAAATAGGAGTCAGTCCCACCGCTAAGTTAGTGCTAATAAACATATACGCCATGGTTAAAGAAATCCCCATCAAAAAAATATATGCCAAGTTTCAAAAATAAATCTCCACTACTACACATCGTGGTCGTCATGATCATGATCCACCTTTAAAAAAAACTTCTAAAACAAAAGATTAGTGTTCTACACCCCCCCCTAAAAAAAAAAAATAGAGAGAGAGAGAGAGAGATCAGTGGGACCTAAACTACTCCAATATAATTCTCGACAAGAACATTCCTAATACAGCAGTGTTAGGTGCTTCTCTTTCTTTATTCAAAATTTCTTTCCTGACAAAGAAGCTCCCAGGAAAATGTCTTTTCTTACGGTGTATTATGTTGATCGGCACTACATTAATACATATCAGATAGAAAGGATATTGGAGTACACCTAGATAAAAGGAGGTTAGATGAGTTTATATTTTTATCTTGCATTTCATCATTTTTCCAAGTTCCTACTGGGACACACGTACTACGACTGGAGCAACCATGGAGGCGTTAGATGAATTTACTATGTATATATGATTCTGTAGTTTGGATTGTTGGAGATTATTTCCTATAGTATATTTAAGTTATAATTAATAGATGCAAATTACAGAACAAATAAATAATAATAACATAACAGAAATGTAGAAGATAGTGCACTTTACTGACGATGCTTGAATTTGATTCAATATCCTTAAGAGACAATATTGCTCTGCAATGGTGGTCACGGCTTGTAGCAATTCGTTTCCCAAGATATAATAGTCACGTCTCGGGTACTACTACTAGAAACCTCGAGACACAGCGAACCAATGATGCTTTGTACTTTCTTTCTGTAATGCAGAAATGCAGAAGAAAATGGAAAACTAGGAAGCAGAAGATCTAAATTTCGTGCTCTAGAAAATACAACTGAAAAGCCTTAAATAATAGGCTGAGGAGATTATCCAAAAGAGACATGTCTGTAGGGTTTAAATTTGAATCCAAACAGTCATGACTATTGGATTGAAATTTTGTTGGGTTTAACTGTTTAAGTTGAATGGGCTTTGGCCTAACAAAATAAAATATAGGGGTCAGGCTTAAGGCCCACAAGAGAGCCAAGCCAAGCAACCAAGCAACCAGCCGGACCCGGACACGGGCACGGCTCGGGTCGGGTAGGCGGCGGCGCGCGTGTGTGGTTCGTTTCACCATGAAGCATGGGCTCACTCCTTTGCAAAATTTGGGTGCCCCAAGGGCCCACTCTTTACTCCAAGGCAATGGTATATAAACTAACTTTGGTTTCAATAATTTTCCGATGTGAGATTATTATTCTATACTATTCTTCAACTTATAACGCATGTTCAAGTATCCCACTTTGAGATTAATTTCTCATTTACCACTTAATTGTTTTGGACAAATGAATATACCACGTTAATCTCCTCATAGAGGAGAACACAGATCCACTTGGATCCGCCTCAAAACCCTTGTGGGTCCCACATTTATTTTGGATCAAAGTTTACAAAAAATCAGTTTTTTCAAAAATACCAAAACATATTTTTTTGTCCAACTTGGAAGGTTTCTTAACTTCAAGATGGTTGATTCAAAGACCGTGATAAGTCAGGTTCAAGAAGTCCAATTGATTCTTTATGAGATTCATGCAGAAGGTATGATGATTAGTGAATCATTCCAAATAGCTGTTGTAATTGAGAAGTTGTCTCCATCTTAAAAGGACTTCAAAAATTACCTTAAGCACAAGCGAAAGGAAACGGGGGTAGATGACTTGATTATTCAACTCAGAATTGAGGAAGATAATAGAGTATCTGAAAGGAATGCTAGGAAACAAGTTATTGAGTCAAATGCCAATATGGTGGAACACAAGTCCAAGAAGAGGAACCATTCTAAAGCAGGTCCAAGTAAAAAGCAAAAGAGCAATTGTTATATTTGTAACAAGCCAGGACATGTAGCAAAGAATTGCAGAAACAAGAATTTCCAAGGGAAATCCAAGAAGAGATCCACTCAGACACATATTACTGAAGTAGAGAACATCACTGATGATGTTTCTGATATGCACCTGTTAGCAGTTATTTCAGAGGTTAACATGATGATGAATCCCAAATAGTGGTGGGTAGATACTGAAACAACTTGTCATATCTGTTCAGATAGAAGTGCATTAAGTAACTATCATAGAGTTACTACAGTAGAAAACTCTACATGAGAAACTCCTCTACCTCAACTGTTCAAGGATCCAGGAAGGTTGTTCTGAAGATGACCTCAGACAAAGAGCTTACTTTGAATGATATCCTGCATGTACCAGACATCAGGAAGAACCTTGTTTCTAGAGCATTTCTCAGTAAGAGTGGATTTAAGTTGGTCTTTGAGTTAGATAAGTTTGTTCTGACTAAAAATAGTATGTATGTTGGCAGATGATATCTCTGTGATGGGTTGTTTAAGATGAATGTAAGGACTGTAATTCCTTCAGGCAACAATAATAATGAAGCAAGTTCTTATGTTTATATTCTTGAGTCTTTTAATTTATGGCATGTTAGAATAGGACATGTTAATTCTGATTCCTTACGTAGGCTTGCTAATTCAGATTTAATTCCAAAAATTAAATTTGACTCAAATTATAAATATGAAATTTGTGTGGAATCCAAATTATCTAGAATTTTATTTCACTCAATTGAAAGAAGTTCTGAACCTTTAGGGTTGATTCACAGTGTTATCTGTGATTTGAAATTTATGCAAACAAGAGGTAGGAAAGAATATTTCATCACCTTCATTGATGATTGCATAAGGTATTGTCATATCTATTTGCTAAGTAGGAAAGATGAAGCATTAGACATGTTTAAACTTTATAAAAGTGAAGTTGAAAATCAACTTAACCAAAAGATAAAATGTTAAGAAGCGATAGACGAGGTGAATATGTGTCACCATTTGATGAATTCTTTAAAAAACATGACATAATTCATCAAACAACCGCTTCTTACTCACCTGAACAGAACGGTATTGCTGAACGTAAAAATCGAACCCTAAAAGAAATGATGAATGCAGTATTGATTAATTCAGGTTTGCCTCATAACTTGTGGGGGGTAGTTTTATCTGCTAATTATATTCTTAACAAACTACCCACAAGAAATTAGACAAGACACTCTATGAGTTGTGGAATGGTTGAAGATCTACAAATACTTAAAAGTGTGGGGGTGTCTAGCAAAGGTAGAAGTTTCTGCTCCTAAGAAGGTTAAGATAAGATCAAAGTCAGTGGATTGCATCTTCATTGGATATGCTCATAATAACAGTGCATATCAGTTTCTTGTACACAAGTAAGATATTCCGGATATATATGTCAATACGATAATAGAATCAAGGAATGCATCTTTATTTGAAACTACGTTTCCTTGCAAGATAGTACAAGAACATAATCTAATAAATAAGATACATGACATTATTAATAGTGATCATCAAGAAAATATAGACCAAGAGTCTATAGATAAGGAAAATGAAGATGAACCAAAGCATAGTAAAAGAGCAAAAACTACTACATCTTTCGGTCTTAATTTTCTAACTTATCAGTTGGAAAATAAGTCTCAAAGCTTTAAAGAAGTCATGTCTTCTCCAGAAGCACCATCTTGGAAAGAGGCTATAAATAGTGAAATCGAGTCTATCATGCAAAATCATACTTGGGAACTAGTGGATCTTCCTCCAGGGAATAAACCATTAGAATGTAAATGGATATTCAAGAAGATGATGAAAGCTGATGGAACGATTGACAAATACAAAGCAAAACTTGTAGTAAAGGGCTACAAGCAAAAATAAGGTATCGATTATTTCGATACTTATTCACCAGTCACCAGGATAACATTCATCCGTATGTTAATAGCTATTGCTGCTTTTAACAACTTAGAGATACATCAAATGGATATTAAAACTGCTTTTTTAGATGGTGATTTGAATAAAGAGATTTATATGGAACAATCAGAAGGTTTCATGACAAATAACCAAGAAAAGAAAGTATGTAAAACTTGTTAAATCCCTTTATGGATTAAAGCAAGCTCCTAAACAATGACATGAGAAATTTGACAACGTTATGATGTCAAATGGTTTCAGGATTAACGAGTGTGATAAATGTGTTTATGTCAAAAGCACTGAAAAAGCATATGTCATTGTGTGTTTCTATGTAGATGATATGTTAATCATGGATAGCAGTAATGTGATCATTTAATCTACCAAAAGAATATTAAATAAAAGGTTTGACATGAAAGATTTAGGTGTTACAGATATAATTCTAAGAATTTCAATTACTAGAATATCTGAAGGACTCATCTTATCTCAATCTCATTATATTGAGAAGATACTTGAAAGAATTATCAAGAATAATAAAAGTCTTGCAAAAACACCAGTAGATGTAAATTTACATCTAAGTAAGATTATTGGACATGGAATATTTCAGTTAGAGTATTCTAGGATCATTGGTAGTCTAATGTATCTCATAAACTGTACTAGACCTGATATAGCCTACTCAGTCAGCAAACTGAGTAGATATACAAGCAATCCAGAGGAAGATCACTGGAAGGCGATAGTTAGGGTTCTCAAATATTTGAGATATACCTAAAACTATGGATTGTACTATACAAGATATCCAGCTGTACTTGAAGGGTATAGTGATGCCAATTGGATATCTGATACTAAAGACTCAAAGTCTACTAGTGGATTTGTCTTTAAACTTGGATGTGCATCAGTATCTTGGAAATCTTCTAAACAGACATGTATAGCCAAATCCACAATGAAATCTGAGTTTATAGTTTTAGATAAAATAGGTGAAGAAGCAGAATTGCTTCGTCACTTTTGAGAAGATATTCCAAGTTGGTCAAAACCTGTGTCAGCTATCTGTATACATTGTGATAGTCAATCTACGATTGAAATGGCACAAAACAGTATGTATTACGATAAATCTCGATATATACGTCGAAGACATAATACCGTGAAGCAATTGCTCTCAAATGGAATCATTTCCATTGATTATGTAAAGTCAAAGAATAACATAGCAGATCCATTAACCAAATGTTTGACTTTAGAACAAGTATATAAATCATCGAGGGGAATGAGAGTAAAGCCTATATTTAAAGAGTCGACATAATGAAAACTCAACATAGCTGACTGGAGATCCCAAGATCTAGGTTCAAAGGGACAACCTAATTGTGTGTAACTTAGTAATGTCACTGTGAAGAATAAATTTCTTCATCTCATTTTTATGATGAAACAGTGAAAGAATCTAAGGTAAGCAAAGTTTTTAATGATTCTTATATCTTAGAAATTCAAGTGGGGTATGATGAGATATTCTTAATAAGAGATCAACTATATAAGTGTGAAGAGGGACCGCTTCTATAAGAATTTTAAAAGGCAAAATTCTTTAGAGCACTTATGAATATCAGGAGTTGTTCAATACAAAAATGAACACAACCATGAGAACCAAATGTGTTCGAAAAGAAACTGTGTGAGTACTATTGTCTTGGTTTATACTATGGCTGAACAGTTCAAGACATTATGCTCACTGGATAGCTAGTAAATCCGATAATACTTCACTAGGGCAGGTTTAAGGCCAAAAGCTATCTTTCCCGATGCAGTAACTTTTCAATTGTACTATCTTTTAGTGTCTGCATATATTCTGTATTCTGTTCAAGAATTTTTCATTCATGTGGGGATTGTTGGAAAAAAATCTGTTTTGGTATTTTGGAAAAACTGGTTTTTTGTAAACTTTGATCCAAAATAAATGTGGGACCCACAATGGTTTTGAGGCCGGTCCAAGTGGATCCGTGTTCTCCTCCATGAGGAGATTAACGTGGTATATTCATTTGTCCAAAACAGTTAAATGGTGAATGAGAAATTAATCTCAAAGTGGGCCACTTGAACATGCGTTAGAAGTTGAAGAATGTTATAGAATAATAATCTCACATCGGAAAATTTTTGAAATCAAAGTTAGTTTATATATCATTGCCTTGGAGTAAAAGGTGGGCCCTTAGTGCCATTTTACGAAGGAGTGAGCCCATGCTCAATGGTGGAACCAACCACACACGTGCGCGCCGCCACCCAATCCGAGCCTTGCCTGTGTCCGGGTCCGGCTAACTGGCTGGTTGGTTGGTTGGCTTGGCTCTCTTGTGGGCCTTAAGCCTGGCCCCTATATTTTATTTTTATTGGGCTAAAGCCCATTCAACTTAACATTTAAACCCAACAAAATTTCAATCCAACAGTCATGACTATTCGGATTCAAATTTAAACTCAACAGACATGTCTCTTTTGGACAGTCTCCTCAGCCTATTATTTAAGGCTTTTCAGTTGCATTTTCTAGAGCACGAAATTTAGATCTTCGGCTTCCTAGTTTTCCATTTTCTTCTCCATTAGAGTCTGCATTACAGAGAGAGAGAGTACAAAGCATCACTGGTTCGCTGTGTCTCGGGGTTTCTAGTGGTAGTACCCGGGATGTGACTGTTGTAACTTGGGAGATGAATTGCTACATGCCGTGACCACCATTGCGGAGCAATATTGTCTTAAGGACACTGAATCAAATTCAAGCCTCAGTTAGTGAAGTGCACTGTCTTCTACATTTCTGTTATGTTATTATTGTTCGTTTGTTCTGTAATTTGCATCTATTAATTATAACATACATATACTATGGGAAATAATCTCCAACAAGGATATTCAAAAGAGGGAAATTTATTCGCGCACGAGATCTTCTCGTTTGAGCACATCAAATGATGCACAACCATCAATCCATATACGTATGAGGCATGTACGGCGATGCCATCCATAACACACGTAAAACTTCATTGTAAAAGCAGAAAAACCACAGCACTGCACAATTTAACAAGCCTGGTAAACAGATACAGAAACGCTTAGGCAAAGCTCACGAACTTCATCTTACTACTGAGCACCACTAGCTCACCGGATGATAGTTCATCTAGGCTTTCTTTTGGTGGAACTTTTAAAAGCCCAGAACATTAATATTTTGTAACAAGAGGCAAGAGTATGGGAGGAGAGGGAAGAGAGTTTCTAACTTTTTTCCACAATGGTATGTCGGATTTATCAAGAAGTTCAGTTTAATTAGAAATTCCACATGTATGGAACATAAAAAACCCAAAAATTTTGTTGAAACTTGAAAGTTCCATATTTGTCAAACTTTTGCACTGTATGAAATAATATTAATTATAGACATAAAGTAAAATTAGGCGTGAAACAATGAAAGTTCTAGACTTTAAAAGTACCACCAAAAGAACGGACCCCTAATGCAATGCTACTTTTGTAACCCTATCTCCTATATTTAGGAAGTAGCAATGGAGCTGGGCTAGCCCCAAGCCCGATTGTTCGACCCGAAGTTTGGATAGGCTGAACCTTCCTTATTTTGAGTTGGGCTGAATTTGGACAAGAATATAAGTCTAAAGTAAATATTGGGTCGAGCTTGGGCTTCCCTAAGCTTAGCCCCAATTCAGCCCGGCCCGAACTAAAGATATTTTATACTTTTATATATAGATAGAGAAGGCTCACCACCTAATCTCATTCTCATTCAATTTGAATTGACGTCTTGCATATAAGAAACCATTTTTGTGTTTGTTATATAAGAATGTTACTAGTAGTATTAAAAAAAATTCTAGCCATGTTTATCAAGGGGTTTGAAACTAGTTCTTTAATTTGCTAACGGACAAACACCTTGAAGAACTGATTACTTGTTAAAAAAATTAGGTACCATGAACAATGACTACTTGAGCTTGGGCTAAGATTTTAAACTTTGGTTTGAGCTTGGGTTAATCCCGGCCTGACCCAACCCGGCCCAATTTCCACCCCTAGCTTTATTATATCATCATCGTCATCATCATTATTTCTTAATATTATCTTATATCAAATACGACAGCACAAAAATCCTATTTCATTATTTTGTTCTCTTAAAAGTCATAAATTTGGATATATCATAATACTATCAAATATTTTCGTACTATGGTAATGTATTTTTTAAAACCACTCTCTTTGGAGCCTTCAATTTGTACTATTTCACTGGATCCATATGAAGTCTTCAATAAGCATGTACAAACTATTTAAGTGGTCTCTTATTTTATCATATATCCAAGACATTTCTAAATTTACCTGAATACGTTTATTTCTAAATTTATTTATTTTTGTCTTTATATTCATTCATCTCAACATCATCATCTCTACTACATTATTTCAGGCAGGCTTAGCTTGAATTTTGGTGACTTTTGAATAAGCCCAGTCCGAGTCAGACACATTTACAAGAGGCTTTGAAGCCCAAATTCAGCCCAATTGACCCCCCTAATTAACTTGTAATTCTTCTCCCCATAGAACATAGTTGATCTATCTCCTATATTACATGACATGTGATGAAATCTCTTTTTTGTTTGTCATGTGGAACTCTATGTTAACAACCAACTACTCCAAAAGATCGATATGATGGAGAGAGTAGTAACAATGAATATAAGAGGGTCACGGGATAAATGAGGCACGATACGCAGCACCCGGGAGCAGAAACAATAAACAACACTCCCCCTCACCCAAAGGGTGGAAAGAATCAAACTTGTGACCAATTCATAACTAGAGTTTTGATACTATATTAACAACCAACTACTCCAAAAAACCGATCTGATGGAGATAGTAGTAACAATGAATATAAGAGGATCACGGGACAAATGGGGCGCAATACGCAGCACCCGGGAGCGGATGCAATAAACAACACTAACTCTCTACACTCATGTGCTTCTGGTGGTTTATCCTTATGTCATGCACTCCCGGTGTGTGTTTGAGCACCTGCCTTTGAGATGGATACCTCTGTGGTTCCTCTTAATCGAAATCCCACTTGGGGACAATGACTACATGCACCTATACAGCATGCATGTACTGCACTATATATATTTTTTTTGCACTACTATTTGCCGTTGAAATCTAAGATGGGAGAGCATTATTGTCATTTCCATAGTCTTAACACTTTTTAAACAATAAAACAAAGGGAAATCCTAATGAGACCGCAAAGGGCCGAACCATACCAAGACCGCGCATGTGATGAGCAGATCTCAAAAAAATAAAATCAGATTTATGAAAATTTTGAAATCCGCTCATCACATGTGCGGTCTCAATGTAGTCTCGGTCCTTTGCGGTCTCAATAGCAAAGTCCTAAAACAAATGGCCTTGTTTATGGCCCACAAGATGCTGTCAGAAAAAAAAAAAAAATATATATATATATATATATATATGTGAGCATGGATTTTTCTATCCACTTTCACATTTGTGGTTTGACTAAGAGTCGCCACCTATTCATTCTTAGGGATAGGTCCCGGATTGATTTGGATAAGGCAAATAGTCTATTAGAGTTAGGGTAAGTGGTTCCATTAAGTCCTGGGGAAGGTGTTAGGCATCCCAAGACCCCCATTTTGCAATGATTACCTACTCCCTAAATTTAAGTCAAATTTAATCTCAATATTAATTAAAATGTCTAAATTTTTAATCAAATGTTAATCCAAGAAAGAAAGAAAGCTAGATGGGCTAGGGTCGAACCCGGGTTGGGTTGCCTACATACTCACATTAAGGTGAGATCAGACCGAGCGTAGTTCTGGCACATGAGCCCGTGCAAAGGCTAAGGGTGTGTGTGTGTGTGCATAAGGTGGTCAAGGGTCTAGCCTAGGGGCTAGGGTTTAGTTGACCGGGTTGGTCAAGTGCAAGGTCTAGGTCTAACCGTGGTTAGAAGGGTGTTAACCATGGTTAAGTAGGCTAACCAAGATCTAGCAAACATGTTTTTGGTCTTTTGGTATTTTTAGATTTTTTTGGTATTTTGAGATTTTATAATGTTTTTGGTATTTTGAGATTTTATCATGTTCTTTTTTTTGGATTTTCATATAGGTGAGATTTTGGCAAACTTAACTAAAGTCAAATTTAATTCAAGAGAAAGACTAAGGAAAAGTTAGGCTAAAAGATTATATTTAGGATATAAAGAGGGGTGTGCATTGTGAATAGTAAATGGTCTATTGCCAACACCTATTTTGTTGGATTGGTATTGATAATAAATCAAATATCATTGTCTTTGATATGATGCATTTTGGATAAAGTCCTCTTTAAGTCCTTAGGTCCTTAAGTCATCATTTATCCATTCAAAATAGAACATGAAGAAAAAAGAAAGAAATGAAAAAGTGACAAGTGAAGAAAATGAAAACTCATCATCTCCTCTCTAGTGTAGTCCCTTTACACCATTATGAATGATGTAATGAGATTCAACTATGAAAATTAGAGTGATGATGAGTTTCCCAAATGATTCTAGAAGAAGGACTATAATTAAAATGAAGAAAAAAAATAAAAAGAGAGGTATAGCTTTAGCTTCCACTCTCTATGGGCCTACCCATATCCACACTAGTGGGTACATATGAAAGAAAGAAATATTTACACGAGAGAAAAAATAAGACATCTCCTTTCTTTTGAGGTGGAGTCCCTCTACACCATTAGATTGGTGTAGAGAGACCTAACCAAATTTGAGAAAAGAAAGGTCTTCCTAAATTATTCTAGAAGAAGACTACAAATAAAAAAGAAAAGGTATGAAGTAAAGAAGAAAATAAAGAATGAAAGGAATAGTGCCTACTCCTCCAAGACTACTTCTCCAATGCTCCAAGAGGTGATGAGTTTTTAGAGTCCACAAAGGAAGAGAGTTAGTGAAGAACTCTAGGCTTTTAGTTCTAGAATTCTCTACACACTCTAAACCTTGGCTTCTTCTAACTTTCTTCAAGGCTACAAAGAAATAAAAGAGGTGAGAGGAGGAAGAGCTAGGGTTTCCACTTGGGATTTTGGAGGTGGAAAAAATGGCTTGTGAGGGTCTTGTATTTATAGAGGTTTCAAGGGGTTGTGGCAATTTGGTGATTAATAGATGGTTGGGTGAGAAGAATGGAGGTGATTGGTTGGTCAAAATTGATGTGGTTGGTTATTGGGTAATCAAAAGGGTATGTACTTGATGAGAGGTGATTGGGTGGTCAAAAGGAGTGTAAGAAAATTAATTGTTTTGTAAGAGGTGTAAGAATGAGTGTAAAATGTGTAAGAGAAAAAGGAAGGTGATTGGTTAGTCAAAAAGGTGTGTACTTGGTGAGAGATGATTGGATGGTCAAAAAGATGTGTAAACACAAAAATTGAGCTATTTGGGGTTTGAAGAAAAAATAAAAGGTCTTTTGTAGGAAATTGAAAAGTGGGCTTGGGTTTATGGGTTTTGGACATGAGTTGAATGAATGTGGGTATGTGGACTAGATCTTATGGATCATGGGTTGTTAGTAGATGGGTCATGGGTTATGGTTATTGGACTTTAGCTATGACAATTGGGCTTGAGGTCTGGTAATTAGGCTTTCACTAAAGCAATTGAGCTTTGGCTAAGACAATTGAGTAATTAGGCTTGACTACTTGGGCTTGGGTAATAGAATTAAGTAATTGGGCTAGATTGAGTTGTTTGGGTACAAGTTTGATCAAATGGGCTTGGGCCTTGGGTAAACCTTGAAGTATTTGAAGAAGCGGGAAGAGGGATAGGGGTTGCAAAAATAGGGTGCTTACAATATATATATATATATATATATATTTACCCATTGCGTAAGTAATTAATAAAAGAAAAAGGACTTTACTATTGGCCCACCTGAAATCTTGTCCTTGGTAACATGATCTCAATGGTCTCGGCCGTAAGATGGTCTCAGAAGCATTATCCAAAGGAAAAACAAGCGTTGTGTAATTGGGTTTTTTTTTTTTTTTTTTTTGCACATTCTAAGTTTGTATCTATTCTAAGTGAAGTTAACAACTACGCTCACCTCTCTCTCTTGGGATTGATAGGGCCGTCTCTCCTATTGAGGGGACACACTAGCAATGGGCTATTCCAATGGTGTGTTTGTGTTCTTGGAAATTACCACTGGCATTTAGCCTGTGAAAACACAAGGCTGATAATAGGCGTGCAAATTGGCTGGGCCTAGGTAAGACTAAGATTAGAATTTGAAAAGATAAGCCCAATCCAATCTAGTCTCACCTTGCCAAAATAAGTACGGCCACAACCTGAGTAAACTAAAAGCCGAACTATTTGGAGTTGGATTCGTTTGTTGTATAGGGACGGATTCTCAACCATAAATTACTACCTTTGTTGTTAAAATAAATTACTACCTCAAATGGACCCTCAATGAAAAAAGCTTCCCAAACCTACAGACAATTGCTTGTTGAAGTCTATATTTTTCTTAGACCACCAGGAAAAACGAATAAAAAAGGAAGACCATATATTAGACCAAAATTATGTAGTTTTTGGGTGTTTGAATTCCGGCAACCGGATTAGGGTTAGGTGCTATACATAAACAGCATGCCTTAATTCAAATAGCCTTTGATTAATCTTTAAATTAGGGTGTCAACGGATATCGTCCATATGAAATCTGTTTATTTGGATTATTACGGAATAGGCAGTCGGAGGAGCAAATTCGAATAAGACTTTTACTATACAAGCATTACGGAGAGTTTTATAAAATGAATACGAATTTGATTCTTTCCAACTCAATTCAAGCAAAGCGTAGTGAGGAAGGAGGGGAACAACTACTAGAGAAAAGCTAAGTTCATTTATAATGGGATTGGATTTAGAACTATATATCCGATTCGAGGATATGTATGTGTATACATACATATCTATTTATACTGTGAGTTTTTGGCTCGAATTTTGGGCAGGGGGATCGATCGTCCAAGAGGGGGATCGATCGTCCAAACGGTGTTTTGTTCTGGGCAATTCCTAAAATTTGTTTTAGAGAGTTTTGAGCTTTGGAAAACTTCTATTTGGGTAGAATTTCGTTTCCTCTTGTTTTTTGGGTTTCTTTTGAGATATAAAAGAGAGGCTTGGGGTTAGGGTTTGAAGGCAAGTAAGATTGTCATAGCTAGGGTTTGAGTTGAGAGAACAAGAAGATTTTTGTGAGAGAGAGCATTATGGGTTTTCCTTGGGGTTTGATTTTCGTAGTGGGTTCTTCTCTTTTGTATTCTTCTTTTAGATTAGTGAAGATATTGGGTGTGATTTGACCGTGATGTAGGCATTTAGGCCGAACCATGTAAATCTTACTTTGTGGTGTGTTTTCTTGTTTGTTATATTTATTTTTCATTGTCGTTGATTCTATTCTAAGGGGTTTCCGCACAACAAACTGGTATCAAAGTTATTGGTTTAGAATGACGACAAAAACTTCGATTTGAAAAAGACAAGGCTTGCACAAAGTATTAAAAAGGAATGATAAGACGCCTGAAAATCTGAAGGAAGAAGATTAGGAGGACTTCAATTTGAAGGCGATGAGCGTGATTCGTCTATGCTTAGCGGATGAGGTACTATACAACATTCTTGAAGAGAAAACGGCTTCAGGACTTTGGTTGAAATTAGAGAGCCTGTACATGACAAAATCGCTTACTTACAGGTTATACTTGAAGGAAAAATTGTTTACACTCAAGATGATAGAAGGTACGAAAATTTTCGATCATCATAGTGAATTTAATAAGATAACTGCTGAGTTAACGAGCATTAGTGTGAAACTTGATGAAGATGACAAAACCCTACTTCTTGTTACTTCCCTACCTCCTTCACTTGAGCACCTCCATACTACATTGTTCCATGCAAAAGAGGATATTAATTTGGAAGATGTTATTGTTGCACTTCTCTCTAATGAGTTGAGAAAGAGAGCGCTAAATAATGAAAGTCATGAGCAGGCTTTACTAGGAGAGGGGAGGACAAAGGGTAACGGACCTAGAAAATGGTCCAAATCATACAAGAATATTGAATGCTATTATTGTCATAAGAAATGGCATATATCTAGATATTGTCGGTTAAAGAAGAGTGAGGAAGAGGAAGAGGAAAGAAAATCCTCCAGTACAGCTAATGTGGTTGATGAAGATCCTAAGGATCCAAACGATGATCTCATGGTCCTTTCGGTTACTACAACTAATGGTTGGTTTAAGGACAAGTGGATTCTTGATTCTAGTTGTTCCCATCATGTATGTCCAAATAGAGACTCGATTGCTAATTACAACAAGGTTGAAGGCGGTACTGTCTAAATGAGTAATAATACACCCTGCAAGATTCTTTGGATAGAGACAATCAAAATAAGAATGTACAATGGTGTAGTGAGGACATTGACGGGAGTGAGGCATGTTCTAGATCTGTAGAAAAATAGATCTCTTTGAGCTCTTTACACTCTCGGGGGTGCAGATTCTATGCATAAGGTGGAGTGTTAAAAGTTCGAAAGGGAGTCTCAATTGTAATGACAGGTAGAAGAAGTAAGAACTTGTATGTGTTGTAAGGACACACAATTTTTGGTGGAGCATCTAAGGTGAAGAAAACTCTTGTTCCTAATTCTAGCCCGGCAAAGGAGGCATGAGTTTTGGCAAACAATGAGGGTTTGCAGTTGAAGATGAAGGCGACTGAATATATGACCTTCAGTTTTGATGATGATTTACAGTTGGAGTCAAGGACTCCACATCTTTCGCAATAAGGAGAAAGAATTTGGGTGGAGAAGTCTAAAAAGTTGTTTAGAGTTATTCCAAGTTCGGCGAGGTGGAGCCTTGCATTCGGTTTGGATTATGTTGGTGAAAGCGAGATGACACATCAAAAGGTGTTCACGAGATTCTCGCTAAGGTAGAGATTTGTGAGTTTTTGGCTCAAATTTTGGGCAGGGGGCTCAATCGCCCAAATGGTGTTTTGTTCCGGGAAATTCCTAAAATCTGTTTTAGGGAACTTTTAGCTTTGGGAAACTTCTATTTGGTAGAATTTCGTTTTCTCTTGTTTTTGGGGTCTCTTTTGGGCTATAAAAGAGGGGCTTGGGGTTAGGGTTTGAAGGCAAGTAAGATTGTCATAGTTAGGGTTTGAGTTGAGAGAACAAGAAGACTTTTGTGAGAGAGAGCATTGTGGGCTTTCTTTGGGGTTTAATCTTCGTTGTGAGTTCTTCTCTTTTGTATTCTTCTCTTGGATTAATGAAAATATTGAGTGTGATTTGACCGTGGACGCAGACATTTAGGCCAAACCACGTAAATCTTGCTTTGTGGTGTGTTTTCTTGTTTGCTATATTTATTTTTCATTGTCGTTGATTCTATCCTAAAGGGGTTTCCGCACAACATATACATCATAAATTATAAGTTCATAAGATTAGAATACATTTTTTGCCCTTCTTTCTTTTTTCATAAATATTATAGTAATCATATAATTCGAATAAAATCTGAATTCAAACATTATATTTCAAATTCGTCGGATATTGAATCAAATTCAAATAGTTGGGTAGTCATGTAATCGAATCGAATTCAAATAGTCCATGATACGCTTTGAATTTGCTCCCTTTACCGCACTAGCTACCTGTGACCCACTCCACAGACATAAAGTTCAGAAATAAAGAGCTACATAGTACACTCTCCACAGAGCTAAAGATGGAAAATAAAGAGCAACACCATAGTGAAAATCAAAGGGTAATAAATGATTACAGTAATAAAAGGGGAGTTATTCTTATGCATATGATTTGTTTATGTGATTAGAAGCTTAAAGATTGTTACAAAATATGGAGTTGGTTTACTTTCTGTTTGTAATCCCATATTGAAATTGAAATTATCACTACCAAGTTGGTAGCATGGTATCAAAAATTGACTCAATTCAGCCGAAATTAACCGAATTGAGTCGACTTCCGTGGTGTCCGAAGTGAAATGCTTTAATATTTTTAAAATACTGGACTTCCTGGTAAACTTCTGTAAATTTCTAGTGATATTAAAAAAATCAAATAATTTCCTAATAGTATTTAATAAATTTAAAATTATTTAACTACTCATCTCCTCCTCTTCACATATTGATTCAGTATTGTAAAAACATTGAGCTCATCAATTGTAGAATGAAATAGGTTTAAAAACTAAATTGAATTTCAATTATTTATCGACTTCAATGTGCATTCATAAGGTTTTTAGGTTTCAAAAACAATTAAAATGGATAATCTTTGAAAAATAAAGAGAATACATACCCCTTCACTTGACAATGAAGATGAAATATAGTTTAAAAAAATTGACAATCCAGATAAATATCAATAAAAAATTACAGTTCAGACAAACAGACAACGCATGTCACTTAATATGAGTACTACATGCTTGCATCAGTAATATAATAAATTCTCACATTTGAGTACTACATGCTTACATCAGTAATATAATGAATTCTAGATGTGTATTTATGCTTAAGTATTGAATTTCTAAAGTTTCATCTTAGATTTCTAATGTTTCCTTAAAGTTTCTTAAACTTATTTAATTTTTACATAACTTCCTTAAACTATCTCGAAACGTGTCAACTTCCTTAACGACCGAAGTTTATATTGAAACCAAAGTTTTACCTTAGAGTGTTGTATCTGATACAGCGATACAGGTACAACGATATGGGTACGTTTCCATTTTCAAAGTATCCGTGCTTCCTAGGTCTTGAACACTGAACTGAACTGCAATATAAGATTGTAGCTAAGCTTTGAAATATGCTATACACCCGTGAAGCAAATCGGGCTGTAAATTTCCTTTCAAAACTAAGCACATCTCTTGGGGAATCTGTTCTTAATCCATCCTTGTTCCCACCCTTGTTAGCTAAAATTGTATCGGCTGATGCGTGGGGGTGTAGATAAATTCGGGTGTAATTAGTTTTCTTTTTAATTTATCTGATAGCTAAGGGTCTGCGTAACCCCAGCTTTCTAGTTCCTAAAAAAAATGTAGCTAAGATGGTATGGAGAGCCAGTCATATCCAAACTTAATTGTGAAACAAGGGAATTGTATATTGTGCTGTGTTTTAAAGGGGATTGCATTCATTTTCTGCACCCAAAATCAATGGGTTGAAGCTGTTTCCCTGCTAATTATGCATTGGCCTCCTATATCTGTAGGTGGATTCAGATCACCTATATACATCATGAAGATCGCTCAGTCCTCTGACCAAAACTTGCCTTTTGCTTGCGGACAACCTATATGAGGATTCTCTCTCTGCGCTACTAGTTGCTTGTTATCGAACACAGGAATACGTTGTATGTATAGAGGTGATTGAGAAAATACATGAGTTGGATAAAAAGAAATACTGTTGAAAGAGAATATATAACATAACATACTGTTACGGGTAGGATGTCGCTGTCACTCCACTTGTACTAGAGGGAAGGGCGAACATGGATCGGAGACATATTGTTGTAGTGAAGTCCTGTCTCCCTAAAAGTGGTACCAAGCTACAGTTTCGTGATTAAAGGTGATCTAGTCTCTTTAAAAATCATGTATGTATTTGCTAAGTACATCTAAATGAAAATTACTTGAAAATTATAGGTAATGGGACTAACCAAAAAAGAGAATCGTTGTTGCCTTCTCCGTTATGTTGGTCCACAATCAAAGTTTCCAGTTTTTAATAAATTTGATACATATATCAGTACTTAAGTAAGAAATTAACTCAGATTTCTCATAGTTCTGTTAGATATGGAGATCCTTCGCAAATGATCCATGTTCTATTGTTTAGTTGGCTTGTTTCATCCATTACTTAAGTTCACATGTATTCAACCAAAAAAAACAAAAAAAATTTAAATTCACATGTACAGCCAACTACCAAGGTGCACCTCATCTTCCTCTTGTGCTTTAAATGTTTCAACTAACTTACCCATCTGGCCATTCAGTATCGCCAGAAAAACTACACCAATCATGCATTCTTAACAGTCTCTGTGGACAATTTTCTTGACCATTCTCCTTCCTAATATCAAGTCGCTCAAGTTTTAATTAGCTCTAAATTAGATGGTTATGATCTTCCGACTTTGCTATCATGACCCATTAAAGAGTTTTTCGACTATGTGGCCTAGATGCATAAATGAGTTATTAATTGATTTGCAGCAACGATACTAGGTGCTATACCCATGATTTATTTCTGTAAAAAAGCTTAATTTTCATTAAAACTGCGAGTAAGAACCCGATGAGTCTGCAAAAAAAGAAGAAAAAAACAAGGCTAGTAAGCTTGAAGCTACCTGCGAATGGATCCTTGATGAACTGAGATCGTGTGTGTACAATCTGAAAGCGATAATCAAGGAGATTAATCTTGGTAATAAGGTAGAGTGGGCATGATGGAGAAGAGGGGCACATGAATTGAACTAACTAACTCAGCTGAGAAGCCTTAGTATTAGATAGTAATGCACGCGCCCTGCTTCTCCATCGTGCACAACACACACCTTCTCATGATGCCAAAACCTGCCCTGCTAGCTTCACACTTTCACGCACCACCAAGCCAAGTGGACTAGAGAGGCTTTTAAGCCTTTAGGACCCCCTTCTCCATTTAACCTACCCCCTTCTCTCTTTTATAACAAAACAGGCACTAGAAGGGGAGTTTTAGGTGGGAACTGGAGATATGTTAACTACCAACAGGAGCTCTGGTTGAAAACTATTTCGGAGCTCCCCTAAAACATGCCTATTGATGGAGTATTTTGGTAAATATAGAAATAAATTAAGGATATTTGTGTTTATAATTTTTGTGTATTTACAAAACGCAGTTCTGGAATTTTCCACTTGGAGCTCCGGTTGATAATTTCTCTAAACTGAAAAGGCTTATGTTATGTTGGGAATGGAACCCTTGAGTTTGCAAACCAAACAGCTTGGCACAACTAGCATAGGACCACAGTATCAATATGTGAGAAAAGACAAAGGAACCATAATCCTCCTTTTTGCATTTTGTGACCTGCAATCAGTGCTACAAAATCTTGATACTAGCTAAGCACTAGGTTAGATGCATCGCGGTGGTAACATTTTTCTAGGGAAGGACGAAAATCACATGATCAATATTTTTAAAGGAGTTTTAAGGGTATTTAATCTATGAGATTAACTATGAACAGGAATTCCGGTTGAACCGTCAATGGGAACAACTCAAAAAATTGTCTTAGGAAGTAATAGTTTGATAATTATGAACACAAAAAAATATATTTTTTAATAGTACAATTTTAAAAATAAATACCCATTCTCAAAGGTTATTTTTGCGTTGGTTGACTGTTCAACCAAAGTTTTAAGGAAAGCTTATTTCATTTTGAATAAAAGAAAAGGATAAAGATAACATCACTTTTTTTTTAAACTCACTCTCCTTTTGATTGGAGAGAATGTTAGTAAAAAAAACAGGCGTCATTCTCTTAATTGAAGACATTAACACGTATCTTTTTCATAAGTCTCGCTCGCCTCCAAAAGCGGGTGACTCAGTAGCGTGGGCCATTGGGAGTTGCATGAGAAGATAGGAGGTCGGGCAAAGAAAGTGATTTTAAAATAAAGTGTAACTAGCATTACAAAAAAAATTATTCTAGGGATACTCCCAAAGTTTACTCCCATATATACTCCCTAATCTTAACCGTTTATCTCAATTATTAAACGGTTAGGATTCTAGCTGATGTGACAATAGAAAAGATAAAATAAGCCAACTGAAATCTTGGTCCTTAGTGATTGGTTTAAACGGTTAGGATTAGGGAATATATTTAAGAGTATAATTGGGAGTACCCATAGAATGACTCTACGAAAAAAAAAAAAAAAAACAGAAAAAAGTAAAGGGTCTTGTCATTATCATTGTAGATAATACACAAAAAGTAGGCCCCTTTAGCTAGCTATATCTGGCAACTCCATATTTATTAAGCCAAACAATGGAGAAATGAGAAATGGTGACAGATTTTCAAGTTCATACCCTTATGACAGGTGTTGCTACTTTACGTATAAACTATTAATTCTTTTACATCCACATGAGAGTTGAGAGTTTGAAAAAAAATTAAAATTGTGTGACTGAGCCACAGACAAATGCCTCTTTTGAGTTGAGTTGTGATAATCAATTCTTGCCACCGGATCTTCTCTCACAATGGGCATCTTCCTTCATTTTTCAATTGGACTACGGATGGTGACGGAGTGGGTTTGGGCTGGCGACGGAGTGGGTTTGGTGAAAGAGTGGGTTTGGGCTGGCGACGGAGTGGGTTTGGGCCGGGGTGCCCCAAACCCTACTTCGCCGGCAAAACTCCTACTCTTTTCCTGTCCCAAACCCAGGTCCAGGTGGGCTGATTCCAATTTATCAAAACCTTTCTTAAACCCGTCCCCGTCCCATCCCGTTAAGCACTAGTCAAGCGGGTGGAACAAGTTTGGGCGGGTCGGAATGATATTTCATATTATATATAAGATATTAAAGTAATTTTAGGATTAATTTAAAGGCAAAATAGAAATCTAAATTATAAGCGAAGCGGGGCGGGGTGGGACCGGTCACCTGTTTAACCTGGCCATTGCCATCCCTAAACTGGAAGGCTTAACTAACAAATAAACCATTTTTAATTTCTCTTAAAATCCACAATAAAAGGTGGAGAAAACAAGGGTATTTTGTCTCCATATATTTGTAACCTTTCCGATCTCTAATTTAAAGTCACATTTCCAAGCCTGTAAATTGGTAATATCTTCTTAGGATAGTTTATAGCCCTTCTTCACACGAGCCCATCTACATTAGACCATCTCCGAGGAGTAACAAATAGAGATAGTAAATATGTCATTTGTTACTCATATCCATATTTGTTATTTTTCAAAATTTTCATTCCAAGGATAAGAAAAAATTCTTTTATTTTATTATTATTTATGGGGCCCACTTATTTTGTCACTCCAAGTCCTTTTCAACAAAAAAAAAAGTCCTATTCTTAAATTTCAAACTCTATAGGGCCCATTTATTTTTATAATCTCTACTATTATAATGCAAGAAAGGTGGATAGCGTTACCTAAAAATATATCCTTAAATTATATTTCTAGATTAGATAAGTATTTTAGGGTATGATATTAATTTAAAAATAACTAACCACATCTCTACTAATTAGGAGCTATTTTAGGAGATTGGGATAAGAGGACATGAGAGTGTTTTAAATGTGTAGGGTAACTCTCCTAGATCTTATCCTAATAAGGATTCCGTTCCAAAAGAAACGGTTTTACCATTATTCTTTCCTAAATTTTTTCTAGGTATTATATTAATTTAAAAATAACTAACCACATCTCTACTAATTAGGAGCTATTTTAGGAGATTGGGATAAGAGGACATGAGAGTGTTTTAAATGTGTAGGGTAACTCTCCTAGATCTTATCCTAATAAGGATTCCGTTCCAAAGGAAATGGTTTTACCATTATTCTCTCCTAATTTTTTTCTTACAATAATAATCTATTAAATCTTACAATAGTTAAATTCATTGTTTCCGGTTACTTCCCGTTCACATAAAAATTTATTTATCATTTAATTTAATGTCTTATAATTGTTTGGACTGTATACTCACGTGCATCGCGTGTGCCTTTCACTAGTAATAATAATAATAAAGCATTTGTTGTATGGTTCATATATGGCAAATTTGCCGTGAAACAATCTGGGCAACAGATTTGGTCATCGGTTTGCCATGCCTCTTGGAGTTGGATTTAGATGATGTAGCACGGCAAACCGGATTTGCTACCCGATTTACCGTGTCCCTTGAAGATGGTCTTACACAAGATAAAATTGCAATGTGTGAGAAACTGGAGGGAATCCTACAATGAAGGACCGACCAGCTGTTGCACGAGGTCGTTCGGTGTCTGTTTTTCTTCTACGTACTCCCCAATTCCCTTTTTCGCCACATAACATGCACTGTGTGTCACACTCACATCTGTAGCTCTCCCAAGTCCCACTACTTATTTGTTTGTTAGCTAAACTCCACACTTGCTAAATTCCAATTGGACTTTCTAATAGGACCGCTTGGTCATAAAGCGTCCTAATTAATTGAGACATGGCCATTGAGCAGTTTGTTTTATATGCTGCATACAATTTTATGTGTTGCACACAAAATACAAAAAAACAAAAATTAGGGTTTCACTATTTGATAAAACAATACAACGCAAAAACCCTAAGGCTTTATTTGTTTGGAGGGAAAAAATTGTAGAAAAGAAAATTTCTTGAAAATGATTTTTCCTATGTTTTAGAAAGAAAAAACATTCCTCAAACATATATAAAGTAAAATTAAGAGAATTATTTATAACTAAAAGTTTATTTTGTAGCATGCCAAACAAAAAATTTGTTTTTTCCCTCCAAACAGTTGCAGTTTATTATTATTTTTTCCTTTGGACTTAACGTGTTCTAATTGAGACGAGATCTCAGTTAACCTTAGGGCCATAAAGTCCAAAAGTTTTATCCTATCAAATTAACAATTTTTTTTTATATAACTTAAAAAAATTTAGGATCGTCTCTGACTATGACAAGAGACAATCTCTATGACTGCAATGTTATTATGTCATATGTCCCATAACTGTCAAATTTGAAAATAACTAACACAAGAAAATAGGAGAAACAATTAAAGTATTATAAATTTTAGTTATTTCTAACACGTGACATCCTAGCATTGCAAGTCATAGACAATATTTCTTGTTATAGCCAGAGACAATCCCAAGTCAACTTAACATGTTCTAAGACGAGGGCTTGGTTAACCTTTTTTTTTTTCGGAAGGTAAGCCGGGGTTAGGCAGACCCTGACTAGATATATTGATGAAAAGCAATTACAATCGAAAGTAAATTTTTCCTGACTTATCCTCACAAATGATGACTTGAAGGCATTGAGGGATATCAGGAGGAGAAAAAAACTTGACGAATAGTAGTACAGAATTTGGCAAGTCAATCTGCAGCTCTATTTGTTTCTCGCTAGAATGGTAAAGTCCAAAAGCTTTATCCTATGAAATTAACAAAAAGTATATGTTGATGGAATTTTCAAAAATCTCGTCTTATAAACCATAAGTACGATATGTAACTACATAGCATGGAAATGGCAATGGCACAAGCAATGTTATCAGAACTGGACCGGTCATCGAACCGGCTGAGTGGTCAGTTCCCGGTTCGACTGGTCCGGTTTGACCGTATCCTTTATTTTAAAAAAAATATCAAAAAATTATTTTAATTGAGTTATGACCGGTTCTAACCATCGGCTCCTGGTTCAACCGGCCGGTTCTTCCAATTTTGACCAAAATGATCGGTTTTTAAATATGTCCAGTTTTGAGGGGTTTGGGAACCGATGAGGGAACCGGTTCCCGATTTTTCCGATTCAACCAGCCGGTTCGATCTGGTTCTGACAACAGTGGGCACAAGCACAACACAGGCAAGAAGGTTTGTTAAGTTTTGAAGTTTTTGTTACTTGTAGGGTTTTAGCCTTTTAGGAGAACCTTTTTCTCGTTTTTTTTTAAGGGTCAATTTTTTCAGACCCGCCCTTAGACAAACAACTCATTGATTGGGTCTTTCGTATATCTTCTATCCTGAATGAATCTCAATCAATTTACAAACGACAGATTCAAATTCAAAATAGATTGTAGTGTGTATTGTAAATCAATCAGCGACTTTTTGAGAGATCCTTCTCTATAAAAACAAAGAAGAAACACCTAGCTTTTATCGTGTTTACCCACTTTCTACGAAGACTCGTATTCAACTCCACTTTCCATGATAGAGATCACAGTCACGGATGCTTCTCATGTCTTACAACATGAAGAGGAAGGGATTCTTTTTCTTCTTCTCCACAAATTTTGTATTTCTAAAATGCTACATCTAATTATCATTAGTCAAAAAGATTTTGGGACCCTTTGAATGGTGAGTCCCAAAATCTTGCATTTGTACCACGTGTTCTGATGTCATGCTTATAGGTGCTCAATACTGTCATAATCTTGGGATAACGATCATTCCAGCACTAAATTTGTGTGTAAGAGAGAGAGAGAAAGAGTCATGTTTGCATCAAATTCTGTCGTATATCTCTATGCCTGTAGCGATTACAAAGGGAGCCCAAAGAGACCCACTGTCTAGTAGGAGTTGACTCGTAGGCCAGTGGCCTCAAGTAAAATACAAATAAACAAAGATCACCAACAACAGCACTGGCTTATTGCACTGTTGCCCAAAAGCCGAATCCAGGCACCCAATCGGCAGACCTGCCCGCCATCCACTGATGGGGATGCATATTTTGTTGATGTGGCATATTTTGGTTGGTTTTTTTTTTTTTTTTGGAGTTCTGATTAGAGGACCCCAAGCCCTCTTCCCGGCTGACCGCGCCAATCAAATTTTAACACATTGGAAAAGAGAAATAAAGTTACAATAAAATAACAGCCATGTGTGAAGTTGGAGTTGGGTGGTCAGTAGTTGGAGTTGGGTGGTCAATTTGGAAGAGGACCCTGTCATCTGTTTTCCAATTTCCTTTTTTACTCATACCTGAGATAATTTTTCCATGTAAAATCTAGAGGTGTGGTCGAATTTGGTTCACAAAAATCTCTTATAAACGGGCTAAATAAAGCATAAGACAAACCCATTGACACCCCTAATTAAAAAAAGGTAAAAAAATTGTTTTGGTTAAACATTTTTAACTATGGTACTAGAAGGGCAGAGGATTAGAACCTGCTATTTTAGTGCATTTGAAATTCTTAAGAATTTTTACCTATTCGGTCGCAGACTTGAGTATTTTACCTTTTATACTTTCAATCTATGCACAATGAAAGCTCTCATGGTTTTTTTTTTTTTTTGACGCATGAACAACCACTAAGTTGAGGTTGTTATGGTTTTTTATATTAAATAAAAACTATCATGGCCCAACGCAATCTTTAGGTTTTCAAAACTCGGATTGTATTACTGTCAATTAAGAATATTAAAGTTAATGAGTTTCACTAAAGAACGTGATCGAATAGACTCATAAGTATTCTTAAAGCTAACAAATATGGTCAGGATTGACAACTATTAGATTCTTGGTGTGATTCCTCTCAGCCCTTGGATCTTATGATAGGTAGGGTTCCAAGGGTATATAAAGAAAGAGGAAGTCCATCTTTTCTCTAGAAACCTCATTGAATTAAACCTAAGGAGAGAAATGAAAACTCCCTGATTTGCAATACGAAAAGTCTAGCATCACACCGAGAAGGGAATATGGATATTCTAGTGATTTGGTATGTAATTATCTCTTTCAATCTCCATCTCTACTTGATTATGAATTCTGAAAATCTAATTGCATGTTCTAAATCTTGGATTAAATAATATTGTTTAAGTTAACATGTTTATTATTTTGAATCCGAACAAAGGTACCATCTGAATCTTACTTTCTGTTTTCATGAAGCCAACAATGTCTATATATATATATATATAGAGAGAGAGAGAGAGAGAGATATAGATATAGATATAGATAAGGTATAGCATCTCAATCTAACTTGGACACAAGTAGTCTAACTAGACATCCATATTTCCACAACGATTTGGAAATCTAAGAGTAGCCTATGAGAAAACAATAGCAATATATATTTGTTTATAGTCTAAAGTGGTGTAGATGGAGCTTAATGATTAACAGATAGGACTTTGCTACTGAGACCGCAAAAGGGTTGAAACCACCGAGACCATGCATCCATGCACTGGATTTCAGGTGGGGCCCACGTTTAGATGATAGGCTCCACCTGAAATCCCATGCACAAATGCACAGTCTCAGTGGTCTCAACCCTTCTGCGGTCTCAAAAGCATTTCCCTAACAGGACTTTGTTACTGAAATCGTAAAAGGGTCGAGATCACCAAGACCATGCATCCATGCACGGGATTTCAGGTGGGGCCCATGTTTAGATGGTAGACCCTACCTGAAATCCCGTGCACAAATGCGTGGTCTTGGCCCTTCTGCAGTCTCAAAAGCATTTCCCTAACAGATAACACCAACCTCTAGCTAGGATGGTGAAGGTAAATCTTAATAGAAGATTCCCTTGGCGATGTGGCTGAAGATTAAGTGGAAAAAGAGATGATAACTCCATTGACATTTCTAGATTCCAAAGCCTTGTTACTCTGTATTGGCCTCAAGTTCCACAAGCTAATTTTGACTTAACAATTTAGCTGCTACTATCTTGGCGCTTAGTCAGGAATCCTGATTTACTGTCTAATTTGAATGTATGACTACAGCTAAGCTGCTCTATATCTCCTCGCCATGTCCTATCCATAGAGTGACTATGTGGTATACAGCGATTGCCTATATATGTCATTTCCATGGACAAACCAGCCTGATTAGATGATGAACCAATACCATGTGGGGTGTGGTCCCTCAACTCCGATGGTGCTCGGTCCCATCATCGTATTTCCTCTTGATGTGAAACCATTAGCGAAGACAATTTTAATTAGATAAGGTGGCACTCGGACCATAATCATCGCATAAATATCATCTTCAATAATGGCATTGTCTATAGTAGTGTTGTGCGAAAAAAAAAAAGATTTTTGAATTTGATGGTGAAATGACAAAGATAGATATTTTATATTAGGACTTTGCTATGAGACCCATTAGGGCCGAGACCATGCTCTTAGAGCATTGGATTTCAGGTGGGGCCCATTTCACATGGTAGGCTCAACCTGAAATCTCATGCTCTTAGAGCATGGTCTCGGTGGTCTCAACCCTGAGAGAGACTCAGAAGCTTTATCCTTTATATTATAAGCAAAATACAAGGTATACCTAATTTAATTTATTCACAATAGGGCTATATCTACAGGCAAAAATAATTAAAAGCTTTCATGATGCAAAGATTACATGGTAAGAGGATATTCACTCTCAAACTTTCACTAGTTTTAGAATGCTTCACAATGAAATTTTAAGAAAATTAATAATAATCACCACACCGAGATTTACGTGAAAAAACTATGTGGCAGTACTATCAAAAACTTTTGCTGTGCAACGATTCTTCTCAAGCCGATTGACATACCTTGAGGATCTAGCAACAAGACAAAATAAGAAACAACCTTCCCCACTCCCACCCACACACACACACATAAGTATAAACATGAACATGGTCTCCAAAACACTTTTGAAAAGAACCCAGTTTCAGTCAATTTGTGAAGTTCCAAAACCATTTCTTGAAATTGAGAAAGATAAAAGATCAAGCTAAACTAATTGGCTTCCCTGCAACTTTCTTCGTCAACCCAAAATCTTTGGTGAGAAAAAATCATTTTTCTTATCTTCGAACCATAAATTAATTGAAGTAAAAAAGAATAAATATTATGGAGTCCAATCCTCTACGACCACATGTCTCCATTGACATCCCTTAACCGTGGGTAAGGTTCACCCACCCCTAGGGTTCATCCAGCCATCCTTCGTTTTTTTTTTTTTAATATTAATTCTTTTTTTAAAATTAAAAAACTGTTTTTAGAGTTTTTTTTAATATTAAAAACAGTTTTTAATTTTATAAAAAGAATTAATATTTTTTAAAAAAAACCAAGGATGGGTGGGACCCTAAGGCTAGGTGAACCTTACCCACGGCTAAGGGGTATCAAAGGAGACACGTGGCGACCTCTAGTGGTGATAACCGGATTTGCCAAATCCAATTATCACTGTAGATGTTTTGGCTCCAAATATTATACAGTTTCGATGACTTAACTAATACCTTTGTCATGCTATCGTAATGCCGACGCCATGGCCTCTTTGACTCCCTCCCCCTCCCTGGCATTAACTTTTGGTAGGTACATTGGAATGAATGCAATAGAACTTGAACTCGCAATTGTGACATGGACCACCATTAAAAGACAGAAGATGTCATCTAGTGTTCTCTTTTTCTTGGTCAGCTACAAATGGAGGATTGATGTTAAGCAACTTCCATTTATGACCTTGTCATTGTTATTATAACGTCCTAAGCACCATGGTTGATCCTACAAGAATCGTGAGTCAGTGATGCAGTAAGGCCTTACGTCATTACGTGATTGTTTCTCTGTGCTTAGCAGGAATCCAAGTTGTGATTGTTGTAGAAATTTTATTCAAACCCTAAGCTGTAAATTTTGTTCTGATTCTACGATATATCCAGCAGACACTATATAGGACTTGTTTTTGGCTGTAATGGAATAATAGTTAATCTTTTTTTACCGAAAACATCATCACAGGTAAGGAATTATGAGGAAAAATGAGAGGATAGAAGAAAATCCACAAGATGGTAGTCCTTTTCCATGGAGTCTTCAACATAGATCCATTCATATGCACGTGATTATAGTTCTATATAAGGGGCCAAAATAATAGTGTTGGAAGGAAATTATTCAAGAAGTATGGGGTGCATGGCTAAGCACTGTTAAAGCTGATGGAGAGGCCATTCTCGTATTACTAAGGACGTAATTGTCTCGCTTGAAGACACCACATGGAAGATGAATGGTGATGTATCGTGAAACCTCACTAAGTCACAACTAGTACTGAACTCAACGACAACATCAACTTTTGTTTTCCGTGTGGAAACGAGCAATCCGAATGGTACATGTTTGATATCGATTTCTTCCAAAAGTTGGAAAAGAACAAGCTGATAGGTCATGATAATGAGTTCGATCGATTTCAAATTTACTGGTTTTTAATTAAATATGATTGGCCAGCTTAGCTTGCTTGGGATGGTTAATTATTGTTACGTTCTGTCTAGTAGATTTAAATGAGTTAGTTAGCAAATTGTCTAACCAAATTTTAATAATCCATTGGAATCGAGTTTCCCTCACCATCAAATGACATATTAAGGGCTCCATTTGGTATCAATTCTATCAATTCTCATGTTCTCAAGAAGAATTGTTCATCATGAGAATGTATTCTCAAGATTTTATTTTACTTTTCTTCGGAGAGAGCTATTATTTGAATAAAATTAATTGTATTTTTATTTTTTTATATTTTATATATAAGGAAAATTATTCTTTTCAGCCACATGTGTGACCCACTAACTTTAGTTAACATTCACTCACCCCTAAGGTTCATCTAGGTTCTTTTTTTAAAAAAAAATATTGAACTTAAGTTGATTAAGATTAAACATAGTTAAAGGAGGATCTGTCATGCATGTGTCCCTTTTAACACCCATTAACTAGGGTTAAGATTCACTCGCCCCTAAGGTTAATCTTGGTTTTTAGATAAATAAAAAATATTATTCTTAATTTGATTAAACTTAACCACAATTAAAGGGACGGAGCACGCAGGGAAATTTGGGGGACCATTAAGTCATAATTTGGAAGTATAAATTATCGTATTTTATCGGTAAAGTTTATTCCTTAGTCAGACGAGATCGACCCTACTCTGATTTTCTTTCACTGATTATCTTTTTGGTAGGTGGCCATAGCCGCCCATTTGCCTTCAAACTTGTGACATCCTCCCATATTTGGCAAATGAAGCCTTGCAATCCGATTTCTTGGTGAGCATCACATTCAGTTATCATGAATGCCGCCACCATATTTGACTAGCTATTGCCGACTTACTACTGCTTTTGTGGCGCCACATACCCTAGTCCTGACTGTATAAACAACCACTAAATCATATATTCTCCCATGGAAAATAATCACCTCCTTGGTCGGTGACGCGAGGAGATGCGTCTTGGGTCCCCTTTCAATGCCACATGTCCCTCTTTTAACTCCATTTAACTGTGGTTAAAATTCACCCAATTACTCTTAGTTTTTAGAAAAGTAAAATAAAATATTTTTTAATCACAGGGGTTTAAAAAAAATAACTAGAGTTCATGGGAGTTGAGTTGGCTTTGTGGGAGCGAGGAGTAATAGTTCGCTCCTCGCCAGTGGAGCGAACTATTGCTCTTCTTCAATTATGTTGACGGTCCATGACAATTTTTGCTGCTGCAATCAGAAATTTTGCTATCACCTGCCCCTGCCCTCTTGTTTCCTGCAGCCGTTATGGCTCCACCACTACTTGCGGCCGCATGACTGAGTTCTCTTTGAACAAGCCAGCAGCTTACCAAATCTCCTCTCTAGCATATCCTTGGTTTTTTTGATATCGTGTATCTCACACCATACTCATATATCAGTGGTATTTTTAGCTAGCTGGGCTTCTCATTAAGCCCGCCCAAAAAAAGAAGATAGAAAACAAACTTATTTCAGTTGCCATTTAGGTCCATAGAAGCCCATTCTCTCGGATCAATGAGGCAAAACTTCAGCAAATAAAGGCCAATATATTATCTACAGGCCCCTTCTTCAGCCATTAGAGGCCCCCATCTCTAAGGCCCATTTTAAGTCCGAAAGAATTCAAAAAATCAAAGATGAGATTCAAAACCTAATCGATCCAGAAATTTCGATATCTCAATGTCGTTATTTGTCCTAGAAATCTCATCAGTTTCATTGCTGGGAAATCCGAGAATGAATACCAAGCGTTCGTTTCTCACGTTCAAGCTCGCTCTTCTTGTCGACACTTATGGTAATTCGAAACCCTAATTGATCTTCTTCACCTCATTTTATTCTTTGCTTTGAATTCTCATTATATTCTTCTTCTTTTTGTCTGATCATGGTGCTTCGGAGTCTTTAAAAAAAAGTGATATTCACCAGCTAGGATTTTACTGTTCGTTTCCACTGTTGAATGCCATCGATAGAAACGCATGAAACTCTGTTTGGTTGAGGAATTCGGAAACGATCCGATGAATTAAACGAATTTGATTGCTTAGAATTCGTAAAATGGATTCCAATTAGATTATTTCATGCCTTCGGGATCTTAATAAGGGTTCTAATAACATATACGAAGAAAATTCAAAGTTACTAGGTTTTCATTTGGTAATTATATGGTGGGATGATTTTGTTCCTGTTTTTTTTTTTTATCTTTCTCCAAATGTAAGCATCTTAATAGTGTGTGAAAATAGTTTTTCAAAATTCATCTTCACACAAGAGCAACTTCATTCTTTCTTGCTAACAATAGTTGTGTGGAAATCAGAGAACAAGCTTCACTGACTTCTTATTAGATTAGAATGGCATGTCTGATGTGTTTCCTTTCCACTATTTAGCTGCGTGTGACTTCGTGAAGAAGTCAGCAAGTTGCAATGAACTAGATATATATACATATATATAGGAAGAGGTACTAATGAATCATGCTCATTGAAGCTTGTAATGAATAGTCCCTCTAGAAAGATGACATGTGGCATGCCCCACGATCCTACAATCAAAATGATGACAGGTGGTGGAATTCCCCAAATGAGCGAGGCAATCTTGATTTGTTTCTTCTGTTCATGACAAAGTGAATTGTGAGCTATTTGTACAACACTTTCGTTGTCACAAAAAATGGGTGTAGGGGCCTAGTTGTGCGTTCGTACTTCCTACTTGGTCATTTTTGAATAGCAATTGAATGGATTGTCATTTTTTGTTTACATTCCTTGAGTTGGGTTAGGCGGTTAGTTTACTAGAGAAGAGAATAGGTGTACCAAGCCAGATAGACTGGGAAGTGGCGAAAGATAGTTGATTCCATATAAAACAATGTACAGCTATCAATTTCCTCTGTACAAATAAAAGAAAATTTCAATGATGAAGAGGCATTGCATCTACAGAAATTCTAAGGGTCAATTTTGAGGCGGTCAGAATCGAACATGGACTGGGAATTTTTAGAATTGTTAGCTACCTATTCATTCTGCATTGTTAAGACAGCTAAGTCTGGTAAGGCCATCCGTCATTCCATCCCATAATCACTATTGGATTATGTGGAGGTGTTCTCATCTTTTCCTTGACCACAATATCTTCATTTTCTGTTAAATGGTTGCTTAAAGTCGGATACTTAATAAATTTGTTTCTAAAACTTTGATCCCTTGCCGTAACTTCTATGTGACCTTGATATGAGTATGGCGGTTGGTTGTACCTCGACAATGAAATTGATTATTTAATTGGAATTCATTACCATGGAATCGAGGTTCTGTGCACCAAGGTTTTAATAACCTGCAAAGAATTGGATTTGGAAGCTACATCGAGGTTATCTTCTCGATTCAGCTCTCCCTAGTGAAGACAAGATTTGTTTTTTGTGTATTTTTCTTTGTTTGAAGTGCAGGCCATTCTAGAGATATAGAATCTTAGTTCATAATTTATACGATAGACTGCGAAGATTACATCCAATTGAGTGCAAGAGGAGACAAATGGAATGAATACATACAACTCAATAACAGAGGAAAAGAAAGTTATAAGTTGGGATACATTGGTGGAAATGACAATAGAAAAAATAATTACAAGTTGGTTCCAATCAAACTAGATACATTGGTGGAAATGGCAATAGAGCTTGTTACCACAGCCAGGATTATCATCATTGCTGCCAAAATCCTATCTCGTCTTGTGGATATACCATGAAGATCTCTGTTAATGGATAGAAGGGAAAGAAAAAAAAAAAGGTAAGATTTATCAAAAATCTTTAATGGGTTGATACATATACGAAGATATGAAATAACAGAAGTTGTACCTCAAAACAATTGCACCTGGGAAGATGAAAGCGAGGCAGACGGCTGTTGTTGATCCCATAAACTGAAAGAAGTACCAGATATTTGGGATGGTTATTGCTGCAAGGTAGATGAGGGCAAGTAGAATACAGGTCAGCAACACGAATCTGGTGGTGTCTGAAGCCAACAGAGGCCGCTTGGGGAAGAGGAGTTCATCGATGTTGATCCTCAAAGAGAAGTTGAGAAGAGGAAACACCAGCATGAGGTGGAGTGCATAGCTCAAACGAACTGTGTCATTTAGTAATGACCCGATTGTGGAACCATAATTTTGATCAAAGTTGACAAGTATATCGGTCATAATCGAGTCCCCAAACAGTAGGTAGCCAAAGAACCCCACGGCGATGTAGATGGCAGCGCATAGTACTAGTGAGATCCGGACGGCTGAGACCATATCAGAAGGTTGGCGAAGCTCGGCTCCAATTGGATGAACTGCATGCATGCATGCAAGAGTAAAATTAAGAAATTGGAATAGGCTGTATATTTAGCATACTTGATTTGTTTGTTAATTGGAGTATGAGTAAGAACTTCCACTTGATTTGTTAGCTAATGACATAGGATACTACCATTAAAATGGAATGTGAAAGCCGTCACGATGACTGGAACAGCTGTGAAGAGGTTGAAAATGGAGGCTTGGCTGGGTAAGTCGGGTAGAAGTCTCGGGCTCTCTGTTTTCCCTTGACAAAGTGCGACAATAGCCATAACTGAACTTATGCCAACAAACACCACTGCGAGGAGAACCGATATTGCGGATGTGAACCTCAACGATTCTAGAAAAACCATAGACGATGCAATTAGAATATTGGAGGACAACTGTCAATTTTCAAAAGGTGCTTTGCCATATATTCCAGTTCTAGAATCATAGTCCCAAAGAACTCCGTGAGTCAACTCTAGATGCAATGGATCTATCAACAACTATGTTTTCAAATTACAGAAATACCTTAAACACTTATACTAACCTACGCGCCTCAGCAGGAGAAGGGGAAGCATCACAAACATCACGATGAAGAGGAGAGCGAAGGCACGAGAGTTCCACCAATGGACGCCAAACCATTCTTGTAGAACGCCCAAGTGAACTGATCCTTCTGACAAACTCCCCGAGAGCACATCACCTATGAAAATTTAATATTTGAAAGCTTAGTATTGTTCTCTTGGCGTGTTTTTTTTTGGGGGGGGGGGGGGGGGGGGATTTATCTAGGTTAATAGCTAGGTGAGAAGTTAGCCTATGTTAGTTTGGTCAAAAAGTGGGTTTTTCAACCACCACACTAACGACCAACTCATAAGAATTCATCCCAATCCACCCAAACAAGAGACTGCCATTAAGACCAGTGGGTGGGGGGGGGATTTATCTAGGTTAATAGCTAGGTGAGAGGGGGGGGGGGGGGATTTATCTAGGTTAATAGCTAGGTGAGAAGTTAGCCTATGTTAGTTTGGTCAAAAAGTGGATTTTTCAACCAACACACTAACGACCAACTCATAAGAATTCATCCCAATCCACCCAAACAAGAGACTGCCATTAAGACCAATGGACAGGTATTCTTGTTGTCCCAATTGAAATATAGATTTTGGTGGATTAATGATCTGACAATTAAAAAAAAAAAAAATATATATATATATATATATATATATATTAAGGAATTTTGATCAATACACAACATGAAAAAATCATTCTTTTGGTTTTCTGCCTATATTATTGAGTGTCTATTACATATGGAAAAAAAATTTACACTGTTTTTCCTAGATGATGGTAAACTGTCTTTATATGTAATTTTTAAATAAGAAAATATTTATGCCATATGAAAAGGTAATTACACCAGCCTTGTGCCTAGGGTTGATATCGAGCCAAGCCGAGTAGTGGAGTGTTCAAGCTCGACTCGGTACACTCTACAAGTGTTCAAGCTTGGCTCGAACTCAAGTCGAGCTCCTCAACCCGTGTTCAAGCTCGACTCGTAAAAAGTATTACGAACTCGAGCTTGGCTCGGCTCGACTCAAGTATTATATATTATTTCTATAATATATATAATCTTAAAATTTGTTTTGACTAGGCTCGGACTCAGCTCATCTCACAACAGCTGCTCAAGCTAACGAGCCAAGCCCCTGTCATTACCCTTTTAATTTATAGCCAACCCTTTTTCCAAGTGTGGCTTGTGTTTCCCATGTGGGACTAAAAGTCCACAAAGGAACACAAGCTACTATAGAAAGTTTGCCAAGCTTTCCTTGTGTTTCCAAAGGGATTTTAGTCCCACATTGGAAACGCAAGGAAATCCAGTAAAAAGTTTGCCTATAAATACAACTTAGCATTTCAATTTTATATAATTAATATAATTGCTCAGATAACCTCTTATATATAAACGAACCGAGCTTTTATCGAACTATGGGGTATGTTCAAGCTCGGCTCATTTAGTAAAAGAGCTCGAAAACGGTGCTCAAGTTCAGCTTGTTTACTAAATAAACGAACGATACTCGAGCTTTTAACGAGCCGAGCCCGAGAAGTTCACGAACATTTTGTTCAAAAACCATCCCATCCCTACTTGTGCCAATGGGCAGTGGTAGTATGTTCCATTCCCTCGGGTGGTGTGGCAGTTTCTTCGCTAGTTACTACGTGTCATCTATACTATATACTAAAGAAATTAGGATGCCTATGTGGCATCCCTCTTTGATCTCCATTTTTTGTTTGTGATGCCATGTCACCCCCCACTACATCTCTCATTTATTTCACCCCACTACTGCATCTATCATTTATTTGTTAACCTAAATAGTAAATACCTTTTCATTCAAAGAGTCTTACAGTGGTCTCCCATAGGAAACCCTACAAATTTCATGTTCCAAAAAGCCTTTGCATCTCACGATGTGGAGGCACGCTCTTTGAGTTCCATTCTCTCTACTTAAGTGGGACTCATCTTCTGTTCCCCTCTCTCTTCTTCTTAAACAACGTTACTCCAACGAATCGCTTTATCTTCCCACCTTCCTCTCAGACTCTTCGTTTTCCGTAAGAGAAAACGAAGGTTCATCCCCCCACCTTCCTTAAAACCCCTCTCTCTTCCCCAAAGAAAAGCCTCTTCGACTCTTTGTTTTTTGTACAGATCCAGGGTTGCCACGGGAGAAAACAAAGGTTCATCCCCTATGCCTTCCTGAAAACCCCTCTCCCTTTCACATTTTTCTTCTTCTTATGGTTTTTCTTGTCTTCAGTTGCAATGGCCGATGTTTCAGAACATACGAACGACATCTAGAAGCTCTACGAGTGCGGAAAGAAGCCAAGGACAAGTCCCAGGTTTGTTCTGAATTTTAGTTTATGTGTTTCCATAGGTTCCTTTAGACCATATCTTCAGAAAATGGACGGTTGTTAATAGATGGTTAACAGGAATTTTCCCAGCATAGTAACTGGATTTCATTTTGGATTGTTGGTATTGGTTCCGTTGTTTCGGGGGCAATGGTATTAGGGTGAGGAAATCACACATTAAATCGTTATATGTTGATTCTCTTCATCACTCCTAATATCTTTCTATTTCAGCCAAAAATCCACTCATCTTCAACCTTGGGCAGAGAGCGGCTTTATTTTCTGGATTTTTCCTGAAACATGAATACTCAGTCAACATTAGGTGAGTCAATATCACCTTAATGTTAATCAGAATTCATGTTTGCATACACTTTGGAGTTTGGCCTATGGTCGATTCTTAGAATGAAAATGTGCTCAGATTAGAGTAGGTATTGCTTTCTTTTACAATTTTTTTATTATTATCTTAAAGCTGATTTTCAGTTCAACTGATGGTGACAATCTGGAATTGTATTTTTCACATTATCTGTTCTCAGATCTGAAAATTGTTTTGGCTTTTTCATTCATACATCAAGCAATACCTTCAAAATCTGTTTGCAGATCGAAAATTATTTGGGCAATTATCATATTGAATTTGTTTTGATACACGATATTAGGGTGTTGAAATCTATTCTCAATCTATTGCAGATCTGAAAAAGCTTTATTTCTGGACAACTCTATTACATAAACGTGGACTTAATGAGAAGGTTACTCATACTTCTAAGGTTCGTCATCTATTAAATATTTCAAACATAATATGATTTTGTTTATATAGCCCTCCATCTCCATTTGTTTCATTCAGAATTCTGACAAACTGGACGTATATGATTACCCTGATAATAAAAGTTAGGTTGTTAAAATATTTACCTTCCCTTCATCAATGAGTTTTTGAAAGGCCTTGAGTTGCTCAACAAATGGAATGCTTGGCCTCCATTTTGAAGGATCGTAAAAGAAAAAAAAAAAACTCACCAAACAATACCACATAGCGATCTGGCTTGAAACAGTATATATAGTTCACAAATGTAGCAATCACACATTACACAAATCTGATTCAAAATTCCTATCAAAGAATCTTGTTGGCTAGGTATTTACCAGAATCTTTGTGTGCTATTAATCTTGTTGTTTTCATCAATCTGTGAATTTTCTTTATACATTGATTGTTTAAATGAACTCAGTTTCAAAATCTAATTTATTTCGGTTGATTTAGTTCCCCTCTGCATCAAGGTTTAGGAATCTGGTTTTCCTCGGTGTTATTATGAATCACCGCCTGCTATCTTTTTTTTTCCCCTTCAAATTTTCAAGCCCAAACCCTACCTTTCCCTTATTCGTCCTACATTAAATCTACTAGCCGGTCCTTCTAATTTTGGTTTAGTATCTTAACAGGTTACTTAACTAATTAAATTGAGCAAGTTTCAAATGCAAACACCCAGGACCCTTCTTATAAGCATTCAAATTCAGATAAATATAGTAACTAAAATTTTGTCTGAATAAGTTTCAGCAAGTGTCCGACATGTGAGTATGATGCATTTTGTGTATGACATGGCCAAGTTTCAAAAAATGGATTGCTAGCCTGGATTCTTACTCCCTATTGGACCCAGAAAGGCCTTTCTCAACAGACTTGAATCCTCACAAGCATATAAAAGTTGAGTTATTGGGAAATCTAGGCTGTGTTTCAAATTCATGTCTTTACCCAAATATGAGATCAATCTTATTTTCACGTTGTTCATGTCACCTTTAATGTAAATCATCATCGTCAATGCCTTCTAAAAGTTTGAGGGCTCTCTATGATTGTTTTTTGTTGGTCACATTAACTGAACATACACTCCTTTATGCGAATCTAGGAACTTCAGATGTAAAGCACTTCAGCAACTTTCGGATTTTGAGAAAAGATCAAATTCTAGAGTATGCTAGGTATATATTTGTGGTTTTGCACCAACTCTACTCTATTGCATTTGACCAGGATTTTCTTTCATTAGGGGTGGCTCTCAACTTATTTGCAGAATGTAATAGCATACAATCAAGGAGATATTTTCAATATACAATAGTATATATATATATATATAGATTAGTTCTTTTCTAATGTTCTTTGAAAGTGATTTTGAAAGTTCAGCTTGATGAAAAGTATCATGAGCAAGTATTCAATGCATAAGCTAGGGACTTGACACTTGACAGTGATCATTCAATAAATTTGTTGACTTTTTTTTTCAGTTTATGTATGTGGACTATATATTGTTGTCATTTAGATTATTTGATTAAGATACAGTATAAATAAGACTATTACTTATGTTTGGCTTTTTATTATGGTGCCAAATCATCTCCACTGATAACCGGATGTGGCACATCCGGTTATCACCCATAGAGGTCGCCACGTGTCTCCTTTGACACCCCTTAACCGTGGGTAAGGTTCACCCACCCCTAGGGTTCACCCTCCTATTTTTGGTTTTTTTTAAAAAAATATTAATTCTATTTTTAAAATTAAAAAATTGTTTTTAATATTAAAAAAAACTTTAAAAACAGTTTTTTAATTTTAAAAATAGAATTAATATTTAAAAAAAAAAAACCAAAAATAGGTGGGTGAACCTTACCCACGGTTAAGGGGTGTCAAAGGAGACACGTGGCGATCTCTAGGGGTGATAACCGGATGAGCCACATCCGGTTATCACTGGAGAGGATTTGCACCCTTTTATTATTCTTTAGAGATAATTTGAATTTTTTTTCTAACCCGTGCATTGCAAGGGGGTTTTGCTAGTATGTATAATAAAAGGATATTTTGAAGTTTCTACTTGAAGATGAATAACTTTAGATTTAAAAGAGTTATAATCCTATATCACGTTCATGGTTAAAAATTAAAAACCACCTCGACCCCACCAAATAATAAAAATAACGCAATAATAATAAAAATGCAGCTCAGAGTAAACAAACAAATTAAAGGGTGTTTTCATCTTTCTCGGTTTAGGTAAAAAAAAAAAAAACTAGGACAATGATGTACAGAAGGTCAATGAATGGGGATTATCAAGACGAATTGTTTTGCAGGTTCGAGAACCATGGAATATGAAGAACGTACATTCCTTGGTCTACGGTAATCATGGAATATGATAGTGCTGCTTACCAATTATAATCAGGTAAATGATCAAAGCGCCGAGGTTGGTGATCATGACGCTAATCTGTACCGCCACAGATCCGAACCTCCCGAACGACTCAGCCATGACACCCGCGTAAGTCCTTGACTCACCTGAATGCGTAAACCTCAAAAGGAACTCTACAGACACGTCCACCAACACAGCAATGATCAATATGAGGCCGATCGCCGGAATTACTCCCAATACCTTCAGAGTCGCCGGAATCGACATGATTCCGGCTCCGATTATGGTCGTCGACACGTTGAAAACTGCTCCCGAAACTGATGCATCATCAGAATTCTTCTCACCCTCCGGTGACTCCGACAGAAGCGGGAGGACTATCCCCGCGTCTTTCTTCGCCGGTTTCATCTGGAGTCTCTTTCTTTGGAGATATTTGTCTTTGTTGTGTTCTTCTTTTCTTCCTTCATTCATAAATAATCAGTACATTTTCATATTCTTTTTCTTTTTTGGGATAAATATTCATTATTTAATAGGGACGTATTCTTCTACTGTTGTAACCGGTTACACCCCCCCCCCCCCCCCCCGAGTTGGCCACATGTCCCTTTTAATAAACTACTTACTGTCATACATAATTACCAAAAATGACTTGTAATTATTAAAAGAGTCCGACAAGCATCTCCTTCCAGCACAAATATGCTCCACGCCTCCACCCCTGGCTTTTCTAAACAACATTTGCAAGGAGTTTCACTCGGATGTTTTAACAATCTTAAATGATGTCAAAGATATCTAGAGCCAATTTTTAAGTGCTATTGCCCAATCTATTCCCCGGTGGGCCAATAGTGAAACTCATAATTTAGCAAAAAAAGCTCTTGTCTGGATAAAGCGTGGTATTTCGAGTCCTTGCTCTCGGTTAGGTATTTCATCCCCTTTTGATCTGGGTATATTTTGAGTCTCGCACCTGGGTGTTGTAATTCTGTTATTTTTCTTTGTTTAATACATTAGCTTTTTACCAAAAATTATTAAAAGAGTCTTAGGAAGGGTCCGCTTCTAAGCTGACCCAAGTGTCCTCGTGTCCCTTTTAATCTCTGTTTAATCATGGTTAAGTTTAACAAAATTAAAATAAGTATTTTTATTTTTTTTAACCATGGTTAGATTATTTAACCCTAGGGGACTAACCATAGTTGATGGGTCCGTTTTTCATTTTTCCCTTATTAAAAGAAAAAATTTGCAAGTAGGACTAGCAAAATCCAAAAATAAATAAGAGGGTGGAGAAACGGAAGGATAATATGGTAATTAAGTTAGAAGAGGAATTTCTTTAAAGGGATGTGATGGGCTATTATTATGCTATTTGATTATCGAGGAACCACGTGGGTGGGGACTGGAACAGCTGACAAAGTTTATTTAGGTGGGCTCACCACCAAGGGTGGATACAGATCCAGTACTAGCGGTGCATTATTCAAGCCTGATCCGTGGATAATTGGATCTTAAAGATGTTTTCCCGCAGGTCCGAACCCGACCCAAAAGTTACAAAACTATTGGGACTATACAGGGGTGGCAAAGCATCAGGTTAGGTCCGATCAGAGTAAAAGCAACTCCACTGCATAAACTATTGGAATGGCACCTCCAAGCCAAACCAATAAGGAGTCACCCCTAATCCGAAAGGGCCACTTAACCAATACATAAATTCTATTGAGCAGTGCTCAATGAACCCATGGGTCCGTTTGATATCTTGCCCCCGTGTCCCTTTCAAGTATCAACACCCCTCCCTGTGTCCCTTTCAAGTTTCAACACCCCTTTAACCCTAGTTAAGCTTAATTAAATTAAAACTAAGATTTTGGTTTTTTTTATAATAAAAAATCATGGTTGGATTGCTTAACCCTAGGGGTGAGTGAATACTAACCACAGCTGATAAGTATTTAAAATTGAGGCGTTGACCAATGAGGACTTACCCTTCGGTTATAAAATGGGAACACCGGTACGTTTACTATTTCCCAATTCTATTTGTGTTTTTAATGATAGTTAAACTCAATTTAATCTTTGATATATAAATATCTATAGCTTTTATATGTATATCAATAAATTAATTAGGTAGAGGGATCGGGAAGCCTAACTAATTATAAATGGACTCAAAAACCCTCACATACGGATCTAACGTTTTGATTCTTAAATCGACATACTGTAGGGGCTGGTTATAAGCTGTCATCCCAATGAATTTGTGTTATTTTATGATTTATTTGGAAGGAAATAAATAGACGTATTTTTAAGTGCAATGTCAGATCTTATTTCTCATCTTTGCACAAGGGTTAAAGGGTATATTCTCATCCAGTGTTTGGTTACCGAAAAAATAGGTGAAAACATGAAAAAGAAAAGAAAATATTGAATTTCTAATACAAGTTTTAGGTGTGTTTTGTCCAAATTTCTTTCCTTTTTTATGTTTTTACTTATTTTCTCAGCAACAAACAAACATAGTGTAAGAGAGTTTAAGGATTTGGAAATAACAGCTTTATTTTCAGTTAGAGATGGTTCTAGATGTATTTGATTTCTAGTATTTATTTTTCTTTTCGGTTTATACTGTATGAACATGTTGACCAGGTAATGACCCTAAAGGGGGGATGAATAGAGTCTATGCCAGATTTAAAATTTTGTAAACTACAAATTCAAGATGTGGAATAAATCAAATATGCAGCAAGCAAAAACAATAGAAATACTGTAAGAGAAAGAGATAAGAGATAAAGGGAGTGTAAATTCAGAATTTGTTCATGAGGTTCAGCAAATTAGCCTACTCCCCGCCTCAGCTTCCAGTTAGAAGATTCACCATGATTCTTTAATCGCACGGGGTCCTTCACAGGTGGAGTCCAAACCGTTACAATCTCTCTTACAGGTCGAGATATTACCTTTACAAGCTCTCCTTTAGACCGAGCTGAAATCTTTCAAGAGCACTATCCTCTCTTGATAAAACTGAAACAACAACTTCAGTACAAGAATCCTAGATTCTTGATTGACCTCAATAAATGCGTTTAGATTTGAAAATTCGAAATAAAAGCTCCTTGAGTGAGCTGGATAAGAGTGAAATATAGAATCTAATAAAATCTCTCAAAAGAAATTGGAATTGAGTGAGCTCAAGAGAGATTTTGGCGATTTTCTAAGTGTGTGAGTGAGTGAGAATCAAAAGTAATGAATAAGTGATCAATAGAAGTAATTGTTGTGATCAAAAGTTGTTATTAGTTCATAAATGAACTCTTTTTATAGCATTTGATTTAATAATGTCGTTGGAGAAACATTTAATACATTTTAGTCCGTTGAAAACTAGCTGTTGTAACGAGTTTTCTATTTTAGACTTGATTTCATCGACGAAGTGGAGTTCCCACTTGAATTCGTCGCCGAATATAGAAGAAAGAATGCAATATTAAAAAAATTGTCATAACTTCGTCGCCAAATTCAGTTTATGCTGAGAATTCGTCGACAAATTCAGAACAAAGATTCTGAATTCTGTCTAGGATCAAACCAAAGAAATGTGATTGATTTCCTATGTCATTTAACTATGTTTTAACATGATTTTATGATCACTTAGGGCCTTAGAATGATTTCCAAGAAGTGTCCTAGACTCCTATAGTCAAGCTATGATTATTGAGTTTTTCAACTTACCATTCTTGTGAAGACTTTTTACATAAGTCCTATGGACTCTCAAAATAAAATATAAGTATATTTAAATTGTTAAGAGATGATCTTGGTTTGACTTGGGTCTTATGATTTTGTCTTTGTCTTCAATAGACCAGACTTGGATTATGGTCATATCTTGGATCTTCATCTTGTATACAATGAGTTGAACGTTTTCTTGGGTAATCTTTCATCCTTTTTCATGATTGTTTTGTTGTCACTTTGTATTCTGAAATGTTCAAGCACTTAAAACAAAATTATTAGTACCAAATATTTCATTTCATTATTATGTTATTACCAAAATTATTAGAGATACTCATGATTGTAACCCTGGGGCTAAAACAATTGCTTTATTGTTTGTCATCTTCCCTTCTTATTTATTATATGATACCCTGAATTACCTTTCAATAAAAAGGGGGATAAAGGAGTATAAGAAATAAATGATATGTGGCCGGGGTTGTGCCAAATAGAACAGGAAGCCCTGGGCCAGCCCCAGATTGTGTGCATTACACAACTCCCTAGATGTAGTAGACTGACTCATTTATTAATCAGGTTCATACATGATGGAGGGACCTCAACCCGAATAGTTGGTTCTGCATATGCTAAGACTGCTGAGTAATCGGGTCCTTTTGCTACCGGAAGCTGAAGAGCTCTTATTGATGGATCCTATCCATGGAACGCAAATCCTCTACTCAGACCGGAGAAATGATTATCCTGGCCCACGTGCTTGAATGAAACACAACACGTTTCTTTTTTTCTCAAAGGGGTAATGTTACGCTAGTACTTCTCTTTTATAAAAGAGAGGCACGTTGATGAATTTTCCTCTCGTATTTTTTATTTTTACCCGTATTAAGAAAGATGTAACAAAGGGTGTCCCATAGTTGATGGCTCCAATTAGAAGGGATCTTCTCCGGTTGGTGTGGACGAAAAGACCACTCACATCCAATTAAAAGATGTCACAAACTCCTTTCACACCAATCAAGGCATTGATTTGTGTGCATAGACTTAAATTTGGAAAGCATGCAAAGACGTGGTGTGTGGCGTTTTCCTATTGGTATTAGTACTGGAGTTCTCCTCGCCAGCACTAGGAGGAGACGATCCTGAATCAACCGAAGCCCTTATCAAGAAAAAGCGGAAATGAAAAGTAATCGAGAAGGCGTTGTCCTTTCCTTTTTTTGTTTTTCTTTTTGACGTTGTCCTCCTACTTTAATAAAAAAGAAAGAAAGAAAAGAACGTTGTTCCAACTTTTAATTCGAACGTGACATGAAGTTGAATAGGCGATGACTCCTTAAAAGGCTTTGGATTGTCTCTCGCGAAGCTAGAAAGAGCTTGGTTCCATAGAATACGGGACAAGTGGTGGAGAAATCAAAATCATGAGCGTGTGGAGATAAGTGTGTGAGAATAAAGGGGAGAGATATAATGGGGAGAAGTCAAAATCATGGGGAGAAAATAAAATGACTTCTCCCCCATTTTACACCAACTGTCGCACAATGTATGGAACCCGAGAGGGGTTTCTGGCTTCGCCAGAGACAATCTGAGGCCCTCATTGAAAGAAAAAAAAAAACGTAAAGGGATTGTTTGGTGGAATATTTTGTAGCTTAGGTTCCACATCATCGACCTAATCAGACGGTTGAGGTACTTAGATCAGTCTGGTTTCCAGGAACATTGAGATACTTATATCTCAAAGGTCTAATTTAGATCAACTTTGATACTTATGGCTGAAATTGGTTAAATAGATAAAATTGAGGTTATAATTTTTTAATGTAGAGATATTGCACATAATAAATTAAGAAATCAATTACTGTACCAAAATTTTTAATAAATTAAATGGTGTATTTCCGTGGGTACACGTAGCTCCACCCTAAAATTATTAGCAAACAATTATTATTCTGCCAATTAGTACATGAATAAGTGAAGTGTTCTTCAAGACTATTTAACATCAATTCTGGTGATTTTATTGTTTTGAAAAAAAAATCTAAAATTTTTTTATTCTTATAATTAATTTTGTGCAAAAAGCGGTTTGTAATAAGATTATGAATACGTTTTAAACAAATAAATAAATAATAGGATTAATATTTTTCTTGCTCACAAGAAAGCTATCTAAGACCGTATCGAGAACATCGAAAAGATCCAATAAATAACGATCATCATGAGCACATGCACGTCCTCTAGGAACCCACCATAGTTTTACATCTGCATTGAAAAATTGTCATTCATCACTAGGACTATAAACGGAGCGGATTCAAAGTATATCCAAATTTGTATCTGATTATATATTCGATTATCTGAATCCGAATAAATATCCGGCGGATAATGAAATATGATATCCGTATCCGACTCCGATTAAAATATTAGAATTCTGATAGTATCTGAATTATTCGATTGCTTTTAAAAATGTATTAAAAATATAAATTAATATTTAAAAAATAAATTTTAAAGGTTATATTAATTTTATAAATTTAAAATATTATATATATATATATATATATTAATAATTGGTCGGATATTTATCGGATTTGATATACCAGTATCCAAATTCGTATTCGATTATAAACGGATAGTAAAATTACTATCTAAATTCGCTCCACTGGATACCTAGTCGGATAATAATCCAACTAAACGGATTTGGAAATGAATCGGATACGGATAATATCTGCATCCGTTTACACCCTCATCGTTCCTAGACAGGGTTGATTAACAAACTAAGGGGGTGTTTGGAATCATTCCTTGTGATTCAGTGTTTCTGAGAATAGAACAATCTGGATTTTGTAGAATGATTCTTTGCTGAGAGCCTGTTTGGTACAGTCAATCAGAATCATTCTAACATAACAGAAACAATAGAATCGTGTTTGGATAAATAAAATAAAAAACATAATCACAGCAAACATCAATAGGAATACATTATAGAGCATGCATTTAAGACCTACTCATAACTTCAAAGAAAAAAAAAAAGGGAAAGCATACATAGAAATTCCCTCTCATATATACCCATTCGTTGGGAAAAAAAAAAAAAAAGGAATGAATAACATAAGCATAGAAATCAGGTGAAAAAAAAAGTTACCATTTCTCAACAAAGCACATAAATATTTATTAGTTACAAACCCCTATATCTTGGTTTGCTTTGCAAAGAAAACACATAAATAAAAGTAAAGCACATCATTTGTAGGCTCATCTCTGCAAAGAAAATGAACTTGCGGTATCATGTTCATGCCTGGTGCACATTCAATGGGTTATCCCCAACCATTTGATGGTCCAAATCCATCTCTATATATACTACAAAATGAGTAAATTGACCCATTTTCCAAGCACGTATATTGAATGCAAAGCTACGTACGAACAAACAAAACGAGCTATTCCATTTGAATACCCCTCACTTATTATATGTTATTCAACTTCAATATAATTTTCAGATTATAGGTTTAACAGGGGATGATTCAGCACACAGAAAAGGAACTAAAAAGTATAATTTTCTTTTCAAGTGTGATGTCTCAGCCCAAGTGGATGGTGCAGTTGTTGGTGCGGGGGTGGAAATCTTTAATAATTTAGTCATCAAGTTATCTTCCCTGATTCTGCCATTTAGTGGAGGCTCTTCAACATAAGCGGAAGTTACTGCTATCAAATTTTGCTTATCTTTGATTGTCCATAATGGTTGGGAGAAGGTTTTGATCCAATCAGATGTATAGGTAGTTGTAGATGCAATTAATACAAGATCAATTTGTTCGGTTGCAAAAGTTGCTCATATGCCAATACTTGATAGTATTGAGATGTTGAAGACAACCATAGATGTGGAGGTTGATTGCTTGTCTAGATCCTTGAATGGGGGAGCCCATTTACTTGCCAAATTGGCTTTGTACAAAAGCAGAAGTTTTTAGGTCAAGAGATGTAAAGTTTCTTCTAATAGATCAGAGGTGGGGTTTTTCCATGTAATGGGAATTTTTTGGGCTAGCGGTACCTGTCGCGGGCTACGTGGTTCAGGTCCTGTGCACTCATCTGCAGGCACGCGTTGTTTGTGCCCTTGTTGTATGACACGCTCTTTGAAGGAGTTGACCTTCCATACAGAATCATCCAAGGTTCAACTCGGGTTCGTCCTCGGTTCAACTCGGGTTCATCCTCGGTTCAACTCGGGTTCGTCCTTGGTCCAACTCGAGTATGCCCTCGTTGAGGAGGGGTCTTCTGCCCTGCTAAGACACTCTGAAGCTTAAGTCAGTAACAATGAGTGAAAGACAAAAGATTAATACAGAGGATAAGGGTCGGGAGTGCTTGAGATAGGGACTTTGCTCTTAACGTGTAACCGTCGATCGGTTGGCAGAGGACAGTCAGGTGTCTGAGGTCTTCCCAGACGGGAACATTGTACAGGCGATGACTAGGGCGGAGTTCGAACATGACCTGCTCGGGAGCACTATGCAAGTATACAGGTAAAAGTATTGTGCATGTGTATAATATATAGGTGAAAGCATTGTGTGAGTGTACAGGTCAAGCACATCATATGGGTGTTAGTTCTCGGGGATCTTTTAAGATGAGTGCGGGCTTGACAAGGACAGGTCTGGTACTCTCCGGACGAGTACGGCTTGGCAAGGACAAGTTTGGTACTCTCAGGATGAGTGCGGCTTTGCAAAGACGGGTTCGGTACTCTCAGGACGAGTACGAGCTTGGTAAGGACGGGTCGAGTACTCTCAGGACGAGTATGGGCTTGACAAGGACGAGTTCGTGCTTGACAAGGTAGTTTGAGTGCATGCTCAGCCAATTTGGGAATGAGTGTTCGTACGAGAGTGTACTAGGGCAGATCAAAAGTGAGTGTACTCGTATAAGAGTGTACTCGGATAGACCAGAGATGAGTGTACCCGTACAAGAGTATACTCGGGCATTCTGGGGATGAGTGTACTCGTACAAGAGTGTACTCAGGTATTATGGTGATGAGTATACTCATACAAGAGTGTACTCGGGTAAACTGGGGATGAGTGTACTCAAACAAGAGTGTACTCAGGCAGATCAGGGGTAAGGCATCGACATATCACCAAACAGATAAGCATAATGCATGCATCGACATATTATCAAGTAGAGCGACATAAAGCATTGGGATGTAGGGGTACCATATGGCGTGGCATAGACAATCGGATGGCGGAGGAGAGCGAACCGAATGGCCGAGCCCCCCCATTTCTCTTCCCTTGTTCATCGTTCCCTTCTCTCTTCTCTGGCTTTTCTTTCGCTAGTTTGACCTTCACGCCCAACCCTTCCTCTTGTTTCTCTCTCTCTTTTCCTTTTATAGGCAGCACATGCGTGCTTCTTTAAATATCCCAGGATATTTTAAAGAGGTGGTGGGAAACAGGATAGTGAAAGAAGCGGTGGGTTAAGTCGGTGAGGACTTCCCACTTTGCCCCTTTCTCACCAATTTTATCCCTTACAGTCCACACTGGATATGTAATAGGTAGGAACATGAATGAATAAAAGGATTACAGTTACTGACCCAAAAAAAAAAAAAAAAAAACTTCAATATCATTCAATCAAACTCTTCAATGTCAGTTTCAATTGTAATAAATATAATTTACAGATTCTAACCGTTGCTATTCCATTTGAATATCCAACACTGAAATGCATTCAACTTCACCAATTTTAGCTTATCAAACAAGAAAACAAAAAAGATCAATCTAATCTTAAACAAAATGAAATCAAATCTAATCAACATAGTTGAAATTGGGGGAAACCAATAACAAAAAATTGAAGATAGATGAGAAGAGATGAGGAGGAGAGAAGAGGAAGAAAAGGGTTCAAGAGAAGAGGAGAGAGATGGTGAAGAGAGCTCGAGTTCATACCTAATTGTCGCCGGTGAGATTCCGGTGAGATCGCTGGCAAAAGGGTCTTGTGAAAATGGAAGAGCTTTGGGGGAGATGGAGGGCACACTTGCTTTTTGTCTCGAGTCTGACATTCTCTTAAAAGAATGCTCCTTGTGACCTTTTTATTGTTCTCAAAAAAGTGTGTTGAGAATACCTTGTTCTCAGAAAATCGTTCCGATTTTGTATGCTTCCAAAACGCGTTTTTGTGATTCTGCTACCGGGGTATAGAAAAACGTTCCTTAGGAACAATGTCAAACACCCCCAGCTGCTTGCGAATAGCTTGAGCTCGGCTCCTTAAAAGCTCGATCAAATTTCTTTTTCTTTTTTTCTTTTTTTTCTTAAGAAAAAATCACCTGATGAGAGGGGGTGGGGTAGGCAAGAGTCAAGACCTCTATCTATTTATTAAAACACCAATTAGGCAATAAGGGGGATAAAAGGCCTTACCTCTAATCCATCAAGCGATGAGATACTATATAAAATTACTTAAATCGAGTAAGTTTCCTAACTCTACTCTATGATCCTCCTTAAAAAGATTCAATGATGTGGTGCCAATTACTATATTATTATTATTTATTTATTTCTCTTTGAAGCCACTGGTTGAATGAAGGGTCAATTCCTCCTCATCTTCACAAAACCCTTTTGAACTATGGTTAACAAGTTATAATCCTTGTAGTTAATTTTAATTTTTTCTCAAAACCAAGTTTAAATGCTTTAACCCTAAAGTTAGTAAATCTTAACCACATATAAAGGGAGTAAAAAAAGGGGATATGTGGCACAAAAATGGGAGCGAGACGGTAAATTGCATCCTCGGTCCGAGGGGTGATTATTTTCCATTTATTATATACAAGTAAAGATTAATAGTATATAATGTATTTACTCTTTATACAATTATAAACTTATACTAAAATTTTAGGTAACACCGTAATTTCTTTACTTATACTAGGATAATAAAATAAAAATTTTACCTAATATAAATAGCTATATCCAATGAACCAAGATGCTCGGTAACGGCTGGAGCTCATTCTAGTGGCAAAAATATCTCTATTTACATATGATTTTACATTTTCGATTAACAGAAACTCAAGGAAGTATTAATTCGAAAGAGAAAAAAGAAGTGAAGTGAAATAAAACAAATTTTCAACTTATTTTTAGGGATGCAACCAAACAACATAAAATAAATTAAAAATTCATCTTTTCCGACAAAAGCTTTTTACACCATGATTTACATTATAAAACCATTTAAGTACACTACATTCAAAATAATAGCCACAACTATCAGATCGGCCTACAAGGTCAAATCAACCATTTGATGGACTTCACCCAGTGTTCTCAGAACTGGACTGGATTGGCCGATCGAATCGGAAAAACCAGGAATTGGTCCCCTCACTGGTTTCAAAACCCCCAAAATCAGACCACATTAAAACCGGCCATTTTTTTAAGAACCGGCCAATTGAACCGGGAATCGATTGAAAACTGATCAAAATCAGTTAGAACCAAGTAAAAATGAGAAAAATTAGTTTTTTAATAAAAAAGAATACGATTTAACTGGTTGAACGGGTCAAACAGGGTACTAGGAACCGGCCACCTAGCCGGTTCGACGACCGATCCGGTTATGAAAACATTGACTTCACCAAAGAGATCTCTTTAGCATCATCAACTTGACGAGCTTGCTTCTCGGAAGGCATTCCCTAACTGCTCTACTATCTTGCTCTACTATCAAAATGGGCAGTGATTAGCGGACCCATGGGTCCGCTACTTATCTTACCCCCATGTCCTCGTGTCTCTTTTAACACTCCCTTAACCCTGAAAAAGAAAAATGGGAAAAAATCAGCTCCTAATTTTGTTCCAAATTGATGAAATTTTTTTTTTTTCATTTTAAAAAGAAAAAAATCTTAGTTGGCAAAAAAAAAATAAAGAAAAAAAAAATCTTAAACTTCATGCCTTGGGCCAAATAGAGCATAAAGGTGCCTCAAAGTTCCTCTACCAACACATTGGGCTTGTCCCAGTGGTAGTTAACATGGTAGGTTCTGGGTTCCAATCCTGTGGGGGGTGTGGCTGTTATGCCCTCCGACGGCCCTGCTAACATGGTAGGCATTTAGACCATATACTAACCATAGTAACAAAGTTCGGATTCGGGAATTATTCGGCAGAGGTTAAGTTCGAAAAAAAAGGAAAAAAATCGGCAAATTCGGGTTAAGTTCGGGATAAGTTCGAAAAAATAAAAATTAATAATTATAAAAAATAAGAACGTGATGCCAACTAATCCTTCTACCAATCTATATGTATTGACATCTCTTACTATGTTAACATTTATTCCAATTTCTAAAAAACAAGCATTATGTAAACTCGCAAACTCAAGAAAAAAATTACATAAGGTTTAAGTAAGCTTTATGTAATTTAAGAAAAAATAATAATTTAGATTACATGTTTGTATATGCAAATCAAATTATATAAGCAATTCAAAAATATATAAAAATGAGAAAAATAATAATCTGAATAGATAAAATCAGAAAAACAATATATAAGTGTATTTATTTGGCATAATATAGTTATTTAGCAAAATATAGGAATAGCTCATAATAAATAACACAAATCTTATTTTCTCTTAGTTCAGTGGAAATTCAACAGACTAATCAGCATGCAAAATTATATTTTTTCTCTCAATTCAATCGAATGTAATCAAAATCCTAAAATAGCTTACTCGAATAGAGTTTTCTCATTCTCCTATCAGTTGGCGATTTCAATCAAATGAAAATTTCTCAGTGTGAAATAAGTCTCGGGTTTTTAGTAATAATTCTATTGCTAATTAAAAGTTCATTTTACCCTCATTCTTATTTTAGAATTCTGAATAATCATGAACGAATAATTTGTGAGAAATCTTCATTCGGAATAAGTTCGGTATAAGTTCGGAATAATTCGTTCGTTCGGGAATTATTCGCGAATAATTCGTTAGTTCAGGAATTATTCGTTAGTTCGGGAAAAAGAAGCCTTTTTAAACGGCACCCCTTAAAAAATGAATAGTTTGGGTACAATTCGGGAATTATTCGAGAACTTTGTTACTATGATACTAACCCAGCTAACCCAAAGAAGTGAGATTACAAAAAAAAAAAATCCTCCACCAAAACTCTACAGCCCTGTTTTGGTGAAACGATTTACGGTTAATAGGTTTTGTACACTTTGGCAATTAAGGGTCTGAATCATATAAACTTCCAAGCCTAGAAGATGGCTCATTAATTGAGACCATCCAATTGATGGGCCACCTACTTGTCAACCAAATGTTCTTACGGTTTAAATGTTTGTTATTGTCTGGCAAAATTACTTCATCTATTAGGAATGTTGACCCCACTAAGATTGAGTGACATACTAAACAGTAAACATAGATGGGAAACACTAGGCCTTGGTAGTCCCCAGCAACATACAGGGGGTTATTTAATGAGTCAATTCAATATTGAGGTACAATTTGATGTCTATAATCATAACAGGCTGCCAAATATTATATTTTCACTATGAAGATCGGTACACTAGGGCGTCAATGGGCTGGGCCTAGGTCTTATCAGGCCTGGCTCTCATTTAAGGGTGAAGACCTAGCCCACCCGTTGCTCTTGAAGGGTCTGAACTAGCTTAGGTGCAAGCCCAATCTTCAAGGGCTAAGGTCGGGCCAGGGCCTAAAAAAGAGTAAAAAAAAAAGTTTTTTCTGTCATGTCATTGATTTAGCACAGGTTGTCTTTATACCGTTTGTCAACTTAATGCGACCCTCCTACTTCTTGCTTTTGGTATTTATGTATGTAGGGATGGATTGAATTTTCATCATTCCCCTAAATTATAATTGTTATAATAAAAGTTTATCTGGAATATCATTAAAAAAAAAATTGATTGAATAAAGTATAATTTGCATATAAACCAGCCTTTGAAATACCAAGCTCGGCCCAGCAGGCCCTACCCTCGGGCCTTACCATTAGGATGAAAAGGCCTCCATTACCTTAGAAGTTAGAACTAGTCTACATTTATGGGCTATCTGTGGAAAGTGTTCCCACTAGCCTCTTTTTCTTCTCTCTAAAGTCGAAAGCTTCTAGATCGAATTTCCCGTGCCCTTTTTACTCTATTGCTTCCACCGCTCTCTCTCTCTCTCTCTCTCCATCTCTGCAAGTCAGGAGGGCTCAACGATCGAAAATGGCTGATCAGATTGCCAAAGGAGAAGAATTCGAGAGAAAAGCCGAGAAGAAGATCAATGGCTGGAGTTTTTTCGGTTCCAAATATGAAGACGCTGCAGATTTATACGATAAAGCTGCGAATTGCTTCAAACTTGCCAAATCTTGTAATGTTTCTTTCTTTCATTGGACTATCTTCTGATCGACAGCGTTTTAGGTCACTACTTTGATGCGATTGAAGAAAATAATAACCAGTAATACTTGTTGGTTTGGGGTTTATGTGGATCGAATTCTGATGAAAAACCTAGAATCGGTCCCTGAATCAGAGGTTTTCTGATTGATCGCAACGATTTCTGGCATTAGCTGCTTTGATTTTTATGTAACAGGTTTAGATGTAAAGTAGCAAACGAAGGGGGAGATGAGTTCATAGGAGGCATGAAAACAAAAACTACATGGAATTTCAGTAGAAGTAGTGCTTGTTTGAAACTTTAAATTGCATATCGTAATTTATAACAATTCGGCTGCCTGAATTTGAAGTTGTGAGTAATGAAAATAGCTATTACCAATAAAATAATAATTAAATAACACACGATAATGTTTTATTCTTTGTCCAATAGTTGTATATTTTGATCAATGAATTCAAGTAATAGAGATTGGATGTTCATTCATGCCAAGCATTCAGTTGGTATTCCATTCGCATGGTTCAAAATGAACATTTCTGATTTGTTATTAGCTGATTTGCTTGTAATGTAAACAGCTTGGCGGCGTTAAGTGGAATGGGTTAGAAACTAGGTGGATTGATAATTCTATTACACCTCAGGTGTGAGAAGTGTTGGTTTTGATACCTTTTTTTTGTACAAAACTCTGCTCAAAATACTTAGGTTACACATTTACTTAATGCATACAAATTTTTCTTTTTATTCGTGATGTATGTCATTTATTATTCGGTCATCTGGATGATGATTAATTATTAGTATGGTGTTGCTGAGCAGTCAACACATAATCTGGTAGTAGATGCTACTAAAAAATGCACACGTCACAACTAAAAATTAGGGTAATTCCCTCTAGGACCTTTCCACATAAATGACCATTGTTAAATCATAATTGGCTGTGCAATCATCATCATCATCATCATCATCATCATCATCATCATGGTTTCCTCATTCATGAAGATTATGTGTGACCACCACATAAAGCAGAGACTAACCAATGTGCTTTGATAGTGCATGCGAGTCGATCACCACTTTTTTTTATTTTCCTGGATTTGAGAATGGCCTCGTTCCTTTAAAACGCTATGAGCTTCTTTGGAGATAGGAAGATTACGAGAACAATAGCTCTAATGCATTCAACCCTTTTGGAGTTGTATTATTCTAAGAAGTATCTAATGAAATTAGTCAAATAATTAGGTAATCTTGAGAAATTTGAACAAACCCAAGAATTTAATTGTAAGCTCTCAAATTGCATTGTTGAGTCAAACTAAGGTTGAGGGGCCATATTAACTCTATAAAAGCAAGCTAAGGATGCCTCCCCTAACTATGATATTTGTCCGGAATTCATTTTAGTGAGTGAAGGCGTCCTGTTAAGGTTCAAATCAAAAAACGGAAATATCGTTATTTGAGTCAAACTAAGGTTGAGGGGCCATCTTAACTCTATAAAAGCAACCTAAGGATGCCTCCCCTAACTATGATATTTGTCCAGAATTCATTTTAGTGAGTGAAGGCATCCTGTTAAGGTTCAAATCAAAATATGGAAATATCGTTATTTGAGTCAAACTAAGGCTGAGGGGCCATATTAACTCTATAAAAGCAAGCTAAGGATGTCTCCCCTAACTATGATATTTGTCCGGAATCCATTTTAGTGAGTGAAGGCGTCCTGTTAAGGTTCAAATCAAAATAATGGGTGAGATTTCAAGCTTAAAGTCTATACAATTGACCTGAGTATTGCTTATTATCTTAGTGTTTTAGTGCATGCAAGATGTGAAGAACAAAGATGATCTTTGTACAGTTTTTATCCTTAATTGAATTATCTTTACCGAAAAAAAATAGTTGTGAAATATTCAATTGCTTCGAAATCCATGAAGTATACAATTGGTATGAGAGTGAGGTTCGGGTATGTAATGATTGTGAAAGTTTTGAACATGATGTTCGAGACTTTGAGGTGAAGAAGTTTGATGGATTTTTTTTTTCGGATTCTGACAGGTCAAGATTAGGGACCTACTGAGGTTAGGGTATGTAATGATTGTGAAAGTTTTGAACACAATATTCGAGACTTCGAGGTGAAGAAGTTTGATGTAATTTTTTTTTGTTGGATTCTGACAGGTCAAGATTAGGGACCTACTGATCCAGCAAAGCTTACATAAGTAATTGAACCATGTGCTGATGTCTAAGCTTTGCTTGAACTTGATCTACACGCGACAATGGTAATTGGAACATCCTAAAAGTTGTGGTGGAAAAGACATAAAAGGAGTATTCCTAGATGGCCTGATATAATCCAAGTCAATGCGGAGATGGTTGGGATTTTCATCGGATTCTATTTTCTGTAAAACTTTATTTTTAGGGGTTATTCTTGTCGGATTAGAATTTGGGAAAATTCCTAGTTAGATTAGGAATTGGGTTTAGGTTTTGACTTTTGAGACCCTATGCATAGGCTTAAGGCTATGTTTGCACATACATGAGCACAAGTGTCGGAGTCTGACTCAAATGCGAGGAAAATAAGATTCGAGAACACATGGAATATTTAACTTTTTATTAAAAATAAAACAATTATAGTTTTTAGCTTTATAAGGAATGCTATGAGTGATTGTAAAGGAAACAAAATAAATACGAAATAAAAAATTGTTGCAAACAATACTAAATAAATAAAAAAATCTCTATAATTGAAGATATTATATTCAAAAGTCAAGTAAAACATATATTCAATTGTTAAAAATAACTATAATGGCTAATTTTGTTACAAGAATAGTTTGTCAAGTACTAATTACCAAGCAATGGTTTATGATGGGCAATCATCTAAATCATTGTTGCATAAATTCATTCATTTAAAAAATTCTGATTGTCTAATAAATTTGTGTTTCATGCTAATCAAATTTGAGAGGGGGTTTTCTAACTTAGATTGTCAAATTAATGGCGCATATTTGTATGTCTCATACATTGCATTATATATAACACTTACCCTTATGTGTCACTCCTTTTAACACATTCTTTTCTTTTTGGGTAGACATGTAATATGAGCTATATAACATGTACACATAATAAAATATAGCATGTCCATATTTTCATAGGAAAATGGTGTGGATGCCATACACTGATACACATGGTCACGGGAAGGAGAGTGGTGGCTCTCGAGAAGAAAAGTGTGGCTCTTAGGAGAACGCATGGCTCACGGATAGTACTAATGGCTCTCATGGAGAGCGGGCTCTTGGTTTAGGGAGCTAGTAAAATTTTGTACCTTGTAATCTCTGCATTGTGGAAGCTCTTGAATTGTCTTCGTCCATGAACGTAGTCACTCACGTGACGAACCACTTAAATCTTTTGTTGTGTTTGTGTGTTTTTTATTTCTCTATTTATCTCAATGTTTTCAAATTGCCATAGATCCTACAATCATGTTTCCGTACAGCAAATTTTTTAGTCAAATGATTGCTGGTTAACTAATGAAGTGCTGCAGGATTTATTTAGTGCTGTTTAAGTATTGCTTGCCTCTTTTGCTAATGATAATGCTTTGGAATGTATTTTCCTTATGAAAGATTCTCAAAATCAGTTCGATTCTTCAGGGTTGAAGTAAATCAAGGAATTAGCTAGTCATTTAAAACTTTAGTGTCACCAATATTACAAATTTACAACAATTAGCTTAGTAATAATTCCTATTATATATTGGTGTTTCAGGGGATAAAGCTGGATTAGTAAATATTAAATTGACCAACTGTCATTTGAAGGTAAATGCTTTGATTGCTATATGGTTAAGCACTTTTTAAACTATTACTGTATGCACTTTTTTGATGCTGTTGACTTCCTATTCACAGTTGGATAGCAAGCATGAAGCTGCACAAGCTTATGTAGATGCTGCAAAATGCTTTAAAAAAACATCTGCTAAAGGTGAGTTTACTGTTTGCTCATAAATGTAACTCCACTTCCCCAACATAATACTACGAGTCAGGATTTTCTTAGAGGGGGGGGCAAGCAATGGTTGATTGATATGATGGGTTTGCAAAGAATGATTAGGCGGGTATGAAATATTTTTGGTCCAAAATGTGGGGGTTCGGGGCGTAGCTCCTGAATTTTGTTTTGAGAGCCATGTTTGTGGTCCATCTCGTTCGGTTGTAAAGAATATATATTTTTTAATTTAGGTCGGCAACTGCCCCCCTTGCCCATGGCTATGTCCTCATAAATTATAGTATAAAACTTAGTTCTTTTTTCCCCCTAAAAGTTCAAGGGGGCAGCTGCCCCATGCTGTTATAGAAGCTAATTTCTCTTTAATTTGGCTCCTTGGGTTCCTCAACCATGGCAAACTTGACTTCTTTGGCACAAGTAATATTCTATAGCTTTATTAATCCACCACGTAGCTGGAAAATAAAAACAAAGCTTAAAGTAATTCAAATATGCATAAGATTACCACAATCTCACATACAGTACCCATATTTGGCAACATTGTCTCCCAGTTTCATGGTTGATTTTTCCCATCTACAATTGTCTATCTCGAAGCATGACACTTAAACCTGCATAAATATTACAGATGAATGGAGAAAAATAAGAAATTATCTGATTCAAAATCATTGTAACTTGTTTTCAGCAAATTGCTTTTGGAGAATCAAAAAGCCCAAGAGTTATTGTCAGATAAAAAGTAGAAAAAGAAAATAAATCCAAAATATGGAAGAATATATGAAAACCTTTAGGATCTATGGTCATTTTCTAAAAGAACTTGAATTGCGTATGTACTATGGCTCATGTTGGCGGAATCACTGATTCATATTTGGATATCATACTTTTTTTTACTGCAGAAGTTATATACTTATATCAAGTAACAAAATCTGTTTCCCTTAGATTTTCTTTTGGCTTTTCAAAAGCTGATTCTGTGATTATGTTTCACCCAATTTAGATGTAGTTGACCAAGATTTAGTCATGAATATTGGTTTATTGTTTTGTATGCATAATTTGGAAGAGATTATACTTATATTAGTTAAGCTATAGGACTAGCTACCTCATGTATATGGCATTTTCATGTTAACCCACTACTGCATAGTTGGAATCTTACTTTGAATTTGTTATTCAGGAATATATCAAATCAAATTGCTTGCTCGTGTGATAGCAGACTTAAGACTATTTTTTACTTGCATTTCCATCTATGCTGTCACATGCATTTCTATTTTTACTTTATCATACTGTCCTTATTGATATTGGGTGCTACACAGAGGCAATATCATGCTTAGAACAGGCAGTGAATCTTTATACGGAAATTGGCAGGTTCAACATGGCTGCAAGATACTGCAAGGTAAAGCCTGTATTTGTTGGCAATTAATTTTGATTGAGACAGTAATTTATTATTAGTGTATGTGTAAGAGTATTATTTTGACTGGTATCATGATTAATTTTCCAATCCACCCTGATAGAATTACATTTCTTCTCATGCAGTTTCTGTTCGAGTTTTACCATTGCTTGCTATAATGTCTAATTTTCAAATTAAATATTCTTTGGTTCGTGTAGAATACACCTGTAGGATGTGGTATAAGATGTAATTAAGAAGGCATAAAAGATAGCTGATGATTTGGATGTACATTTTCTTGTGCAGGAAATTGGTGAGTTATATGAGCTTGAACACAACTTTGAGCGGGCTATTGTATACTTTGAACGGTCAGCCGATCTTTTCCAGAGCGAAGAAGTAACGTCTTCTGCAAACCAGTGCAAGCAGAAAGTTGCAGAATTTTCTGCTCAACTGGAACAGTAAGTCATCCGTGCTAATTGTAGATATTTTATTCTTTGAGATTTTATGATTCTGAAATATATATTGTTGTGTGTTGGTTTCCTATTGCATGGCGCATATTCACTGTCCCAATTTTTTTACCTGCATAGATAGCGGGTTGATTCCTGCTTGGTTAAGCATGTTGACATCAGCAGAAACAAATTTGGATTATTCAAATATGACTTTCAGTGTAGTCAAGGCGATTAGCCCCGGTTAGGCGTTGCCTAGGCGATAAATTTAATATATATATATCATATACATATATATATTATTATATATAACATCCAAAAGAACAAAACTCCACCCCCCACATTCCACAAAAACATATATGGGAACATGAATCTGCAAACCAAGCACCAATTGACCATCATGTTTTTCTCAAATAAATTCACAATATTATTTCCCCTCTCAGATTAATGATCCAGGTTCTCATTTAAAAGAATCAAACCAAAAGTTACATTTGGGAACATGAATCATTAATCTAAGTGGGGGAAGAGTGGAAGACAGAGAGAGATATTGAGAGATCTAATTGAACCCCCCCCCCCCCCGCGGGACCATGAATGGTTTTTTTGAGAATATAAATAAATAAAGATCAATGACTGCTCTATCTTCTGGCAGCCCATTGATAGCAGATAAGAGCAGCCCCGGAGGGGTTTTGGGAAGAGCAGAAAAACCGGACCTTAACAAATTTCAAAACCAGACCTTAACAGCTGATTAGTACATCGGTTAAGTGTTAACTGCTGTAGGACCGCTACTGTGAGAGACTCTCCCTGATGTAAGGAGCGACACTTCCTGCTGCACCACAAAAACAGAAAAAAAGAACCCCATGCATTATTAATAGAATTGAAGCTCAAAATTATGCTTGAATTAGAGCATGATTTTGCTCTCCATGATTCAAGAAAACATGGGGAACAACTCAGAAATCTTAACAGAGAAGCTTCTATTTTTAATTTTTTATTTTAACAAATTTCAAAGACAGAAAGGGACAAAACAAGGGGAAAAAAACAGGGCTGGACAAAATAAGTGTTGTGGAGAATGAGAGAATCTGCTTGACGAACATGGAAGAAAAAAAAAACACAGTGCTGTAACGCACCGTGCTGGAGAGAGAGAGAGTCTGCGTGAGGAATAAAAAAAAAAAACACAGTGCGTAACACACTGTGCTGTGGAGAGAGAGAGAGAGAGAGAGGTACCTTTGATCGGATCGGAGGCTTCTTCTTGTTCTTCTTAAATGCCTAGGTGACCGCCCAGATACTTAACGCCTAGGCGACGAATTAACTACACTGATGACTTTAATAGATTGCCTGCTCAGATGCATCTTGAAAGCTTAACCGCGCTTCAAAGTTATTATGACATTCCGCTCCATTGAGATTTGGGTTTCCTGATAGGTGTATTTTCTTCCTCGAGCAACAATAGTTTACTGCTTTATGTGCAGTGAGAATGTTTTTTACTCTCATGCACATCTGTCTGTCATCTGTGAAGGGCTTGGATCTGTACACCATGGAAGGTTGTTGGTTAAATTTTTCAGTGGGATATGTATAACATTAGTTCAGGTCCGGATCCTGTTCTACTTTTATAAATCAATTATGGCAGAGTATGGTGTTGTCTTCTCTTGATAATGCCAGCAATCAAATTACATCCAAAACAGCTACCATCCTATCAATATGTTTTATCACAATGTTTTAAAACCCAGACCGGACACTAACCCGGTCAAGGGGGCGGGTTGGTCCAAACCGGTCGGACGTTCGGGTCAATCTGGGTTGACCCAATGACACTAAGTAATGCCATAAAAATATTTAATATTATTTTTTTTTTCCTATTTTAAGATTTGGTTCGAGAGAGAGAATTTTGTGTGTGATTCAAGAGATTAAAATAATACATAACTTAAATAAGAAAGAAGCTAACATGTTGATTAAAAAGAAAAATTCATCATTGCACAATTCTAACAAAAAAAAGAACATAGTCAACTCCTGTCAATCAAGCTTAATCCAAGTTTGATCTAAGCTACGAAAAAACAGCAGTCTAATTGCATAACATAAAGTATCCAACTATGTTGCATAAAATAAAGTATCCAACTATGTTATCCTTCTTCTGAAATCCTCAATCCTTTGATCCAATCTCTGTCGATCATTTTGACTTAGTGGATGATAGGATAATGGAAGAAGAGCCTCCTCTACTAAATTGTGAGGAGATTGACATAATAATCACAGAAGAAGAAATGCGATGGGCTAATCGTGGAAACAAGGCATTTGGGGCTAATCGTGAAAACAAGGCATTTGAAGGTAATAGTAATTAGTTCCATCATATCACATAACAATGACTTTATTTGTAGAGTAGAATAGTATCACTTGTGAACTTAAAAATTAGTAATGTAGCAAGTTAATGTGCAGGTACTAATTATGGCAATGTTGATTGGAGGGAATTTGAGGACGATGATGAAACCCAGCCACGTAACAAGTTAATGTGCAGGTACTGATGATGGCAATGTTGATTGGAGGGAATTTGAGGACGATGATGAAACCCAGTCCTCCAATCAACATTGCCATCATCAGTACCTACACATTAACTTGCTACATTACTAATTTTTAAGTTCGCAAGTGATACTATTCTACTCTACAAACAAAGTCTTTGTTATGTGATATGATGAAACTAATTACTATTACCTTCAAATGCCTTGTTTCCACGATTAGCCCATCACATTTCTTCTTCTATGATTATTATGCCAATCTCCTCACAATTTAGTAGAGGAAGCTCTTCTTCCATTATCCTATCATCCACTAAGTCAAAATGATCGACGAAGATTGGATCAAAGGATTGAGGTTTTTTGGTGTTCCTCTCAGTTATGAAAAATATTTGTAATTATTTTAAGTCAAAGGTATAAAGTTAAAAACTATTTTAAAATTTTAAAACATACCTATCCTTTAACCTTAGGTTGTAATGAACATATACAAGATCATTGAGCATTTGATGTTCCAATCTATTCCTCCTCTTGGTATGCACACGTTCGAAAACACTCCAGTTTCGTTCACAACCAGAAGAACTGCATGTTTGGCTTAGCACTCGAATGGCAACCCTTTGGAGGTTAGGAACACTATTTCCAAATGTTCACCATTCATCTAAAAATAAAAAGGTATGAATTAATATAATATTTAATCAAAGTTAATGGAATAATATGATAAATTAATTAATGAAATTCATAAAGACTATTGTACTCACCTGGAAGCATAGTTTTGCGAGCATTCTAGCCATTAGCTGTCCAAAGTCCCCTACAGAATTTCGATAGTAAGACAATTCAGAAGTGCAACTACTCTGTTTTGTTATATTTTCAGCACTTACCCTCACAATAACATCCAAGACACTTGACTGTAGCCTAGGATTTTTATATACCTCATCGCCGAAAAAACTGCAGGATTCAACCAGCATGAAGATTCTTAGAAAGCTGCTTGTCCCGTCAATTTTCATTTTCACCATATGTTGCCAATTAAGCTTCTTTCTCTTAATTAATATCATTATTGTGTCATTTGCTTTAGCAAATACCTCAAACAAATAACCCATTGCTGGTCGATCTTCACTATCTACAATCCGTAAAACAACGACTAATGGCTCTATAACTTTGACAATGGTGGCACTTGATTTCCAAAACTCACTATCTAACACCATCTCAGTAAATGTTCTCCCCTTCAAGCCTCGGGCATATGAAGAGTCAACCCACTCTTTTGATGTCACCATAGCACGTAGCTCCTGTCTATGTGACAAGATGCTTTGCAATACTAGAAAATTTGATGCAAAACGAGTTGGTGCAGGACGAATGATCTCCTTCCAATTGGTGTGCTTCCTCATCAAATTTAAAACAAAGCTATGATTGTATATATACTTTGTTATTTTCAATGCTTGCTCAACTATTGGACTTACCTCGCTTGTCATCCAATGTCTTTCAATATTAAATTTAAGCAATGAGCTGCACATGGAGACCAATATAGGGTAGGAAACTCCATCTCCAACAAACTTCCAGCAGCAACATAATTAGCCACATTATCTGTCACCATATGAACAATATTCTCTGCACCAACCCACAAAACCACATCACGAAATAACCCATAGAGCAAATAGTTGGAACAAGGTGTAGACAATGAATGATGACCTAGTCGCACATTAATACTCTTAGCGCAAATATCGGTGTGTGCAACTCTAAGCAAAATATGCAGATAAAAGTTTTATCTGCATATTTTGCTTAGAGTTGCACACACCGTTATTTGCGCTAAGAGTATTAATGTGCGACTAGGTCATCATTCATCGTCTATGCCTTGTTCCAACTATTTGGGGTTGGCAATATACCCCAAATTAAAAAGCATATTGATGCAAATAAAATATGATAGCTACATCCCTTTCTTTTATGTAAAATATAGATGAAAAAATCTTTTTCATTAATGTAAACGAAGGAAAATAAACTATTGATGCGGATTGAGAAGTATGTTTCTGCTTTTCTCTAGATATCCAAAGGCGGTCGAAATTTATGAAGAGATAGCACGGAAGTCACTCAACAATAATCTACTGAAATACGGAGTTAAAGGGCATCTTCTTAATGCTGGCCTTTGCCAACTCTGCAGAGGCGATGTGGTTGCTATAACCAATTCATTAGAGCGATATCAGGTCAGAATTTGGTTCTTATAAGCATGTAGAAGATTTGTCATATGAGCTATGGTAAACTTTAAGAATATTGGTATTCTTTGTGCAGGAACTGGATCCGACTTTTTCAGGAACACGCGAGTACAAATTTTTGGCGGTAAGTTATGGCTTGGCTTGCAATTATGCCTCTCATATATTTTTTTTTCACGGTGTGAAGTTCTCATGTCTAATTGGTATGTTGCGGATGTGACTGAATTTAGTGGAACAAAAGGGTATTTTTAAACTCATTGAGATTCTTACATTTTGTGTGCATTTGCATGCAATTTAATTGTTTTTTAGCAATTATGACATGGTTAGACAGTCACCACTTCAATGTGGTGTTATGTTTGATAATTTTGTATCCCATATGATTACAAAATATCAGCTTAACTAGGAACAATGTTGTTCATATGGCAGGATTTGGCTGCCGCAATTGATGAGGAAGACATTGCAAGGTTCACTGATGTTGTCAAGGAATTTGATAGCATGACGCGGCTGGTACTTTCTTCCTGCCATTGATATTTGATTTCTTTAGCAACTCTTCTCAAAATTTGGATTCTAATATGAGTCTATGAAGCTGTGCAACTTTAATTGGCTACCGAGAGGTTGGCTAGTGGCCAAGACCACGCCTTAGGAAGCGGAGGTCTTGAGTTCGAGTCGCTTCCTCTTGTTGGCCACCCTCCGGGATTTATCCTGGCTTACCTAGGTGTGCAGTATGAGGGGATCTGCACGGCTTGAGGGACTTAGTCGGGTGCTCTAAGAGGCCAGGATACCCTCGTTCCAAGAAAAAAAAAACTTTAATTGGTCACAATTGGACCAGATTGGCATTTTGCTGACCTGATAGGATTTCTGAAGGAGATTGGAAGTTAAAGTGAAAAATGTTACATAGCTTATTATTGAAAAAACATAGACATTAGTATTTTATTTACTTTACAGGTTTTTAAGTTATAAATGACTTGAAAAATATGGGGTATTGTTGAGCTGCTTGAGCATGATGCAATATCAAATTTTACTATCCAAAAAAAATACATATTGTAGTAAGCTGATAAGATATAATAGATATGGTGGACAGAAAATTACATTGACAGCCTATGCAGTATACATATCTCAATTAAAAGCTGATCACAATGGTAAATGGCAGATCTGGCAGCGGCTTCTTAAAAATGGCAAAAATCCTCCTTAATCAAACAGTGTAAATTATGTAACCTACCCTATAGATGGCTTAATTCATATTCAATAGGTTTGTGATTGAATTTGGCTTCTTATGCTCACACAATGCATATTCATTAGGTTTGTGATTTAATTTGGCTTCTTATGCACGCAAGACCTGAATGTCTAGTCTGGTTAAGCTTTTGAATGTCGTCAGAAGAGTAGTAATCACTTGGTTGGTACAGCTAACTTCACGTACCCCTTCTATCTAATAAAATCATAGATAATCTCAAATAGGGATCTAGAATCAAGGCCTCAAAATGTGCCTTTATAACTTAATATATTCCTATGGAGATTTGGGTGACATAGTTTTAGAACATCGTCTTCTCAGAAGGTTCCTCAAATTAGATACCCAAAGTCTGTTTTATTGCTTCCATGGGAATTTAGCTGATGAAAAAACTTCCAGTACCTCCACCGAATTATTGAGACCTTGATGAACCCCTTCAATCTAATAAAATCATAGATAGTCTCAAATAGGGATCTAGAATCAAGGCCTCAAAAATGTGCCTGTTTAGCTTAATATATTCCTATGGAGATTTGGGTGACACAGTTTTAGAACATCACCTTCTCAGAAGGTTCCTCAAATTAGATACCCAGAGGCTGTTTTATTGCTTCCATGGGAATTTTGCTGATGAAAAAACTTCCGATACCTCCACCGAATTATTGAGACCTTGATGATGTTCCATTTTTCAAGAAAGATCTCCGTTTAGATAGTCTCAAATAGGGATCTAGAATCAAGGCCTCAAAAATGTGCCTTTATAGCTTAATATATTCCTATGGAGATTTGGGTGACACAGTTTTAGAACATCACCTTCTCAGAAGGTTCCTCAAATTAGATACCCAAAGGCTGTTTTATTGCTTCCTTGGGAATTTAGCTGATGAAAAAACTTCCGATACCTCCACCGAATTATTGAGACCTTGATGATGTTCCATTTTTCAAGAAAGATCTCTGTTTATTGTCTGGCTTCCTGCTTTGCCGCCTTGGAACACTCAGTGAAACTGCATGAAAATGAGCCTCCGTTCCGTCGGAAGAGAGGGGCAGCACTCTATCCCACAGTCCCACCTTGACTAAAGAGGTAGCTAGAAAGAAGTGAAAAGGTGAACCGTTCACGAGTACCACCAAAATGAAAGGGATCGGAATTTTTTCATGGATCCTACTGGATATCCTATTGCCTATCTTAAAAACCCTCTTTTAGTGAGTTGGCATTCTCATTTGTGTACTTCGTATAGTGAGTTGAATCTTGTTTGCTACTCTTGTCTTCTAATAATTGATGGATGAGCACAAGTCAACTAGCTTCCACCCCCTCCATCTGCAAATTCTCACCTCTAAGTATGTCAAAAGGTCTTGAAGAAGTTCACTTCCCATCTTCATATTTACTTCAAGTCAAATACCTCTTTCCAGAATGTGATGGCTTAGTTTTGGCAGAGACGTCCAGAATAGGTGATGGAACATGAGAAAGTTTGAGAAAACAAACACTGTTGAAGTTGTTGGATCCATAGTTCAAAAACCCGAAAACTCGACTCGACCCGAAAGTTAGCCGGGTCGAGTAAGTCGGAAAACTCGAAAAAAAATCGACTCGGTCCAACTCTGAATATATATGTAATAACTTAAAAATTTTGGGTTAAAAGAACTCAAAGTACGTTGGTTTTACAGCTTCAAACAACAAAATTAGGTTTGACAAAACCCATACTAAGTTGTTTTTGTAGACCCTAAAAAATATGATGCAAAAATAGTGACATTTTAGTTTAGGTTTTAAAAAATGATAAAAATACCCTTCTATGACTCGACCTAGTATGGAGAGTCGAAAAACTCGGCTAGACTCGATCGAGTCACCTGAGTAACTCGGTAAATAGTGTCTCCTTCGAGTTTTGAGGCGACTCGACTCGAAATTCAGCCGAGTCGAGTAACTCGGCCAAGTTATTCGGGTGACTCGCTGAGTTTTCGAACTATGGTTGGATCAGTTGGTCCAGTGGTAATAGTCTAGCATTGCGATCTTCTTTGCCTCTACTACACCATGTACTCTTCTATTTTACATGTAAATATATTTATTTGATCTAATTTACTGGACTATATTTTCCGACTTTAACTTAGGTGGGAATTGCAACTAAATTAAATATTTGTCCTCGTCTAGAAAATATTTTTAGCTGCAACTTCCTTTTGTGACATTAATCAAACTTCCCTAAGTTGCTTCTGTTTCTGCATATTCTAACATAGGATGCTTGGAAGACCACACTTCTGCTGAGAGCGAAGGAATCGCTGAAGGCCAAAGAACTAGAGGAGGATGATCTTACTTGAATTTTTTATTTGTTGCTGTGTGGTTTTGGGTTTGTATTTACGAATTGCATTGTCGTTAGCCAGATTTGTTTTGTTGCGCTTCTATACACCCCTTACATTCTTGTATTTGTATTGATTTGGGTTTCAATCAAAATAGACTTGACATGCTTGCATTTGTGTGCCTAAACTAGGCTGTCCTTGGTTATGATTTTGCAGAACCGTTTCTGTTCAAGTGAAAAACACTTGCAAGCGCTTAACAGAGAGGGGCTTAGGCAATAAAAACCTGTTTGAAATAATTATAAAAAAAATCATGTAGCGATCTGATTAGAAATCTCCCTTATAATCTCTTTTTTTTTCAACAAGTTGTTGGTATTAAGCCAGAAACTCATCCCTTCCAGGAAGCTGGTTTGGTCCCCTGGATGAATAAATGGGAAACCACATGTTGACATGAAAAATGAGACAGAAATCCAGTCTCTTTCAAATGATGATCTGTTGTCGTTCTATTGATGCCAGAGCCCAAATGGAAGGGTGGTGAGAGGTATCCACTTGTTTGTAACTGGTGGGTAACATTTGCCCCCGCCACGCACACACATGGAAGGAGGGTTAAAACTGAAAAGCCTACACCTTAAGGTGGCTGATCCTAGGTTCAAGCCTAGTGGGGTAAAATCCCTGTAGGTGAATATGGCCTTGAGCAGTTCACCTCAAGGATCCTGGGTTTGGTTTCCCCCAAGGTTGCTTGATTTAATAAAAAAAAGGGACTATCGATCTTCTTTCGAAGGATGAGAGTTACAACAAACTAGTTTGTTGCTGGATTTCAGCGGTTTTCAATTGATGTGTTATGACAAACTCGTTGCTGGATGTCAACAGTACTATGGAAGCCATAGTCACACCATTGCGATTACAACAGCTATTGGTTGCAATTGCAGTTGTGTTTAATGAAAAAGTAAGTGCTTATAGTCAGAATGATTTTGGCTAAAGTGTTTCTGATGTAATCTTAAATCAAACTCGTATCACATATAGGGCTTTAATCACTTCTGGTTACCACTGCCGTACGGGCTTCGGCCATTATGCAGATCGAATACAGAGACCTATTTATGGTAGGAGGGAGTTCGGGGCACTTGCACTGAAATCGTTTCACTTAATTAGGGGCACAACAAATGTCGAATAACGAGGTCTCATGGCAAGGTTACAGGTTTCAGTCCACATGAATCGATTAACCAATCAAAAGAAACTCATGGTCCAAAATTCCGTGATTAAACATCAGAAAAAAAGTGCAAGGAAATTGTAAGTGAACTTTGGACTTGTTAGGAGATCAAAAATTCTCCTAGATTGTTAGCCCAAAATGGAAATCAGTCCACGCATGGAACCTAATTATCATAACAACAAAAAGAGTGCATAGAAAAAGAATGAGGAAGCTAACAGAAAAAGAAGCCAATAAGAATGAGAATCTAACAAAAAAAAAGGTGCATATATGCACTCAGATTGCAGTAATCAAAAGATAACAGGGAGCTAGCTACTCAGCAGTCAGAAATGGATATCATATGACACATTCCCGAACACCAATCCCACCAAAAATGAGAAAAAAAATAAAATGCTCCTCCAATAGAAGCAGTATCACCTATTTTATTGATGATCAAATCAAAACCAAGAGGCAGCCATGGAAAGATAAGCACTGAAGCGTGCCTGTGGTATCTTGGAAGATCATTCAAAAGAACACAGTTGAATGCCAATATCCTTGACTAATTCACCGAATAAAAGGAACCAACCACCTCATCTCTGTGCCATTTCCATTGGACAAGTAGTATATCTTCTTCCATTTTTCCTCTGAAAATGCTTCACGGCGTATCAGTCTTTGCCTGACAGAGGATAACAATCAGTATTTTATAAGCCCAAAGGCAGAGAACCTCCACATGATCTAAGAGAGTAAGCTATTAAGACTTGCAATTAATGTTCATATATGTATGGAAAAGAGAAAGTTCAGTTCTTCCAAAAAACAGTAAAAAAGAAGTCAAGAAAAACTACAATGCAGGCTAGTGATTCCGAATTCCTTCAATGTCTACAAGGGAAATCCTTAATGTGAAATGGAGCCTTATAAGGGAGAGTCATGAACCTGAAATTCATCAACATACTAAATGAACTTTAGTTTAAAGTTAACAATATACAGACCAAAGAATCTGAAGTACGTTAGCATGGGGGACCAGGGTGGCATTGAGCATTTTTTACAGTTTAAGAGAAGCAATCTGTCTCACCAAAATAAGGGGAGAAACAATCTGCACTTTAAAGAAAGTTATTGGATTGGGAACCAGCACTTCAGAATGACAAGAAAAAGTTTTCTAACTTAATTTAGACCTAAAGGAATCTTAGTTAATACATCAGAAACAAGTCATACTAAATTTTCTTGAAAAAATAATAACTTCAAATTTGGGGCCAATATTATGACAATAAATCTGACTGTTTAGGGTGATTTTGACTAGTGCATATGTCAGTTATTCCATATCTTTATTACAGCCCAAGGATGCGAATATATGACAATTAAATAATTAAATATGATTTTCCTTGGCAGCTCAAACCTGGCAAGGTTTAAAACGTCAATGTCAGTATAAAACTTTGGTCATTCCGGAAACGAAAATGTTTCATTGAAAGTTTATGGAAGTCTATGGAAACACTGTAAAAATTATGGAAACACTAGGGAAACATTGGAAATCTAAGATAAAACTTTTAGATTGATTCATTAAGTACACTAAAAACTCATCATGTGATTTAAAGAATAAACCATATAGAGTAGGAAATGTGAGATTCATGTCAAGTAATATGCGTTATCTCAAATGTCTGAAATTATAATGCTAAAAGGTTCACATCAATGAGTTTTTTATGTCATTTGCCTTTATCTTCTTCTTTTGTATCATTTGTCTTTATCTTTTAATATATTTGATCATGCCAACTTTACCAATTAAAAAAAAAATCATACGACCAATAGGCTATATCTACAAAGGGTTATGATGAAGCTCGAAATATTATTTTTCAATTTAAAAAAACTATTTTGAAATGCATAAATATACATTCATGTGTTGATCTTACAGTTTCCTAATTTATTTTAATTTTAAAATTAAAAAATAAAAATTTAATTAAAATAGTAATAAAATCTGTTGCCATTTAATAATGAAAATTGTTTAATACTTTAATAATTATAACTATCTCATTGGATTCCATAGTCACTAGTTGTTGACTATTATATATGTAATAGGTTACCCATTACATTTTCAATTCATTAATAATTAATACATCAGAATAATTTCAAATATTTGTGTTAAGAAAATAAATCACTGATGAGTTGTTGGTTTCACAATAAAAACTCAAAAATGGGAAAGATGAAAAGATAGGAAGATTAAAAAGTTTCACACACTAGGATATCAAAATGTTATTATCCGATCAACATTTTCATACATGTACACCAAAATATTGATTTATTAGCTTAAAAGGTAGCATTTCGGTACCAACGGGAACAAAATGTACCGAAACTTAAGAAAATTTATTGAAAAATATTGTTTTGATACTGAAGGGAGAATTTACGTCAGTATCCAAAGAAATTGAAGTTTTTCGTAGAAAATGTTAGGAAATGTGTCGATGTTTTAAACCACGAAACCTGGTTAGAACCGAACTAGTATGGATAGCTCTCACTCTTATTGACTGTTGTCCCCTACATTCCCATAGCCACATGTGGTCCATGCTACAACCAGGTCTCATAGTGGGTAGCCATCAATATACTGAATAACACTAGAGGCAATAGAGTAGTCTATCCAAATCAAAAGGTGTCCAATGCTGCATACCACCAAAGCTTGCAGTCTATCCCATCCATGGTTTAAAAAATCCCCAAAACCGATACATATTGCTCAATATGTATTGGTTTCGGTAAGACCCGATACCTGAAACCGAACCTATACAAGTTTTATTAAGAAAAAAGAACTCACCCCAACGTGGGACTCGGGCCAAAGTTTTTTTTAGATAAAAGGGTTACGTAAACCCCTAAAAACACTCCAAAATAGCCTCTTTAGTTTCTCTTTTCCTGTCTACCCATTCTAAGCCTTAAAACCTAAAATCCTTTTGATTTTGGTGATTTAAAACTTGATTTGGGGTTTGAATCAATGATTTGAAGAAATCTACGCTAAGTTCTTCATTTTAGGATAAACTCTTTAGCAGTATGTTTCAACTCATCTATTGTGTTATATTTGATTATTTTTATATTTTCTACTTGATATATGTATTGGTTTTGGTGGGGACCAATACAGTCCCCGAAACCGCTTTTTAATCCTTGATCCTATCAATACATGCCCAATGCAGCATACAACCAAAGCTTTAATCTATACTATCAACATTGAACTCCTAATGCATACATGGTTTCCCATACAAGTCGACCTTCAAGAATTCACTTGTCCATAGCCATGTAATCACATATTACGGCAACACGAGGATTGTGAAGTGAGCTGCCTAGCATTTAAAATAATTGGAATTGACTGCTTTCACTGTTGTTCCCACACGGTTGATCTTATATTTCCTATACTCAGCCTTTCCACTCAATCCATCCAAAGATTCTAAACATCGAAATCTTGGCTACACTCATTCTATGAATATGTACTTCTTGGCCGCCCAACATTTTGCTACATAAAGTATAGTTGGTTATATTGATGTCTTATAAAATTTCCTTTTAGTTTTGATCAGAATGCATTCCAAATACACATCTCCACTTTATCCACCCAATTCTAAATCAATGGGCAACATCCACAATCTCCCCATCCTTATGAATAATTGAGTCGAGATACTAAAATTGGACACATTGGGGTATCCGTATCTCCTGGCCATCAATCTTAATCATCGGGCTTATTCACTATTCGTGTTCTTACTAAAGTTACATTTCAGATCTTCTGACTTGGTTCAAACTTATTTTTAAGCCTTTAGATTCCTAGGTTTCTCTCCACATCGTAATTTTGAACTTATTTCAGATATTCTCCTACCCTAGGAAGCACGGATACTTCAAATAGGGGTTCGTACCCGTATCCGATACGTATCGGATACGGATACACCTCCGATACGGAGGGATACGTACGGGATATGGCTGAAACGTATCCTGTTAATTAAAAATAAATTTTTAATTTCGGATACGGCTCCGATACGTCCGGGATACAACGTTTATATTTTTTTTTTTTTTTTAAATTTATTTATTCTTATTTAATTTTTTTTTGGAGACCCATGGGTGTGACCCTATCTCTTTTGTTTTTGCATGGACATGGTCTTCTTTATATTTTGTTTAGTGGATGATAGGATGACTTTCTTTTTTGCTTAGTGGATGATGAGATGACCCTATTTCTTTTGCTTTTGCATGAACATGGTCTTTTTTATACATAAACAGAACTGAACCAATGGTTATTTTGTAATTATAATACAAAATATAGTATTATTATTATTTATAAAAAAAATTACAGACGTATCCTGGCCGTACCCGTATCCTATTTTTTTAGGTTTTGCCGTATCGCCGTATCCGTATCGTATCGTACCCGTATCCCGTATCCGTGCTTCCTAGCTCCTACCCTTTGTTTCATCAACCAAATATCAAAACATTTACAAATAACATACACCAAGGAACCTCCTCTTCAATATGAACTGTCAATTAATTCATAACCAATGTAAAACATGTTCTTAATGATATCATTGTATTTACAGTTCGACTGGTTTGCCTGATTCACCATTTTTCCAGTTTTGTGCAATGTAGATTTGGAAGCTGTCATTTTGAATTATGAAAAAATAACCTTCACCAACACACAAACCTGAAAAGCAGATAGAATTAGTTAACACACCTGAGGTAATAATGGCAAACAGCTGCTGCTTCATCTAAGCTGTAGCGAGGAAGATTAACACGAGCATCTTCGGGAACAGCTGGCAAGTCTTTGCGTAGTTTTCCCACTGCTGTTGAATGTGAGAAAGCGCCCACCATCATGTCACTGTGCATCATAGATCGAAATGCATTCACCTATAGAAGAATTATGCAGATTTGTTATTAACATATCACTCCTTATTGCAGTTCAAGAGTATATAAACAAGAACTAAAAAGTATTTAAGAAAACTGTGCTTCCCAAACTACTCTCATTCAGATATGAAGTAAGCATTTACCATATATAAATCCAACACGAGAGTATGGTAATAAAAATCGCTGAAATCGATACGTATTGGTTTCGACTGGGTCCTTATACGTTATTTATCGACTATCCTGTTACGTTTTCTATACATAGGTTATAAGATTCGTCTGAAAGGACCGAAAGGAGTCTTACGATATGTATCGGTTTCGGATGTAAGACTTGTTTGACTCTTTACGTATATAAGGGTTACAGTATAACCCTAAAAACTACAATTTTCATATTTCACTCATTCCCTTCCTATTAGATCTACTGCCTATAATTCTACAATTCAAATTAATCTTGGCTTCCTAGCACCTTAGTTTATTTTATTTTCAACTTAATTTGACTTTTACAATTTTTTCATATGTATATATAATCCAAAACCGATCCCTATTGGCAATACATATTGGTTTCGTTTTTTTTTTGGATCAGTATATTGTTTTCGGTTGGGACCGATATAGTTCCTAATAGAATATTTTTAATTCTTGCACGAGAGCAAAAATCAATTGTAGCTAGGAGAGATTTACAAGATGCAATAAGGTCACACTAAAACCGAATTACAACTTCAAAATTCAATGCTCAATATTTTCTTCAATAAAATAAACGAAATATCACTAAGTTGCTGATTTGTGGGTATTTTCTATCCCGAATAGGGGTGGATTGGGTCTTCCATTCGTCCTTTCACAGCTTCTTATCCTGCTAGGTTTTGGTTAGTGAGGATAGCGTGCGAAAGGCAGTTTGTGCAGTCCTTCTTGGGACCATCTCGTGGGTAATTTGGAAAGAGCGAAACAAGATAGTTTCCGAAAACTCTCATTCTTTTCTACATTGCATTTTCTCTCGTACACGCTTATTGGTCTTAGAATGGACAAGCATTCAACAGGAGGAAGTGGATCTGAGAGCCATCCTGGGTTGACAATACACCTCCCTCAATACAAAGGACTCTTACACTGCGATTTTGTTTCTTGCTTGTTATGTGTACTTTTGTTTCATCTTGGGTTTCCGGCCTTATAAACTCTTTCTTTGTACTTCTCTTCGATTAATATATGGTTGACCTTACCGATTGAAAAAAAAAGTCAGTTTCCTTCCATTAATACAAGAGATGTGACCAACATTACAAACAATTGTCTGTTACATGTTTTATAAGAGGGCCCTATTGCCAGAACCATGGATGGAATCCCACTCAATTGAAGTCATCATAATATGATCAATAAGAAGCTTATCTACATGCTATATGACCGAGCCGTACAATTACATTAAAAGCCGATTGGGAAGGCCGCTTCTTGGAGCTTGAGAGTAGAGGACTTACTTTCTAATATCAACAGATTAATGCTCATTTCTTTAAAGAGTCATATTTACAGCTTGTTAGATTCACGACTCAAAATCAATATCTCGCATTCCTATACATTAATATATTCATGGCTTGTATCGGATATCGCCTATTTGGAGTCGATTTCATCAAGATTATCAAATTACTCAAGAATCTGATATTTGATGCATTAAGTAATTGTTCGTCTACTTTTGAAATTCCAATAATGAATCACAACTTGAGAACAGAGATGACTCTAACAAGGCTCTCAAGATGCTAATAATGAATCATTCGAGTATAATTCGGAATAGTCATTCAATTATATTTTAAAGGTTATATTAATTTTATAAATTTAAAATATATTATTTCTATATATTATATAATCGGACGGATATTTATCGGATCAGATATAACAGTATCCGAATCCGTATCCGATTATAAATGGATAGTATTTTACTATCCGAATCCGCTCCTCCGGATACCTATCCAGATAATTATCCAACTAAACGGATTCGGATACGGATAATATCCGCATCCATTTATAGCCCTACTAATTAGACCTAATTAAATCCCTGACATCCAATTTTGAAGTCTGGCCAATAAGCACAGAATATCCATGAAATGACCCTCTACTGGGCTCCAAGTTTGAACTACAACTCTCCTAGGATGGCATCCTCGTAGTTATATATATATATATATTGTGAACACCCCATTTTTACACCCTTTAATCCTATTTTTCTTTTATTATTTTCAATTAATTTTAAGTTCTTTATTTTATTTACTAGTGTCAAGGAATTGAGTTCGAGAGAGAGAGATCCGCTACTCAAGAGTTCCCCAAACTAAAAACCGTGACATACTTAGCGGCCATTCTTCAATGTTCAAAACCCAAGTCCAGACCCTAAACTCATTTGAAGCTCAAGCCCACACTAAAGCCCAGAACCCACTAACTCAAGTCCACGGCCCACGACCCGTTTGCAACATTCTATAAAAACCAAGAGGATAGGGGTCAAAAAGAAAAATCCCATTTACTGTCTAACCCGAGAGCTCTCCTCTCCTCTCTTCTCCGGTGAGCAAGGGCTTGGTGGCGATGGCCACATGCAGCATTACTCACCACTAGCGGCAGCTCCCTTCCGGCGATCCCAGCTCCGGCGCCCCCAGCTATGATCAGCTTTCCCTCCGGACAAACTAGCACCGGAATCCTTCATTCCCTTTTCTTGCCATTCGAGGTCATAGGAGTGTGCAGCCGCTACCTCCAAATCTCTCCCAGTCTTGGGCATCTTCTCCGGCGAGCCTATCCATCATCACCGCACGTTTCCAGAATCAAGTAAATCCATAATCTCCGGTCATCTTCTCCACTCCACCTGCGAACTTCCGATCATCCTCACCACGTCCGGCCGGTGGCTATTCATTTTCAGGGTATTTTCTCCTCTAGATCCAAGGTTTCTATATCATCGGCAAGAGCTCACTAGCCCTCTTTTTCATCTTCTCCGATCAGGTAACCTTCTTCCTCGACCTAGTTTTCACTTCATTTGATCTAGATTTTTCTAGATCGAGATCTATTGATCTGAATTGATTCTTCACTATTTGTTAGTTGTTTATTCATCTTTCTCTGATCAGTAATCAGTCCATCTTTTTCCCTCGCCGGCAACTCCAGCGCACCATCTCTCCTTGTATCCCGTGGATCTGGCCAGCAGCTCCCTCATCGCCACCAGCCCGATCATCAATTCCATCGGCGAGTCACTACTATCGGCGACAACAGCCCCCACTTTCAATCTCAGAGCAACTTCGGGCCAGCAACACCTTTGTCAAGCTCGATCACTGTCTAGTGTCGAAAATTCCACCATTGAGCACCTTCCTTGGCCAGATCGAATCCGGCCAACTCATCTCCTCGGGCTGGTGAATCTGTCCCTGTTCTTGTTTACATTTTGGTTTTATTTTATTTTAATTTTGTTTTTGAATTGTGGTGCTGTATTTTTAAATCCGATATGTGGATCTGAGAGGTGTTCTCCTCCTCCATCGGATCGCCGGAGTAGCAGCACCATCTTCGCCACCAATCCTCGTCCCTACAACTGCAGGTATGCTTTATCCTTCTTCTGATTTTACTTTTTTCTATGTTCATATGTTTGTACGGTTATCTGGATCCAACCAATGTTGGATCATGTTCCTTGTTGTTGCATGATAAATCTTGAAAGAAAAGGGGAGAGGGCTGTTATGCTTAGATGTTTGGTGTTGGTTTAATTGTCTGGAGACTAGTTTCTCTTGGTCTGGTTTTGTTCGAGATTCGATTTCAGAATTGAGTTTTGCCCAAAATCAAAATGCTATAACCCTTGTGATTGTATTTGGCATAAGATCTATAGCATCACATTAATGTTTGTTGTAATTAGTTCCTAGATTATTTTGCCAAACCCAATTTCAGCTTTCGTTATTGAGCCAAAGCTGGTTAATCAAGTTTCATCATTGGTTAATGGGCCTTGGCACAATAGCCTTGGCCTCCCCTTAGTCTAATCCTATTTAGTTTGCTTAATAATTTGTTCTAGTTTAATTCATATGTACAGATTTTAGATCCATGTGTATGTATGCATATTATAGGATTAGGCCGTAGTTTATTTTCCTTTTTTGCCTACCTTGGGCACCTAGGTTAGTTCTTGATTAGTTAAACTTGCTAAAATTAAAAAATACAAAACAACAAAAACATTCAAAAAACCCACAAAACTCAAAAAGGACTTACCCTAATAAATGAACGCCCCCTAGTGCTCCCCCATGAGCACCTAGCTGTGTAACCAAATCCCGGAGTGAGATTCATAAATCTCAACTCCGCATCCCCCAACTCAAGTACGAGTTGGAAGTGACCACACACTCCGAAACGAGTATAAAAATAGTCACCACCCCGAACTACTATTAGGGTCTGATTCCGACTAACCGGATAAGTAGGCAGCCCAAACCAGGGTTCGACCCCAACCAAAGATAAAATTTTTACACCCTATATTGATTTGTGTTTGATTAGCAAAATTAATAATTGTTTAGAAAATTTTAAGTGTTTTTAAATGTTTGGCTTAGACCTAATGAGTAGGTTACCATTATTGGATGGAGGTCCTGGGGTGCCTAACCCCTTCCCCAGGACCTAAATGGATCTCTTACCTAGACTACTCTAGACCGTAGACCCCTTATTTTGGATTTATCTTGGGATCCTACTTCCCCTAAGTAGGTGGCGACTCTTAGAATAAATTTAGCATTATTCCTCTACTCTCGGACCTTATCTCGACACTTAGAGTTGAGAATGGAGGAAATGCGGTAAATTTATGTGCTTACATATATATATATATATATATATATATATATATATATATAAGAGAATACATCCACACAGCAATACCAATGGCTTAAATTTTTTTTTTCCAAGGTGGATGCAACTAGGATGCGTCAATTTGAGAGTGGAGCACAAGTAGTCACTTCATATGAATGTAAGCAGTGACTTACTCCAGTTGTTAGTGACTCGTATCTATTTTAGTGTTGGCCGAATCACCCAATCACACAAAAACTAAGCCTTTTTAATCATAGGCCTTCTCACGATCCCATACCCTCCAAAAAAAAATTAAAAAAATTAAAAGGGGTTCACTGACCTTTGTACAGTGTTTTAAAACCCGGACCAGATACTGACCCGATCAAGGAGACATGTTGGTTCAAACCGGTCAAACCGTCGAGTCAATCTGCGTTGACCCAATGATGTCAAGTGATGTCATTGAAATATTTAATATTTATATAATTTTAAAAATAATAGAAACCAATAATTAGGGTCTCTTACTTTCGTATTTTTCCCCTTATTAACAGGTTTGATTCAAGATATTTAAATAATACATAACTTAAATAAAAAGAAGCTACCATGTTAATTAAAAAGAAAACTCATCATTGCACGACTCTAATGAAAAAAGAACATAGTCAACTCTTGTGGATAAAAAATAAAAACATAATCCAAGGTTTGATCTAAGCTATGCAAAAACAACAATCTATTTGTAAGTATCATACCTATGTTGTCCTTCTGAAATCCTATAGAAACTAGAGTAATTTTTACACCTACAACACCCCTCTTAGGCATTTTTACAAATACTTGGTAATTGGTATGCACAGCTACCACAATCAATCTAAATACATTTTTATAAAAGATCTTGGAGGGGGAGGGGGAGAGGGAGAGGGAGAGGGAGAGGGGGGGAAGCCCAAAATAATCTCACTTCCTCACCAAAATATTTTAAGAAAAAAAGAAAAAAATACAAGGATTATAATTAGGACAAGAACTATTGAAATTTGGGATTACAAACTCAAACCAAAGTAGGAAAAATATATAAACCCTTGAAATCAATGGAAAAAAAAAAGTTTTTATCCTCATCTTAGCTTGAGCTCCCTCTCCATCTCTAATCCCATCTCCATTTTCCTATGTAGGTTTTTGTTTTTCTCTAAAGTTTTGTTTTAAAACCCCTTAATTTTTTAAAATATCGTATTTAGTAATTAGTTTTTTTATTTGGAATAATGGACTCCAAAAATTTTAGAATGGATAACTGAGAAGTGGGCTGTTTCGATAACCCGAAAGATTCAAAGAAAACCATTCGGATCAACTGAGTCGCGCCGAGTTAGACAATCACCCTATGAATGGTTTAACCCAACCCATTGAGGGTCCCAGGTCAACTGGTCTAACTGGGCAGGTCGGTCCGAGTATTAAGACATTGCCTTTGTAAGCCCAAATACAACAGCCACAGAAATGGATATTTCAAAGGTGAATAAGTCACCAACATGCATACTTGCATTTAAGAATAATAATAATAATAACAATAACAGATAAAAAACAAAAAAGCTAAAAAACATGGGAAGGGGAAAAATGGAAAGAAAAAAAAAACAAGCAAACTCATTCGAGTCAAGTTGAGCTCAATTGAGACCTGGAAGACTTGTGAAGTACTTAGAAATTAGAATGACTTGGCTGGGTCCCTGCAAATTTGGCTGAGTTGTCCCGACTCCCTAGGGAATTCTGATTCAGCTTCTCAAGAAAAACAAGTGAGTCAAATGATCAATATTGACTCAATCTAGTTTTTAATCTTTGGCAAATTGCATTTTCAATTAATTGGCATTCCATGCCTTTCAGTTGATATTTTTGACTGTGGGGGGGACAGTAGTCCCTACTCCCTAGTAATAATAGTACATAGCTTTTTGACAATCCACAAATTGTTTCCTCTGTGCACTTATTCATTGACTTTACTTCTATAACTACAATATTCATAGGTAACAGGTATTATTGATCAAAAAAAAAAAAAACAGGTATTGCACAAAGCATGATCCCTTGGTCTCCCTATTCATGTTATTTAGTGGACACCAATATATAACCAACTTCACATGGTAGAGAAATACACGCAAGAAGACTCTTCACAATTCATGTTTCAAAAGTTGCAAAATAACAGTATGTTAATTAGATAAGAACAACATACGCAAAATCCATAAAGGAAGCAAGAAAAATAGTGGGAGCAACATACACACAAAAACATACACACAAAAGCAAAAAAGTGTGTTAGATGTGTTTTTAACATTTGTGATCCAGAGTTTATATTTTTTAAGGGTCAAAAACCAGCAGATTGACGAATGTAGACAAATTAAATGAAATTATATATTTAGAAAAACATCTTGCATAAACAATCTACAGAAATAAGATAAAAATTGCTACTAACCGTTGCGAGTTCTCTAGCATGAATTGGCCGACAAGAACGAACAGTTACTGGCTCCTCATACTCACTGAATGTAAACCAGCTATTATACTGGAGAGAAGTAACACCCATAAAAAAAAGGTCGACCACGGTTACTGTTGATTTAGGTAAAGCTCTTAAAAACTAAATCGTTCAAAGAACAGAACATCAAAGGGTAATGGGATTGGACATTTATCTTACTTGATCAATTGCAATAAGCACGGGAATATCTTTCACAAGTGATAACTCTTTCCTCAGACGAACTACTACCCCAACAGCAGCATGTGTGTACATAAGCCCTGTCTGAATCAGGTCGTACAATGTGGAACTTTCAGGCATACCCATGGAATCAACCCCTTTCATCCATCCAACACCCGCACCTTCTCCCAAGGGAATAGGATCAAAGATTTGGCAAGGTAATTGTTGTAAGCGGGGTTCATTGAATTTCAGAAAATCCTGAAGAATAAATAAATCATAGATTAAGATTTAAACAAAAAAACAGATCAAATGTAGTTTTTGACACATCTGAATACAGTCTACAATAGAAGCAAATAAATCACATTTTAACCTTTCAAGGGAGTCTAAATCATAGTTACCAGAGCGAAAAGCGAAAACGAGAAGCAAAGCGAGAAGCGGGAAGCAAGGCTCAAAAAACCTTAGGAAAGGGAAAGCGAGAAATGAGATATAGGCGCCTCATTCACATTGTGTTATTATTGGTAGCAATACCTTTTATTTTTTCTTACATGAGATTTTTGAGGAAAAGTAGGTGCCTTAGATTCCAAACTGACGATACTTGCTTAGAGTCTGCACTCTAGGCTATAGACTATGGTCTAACCCATCACTTCACATATATAGCTCCATTTGACTACTAAATGGGATGTGATGTCTACCCCATCACTTCACACATACAACTTCCTTTGACTACTAAATGGAATATGATGGAAGTGAGAAGCGAGTCTGTCCGAGAAAGCAAGTTTGGGAAACGATCTTCTTGGGAAGCAAGTCTGTCCGAGGAAGCGAGTCTAGGAAACGAGCTTCTCACTCTGTGCATAGTTTGCAACTATGGTCTAAATAATGATAAACGATAAATGCATCATTATCCAAAATTTTCTTCTCAATTACTACAAGTACCAAGAACAAAAACAAAGCAAGACTCTTCTATCATTAACTATCTCTAGATTATATTCTCTTAAACCTGCATTCATTTTAGAAGTACTTTTATCCACTTTATTGCCCTAAATTAAAGTATCAATTAACATTCAATGTGGTTTCAATAGCCAAATGAGCCTGTTTCGAGGATAATGGATATAACAAGACTTTAAAAAATTATAGTTTCTACAGAATCAGGGCATTTTGTGGACTACTGATCACCACTTCAAAGACATGATAACTTTCATATGCTGCAGGATATTTCTACAAAACTCTAACAAAGTTAATTTCTGAAAAGACATTACTTTTTCTTACTAAGCTTTTTATCAGCAACATTAATTGACAGAAAATGTAAAAGCCATTACTAAACTCATCCTTTTATTTGGTAGGAAGTGAAAATATTTACTAAATAACTACAATTCGGAAAAATAAGTAAGACAACCCGATGAGCTGATGGAGCCTTACTTACTGCAGCCATGGAAATTCATACTTAATGACGAGAGAATGCTACAGGATTTAGTTCTACCACATGTATTATTAACAATGATCAGCCAGATCATATCAAGCTCATGAATATTACCTCCTTGACTTAAGAAAAGAATTCAAATTAGCACCTGGAGGATATTTGCAGCCTGAACGGGAGTATCCCATAGATCAGTTTGCAGGTTTTTATAGAAGAATCCTCCATGTGTCCACTCCCGACCTTTGGGAACATAAAAAACTAGCCACCCTTCATCACGAGCCCAGTGAACAAGCATGGCAAGTGCAATGCTTTTCCCACAGCTAACAGGACCATCCAAGACAATCTGTTTTCGAACTTTTGGACCTGGAAAGATGGAATAGCAACACAAAACCGCTTAACTAAAAAGCTTTTCTTATGTTAAGTCATAATCCTTACAAGTTCAAACTTATAGTTGATAAGCAGTAATTCAGTAGTTCATGTATACAGCTAGAAGGAAAATACAAAACAACGATAAAACCATCCACGCTTTATGAAGCTGAAAGTTAGGTAACTAAGAAGCATTATATTCGTATAATTAAACGGTGGAAGATGGTCAATTGTTGTTTTCTATGCCTCGAGGCAGAGGAGTCGGTAGACCGCCTCCTTCTACATTGCCCTTTTGCTTATGCAATTTGGGGCCAATTCCTTCGCCAATTGGGTATCGTCTGGATCTTTCTTGGCTCCCTTCGGAGTTTGTTATCAGGTTGGTTTTCGAAATATTTGGAGGGTCCAGCTTTACCGATTTTTGGGCGATGTTTCCGAGTGCCATAGGGTGGTCCCTTTGGAAAGAACGAAATAGGCGAGTATTCGATGAGATTGGCTCTACTAAGGGTAGAGTATACCAGAAAGCTAGACAGTTGATCATAGCTTGGTGTGCAATAAAAAAGACTTCGACGATGAGGGGTGGCTAGACAGGCTTCAATAGCGTTCTTTTTACCTTCACAGTTAGGGCTTTTGATTAGCATGTTATATGTTTTTCTTATGCTTCTAGGTCTGTGGTTCATGTTCTGTGTGAACCTTTTATATGCTTCTAGTTAGTTGCACTATTTACATGCTTCTATTTATATCATGGCTTGATTACCTATCAAAAAAAATATAATTAAAGTATCCATCATGAGGATATAGAGATAAATGAGTGAAAAATACTAATTAGATAATATAAGATTAGAAATGAGTGCATTCCAATAGCATATGGGAGTAGCTCTAGCATGTGATGAATATTTACCAGAGTGAGAAGCAAAGGGAAAGTAAGAAGACGGAAGCAAGACTCAAAAAATCATTGGAAAACGAGAAGCGAGAAATAAAATATGGGTCGCCTAACTCCCCTTATAATAGTATGAGCAACCATACACTCCATACCTTAGATTTTGTCTTATATGAAACACATGGAGAATTAGGTACATTTAATTAGAATATTTTGTTCTTGAGTAGGAATAAAACAAAATCAATATTAAAATCTTGTGGAATTTTGTTTGTATTCGCATACAAATTACATTATTGGTTGTAGAGGCGTCCTTTATTCTATCAATCATTTACCAAAAAAAGTTTCAATCCAACAATACTTGCTCAAGCCTCAAGGTCTACACTCTATACTGGACTTAGATTTCTCACATCACGTCCCACAGACACTGCCCTCTTTGACCACTAAATGAGACATGATGGAAGCAAACTTTATGAGAAGTGAGATTCACACCCTATACATAGCTTTCATCCAATTGTGGTTTGGACACATTCAACAAAGACCAATGATGGAATTGATGAGAAGGAGGAAATTGGTGCAAGTCGAAGGTTCTAAAAGGGCAAGGGGAATACCAAAATTGATGTCGATGGAGATAGTGTTGAAAATTTTAATAACACCCGCCTTGACCAAAGTTGTGGCTTTTAATAGAATGGAATGACAAAACAAGATTTGTTTTGTTTTGCTGACCCCAAATTTTTTAGATAAGGCATTGAAAATGATGATTATAATAATGCAACGTGGGCATCATAAAATGAAATTTCAACAATAGGCTACAAATAGTTGAGAAACATATGCAACATTTTCACATTGAATATAACAAGCTGGTAAGAATTTCGATAGATCACCATTATACTCAAATCAGGTAAACAAAGTAGAGCAAATTATTCTACGATTTTCCTCTTCTAGTTTTTTCTCCTTCATTAGTGCCTTATCTCAACTGTTTAGGTCAGCACGTTCAGCCATTTTGGTCTGAAATTATTCTCTTATCTAAATTCAACAAATATAATCTCACCTTTACCGTCAGAAGACCACAATGGTGGATCAACAATGCGCCTAAAGTTATCACGAAGATCCAAGAAACTCTGCCGAACAAGCAATGCGATCCGCCTCGACTCTTCAAACTCCTTTACCATCCCCATCGGTAGTCCCTCGGGCAAAACCACATTCAAACCTTCCATACTACACGACCAATAAAATTAAACGACAAAAAATTAAGGAAAACAAATCTCTCTATGAGAATCGAAAACAGATGAAGAGACCTGAAGTTCATGTAAGTGCAGGCATCTTTTCTGGTAAGTTCAGAAATCAATGTGGATGAGGTGAAAAGAGGTCGGCCATTGGGGCCGACGTCGAGGGACTTGTCTTTGTCATCTTCAGTGAGACGGCGTGCGCGAGCGTCTTCGTCGAGGAGGTCAGAATCGAGATCGTCGCCAGCAGCAGCAGCGGAGATTTCTTCGATTTTGGAATCAGACTTTAATTTGGGTTTGGATTTGGATTGGATTGGGATTGGGATTGGGATTGGGATTTGGATTTGGATTTGGCCTTGGATAAAGAGGGTTTAGAGGATTTCGACGAATAGTGTGAAGATGAGAGCTTTGTTGTTGATGGGATTAAAATGCTTGAGATGTTCGATGGGTTTCGTATTCGAGACGCAGTAGAAGCAGCGGCGGCTCTGAGAATATGTTGCAACATTTCTTGGAGTCGAGAGTTGCTGTAACTTTTTTGCGAGGGTGTTGAGGTTTAAGCGATGGAGACCGACCGTAACACCACGCTTTACGGTGTAAGAAAAAGGGAGGAACTGGGAACGAACCTCAGGCAGCCCCTACTGCAATCTGGCCGACTTCCCCCAATTCACCAGACGGATTAGGGCATGGGCAAGTGCAATGGAGAGCTTATTGCAAGAGAGAGCTGCTGTAGCCTCTGTAATATATGGGAGGTTTACTCATTACTGTTTTAAGGTTTTAGAAAGGGAAAAAAAAATAGTCGAACCAAAAAACAAAGGGAAAATACTTAGCTTACCGGCGGTGCCCTTATGTAACGATTTGGCCGGTACTCATTGGTTTTTTAACACTCACCAACTATGCTAACATTCACTCACCCTTAGGGAGGGTTAAGCAATCCAAACTTGGTTTTTAAAAAATAAAAAAAATAAAAATCTTAAATTTAATTCAGATAAGCTTAACTAGGGTTAAATGAGGGTTAAGAGGAACACAAGAACACAGCGATAACTTAAATAGTGAATCAATGGGTCCACTAATCACCGCTTAAAAGGGAGGAAATAGACGATGGACCCATTCCACTAGGTAGTCAAATGCGCGGTCTACAATTGTCATGTGTCCCTTTTATCACCTACTAACAATGGTTAAAATTTTTTTTTTTTTTTTCAGATAACCATAGCCTTGAAAGCTCATACTAATTCTACAGGCTACATAGGGAATACCCCCACCCCATGCAATTAGTGAGGAGAGTCAAGAATCGAACTCAGGACCTCCGGGTTTACGGTTCATCCAAGTGACTACTGGGCTACACCCTTGGGGTTGTTAAGATTCATTCATTTAACCTGTTTTTTTTCCTAAAATATTAACCTTAAGTTGACTAATGCTATGATGATTTCCTCCGGCAGGTGCCTGAGTATTATACTCGGGCATAACCTCTTTGCATTAGGAAGGTATGCATTTTTTTTGCCTTCCAAAAACAATATAACGCACATTATGTTGGGTAGTACGCGAAAACCTCCCCAGTTTGCCACATTTCCTCTTTGACACCTATTAATTATGGGTTCAAATATGGAATTAACCACCACTAAGATAGAGTCTTAATCCTTTACGGTTATAAGCAAAATCGGTGGAGTCAAGAATCAAAAGGGACACGAGGCGACCTCAGGGGTGATAACCGGATTTTCTTAGAGGATTTGGTCTCGGATGATAAAGGTTACACACTTACACTCATGTACTCGGCCACATTGTTTTTTTTTTTTTCCATATTTCATCGTTCATCTAGTCTCTTTGGAGACATCCGATAAAATTGGCTCATTCATCTTAAGGTTAGTAAGTTAATAGTTATATTAGTACATTAACCGCACCTCAAAGCCTCGGGATCGATTTCACACCCAATGGGGGAACCAAATCGTATGTGCTCTTCCCTATGGCCTGGGTTTTTGATGTTCAGGACCTCTTATACAACTTTTAAGTTGTTAAATCCATACAGCACATTTGATCCCAGCTTTCAAACACTAGTAGCCACAGGAAAGAACACAGACAATTTGCTTCCCCGTGGAGATACACTTCCACTAAAGCAACCAGGGTGGTGACTAGGAGTGCATTAGAAGTGAGCTTGACAGGCTTACCGGCAAAGAGATATGGGTAGAGGAGGAACCGGGTAAAGAAATTTTTTTCCCAGACCTACACGATCACGCAAATTCTCTACATATGATACATCTCTAGGAATGTTGAGTTTTTGGTTCCCAGAATTAAATTCTTATGTACATTGATACGTAGTTCTTCGATTCCTCATGGTCTGAGGTCCTCTACATGGATAACATCATTAGCATTTTATACCATCTTCATGATTCATGGGGCCGGCTAGTTACCTGCAAATAGTCGGTGGACAACGTGGGAACATGCACAAGGACGGGATGGTGGTTCTAGGGAAATCATTGAATAAGGTATTCACTTCGTTTCAGTCATTTAGTAGAGGCTAAGTATTCATGACTAGATCTCCTTCTCTCCGTCAGTCAGTCAGGCTATTAGTATATCCTTCCTCCCCACCCGTTCCACTTCAGTGCCAGAGGAAATGGGATTCAAACCCAGGATACAATCTTCTTGTATGTCGATTTAGCAAACCATTGCCAAGCAGGGAACTAGCCTTTTCTTTTAGGCCAGGGTTCCAAACCTTTGTTCGATCGGTTGCTCTTGCTCCCTTGCTTCTCAATCGGGAGCTACTGTGGTCGGAGGATCCGGGGTTAAAAAAAGTAGGCATCAGAATCAGGGTATGAAGAAATCCAGCTCTGGCCAGATTCTTCCATCAATCTCCTAGCCTTTGCTTTAACTCCTTGTTCCGTAAACAGGTCGGGATTAGAAATTATAAATCATTGTATTACTTAGACATACGACACCATAAACGAAAAAGAGTGGTTGACCCGAGCTGTAGATGCCACCCCCATAGTAGCTCTTACCAATGATTGCCACAAGAACATACTCCATCTTTGAATCGGTGAAATCGACTCGAGTCCCTTGCCACTATTTCCCGTCCCTCAATCTTTGAAATCAACTGGGTTGCCACATGGCAATCTACACATACTCTCAGATTCTTGACGATTCTAATCTGGGTCCCTGGGGGCGTGCTGATGAGCCCGAGTCCAATGGCGAGCTTCTCGCTGTGACCCAGAAGTATATCTTTCTTTCTGTGCTCATCCACATTCTGCACCACCATGCTTGTGTTGGGCACATACCCATTAGTCTTCAACTTCCCAAACAGATCCGCCAAATAGCTATAGATCTCTTTAGAAAGAGGATGAGACATATCTCCTGACTCAAAGGCATGGACTCTTCTATTGATCTCAATCCATGTACATGCCTTCACTTTCCTTATTCCCCGTTCTGACATCAACCTTCTTACCTTAGCCACACCTTCCAAGTCTCCAGCCAGACCATAGAAGTTGGATAACAATATGTAGGTTCCTGCTTCTTCAGGCTCCAACTCAAGTAATCTCTGTCCAACACTCCTTGTTAGCTCTGCATTCCTGTGAGAGCAACATGAGCTAAGAAATGCTGTCAGAAGCTTTGCGTCAGGCTTAATTGGCATTCTCTCTATGAATTCACTGGCCTCCTTGAGGCGCCCAGCCCGCGCAAGGAGATCAACGATGCATGTATAATGCTCCATCATAGGTGTGATGGAGTATGTATGCAACATGGTGTTGAAATTCCTCCATCCTTCTTGTACCAGTCCTGAATGACTACATGCACATAGGGTTCCTAAGAATGTGATTTTGTTAGGTACAATACCCGCCATTTCCATTTGTTTAAATGCCTTAATAGCCTCCAATCCTAGGCCATGTTTCCCATAACCCACTATCAGAGAAGTCCAAGAAACTATGTTCTTGCATGGCATGTTGTCGAAACATAGACATGCATCATCCATGTATCCACTCTTGGCATACATGTCAACTGTAGCATTCCCAATTGGTAGATATAGCTCAAATCCATGTTTAATCACCAAACCATGGACCTGTTTACCGTTAACCAAGGCCGCCAGATCGGCACAAACAGAAAGGACACTAACCATGGTAATAAGATCTACTTTGGCTCCCTCTAGCCTCATTCTTTCGAAGAAAAACAGAGCTTTCTCGCTTTCACAATTCTGGGCAAGACCCGAAATCAGCGAATTCCATGATCCTACATCTCTCTTGGGCATTTCTTCGAACAATTGGATTGCATCCATTGCAAAGTGGCATCGACACAATCCGGCTATCATGCAGTTTGTGGCGATCACATCTCTTGTGGGCATTTCATAGTAAACGAGGCGAGCCTCTTTTATGCTAGTGCACTTACAGTACATGTTGACAAGGGATGTCATTAGTATAACATCTCCAAGAAACCCATGTTTCCATGTAACACAATGAGCTTGTTTTCCTTCTTCAATTCTTCCACAGCTCCTTAGAACTGCTGAGAGGAGAAACTCGGTTATACTTTCTCCTGGTCCTAACTTTTGGAGTTGATGGAACAGAAGCAGACCTTTACGAATTTGCCCTTTGTTTTGGCGAGAAGCATAGATTCTTTGCAACATGAGCATTTCTATCTGGGCATTTTGGGGATTTCAGGGGATAAAACGATGAAGGTCCTAGGCTTCCAGTATTTTAGAAATGGAATTATTTATCAGCAAGGGTTACAAAACACCGTTACAACAGACCTAAACATTCTTACAGCTTTTTGAAATTCCTACCCACCTTTTTTTATAGGCCCTGGCTAGTCTCTGGCGAAGCCAGAAAGGGCTTATAAAAAGAAATTGTGCATTAATAAACTTTCGAGTCTAATTCTTCTCCAATTGTAAGCGGTTTTGCCAAAACCAGTTAAACCCCTAAGACATGTCCCTTTTGACAACTCTTAATTGTGGTTAAGATTCATTAACCCCTAGGGTTCACCCACCTATTCTTGGTTTTTAGAAAAAAATAATAAAAAATTTTGTTAACTATGGTTAAAATTTACCAAGGGTATAAATATTTTCTTTTCTAAAAACTAAAGATAGGTGGGTGAACCCTAGGGATAGGTGAATCTTAACCACAGTTAAAGGGTGTAAAAAGGGACACATGGCGACCACAGGTGGTAATCGGTTTTGCTAAAAACCGGTTACAACTGGAAAAAGATTACCCGTCATAAACTTCAACAACCTTTTGTAAGTGAGACCAAATCCTCTACCATAACCGGATTTGGTAAATCCAGTTATCACCCCTTGAGGTCTTCACATGTCCCTTTTGACACCCCTTAATTGTGGTTAAGATTCACTCACCCCTAGGGTTTACCCACCCATCTTTGGTTTTTAGAAAAAAAATACTAATTCTTTTTTAAAATTAAAAAACTATTTTTTGGGTTTTTTAATATTAAAATATTTTTTTAAAAAAGAATTAATATTTTTTTTCTAACAACTAATGATGGGTGAGTGAATCTTAACCACAGTTAAGGGGTGTCAAAAGGGACACATGGTGACCGTGATAACCGGATTTTCCAAATCCGATTATCATCTTAGTGGATTTGGTTACTTTGTGAGTTGCCAAGGGAATTTTTTTTTTTTTTTTATATAGTAGATGACTAGATGAGGGATCAGTGGTTAGTAAGGCTACTTACCTTCAGGCAGATATTTGAACTAGATATTTGAACTGAAGTACACACCAGTGGACTGGAACCCGGAACGATAGTGTGGTCAGAGACGCACACAACCAATGGGATAAGCCTTAGCTTCCCAGTTGGTTTTAGGTCACTGTTAGTCATGCATATGCATCAATCCCAGTTTTATAAAAAAAAAAAACACAATGTTTTAAAAAGGGTTATTACTTATTACTGGCCGCTCAAGAGGAATATTTCCCTTAGTGATGTGTAAGAGACAATCACCATTACTAACTTAACCAGTGACCAACTAACCGCTGATATAGATGCATTGTACCAAAGAAAGGCGTGATTGTAGCAGTTTTATACAAGACAATTGCAAAGACAATTTTTTTCTTATTCCAAAACAAGCGTTTGCTACTTTTTGAAAAGAAATCACAGAAGTATCTTTCACTCTACAATTTGAGTTGATGGAATATGGTGAAGCTGTCCCATTCATTAATCTGAGCAATCAAAACTCAATAAATCAGGATTATGACTTATGACTAAATTTGATTTAAAAATGTGAAAGGATATTTTTACCAAACTATTTTTTTTTTTCTGTAATATCTAAAATAACCATGTCAAAAGCCTTTTTTAAGGTTGCTCTTGATTATCTATTAAGCTGTTCCTAGTTAATTTCTTTTATAAAGTTGATAGAATCATTGGTTATCAAACCACCTTTAAATATTTTAATCATTTTTAATGACTATAAATCAAGAAAAAAATAAATCCAAAACAACCTCTGAGAAGGGTATAGATTAAGTCTATACAAGATGATGGCGTCAAGAGCATAGTATCGTTATACCAAAAAAAAAAAGCAGTTTCGATTTTCCTTTTTACGCTTATTTGGAAAAGAAAAGAAAAATAAGGGAACAAAAGAGAAATTGACAAAAAAGAAGATATTCTACGAACAGAAACAAAAGCGACTAAATAGGCTGATGGTGCTAATGTTGCCTTCCATCGCCCATTTCTCCATAGCGAACTCCCCGCTCATCACAAGCCCATCTTTCCATAGCGATCTCCCCGCTCATCACGGCAAACACTCCCTTGGCAAGTCATGTCCCCATGGCAGCCTAGGCATCCTTAGACCCATCCCTCTTTGGCTCGTCCGCTCGCAGGTTGATGATGCTAATGTTGCCTTCCATCGCCCCAACATGCTCCTCCACAACTTCTGAATATGTGGCCTTCTCCATCTCACACATCATGACCCATGTACTCCGCTCTAATATCACTTGTCATGATCTGAGTTCTTTTTTCTTGAACTTGACCGTGCGATAGTCATGCTAGAATCTGTCCTAGACAAGTCAGACTTTTCAAGTAACTTGCTCATAAACTACTAAAACACACAAAAGAAGAGAAAACACTAGATAGGGAAAAGAAACCAATGCATTGCACTAGAATAATGTGTATACACTTAAAGGTAAAAAACTCATAGTTCATGAGGACTTGTAGATTGGATTTGAGGATGCTTAAAAATGAAAGGTCTTCCCCCTTCAATTGACCTAGAGAGAATGTTCTAAATTTCTAGAACATTCACTCACTTCCTTACCTAAGACATTTCTAGAATACTCCTAGAGAGTTTTTCTCTAGAAACCTTTCTACACTTTTCCTAGAATTATTCCAAGCAGTTTCTACACTATTCTAAGAAGCTTTTGGAAAACCTATCCCTAGAATTTCTATAATAACTATTCTACACTATTCTATAAAATTCTTTACAACTATATAAACAATGACTACTATTTGTTTGACAAAATGCCTAGGTGGCAACCCGTGACATTAAGCCTAGCTTGTGGGCAAAACTTTGTTGTTAAGTGTCACAGTTCAACAATTTTTTTCACGAAGCAACCGTGCGGCGCTCCAGTCATCACTCAACCAAAGCTAGCCTTACACTATTCAGACACCAAATTCAACCACCGTATTATGTCTTGATGTTACGACATGGGAACTCATTACCGAATCTCATCCCCTAAGTCACACTCAACTAGCCTATTTGTTCCTTCATCGTGTCGCTCCCAACACTCGACAACTCATAAGGTTCTCGCGTCATCAAGGCTCCATCACAAGCATCCCCATGTCATCAAGGTTTCCGATCAAGCCAAACATCTAACATGGTCTGATACTCTCGAGCATGACCATAGGTCATTCCCACGCACACCATATAGATTAGAAGCGTCATCGTTCTATTTATTAAAATTGAGGGCCATGTAGCCCACAACATGATCCATGATCTTTGACCGAATATTTCAAGGCTACTCGCATCCAGTAACGCATCCATGACACATACAAGGCTTTGCCACGCCAAGCATTGTCTACCAAGAGCATGCATGTCAAGCGTCGCCTCATAAGTTGGTTGACAATCCTGTGGAGCAAGCTGAACCCAATCCAAGCACCCACGAGAGGCAAACTCGGTCATTGACATTCCGAGATAGCCCACTAGCTCCATCCTAGTCGACCGTAGTGCATAACGCTCACTTAGGCATAAACTAGGTAGGAACATCTGGCTTGTAGGCCCTGTGCCGTGTTAAGAAGGCTGAGACCTTTGTATGGTCCCTGGATGCACCACCAACCATCTAGGGAGACCCTAAGACCCCCTCAAGATCCTAAGGCTTGCCTCCAATTGCCTTTGAGGTTGCTCATTAGGTGTTGCATCAAGTGCCACCAATTGCCTTTGAGGTTGCTCATTAGGTGGTCCATCAAGTGCCACAGGGGGAGGTAGAGCACACCCCTCCCCTTAAGGTGGATGCTAAGCATTTTAACCTCCAATGGAAGGAAACATCACATTTAACAGTACAATGATACTACCCTTATTTTGCACAATACACAAGATCTTTGTGAACGGATTGCACCAATCACCTCATTGCTACTGAGCCATTTGAATGAAGGTATTGTGGGTCTTGTCACAACTGTTTGGCCCCTACAACTTCGCCCACCAAATGTCTAAGAAAATGCTAAGCTCAGCTTGCACCTCACCAAACTTCATGGACACTCAAAGGTACTTCGTACCAGAGTTACCAAGTTCGCTACATGCTATAGTGAACCGGGAACCGAGCGAACCCCAAGTAGTTCGTGGTTCGGTTCGGTCTGGTTCGTGAAATTTAGCAAACCACATAGTGGTTTCAAAACAATCTTAGTTTGTTTAATTTTTTATTCTAATTCATTGATATTTTTTATTAGATTCGGCAAAATTTATACTTTGAGTTCACAAATCGTTCATAAAAAGATATTTTTTATTATTTTTTTTTCAAATAAGTATTTGTAATATATTGTTTACATGCTTGAAAGATATATTTTTATAATATATATTTTGTTTTACATGCTTAAGTAGTGAACCAAACTAAAGAATCTAAGTGAACCGAAAAACGAATTATCTCATTCTACTCTTAGCGAATCGGGTGAAAGTATGCCTCTTTTTAATTTTAGAAAAACAGTTCTTGGGGGGGCATACATCAAATTCCAAGATCTGACTAAGAATCTAATTGATTCTATTCAATAAGAGTAAGAAATCACAATCACATTTGCGACTTTGAAATTGTTAAGTCAAATCCACGATAATAGCGATACCGGTAAAACTTCACAAGTGTCAAGTCTCCTTCACAATCCACACAGACCTTCTTTTTCTTTAAAGCTTTCTCTAATGGAAGTTAATAGCCCTTCCAAATATCCAACTCTAGGATCTTGAATAAAAGATTTAATCTTGATTTTCAAGAATGAGTTCTTGATATTCTTCTTGATACTCAAAGCAAGAACACAAGATAACAAAAGGGGGAAGAAGGGAGTGACCGTACACCTCTAGAATGGAGAGGGGAGGGCGTGAGATTGAGAGAGGGAAAGTTTCCAAAAAAAATCTGGAAATTATTGTTGTATGAACAATAGTGCATGCCCAATCCTATATATAGGATTTGTTTGGTTGCTTGCAACCAAAGATTCCTAATCCTTATCCAATAAGGATTCCCTCAATTTGATTTCTCCATAATTAATTAAGATTAATCAAAATAGAAACTAACTTTATCTATTAGTAACCAACTAGCCATATCTTTATCCTAATCCAATTAGGATTCCTTGATTAGCAAGAAACTAATAGAATCTTTGTCCAATAAGGAATCTTTAATTAGTAACTAACTCTAACTAACTAACTAACTTTATCCAATAAGGAGTCAGTTATTAGAAACTAATTAATCTCAATCTCCTTTGAAGTGGGCGTCCCACCCTAAGTGGGCCCCACTCCTACATGCCACATCATGGGTTTCCAAAAACCCTTAGGTCACTCTTGATCTTTTTACAAAATCCCCAATGGATCATACCCATTTGGTTTTTCACATCTAATGTGATTCTACCTTTTAGAGCTTCACTATACCATATAGTGATTACTTAGAGAAATTAATTAATTTAATTATTCAATTAAATTAAATACTTTAAGAAAGTCCTTGTGTGTGAGATCTAAAGGAATTTCCTATTTCCGGTTGTGGGACCAAGTACTCAACCTTTTGGTTAAAGCATTGTTACTAGGAAACACTTTTCCTATACTCCATTAGGATTATAGAATGTCATCTATATCCCTAGACTTCCACCAATCACAGTTAATGTCCATTAACACAATGTGATCAACCTCCAGAAAATAAAGAATTACTTGCAGATATTTTTATCTCAAAATTTATTTACAGATGCGTCCCTCCACTTCTAATATTGTTATAAGCTTACGGGACAGTATCCAATACTGTCTTTAATCTCTGGCTTATATTGAGAACTCATTTTCTTTGATACTTTTAGTTAAACTTGGACTTTCAAAATATTTTAGAAATTCTTTAAAAGACATAATAATAATAATAATAATAATAATAATAATAATAATAATAGTTATATTTCTTTTATATAGAAAATAAATTTCTCGATAAAACCATTTCATCGATAAATACCAGCGCTGGGTTTTTCAAGTCCGGTTTTGACAAGTATCAATTTAATATTATTTACTCTGTAAGAGTAGTGAAATCCTTGTTGAACATACACATACTTCTTCCAATACAGCATACATAACCCAACGAGCCCGTATTAGTTCAATGTGTTGGACATTGACAATTGGCTCTATCAAAGCTACATAGGCAAATACTAGAGAAGATGTCGACTTCTCAGGTTAGGGTTTATCTGTCAAATGGACTACCCTAAATATAAAAACAATATATTTCTAAGGGTATCCACTGAGCGATCCAGTTACAATATAAGTACTTCTTACTTATATCTACATCTTAATCAAGAGACCCTTCTCTCAGTGATTGAGATTCATCACTCCATTATATGGAACTAACAATTTGTAAGTTATTAGGAATACATTGTCCAGATGTATCCTGATTAATTTAGAACAATTTTAGGTCTATAAGGAACCGGAAAACCATATCTCCTTAACAATCAGTTATCAACTAATTTGATGGTTTTTCCTACAATGTTACCTAAGAGACAAAGTAATCTCATCCAATGAGATACTTTTGATATATTACCCAATGTAAAAGACAATGTGTGAATATAAAATATGCATTTATTGATTAAATAAATAAATACAATTCCGGAATTGTTTTCGTGGACATATATGTCTAACACCGGATTCACTGTAGAGTGACGAATTGTGAACCATAAACCCGAATTTGAACCGAGCAAACCGACGAACCAGATAACATTGCTTCGTACCCAACATCAAACCACATCTATGCCCTTACAAACTCCTTGTATGGCGCGTCTAATAAGCTCCATGGTGCCCCCAACACCTCGGCGCCAATGTTACACTATGTTGCACCAACACACCTAAGCGCAACATAAGACATCACTTGTCCACGGGACACTCGGACCCATCATCATGGTCATAGCGCTACGAGATCACTACATAAGGCTACCCTATAGGCTCAACAAAGAAGCACGTGGGGCCAACCTGACTCATTAACACCTATAATGGAGATGGCAGTGGTGACGCTTAGAACACGAAAATATTATTTCCATCTGATATGGTTACAATCAAATGATCGAGTTGAATTTAGGTCACCAGAAGTCTGTTATAGGTTTCAACGGCATCAGAAATCCACACTATAAGGGGTCATATAAGCTAAGGTACTATCATAATGTATTTTAGTAGTACCTACCTTAGAAATATATGTCGACATTTCCAAGCTCCCGGCCACCCCAAGTCCACCAATAAACCGTACGAACGGTTTAAATTACTTTCTGCGCCCGCAAAATGATACCATAGTGTCCTCATAAATAATATATGTTTTTATTTCTGACAAGTGACAACTATTGTATTTGATTACTATATTATCCATGTTTGTTATTAAAATTTACGAAATTAACCAAAATCTCTGCCCGTCTTATCATACACTTGGATCATCGGTACCGTAATGGGTTCATAGAGGAACCAAAGCTTAGCGATTTGAAAAAGCTTCCCACGTCAGGAAGTTAGAAGTGTTGGATTGATCCGATTCAACGGAAATTACGTGTATTTAGGATGATAGAACTTAGGTCCATACGATATCGTTATGTTGCAGGAGGTGGTTTCATGTTCAATTACAAGTGCAAATAGTTTGAGTGCTAAGATAGATTTACTATATATTGTAATAAGCTATGAAATGTTAATTTTAAAGAATGAATAAATATTGTAATATTATTAGAGGTGTGTGCACACTAAAAGCACGTGCAGACAATTTGCAAGCCAAGAAATGACCATAATATGTGGGCTCAATTGCATGAAGAGGATCATTCAAATGGTCCTAGTTTCCTACCAGGCGTCGCTTTTGCAGAACACAATCTGATAGAAACACACAGTTTCTTTCAGTGAACCATGATGGAAACAAGGGTAAATTCGGTATTTCATTTCCTACTTTCGTAGAACTTACTCTTCTTTTTTTTCTTCTGGTTGTATATCACAACCAAATCCAACTTTGTTATTCCCAAGAGCTCCAAAGAAAACAAACGGAAATGCCAATATTTGAGGATGGATTATCGATACTGCTGAACGTCATTTTACGAAAGAGTATATGCAGATTTCAAGAAGTTGGGCACTTGGTGCTGGACTTGGTTTGGATAGTGGTGTCCACAGTCCGGTTTTCGGGAGTGATTCTCAGGCGATCTACAACAGTTTCGGCCGGCAGGTACTCCCCTATGTCGTCAATGGTGGTTCGACATGATAGGTAGTTCTCCATTTATGCTATGTTTGATTGCTGAGAAAATAGGTAAAAACATAGAAAAGAAAAGAAAATTTTTAGATTTCTAATACAATTTTCTTTTCTATTTCATATTTTTACTTATTTTCTCAGCAACCAAACATACGGTTATTGTTTTTCCAGCAACTTTGGTTGCCTGGCATCCTCCTAGTTCTACCATTTACTCTACTTTTGAAGAAAGATGAATGAAATTTTGGTTTGTATCGGAATACATTATGAATTCTTGTGAGCCATATCTTTATTTATATCAGAACAAACTGCGGTAGATCAGAGGCACCGTTGTATAATCAGGTGGATACTAATTTTCCAATGCAATCCCGGATGATCCTAGGCGTCTGATTAGTTGCTTGATCATGACCAACCATCAGTTTAACAAAATCTGAACGTTTGACTAGTTGCTTGATCATGAACAATCATCAGTTTAACACAATCTGATGGACACGCTATTTTGGCTCATGACTGTCTGTCCCCTCTGCCATAGGTGGCCATCTATCTAGAAGCAATGCCCAATTAGGCGGGTGCTTGCTCACATGACACATGGAATCACTTTTCCCACCAAAAATAAAACCAACCAACCGAATGTTAATCTCTCGGAGGGATAATAACCCTAACATGAGGTAACTAAACTTTCAGGTACACGAGTCTTAAGACTCATTAATTCAATTAAGAAAAAATTTCAAATCAATAGAATGCATCAATCTATGTGTGAATCATGAACCTTAATTCAAGGGGCTTGGCCCAGCAAGTTGGAGAAATGCTTTCAGGCATTACATATTTTTTTTTTTTGATAAACTTGAGATGTCCCCAATCTTTTGAGTCAGGAATAATCCCTGAGGATGCGACAAGAGCCCGCAACCCATCACACCAGATAAGTCCGGGAAAATCCCGTGTTGGGTACTGAGAAGTCGAACCTAGGACCTTCCGCTTCATGAGGCTTAAGTCCTGGGAACCATTGGTCCACCTTTTCAGGTTTTCAGGCATTACATTGAAGATGACACTACTAACTCCATCAATCCCTTTGTCTCTACAATGGTATGGGTAGAAGGATATTCTACTGGAATCTGTCTCTCTCTATGTGTGTTGTGTGTGATTGGTAACTAAGGAGTCGTAGACAAAAATTCATGGACACTAATGAGGATTGATCCGGTGCAAATGGAACCAAAAAAATCCATGTAGGGCACGAAAACCTTGACTTCAGACCTAGGTTGGAGACTTTTGACGCCTGAAAATGGCATTACTCATCCAAATCAATTTTGAAATAATTAAACAACTCGACGTAAAAGCAACTCAAGTGAAAGTACTCCAATTCGGGCAAAACATGTGGCACTTGACGATAATTTGGGGGAGAAGTCATTTCACTTTCTCCCTATAATTTTGACTTCTCAATTGATATCTTTCTCCTTTAAAATGCGACACGTCCCATGTTTTGTGGTCGGGCATCCACCAAAGCTTAGTTTTTGCCTCTGGGAATTTTAACAGCCTACTAAATCAAACCACCTGAGTAAAATATTTACAGATAATCAAGATTCCAAATAATGAGTATTTCTAAAAATGACAAAAGAGAGAAAGGTGGCGTATGGATAAACTTCCTAGAGAAGAAAATAACTTCCTCAAGAGTTACTTTCCAGGAAGTAACTCCTAAGGAAGTCTAACAAAGTCATTCAGATGATAAAATAACATTTGGTTTAGAAAAATGACTTAAACTCAAAAATCAAATTTGTGTAGGATTTGCACTTACAAGAAGTAACTTTTAAAAAAATTATATATGATATAAAATTGATATGTGATTATTTTATATATCAACTCTTATAGAATTTGTAGTGCCCATGGATAAAAGAGGAGAACAAATATATGTTTTACACCTGTGCATACACTAGTAGGTGATATACAAATTACTACACCTAGTAATCATGATTTAGAGCATGTAACCATACAAAAATCTAAAATATAAAAACATTGGCATGTCATTTCATATGAAAAATCTTGCAATATCAAGAAATAAACTTTCATATTTAAACGATGAATTTCCTGATAATATTCTAATGTTTAGTAAATGCAGTATAATAAACTTGTGTCCACAACATGTGTTATATATCAAAATCAATCATAAACCTCACCGCAGGCTTGAGCAAGCCTATCTTTATTTGCACCCATCACTTCTTCCTCATGTTGGAAGACAATGTCTCATGTGATAGCTTTATCATCTTAATCTAAAACGGAAGCTTCTTCATTAACCCAAGCATCATCTTCATATTCACAAAAAATACTCATCGTTTATGACCTCCAATTTGATGAAGTTAATGGATAGTCATTGCAGTAACAACTATATCCCGTTAGGTTGTCAATGAGGAATACAACATTTGCTTCAAGATCGAATAACGAGCCTTTAACACGCCGAAACAACATTCAATTACATTCTGAAGTGAGGAATGAATGTAATTAAACTTCTCTTTTGTCATTCTTCTCTCATTTCCTCGACGAAAGTCTTGAAGATAATATTGAATACCACGGTAGGGAGCAAGAAACCCAACTATGTTAAGATAGCTGACATCAACAACGTAATACTTACCTATATTAACATTAATTTGCTTTAAGGAACATTTCATTTTCATAAACTCAACTACCATAAGTTTGTTCATATCATCAAGAGGTGTATGATGAAAGTTAAGTCATGGTGTTCTTATGATTTCCAACAATATACACGAGTCATTTGTTGATCTTTCTCAACCAGCATTGACATACATAAAACGCATATCAAAAGACCAAGCCGCTAGTATATTCTGTGTACATGTCCCCTTTCTACTTCTATAAAGAACTTGTTTGTCTCCTGACACCATTGCATAGATATGAGTACCATCCATTGCACCAATACAGTTCTTTTACACCAAAGAATAGCACACAACAATTATAAATATCATAAAAAAATTTAGGAAAACAATAAAGATGATATAGCATAATGATTTACCTTAAAATTTTGCCGGTATTTTCAATTATTTTGAATTTCTAGCGGAATTTCATGATATGACATTGTAGGCTTGATAATCTCCATCAAATATGTCACCCTGACATTTAATACCTTATGAAATGTCTGACTTATGGTTTAACTTAAATGCTGAAATATCTCATGCATAACCGTGTGTGTGTGTTTGCATGTGGTGTGTGTGTGTGTGTTTGTTTGCTTGGGTGGTGTGAGTATTCCCTTGTCTTTACCTTCAGTCATTGCCTTGTGGTATGATTGAGTTTACCAAAAAAAAAAACTCTATTCCTATCATTATAACCTAACGTAAATAAGAAGATTGTCAACTGCTTTGTACTATTCATTCTACGTGAGTCAGATAACAATGATCTCTCTTAAAGTACAGAATAAAAACGCAAGAATATACTCTGTTGAATCTGGAGTAATTTAAAACACCTCTCACCATGTCTAATCATTAGCTCTCACACAAATTCAAATGGCTCGATGTCCAACATGGCTCTTTAACGAGGTGAAGCTTCCTATGTATCCAATGCATTTATTGTTGTTCCTATAAAGATATCATCATCTTTGTCTGGTGACATTTTTCTAAAGTAAAGATCAATGGTTATAATCCATTCATGACAGATAGTCAATGCAAATGTAACCACAATTGCAAATGCATAAAAAATATAAACATTCATAACCAATCAATCAAACAAACCACAACATAATATCCATAAAGTATACATCAAAGTATTTCTAAACCAAGTGGGCTAATATAAAATGGTACTCATGCTTCAAATAATAGAGTAACACAAATCCTAACGATTCATTTGCATCCTAATCCAATGAAGACATGCTTCATTGTCATCCACCAACGACATAAAAAGCTTCCTCTCGGGCTCTCATTTAAACATCTCTAAGCAAAATGTCCACATTGAGCCAAGTCTCTCTATTCCCGGCATCTCTCGCAAACATTTGACACATAAAGGAATGTCATAAGGATTCTCCTCACTTTTCTTAGTCATCCTTCACTCAAGATATTTCGACATAATCTGCATTTGGGAGTCAACGGATGACTCTCGAGATGCATTCCTAGGACAACGTAAATCCACTGATGATTCAGATCGACATTGTGGACGGGGTTCCTCATTATCACCTACTATAGGTTCTTCTGGACCGCAATCCTTCTGAAAAAATGTATGAGTGCTAGGGACATACTTATCATCCCCAAGAGTATCATCCATAGGCTGCACTGTACAAGAATGAGAGGCATTTGCCAAATTTTGTGGCCTAATCCCGACAGCTGGTGCCCATTGTAGGTCCCTAGTAGCCAGTGTGCCAATGAAGATGACTTGCAGTCGGCTTGATGTTCTAGGGGCCAAGTTCGAAATATTGCAGCATCTGGGTTTGCCTGTATTTAAAAGGCGACTCAGTTAATATATTAGCATAAGGATGTATGTAAATGTGAATAAATATACCAATGTTAAACTTTAAAAGGCCTACGTACCTTAACAAAATCAACCCAGACTTCTTTCAATGCTGTAACAGTCTTTATCACTAGATCAAAACCAAAACCCGTAGTTCTATTCATCATTTTATCCCAAAGCTTCCACTCTTCTTTAAGTCAGTTGTGGTGATTCTTAAACTTTTTCATGCCGTAATTGTTACTTGTCTTGTTATTGAACTCTTTCATAATAGTGTCCCAAGCAGGCTTCGTGAATCCCATCCCTTGGCGGTTTCCCATAAGAACTTGCTCGTATGCTAGGTCGATATAAATCTTATTGTTGTTAGCATTCCAAACAGCCTTTCCTGTCCTTTGAGATGGTTGCTCACTTGTGCTTGCCATTGATCTACATTCACATTTCACTTATTAGTAACACAAACACACATGTAATACACAGTGTCCTACACAAACAAAGACTCAATTATCATATATATTGATTCACTTTTCATTACCCATAACATCATCAAGATTATGCATCCACACAACTATAATCATATGTAGTTATATACAATTAATATATGGTTGGAACCCCACTCACTATTGAGGGACAGAAAACAGAAATTTGTATCTTTTCAATGCAACTATATGGTTGGAACCCCACTCACTATTGAGGGACAGAAAACAGAAATCTGTATCTTTTCAATGCAACTTTAACATGAACATGATATAGAGGAAATACCACTTAAGCTTTTCCACCATTTTAGTAAAGATAAGTTTAGGTATGCACATTAGCACTGTCATTAGTGTGTGCTATCTCATCTTTTCAATTCAAAAAATCCAAAGTGTTTGATCCTTTGTGCAACCAGATCACGAGTCAGACTCAATAGACAACATGGTTCCTAACCGAGTCGTGACATGGGTGTTTATTTTGTTCCTTTGTGCCACCAGAGAAATAGGCAGGCCAAGCTCATTGGAACATAACTGAGTTACTCTCGAGTCAGCTATGATCCAGACTCGACGAGCTTGTTTCCTAACAAGAAGTTGGGTCCGGACTTTTGAACCTTGGTAGGTCTAAACCTATCGGAATCACATCCGAGTTATAACAATGACTCGAACATGACGAGCCATAAAGGAGGAGTTGGGACTGGGCTTTAGAATCTTGGTAGGCCTACAACTATGTCCTCCAGACGGGATGAATAGTAGGGTAAAGAGTTACAATACATGTAATAAATGGATCTCTCAATCAATGTGAAATGAATGGCCCATTCCTTTAAAACTGATGAGACAGAATGGACAACTAGCAGTATTGGTCCATAACACTAAAACAGTATTCCTGTTGTGGTGTACCTAAAAAGAGAACTCAAATGAAAGTGATCTGAAAGCCATAGCAGAACCTGTCAGATATAGAAGCTTGGACAAGAGTGGATGTATGTATGGAACTACACCACATAGCTTTGAGGTTCAGAGACTGGATATATATATAGAAACGTACATGTACCCATGATTGATAAGTGTGAATACCCTACAGGCCTACACCATGCTCAAAATGCTCAATATTAGATGGGTTATGATTAGAGATGCAACTCAAAGGAACCCCTACACTAAAAAGAGAACTCAAATGAAAGTGATCTGAAAGCCATAGCAGAACCTGTCAGATATAGAAGCTTGGACAAGAGTGGATGTATGTATGGAACTACACCACATAGCTTTGAGGTTCAGAGACTGGATATATATATAGAAACGTACATGTACCCATGATTGATAAGTGTGAATACCCTACAGGCCTACACCATGCTCAAAATGCTCAATATTAGATGGGTTATGATTAGAGATGCAACTCAAAGGAACCCCTACACTATGTCATCCTTATACAAGACATTTGTGACAAATGGTCTGACCAAAAACCCCAACCCCAACACCACCCATGTCATTTTGATAAATATTCACGTTATATGGATCCATGCGCAGCTGCGCTTCTATACAATGCATAACATGTATTGAAAACTAACACTAATTACCTCCTCAAACTTCAAGACTGTGTTTGTTACACCACTATTTAATTACCTTCTCAAACATAATCTCCTAAACCTTTTATCTTTTCATTTGTCCACTTTATCTAATCTCTCAGCTTTCTGAGTTTGTTACACCACTTTGTTCATCTCAGCCTCCCCTTTCACAACTATCTTGCTTTCTCAACAATCAATCTTTATCTCCTGACCCATCATCCAACCGTCTTGACTACATATATTCAATGTTCCACAATCCTGTTTGATGGGGATATTTCCTTCTCTCTTTCCCTCACTAATTCAAACAAAGCTAGAGCTTCTGAAATTCTATGGTCATGGGCATTGCTATGGTTAAATTCCTCTTATACATGCTTCTAATTAGCTTTGTATTCATTGAAGCAGCTCCTGAAACTGCTTTGATTGTACAACTTCCTGGTTTTGATGGCACTCTTCCATCTAAACACTACTCGAGGTAAGTCTTTTACTTTAGTTTTCCTTTTCTATTTTGCTAATTTTAGTGTTTTCAGGATGGTTTATGTGAATTTGTGATCTGGGGTTTGAAGTTTATGTGAATTTGTGATCTGAGGTTTAAAACCTCCCCAGAATGGCATCCCCACTAAAGAATTCTTGCATAATCGTGGTCTAAACTACAAACACCATCCCTCTCTCAAAATTGTAATCTTGTTGATATGTCTAGTCAAGATACCCCGATTGGGTTGGGGGGTTTTCCTTTGGCTATGAATCAACTCAACAGAGCACCTCTTTCAAAGCTCAGATTGCACCTTAACTTATGGTCGAGCAGCCACATAATTGGGAATAGAAATAGCCTCATCTCCAACCATACCCTTTAATCCACTAACCACCATCTCCAACAGTTCTTACCTTACCCAAGAAATTTATTTCTGGCAGAACTGTAAGCATAGGTTTTATTCGGACACTACGATTTTCAAAACCCCAAAGCGAAAAAGAAAAGGAATGAAATAGCAAAAGAAATACCAAAAACAAATGAAGATAACCGTGCGATAGCCGGCTCGGGGCGATCCCCTCCCAACATTAATGCTCTCGCGCTAATGAGAGGCCGAGATCTTTAGAGTCGCCACCAATCAATCAAAAATTCGGGTGTGATTGGTCACCCAATATTATCCTTTTTAGTCTGAGAACCAAAGGTCGGATTCGGGGGTTCTTTTATGAGTAAAGGAAGGTGTTAGGTACCCCTACTTGCCCGTCGAATGACGGTTACCTTCTTAATGTTTCTCCATTAATTTAACTAAACCATTATTTTCTTTCTTGTTTTTTTTTTTTAGATTGGAAATTCATCCCTCCTCAACCAAATCGGGGTAATTTCTCTCTACTAACTTTCTTTTTAATTTGAGATTGGAAATCAACCCCTCCTCAACCGAATTGGGGTGATTTCTCTCTACTGGCGCAACAAATTCTTTTTCCTTAAATTGGCATTGGCCAATCTCTCTCCTCGACCGATTCGAGAGAGACCCCGCCTCCGTTTGGTGGTAAAAAGGAAGAAAACTAACTTATTTTAAAATAATCAAAAGAAAAGAAAAGAAACACTGAAATGAAAGAGAAATCGAAGATCTCATCTTCCAACTCTTTCCTTCACCTAGATTTCCTCTTCCTCACGACTGTTTGGAGGGAAATCAATGGGCTACTAAGGGAAGCGAAGGAAGAAAAGTTTTGGATGGATAGAAGTAGAATTTGGAGGGGGATGTAGCATACCTTTTCCTTTGATTATATTACTCCAAGTATTGAAAGAGACCTTCAACGAGATCCGGACTCTCTACACGTTTTCCACTAAGGTTGATGAAGATAACCCTAAATCAACGAACCCTTCGAAGACTTGGGAAGACTTCGATCTTCTAAGCTTTTCCAAAATGGGGTGTGAAATCTTCCAAGGGTTTGATGTTTGATTCTTCTGGGGCTTATTCTCCATGTCTAAGGAGGGGATCTCCAAGGCTAGGAATTTCAAAAGTTTGGGGATTCCAAGTTAGCAATGAAAGGTGGGGGTGAGCTCCTTGTATAGGGTGAGGGTTGGAGTTTTTCTCATTTCTGGTCGATGTGAGACTAAAAGTTCCTGAAAACCCTAGTGAGATGGCTCAAGGAGATTGACCTAGGCGGAATAAAATATTAGAAAATATTGTGCTCGCGCCCTTTAAAAGGGCGAGATTAGGTTTCTCTTCCTTGAGTGCGGCACTAAGGTCATTGGCGCGTTCAACTAGAATTCAAAAATTAGGGTTTTCCTAATTGCATCTTTTTAAAAGGCGCAACATCAAAATTTCACTACCAATGGGATTCTGCCTTTTAAAAAGCCGCAGCATCAGATTTTCACAAAAAATGGGTTTGCGCCTTTTAAATGGCGTTGGGCATTTTTTTCAACAAAAATGAAGGCAGAAGGCCCTTCCCTGGGCTTTGGCTAGTTCAGGCTTAGATTGGGCTAGGCTTCGGTTTCAACTTCGACCTTGGATATATTGGAGTTCGGATCACATCTTGAATCTCTTTCAATACTCGGAGCCAATGGGCTTTTTGGGGCCATGAAATCACAGGTCATGCAAAATAGGGTGTCTACAATAACTATCAAAATTTGTCATCTAACAGAAACTAGAGCGTAACATTACAACCTATTCATAATTTTTCTCATGACTAGAAAACCCATGCATGGTTTAAAATTTCGGTATGTACCGGTCGATACAAGCCAATACGTATCATGTTTGGAGCTATCCGATACACTAGTATGCTGAAAAAAAAATTCCCTCATATCGAACCAATACGGGGGATTTTCCAGTTAATTTTTTCTCTCATTCTATTTAAATTCAGATCCACAACATAAACCCGATACGCACAACTTATTTACATAAAATATTATTTAATTAAATGATTTTAAATAAATTTTACTTCCATTTACTTAAATATCTATATGTAAATAAGGTTATATCCACTATTTGAATTCAATAAAAATTATCCTGAATCTAAATTCCTGAAGAATAAAAACTCAACTTTCCAACTCAAGAACAAAATTCTTTTTTAGTGTCTTTTAGAGATTAAGTCAAAATTTCAACTTTCAAATGGTAAGGTATTTCTCAAATATTAAAATTTCATAAATTATTCTACATCACCAAAACTCAAAATTCCAGGAAAAAAGTCTTATATTTTAGTCTTCAAAAATATTTTCATCTATAAGGTCAAAAAGTCAACTAACTTTGTAATAATTCAGCAACAAAAGAATTTCATTCAACCTTTTAATTTATAGTTGTAATTCAATATATTCTTATTTAAGCCATCGAATGTAAGGTTTTAATATCTTGATTGTATTTCATATACTTGTTTAAGTGACTAGTTTGTATTTTCATACTTATGCTACGCACAGATTTTTTAACTTATAAAATCTCTCATATGCATGGTCATAAACATAGTTGGAGGTCTTCATTTAGTTTGTTTTGAGCTTATATTTGTAATGAAAGAAGTTTTATGTAAAATATCCAAGTTTTCCCTTACGTATCCAAGTGTTTCTTAATTTTTATTTATTTTTATCTATCTATTACAGTCTGATACGCTAATACATATCATGTTTTAGACTTACCGATACAACACCCAATACCGATATTTTGAACCATGAACCCATTTATGATCAAGTAAAACGGAAAGGGAAAGAATGGAAGATCAAGATAGAAAAAAACGGAAAATGATGAACCCACCGGTGACCGTAGCTTGATCGGGCCAGCGGAATCGAGTCATTTGCTTGATCGGACCAGCGGGAGCAACAAAGGAGGGAGCCACAAGTAGAGGAGGATGGGTTCAGGCACAAATGCAAAAGGGAAAAAAAAAAACTAACGATCTTTTATTCGATCGTTCCCTGAAAATTACCGTCAACTTAACGCGGAAGTCCATATATGGACTTCCCGCGGAAGCAACAAGACTCTGCTTCCCACGGAAGTTCATATTCTCACTTTCCCTAACTTCCCACTCTTTCGGGAAGTCGAAGTAGTATTGGCAAACCAAACACACTAATGCCCCACTTTTGAGTTCCCCAGGCCCAAAAGTTGTAAAAGTGAATGAGGAAATCTATCCAAACGGCGTCTAAATCTCACCAAAATTCATCCATTTGAATGAAAATGGATGGGAAACAAAGAAAGTCTTGATTTCGATGGATCACCAACTCCTCCTTGTCATTTTCATCAGCTGGGATATAGATTACTTTTTAACAATTTCCATGGGTTCATGTTGTTTCACAAGTTTCACAAGAAGTTGGAAGAACTAAACAACTTATGCAAATTCACTAGGAGCAGTTCAAGTACATAACAAAATGATGGGTGGTGTAAAGGTAATACTCTCTAAATGTCAGATTGAGACAGCCAGGACGGAGGTCTGCTTCTTCAACCAGGAACCTTGGGGCTGTGTTTGGTAGAATAGATGGTACCCCGTGAAATATATGTCTAGACTCACCACCAAATATTAGAACATCCCCAGATTCCAATAACACTTTCTTTGCCTTATCAATGTCCCGATCAACTCCATACAAGAAGTTCGCTGTGTCGCCAATGGAGAAAGAGATGACAGGTAATCCTTTACGAAGACTCTCTAGGCTTTCATCTCGATCCTCCATAGGGGAGATCAAGATATATGATATTAGAAAGTTCACGAAACTACCTTTTCTAAAACATAATTAGAAAATAAAGAATCCAATATTGAGGATTGTAAGAAGACCTATTTGTTGGCTAAACAAAAAAAGGGGGAAAAAAGCATGGATGATTTAAAGTTAGCAGGTGTTCTCGAGTTACTACTAAGTAAATCTTAAAAAAGAGGATAATATAAAAGTTTCAGATATTTAATATACTGAAATGCAAACATGAAAACTTGTGAAAGTCTCATGATAATGTCATGATCACTTTAAACAAAAAAAAAAGGGAAAAAAAACACGGAGGATTTAAAGTTAGCAAGTGTTCTCGAGTTACTACTAAGTAGATCTTAAAAAGAGGAAATATAAAATTTTCAGATATTTAATATACTGAAATGCAAACATGAAAACTTGTGAAATTCCCATGATTATGTCATAATCACTTTGCTATAATTAAAATTTATAGAAGATCTACAGATTAGATGGTAACAATCAACCTACAATAATTTAAAAATTATTGAACAATTTAAGGATGGTTACAAAGAATAAAAAATCTAGGAAGAAATTACATATAAGTGAAGATTTTCTGTTTGGTGAAATATAAGCGAAGCCTTATTCAGGAATTATGTGAGCATAATAAAACCACAAACATCAAGCTTAGGTAGACGACTCACAAGACCCAAGTCTATCGTGATCCAATAATTGTAAATTATGGTGAGAAATTATTGATGGTAGTTTGTAGTAGTAATCATATTTATTTACAATCCAGACATCAACTTACAGATTAAAATGATGTAATATATCCAATGGCAAAGCAAGTTTTCCAAAATACCAATTGATTAACAACAAATAATAGGACAAATCAGAGTAAACAAACCATACAATCAGATAGGCATGGAATTATGAGTGCACACCATATATTTTCATAAATAAAAAGAATAATTAAGAATAGTTACAAAATCTAGTGAGCCAGCTCAAGACTCGGCAAAATTGAGCCCTTTCCATAGCCGAAACAAAGAAGAGCGATCAGCTATGGGTTATGCTTCATTTCACGATTCATCGACAGGAAAGTCAAAAGCAAGTTAAATTGCATAGGCTTGAGAGATACAAATAGTCAAATACCGACCATTGAGGAGTTCTTGCATAGCTCAATGATCTGAATTCAGTCTTATCATGGTTTCTTCGCAGAGGGAATGCAATGAGAAATATTATTAAAGGTAAATTTTATACACAAATTGCAATCATTTTCTAAAAGTTTATTGGAAATTTGTAAAATAGTTCACGTCTGATAACCAAGCTAGTTGGTTTCGATTCATGAGATTTCCCACCTTTTCATGGAAATATTGCTACAAGAAATCTAACTGATAACATTTTTTAAGGCACTAAGAAATATAGAACTCCTTTAATAGCATGGATAAAGTTGTGCAAAGTTATTACACACCTGGTGAAGACCGAGTCGCCCGCTGTTTGTATAGAATTTAACAATGCAGATGTCAGGTGCCATCCCGGGAAGTACGTCTTCTACATTGCTTACTTTAGACTCTTGCTTTATAAGGTCTTGAGAAGCTTTGATTGCTCCTTTAACCAACTGTTTGAATTCGTCAGGGATAATGGGTGCTTCTGCACCATCAATTGACCGATAATCTCCATATTGTCTGGTCTCTGGGTCCCAAATTTGACCAAGGCACATCATCTGCAGATGCAGTTTTGCTCCATCTCGGAAACCTGGTTGATAGAATCCTCCAGGACCCAAACCAAGGTTTCGGCATTTTTTTTTATAATTTTGATCTAAAACAAGGAAAAAAGATGCATACAGTTAGTTAACATAGAATCAGAAGTAAAGATAAAATGAGTATGCGAGAAACACTGAAGGTCTATGTTCTGGATCTTATTGACTGCTAAATGATCAATAAAAAGCTTAAGAGTTAATGGACTGATGTGGTAAAGGAGGTGCGCTACCCCCAATGGATCCCTTCTACGAGAACTACCAAACGCCAGACCATCAGATGCTTCAACCCACCAGAACTATAGAATATACTATGACCGTTAGCATATTATTTTAATGACTGCCCAAAAGTATGAAGCAGAAGAAATAATTTATTCATCTACCTGGGTTGACTATGTTGACTATTGGCACAGGAATGATAGAACTTAGAACCACTGAAATGGTGACATATTCCACTGCTCGTGCTTCAGTAAAGGGTTCTGTCTTTTATAGAAAATATTTACAATTTGCAAGCCCCAGACTTCTTTTTATCAAGGAATGCAAAATTTAGCGCTTGTATTTACAATATTTGCATCGACAAAGAAATGAGTCCTAAATTTTGAGGAGGGGATAGAAGGGAGCAGCACCTGATCACTGCGACTGGTGTAATTTTTCAGAAGAACCATCCCAGGCCTCAATACATATTGCCTAGGATCTTCCTTGGAGCGCTGAAGTTCCTTTTGATTTTCTCTGTTCTTTATAAGTAAAGGGGCTTTTAGTGTGACCTGAGCTTCTTTTTTGATCTGGTAGATATCAAAGGAAAAATCGGTCGGGCATTCAGATTGTTCTGAACTACTATTCCCCGCTGCCTTCTGAGGAGAAGTTCGTCTATGTTGAGGTTTTCCAATATGGGGGCTGGTTGTACTACCAGAACAAGCATACAGTGAAGGCTCATCCTGCTGGTAAGCAGGATCTACCAGGAATGAGCACTCAGGATGTATTGAACTAGTGTTGCATGCACTCCCTAACGAGGGTTGCCCATGCTGACGTATATCTACAAGGGAATGTCCGTCCTTACTCCCAGAAGAAGGCCCATCCTGCTGGTATGGAGAAACAACAGCGGGTGAGCACTTACTTTGTTTTAAAATACCACCACCTGCCCACTTTGACGAAGTTTTCCTGCCATGGGAAGATACATTCTCACTACCAGAAGAAGCATCTATTGAAGGCCCAACCTGTTAATTGGCAAAAACTATGTCAATGAAAACCAGTTCATCAATCTTAAGACAACCTCACATATATGGCCCAACAAAATAAGCCATAAAAACTAGCAAATCATGAATTGAATCAATACCATCAGTCTATTAGGGATATTCCTATTAATTTATCCTTAAACGTTGTGATTTTGTTTATTATTTATTAACAGAATATATGTAGCTACGCTAAATGAGGTTGAAATATGAAAGAAAGGAAAACCATGATGAAATAAACCGAGTCACTATTTTTGCAAAGAAATGAAAACCGTAAGTGAAATATCCAGATCATGGTAAGAAGTTTCATCTGGAGTTTGGCAACAATAAAAGCTAGCACAATATCCAGCCACACAATTGCATTCTTTAAGAACTGAGGATAAAAACCATCTAAAAAGACTAAACAAACATACCATTTTAGATGTCAGGTTCAAATGAAAGCAATATAAAAATCATAAACTATTATAATGTAAACTAACTCCAACGAATCAACATAATGGACAAACTTCCCTGAGAATAATGGTTTCAGCCTCTTTCAATATGCACTTAGCAGTCTCTAGGAAACCACAAATATAAGGAAACGATCCTTCTCCACCTTCCTTTTCACGCTCTTTCCAAGTCACAACTCCCAAAATACAATTAACCATAACGAAACTAACTGAAGCATTAAAAAGGTACCAAAAAAATGTGCTGTGTCAACAAAATTTCCACAAGGTTGACTTGCAGATTTGGCGTTGCAATTAAAGTTAACAAAGTGAGAATGCCTTGCAGGCTTGCACAATAAGACTTGATGGCAGGGATCTCGAGCTACTAAAGCTGCTCCTACAAGCCAGCTGGGATGAAGAAGTCATCAAGAGACACACATAAGGAGAAGCTTCATAAACAGTAACGATAGAAAAAGAAAGATGAAGTACTTAAACAGTAGCTTTCATCTTCACCTGGCTTGCTCAGCCAAAAAAAACTACATATAAGAATATAGCAACTTATAAGTTATATCCATGCCTTTATTCTTTAATTACTGTAAAGATTATTGTGAGCCTACGTATAGAGTGTCTAAAATCACCCTCTTTGAAAGGGTTGTGTGGGAGCAGTGACTATGTGCCACCAGGGGGGGTGTGGTTATGAGTGTGGGTGTGTTCTGTTTGATATTGATATACCAACTAATATCCTAGGGATTTTTTTTTCTTGGAGGGGGGCATACAACAAAAACAAAGTTGGTGAAAATTATTAAGAGGGCTAATAAACTAAATATGAAAATCGGTTTTATGTCTTAATCAGTAGACTGACCAGTGACCACCTAAAAAGTTCCTAAATTCAGACAAAGGCATAAGGAAATTTTGTACAGAAGAATAACCATAAATGAACATGAAGAATTAGAGAGATCACTGAAATTCGTCTAATAACTAATAAGAAACCAGCAAAATCCACATGGATTTTCTCAATATATTGATAGAAACCCCGCCAATATTACAAAATTCAGCAAATATTGCTCAGAATGTCATGGATTCCACAAACCCATCTCAGTAAACAGTCGATTGCACCCAAGCAACCCAATTGAATCGTCATAATCGAAAAAATATATCTATTCTCCATAAAGTGCGTTTAAATTTCAGGAAGAACAAAACTGAACCAAATAAAGAATAGAGTGGGAAAAAACTTACATCTTCATGACGGTGTTTAGATTCCCCAATAGGGTAAGAACCTCGCCCTCTCGAATACCCAACATGATTCATCTTTCTGAAAGAAGAAAACTGCCGAGAAGAGTAAAACAGGGCTTCTATGAACAAAAAGCGATCGAAGACGCAAGATTGTACGGAGGAATAGCGGGTGCATCAGAACGCGTTTGTCCCTTTTAAAACCTACTTAACCATGGTTAAGCTTGATTAGATTAAAATTAATAATTTTGTTTTTTGTTTTTTCTAAAAACCCTGGTTAGATTGCTTAATCTTAGGGATGAGTGAATCCTAACCATAGTTGATGGCAGGGGCAGAGCTAGGATTTTCTAGTAGTGGGGCACGTGATGGCCTTCGAAATTTTTTTTTATGACTAATTTTTTGAGTCATTTCGTCTATACATTTGGTCCATATCTTTCCAATATTATATATTTCTCATTGTTAATGAGACAACTATTCTCTTGTCTCATTAAATAATTAAAGAACATATTTTATATGAGAGATCTTGTTTTTAGTAGTTCAGATACTCATGGCTATACCTATTAAATAATTAAATAAAATAGTATAAATTTTTAAGAGACAAATGTCCCTTACTAGCCCAATAAAATAATCAAACAACTTAGTATAAAAATACTTTTTTTCTTTAAGTTCAATAACATCTGCGTGGAGATCGGATCACAATCAATTGCAATTGAACTCAGGAATAGTTCAATTGCACCCACATATTAACACATATCCATTTTAATCTCTATTAACTGTGGTTTAGATTTACTAACTCTTGAGGTTTGATCAAGAAGAGACCTTTGGTTTTTAAAAGAAAAAATTATAAAACAATATTTAACTTTGGATAAGAATTTTAATCTTAAGGTTAATATTTTTTATTTTTAAAAAAATTAAGGTTATATCGTTGAACCTCAAGAATCAATGAATTTTAACAGGAGGGACATGGATTGACTTGTGGGTGTGATTGAACTTTCCCCAAGTCCAATTGCAATTGAGTGATCACAGTTGCATGTCCCATTCCATGGCTATACTTAAATGAAAGGAAAAAATAAACTTTTTCCAAAAATTTAGTAGGGGGATGTGCCCCTACCTAGCTCCTCCCCTGGTTGATGGGTGGTAAAAAAGGGGTGTGGACCAATGAGATCCTGGGTCAGTGAGCTTCTAAGCTGACCCTAGGGTCCCTTTTCTATTTCTCATGTATATATATTTCTCCATTTGTCTCGACGTAAATAGGGAAAACAAATCAATTTCATGAAAAATGTTAATTATGTGTGTTTGTTTGTACGTAAAATCTTTCGTAAGTAAAATGTTTTATGAAAAATTAACCACTTTTTCAGAAAATGATTTACATTTTAAAAACTAAGTCATTTTCCCGTAAATACCAACCTCTTTGAAAATATTTTTAAAATTACAAAAATATCCTTATTTTTTTAAAACTTTATTTATTTATTATTATTATTTCTATTTTATTTTTTGTTATTTTATATTTTCTTTATAAAAAAAAATTGCGCCTTACTTTTAAGAATGCAACCAAACAATAAAAACTAAGTGAAAAATTCACATTTTACCGTAAATGTTTTTCTTTTGTAAATGATTTACATAGTTGAAAGGCATTTGAAAGGAAATTCGAAAACATACCCTAGGGTCAGCTTAGAAGCGGGCCCCAGGTCCGCTTCTTCGGACTCTTAAATGTCTTTGTTTGGGAAAGACTTAGAAGAGGACCTCTTCTAGGCTAACCGCAGTGTACCTGTGTCCCTTTTAACCCCTATTTAACCATAATTAAGCTTAATTAAGTTAAAATAAGTATTTTTTGTTTTTTTGTGTTTTTTGAAAACCATGGTTAGATTGCTTAATTCTAAGGGGCTAACCACAATTGCTTGATGGTAAAAAAAAGGGTGTTGGACCAATGAGGTCGCTGGGTCAGCTTCTAATCTAACCCTGTGTCCGTATTCCATTTCCCAATTTATTGCCAAGCGGTGGCAATTCTTTTTTTTTTTTGGGAAGGGGTAATCATTTAACTATGCCAGGGGTTAGGGGTCAGCAGGGTTAGCACCCAGGGCAATTCCAATCGCCTTTTTTTCGATTGGACCTACTTAGGTCAATAAATGGGCCTGACCTATTTAATAAATGTTTTTATAGCTTAGGCGCATTTGCATACAATTTAAATAGGCATCCAAGTTGAGGGCGAATTTGGGCCATTCTCCTTACTCGGCCCAAGCTTGAGCCACTTCATAGTCCCAAGAAAGAGGACAGGGAAAGTCTTAACGCCCTCGACAGTCCACTATTCTAGTCCCTGCACAAGTGTAACAAGTGCCCTCGAGAATCTATTGGGCCAAGTTTTGACAGCATACTGATGCAACCAACACCCTCCGATCTATGACACGCTCTTTCCACCATCAAAAGACAGTTCCCGGCCCAGTGATTAGTAAACATATTCAATTGCAGATGGAAGGTTACGATTGCCTTATCCATCAAATTAAATCAATTCTGATAAAATTGTTTGTGTAGAAAATCATGATCAAATAATCATTTTTTCAAATAATAGTGTTAGGAGAATATGAAGTTAAGAGACTCACATATGTATTCTTAAAACACTATTATTTGACAAAATGATTATTTGACCACTAATTTCTATACAATAAATTTTACTAGAATTGATTTGGTCAAAAAAATCCAATCCAAACTCCCATAAGTGTGTAGACCACTTCTACAACATCTTGAGCGAACCTCCAAATCCATTTCCCCCTTAATTCATAATCGGGGCTGTTGTAATTGAAAATAGACTATTTTTGTGTAAAGAGAAATGCTAACTTAAGATGCATACTTCTCAAATTCTCATTGTGGTAATGAGTAATGAAAAATGTTACTATATTTTGTTAGGGGCCCTTTGGATGCCCTTTTATTTTTCTGTTTTTATTTTTTGTTTTTAAAAATTGGAAACAATTTTTGTTTTCAATTTTTTTAAATAGGAAACACGTTTGGTATTAGTAACTGTTACTTATTTTAAAAAAAGAAAAATGAAAAAATACGTTTGGTAAATATGATTAAATAATTTCAATTCATGATGGTGGTAGTGGTGAGTGATGGCGATTGGTGTAGTGTGGTATTGAGTGTTGGTAATGGTGGTGGTGGTGATGGTGGCGGTGGTGGTGGTGATGGTGGCGGTGGCAGTGGTGGTGGTGGTGATGGTGATGGCGGCATTGGTGGCAGTGGTGGCGGTGGTAGTGGCGGCGGCGGCGGTGGCGGTGGTGGTGGTGGGTGATGGTGGCGGTGGTGGTGGTGATGGTGGCATTGGTGGTGGTGGTGTGTGACGGTGGCGGTAGTGGTTGTGGTGGTGGTGGTGGTAGTGGTGAGTGTAGTGTGGTGGTGAGTGTTGGTGATGGTGGCAGTGGTGTGGTGGTGGTGGTGGCCGTGACCGTGGCCGTGGCGATGGTGATGGTGGCGGTGGGGGTGGCGGTGGTGGTAGTGGTGAGTGATGGCGGTGGGTGTAGTGTGGCGGTGAGTGTTGGTGATGGTGGCAGTGATGTGGTTGTGGTGGTGGTGATGGTGGCATTGGTGGTGGTGGTGGTGGTGATGGTGGCGGTGGTGGTTGTATTGTGGTGGTGGTGGTGGAGGTGATAGTGGGTGGTGAGTAGTGGTGGTGGATGGTGGTAATAGTATTATGGTGGTGGTGATGGGTAGTGATAAGGGTTTGTGTTTTCTATTTTTGTTTTTTGTTTTCAAAAAGTAGAAAATTTTTGTTTGATTTTCCAAAATTTTGTTACTAAGTTTTAAAAATAAAAAATAGAAACATATTACCAAACATGTTTTATGTAAAAAATTTTGTTTTTAAAAACAGAAAACAGAAATGCAACCAAACGAGACCTTAACTTTTTTTTTTTTTGTAACTCAAATAAGACACACCAGACCCACACCTACACACTAAGTCCTCAAGGCTAATGCACCCACACAACCTCTCACTTTGTTACCTTTAAAATCGATTTAAACTAAAACTTTATTCTTTTGAAAATTATAAAAAGACTGACCTTTTAAAGAAGCATGCTTCACAGTTCACAACGGCTGTCATTCGAGTCCGTGTCTAAAAGTAGATTAAGGGTTTTGAGTCCGCGTATAATAGTAGATTAAGGGTAGCCGGCCGGTCCAGGACTGCCCCTGCTGTCTCTCCGCCCTTACTCAACATGAGGGGAACAGGGTCTGACTCTGACCCTGAGGGATGTTGGTTTGGACTTGGGACCTAAACTAATAAGTTTCAATAGTACCTTCATAGCTATTAGATATGACATAAATTGCCAAACCATGAGCAAGAAAAAAAGTTAATAGTAACAAAACCTGTGGCCCTCTACTCCTTCCTTGATTTCTGTTATTTTAAACGGTTGTGATCATCCGATCCCATTGGGCTTGACCTATTTTATCTCCCATTAGAATAGTCTGTCACATAAGATAAGACTGCATTTTGCCACGTACATTACCAGTGGGCCTCACCTCTGAGAGAAACTACCGGTTTTTTTTTAAGACATGGAGTGAACCTTGTGGACAATGTTAAGAGCTGTCAATAAATGGAATACCATGTATAACCGCCATCTGAATGCATAGAGCCATAGACACTTGGAGATGTATTTGCTTATAAATATGTGGATTAGATGAGACAAAAAGATCATTTTTCCAAACCCTAAAACTCGGAGCAAAATCTTTATAACTCGGAATATTTGAATCTTTCTCCAACCTTCATGAACTTAATCCTAATTTGATCTTTGGAGTGTCTTTGACAGATCAGACGACCGCTTAACAACAAAACCTAGCTTATCCTTCTACCTTTCAACTTGTGACACGTGCCACCAAGGTATTTTCTCCTACACTTAGGTTAGTAGCATTAGTTATTGAGGGTTAGCAACGGTGGAGTGGACCATTTGAATGTTCAGCACCCATTAGAAATAGATCCCACGACCTCTCTAATAAGAGAGGCCACACTCTACCATTGAAGCAAGCGTTGGGTTGTGAATTATGACAATGTTATTTATTTAGAAATTAACTATAAACAGGAAGTCCGATTAAAGGGACAATTTGAGCTACCAAAATTATGCCTTATAATAAGGCTAGTTTGGAAATTACAATATAGAGGAAGGGTGTTTTTACCCAATAATTTTTTTTTTTGTAATTCTCAAAATAAGTTTAGAAATTACAATACAAAGGAATGACGTTTCTATCAACTAAATGTTTTCTAGTATTTATCAAAATAACTCTATCAATGCATATTATTAGGTTGCTCTAAGTAACTCTTCAACCGAGCTCATGCTCATAGTTGTGATTGTTGTTGTTGTCATGTGAGGTCATTAGCAGCCACTAAAGACTGATGCAGGCCACACTTCATTAGAAGGGTCAGGAAATGACCCATATTGTAGTTTTTATTTTTGGTTCATTGGAGGCCACACATGGACCTATGGGCTACATAATGATGGGTAGCCCTCCCTCTCCCGTAAACCCCCCAACCTTGATGTAGGTGGGATTCGATCCCAGGCCTTTGGTGGAATGATGCCAAGAGACTTTACCAACTAGTTTAGCTGGTACCTACGACCCATATTGTAGTTCAGTGAGGGAATTGCACAACACGATCTAGCCATCACTGGTTGAAACACATTCGAATAAGGAATGTGGGGGCCTCCAAGAATCAATTAGTGGCCTCCCTCTCATCCCAAAACCTTAACTTCATCGAGAAAACCAACTCTCTCTATCTCACTCTCACACAAACACACAATAATCATTAAAAAAATAATTATAAAAAAAAAGACAGAAAAATGTTGGCCTAGAAATCTCAATTTATAAGAAAAAAAGGTATTTTACAATTTCTTCATGTCCACTTTTCTACCTTGCTTTTTTGTCTTTTTGGGTATTAAATGAAGAAAATTTGATTCTATTGAGAATTCTTGGATGAATTACAAAAACCCTAAATAGGGTTTATATGAAGACAACATGATAAGACTTTATGGAAAGTAAATCAACTTATTCTAATCAAATCTATTCTTTCCTTAATTGACGCTAATCTAAAATTGTGTATCTCATTCACCATATTTAAATACTCATACCATATTCTCTAATATTCCCCCGCAAATATATGGGGATTAATAAATCCCCTTGTATTTGCCGTTAATAGAAATTCGTTTGACACCTTTTGATCTCTGCTTGACACAGTTGATCTCTATTGTATGTTTGGTTGAGTCGGTCAATTGCTTGCTTGTTGATGGACATGGATGAACCAAATGGTCCTCTGGTGGGCCAAAAGGAAAGGCCTCTATGGACCTTAAAAACATGCCTCAAAAGGGGCTTAAGAAGAAGTGCCACTAATGGGCCTGATAGGGCTCAATGGCCAAGAAAATTAACCTCAATAGGCTTGAGCTGGGCCACCATGGGCCTAAAAAGTTGGTCTCTATGGACCAAATAACATGGTCTCTATGGACATGAATTAACCTCGTGGGCCTTCAATAGCCTTTATGGGCTCCAAAGAAGATGATCTATGTGGGTCTATACCATTTTTCTTTTGTTCATCAATCAAGCAAAATGAATAACAGAGAGCTCGTCAACCAAATAATCGTAGAAGTCGTCTGATGTAGAAACAGGAGATAAGCACAAGAGTGATGCTAAAGATGATCAAAGTATGCCTCCAATATCCTGTAGAGGTATAGCCGCATGCCTAGGGGTGATAATGAGCCGAGCCGAGCCGAGTAGTGGTGTGTTCGAGCTTGCTCGTTTATTAAACAAGCTCGGAAATCATGTTCAAGCTTGACTCGTTTATTAAATAAACGAGCTCGAGTTTTACTAGCCAAACTCGAGCCGAGCTCGAGTGGTTCATGAGCAGCTTATTTTATTGGATATAGTTATTTATATTAGGTAAAAAATTCACTTTATTATCCTAGGCAAATAAGTTCCGGTGTTAACTATTAGTTTAAGATTATAATTATATAAAGGGTACGCTTATCATATCAAATACATTATATACTAATAATCCTTACTAGTAATAATACATATACTTAATTTTAATATGTAAATGAAATAAGTATATTTTAAATATTTTAGTAGGTTAATATGTATAGATAATCGAACCAAACTTTTATCGAGCCAAGCAGGAGTGTGTTCAAACGAATGATATTCGAGCTTTAAACGAGCTGAACCTGAGTAGTTCACGAACATTTTATTCAATAACCACCCCTACACATGCCTATATGCTTAATTTTCATTTCTTGCAATTTGTTGTTGGCCCACCATTAACCCATTAAAAAAGAAAGAAGACAAAAATAAGAAGATGACAGAGGACAGTGATTGCACTCTCAGATGGAGAGTTACCACTAACCTGATCAAAAAGTTAACCAAGTTCTTGGGATTGGAAGACCCAATGGCAACCATGAAGCTAGGGAGAGGGATCTCTATAATCCTCTAGGTCGTGCTTGCTGATGCAGAGGCAGATTTTTTTTTTCTTTTTTTTAATGGATACAATAAGACTAAAGTGGATGCGTGAATGAGTGACGATGGAAAAAAAAATGCAAGAAAATATTTTAATTGATCAAAAAAGAGGAGAGGGAATGCAAATATAATGTTGTAAGGGAGCATCATTGAGAGTGATCTCTAATGAAATAAGAAAGTTCAGACCCGACGGGCAACAATGAAAGCCGCCTGCCGAAAGACAAAATCAATTAGAGGAGAACAAAGTGACCAAGAAGAAATTTAATATTCTCTAATATTTAACCTTTATATATATATATATATATAACCCTTATAAAAAAAGAAGAAGAAGACATGGTGGAGTGGAGAAATGGGCTTGTTTAGTGGTTCAAATGCCTAAAATCATTTTGAAAAGATGCCTGACTCACAAGGCAATAAGGCTTTGACCTATGAAGAATAAGATATTAAACTCTCCTCTCTTTTTTTGGGGGTCGGTGTCATAATTTATCTAGGTTAATCGGTTAGGAGTTAGGTGAATACAATGATGAACCTTTTAACCCTCATATTCAAAAGACTCGAAACCAAGTCCCTCCCTCAAAGCCGAAAGTAGAGCAACTAGAGAAGCATCCCCTATAGCTCTATTACTCATTCATTTGTTCATAGGAAAAAAAAACATTTTCATCTGCCTCATCGAACCACAATAGAACTTCTTATAACATTTACCTTTTTGTTGGGCTTGGGCTAAATAATGATTAGCCCAAGCTCGGATAATCATTGCAGACCTTAGCCCAAGACCAGCTCAGGAGTCAGGACTGCGATGATCATAAATAGCCAGAACCAAGCCCGGACCTGGGTCCTAAGTCGGTTCTGCTCAATATTCATAGACACAAGCTTAAGCCTAGCCCGTGGGAAGAACTTTGCTGCCAAGTCTACCCTGTTGTAGGCCCAATAATAAAGAAGCATGTGGAGCCAACCTAAGCCCATTACCATCCATAATTGAGAGCATGGAGATGGCCGTGGTGACGCTTAAAACACGAAAATATTATTTCCATCTGATGGTTACAATCAAATGATCGAGCTGATTTTAGGTCACCAAAAGTCTGTCATATGGTTTCAACGGCATCAGAAATCCACACTATATGGGGGTCATAAGGTACTATCATAATGTATTTTAGTAGTACCTACCTTAGAAATTTATGTCGACATTTTTAAGCTCCCAGCCACCCCAAGTGCACCAATAAACCGTACGAACTACGAACGGTTTAAATTAGAGCAGTGCTTAGTGGACCCATGGGTCCGTTTCATATCTTACCCATATGTCCTCATGTCCCTTTTAACACCCCTTTAGCCTTGGTTAAGCTTAACTAAATTAAAACTAAGATTTTGGTTTTCTTTTTTTTGAAAAACTATGGTTGGATTGCTTAACCTTAGGGGTGAGTGAATCTTAACCACAGTAGGTGGGTATTTAAAATTAGGGTGTGGATCAATGAGGACCGGCCATTCTATTATAAAATGGGAACCTGGAGTACTTAACTATTTTCCTTAAAATTACATTTTCCACCTAGTGATGTCAAAACCGGATCGGGCATCGAACCAGTAGAGTAGCCGGTTCACAGTTCCACCAGTTCAACCAGTCTAGTTCGACCGTGTACTTTTTGTTAAAAACAATAAAATATTTTCATTTTTTCCCCTAATTCTTCACCGTTCTGACCGATTCTAACCGGTTGGGAACCGGTCTTATCACGACCGGTTCTTAAAGAGGCCCGATTTTGAGGGTTTTGGGAACCGGCGAGGGGGCCGGTTCCTGGTTCCACCGGTTTGACCTGTCGGTCCGGTTCTGACAACACTGCTCCGCTCGAAAGATGATTACCACAGTGTCCTCATAAATAATTTATGTATTTATTTCTGACAAGTGACAACTATTGTATTTGGTTACTATGTTACCCATGTTTGTTGTCAAAAATTCACGAAATTAACCTAATCCCCTCGAAATAATTGCCAAGGATCAGGTGGTCTAGTGCTTTATCGGGTGCATAAAAATGTCCATTTCCTTTAACGCCCGTCTTATCATAAACTTAGATCATCGGTACCGTAGTGGGCACAGAAAAAGCTACCCACAAAAGGCAGTTAGAAGTGCTGGGTTGATCTTATTCAATGGAAATTACGTGTATTAAGGATGATAGAACTTAGGTCCATAAGATATCTTTATGTTACATGAGGTGCGTGGTCGCTTAGTAGTTTCATGTTCAATTACAAGTGCAAATAGTTTGGTTGCTAAGACAGAATATGCTATAAAATGTTAATTTTACAAAATGAACAAATATTGCAATTTTATTAGAGGTGTAGGTACTAAAAGCGTGCATACAATTTGCAAAAAAAGACCTTAATATTTGGGTGAACAAGGGACCATCCCTCAGGAGAAACAAAGCGTAAATTTGTTTTTCCTTCTTTAGTAGAACTTGCTCTTCTTTCTTCTTCTGATTGTATATTACAACCAAATCCAACTTTGTTCTTCCCAAGAGCTTCAAAGAAAACAAAGGGAAATGCCAATATTTGAGGATGGATTATCGATATTGTTGAACGTCATTTTAAGAAAGAATACATGCAGATTTCAAGAAGTTGGGCACTTGGTGCTGGACTTAGTTTGGATAGTGGTGTCCACAATCCGGTTTTCGGGAGCGATTCTCTGGCGATCTACAACAGTGTCCGGCAGGTACTTCCCTATGTTGTCAATGGTGGTTCGACATGATCGGTAGTTATCCTATTTATTATTGTATCCAAGAACTTTGGTTGGCTGGCATCTTTGTCGTTCTACGATTTATCCTACTTTTGATAAATGATGAATGATGAATAAAATTTTGGTTTGTATTTGAATACATTATGAGTTCTTGTGAGTCATATCTTTATTTATATCAGAACAAATTGCTGTAGATAGAGGCACTGTTGTATAATCAGGTGGATACTAACTTCCAATGCAATCCCGGATGATCCAACATTTTTGATTAGTTGCTTGATCATGAGCAATCCTCAGTTTAACAAAATTTGAGCATCTGACTAGTTGCTTGATCATGAGTAATCATCAGTTTAACAAAATCTGATTGACACACTATGTTGGATCATCACAGTCCGTCTCCTATGCCATCTGTGGCCATCTATCTAGAGGCACTGCCCTACAAGCGGGTTCTCACATGGAATCACTTTTCCCAAAACGAATGCTAATCCCTCCCAGGGATAATAACCCTAAACATCAAGTACCTAAACTTTCAGGTACATGAGTCTTAAGACTCATTAATTCAATAAGAAGATAAATTTTCAAATCAATCCATGTGTGAATCATGGAGCTTAAGGGGGTTTAGCCATGCAGGTTGGAGAAATGCTTTTAGGCATTAAATTGATAGAACGAAAGATGACACTACTAACTCCATCAAGCTCTTTGTTCCTACAATGGTATATGGGTTGAAGGATATTCTACTGGAACCTGTCTCTGTGTGTCTCTGTGTGTTTGGTTACTAAGGAGTCAGACAAAAATTCATGGACACTAATGTCGATTGATCCGGTGCTAAACTAATGGAACCAAAAAGAATGCATGTGGGGCATGAAAACCATGCCATCAGATAAAGGTTGGAGACTGTTGATGCCTGAAAAATGGCATTACTCGTCGAAATCAATTCTGATATAATTCAATAACTCTGTGTAAGAGCAAGTCATGTGGAAGTAATCAAATTTGGGCTTGCATTGGAACTGAGTTTCCCACCCCCCGTTATGGGGACTGGCTCCTGTCTGGGAATTTTAACATTCATTCTACTAAATAGAACCACCTGAAAATATTTACAGATAATCAAGTTTGCAAATTGTAAGTATTTCTGAAAATGACAAATGCGGAGTAAATCTCACCAAATTCAACACAACTGAGCTCCATTTGAATGAAAATGGACCGTGAACAAAGAAAGTCTTGATTTTCATGAATCACCCAACTCCTCACCTTTTTCATCAGCTGGTAGTATATAGATTACTCTTTTAACACTTTCCATGGGTTCATGATGTTTCACAAGAAGTCCGAAGAACTAAACAACTTATGCCAATTCACTAAGAGCAGTACATACCAAAATGATGGGTGGTGTAGAAGGTAGTTAATACTCTCTAAACGTTAGATTAAGACGGCCTGGACGGAGGTTAGCTTCTTCAACAACAAACCTCGGGGCTGTGTTCGGTACAATAGATGGCACCCCGTGATATATACGTCTAGACTCACCACCAAATATTAGAACATCCCCCGATTCCAATGACACTTTCTCCGCCTTATCAACGTCCCGGTCAACTCCATACAAGAAGTTTGCTGTGTCGCCAAGGGAGAAAGAGACGACAGGTAATCCTTTAGCTAGACTCTCTGTGCTTTCATCTCGATCCTACGTAGGGGAAATCACAATATATGGTATTAGAAAGTTCACGGAACAACCTTAAACATAAATAGAAAATGAAGAATCCAACATGGAGGATAGTAAGAAGACCTATTTGTTGGGTAAAAAAAAAAGAGGATTTGAAGTTAGCAGGTGTTCTCGAGATACGATTAAGTAAATCTTGAAAAGAGGAAAAGATAATTTTTTTCGATATTTAATATACTTAAATGCAAACATGAAAGCTTGTGAAAGTCTCGTGATAATGTCATGATCACTTTGCTATAATTACAATTTATAAAAGAATCTACAGATCAGATGGTTGCAATCAACCTACAATAATTTAAAAAATTATTGAACAATTTAAGGATTTTTACAAATAATCATTATTATTAGAATCCAAAATCTAGGAAGAAATTACAGATAGGTGAAGACTTTCTGTTTGGTAGAATTTAAGCAAAGACTTAGTTGGGAATAATGTGAACATAGACCACTAACATCAAGCTTAGGTAGACATCTCAAAAGACACAATACTACTGCAATAGTACAAAAGAATGAAGTCAATTAAGCCCTTTTAAAACCTTAGAAGTCAAAAGCAAGATAAATTACATAGGCCTGAGAGATGCAAATACTGACCATTGAGGAGTTTCTTGCAAAGCTCAATGATCTGGATTCAGTCTTATCATGGTTTCTTCGCAGAGGGAATGCAATGAAAATATTATTAAAAGTACATTTTAAATACAAAAATTTTCTAAAAGTTTATTGAAAATTATGTAAAATAGTTCGCGTCAGATAACCAAGCTAGTTGGTTTCGATCCATGAATTTTCCCACCTTTTCATGAAAATATTGCTAAAAGAGATCTTAACTGATAACATTTTTTTAAGGCACTAAGAAATAGAATGGATAAAGTTGTACAAAGTTCATTTCTCACCTGGTGAAGACCGAGCCTCCCGCTGTTAGTATAGAAATTAACAATGCAGATGTCAGGTGCCATCCCGGGAAGTACGTCTTCTACATTGCTTACTTGAGACTCTTGCTTTATAAGGTCATGAGAAGCTTTGATTGCTCCTTTAACCAACTGTTTGAATTCTTCAGGGATAATGGGTGCTTCTGCACCATCAATTGACCGATGATCTCCATATTGTCTGGTCTCTGGGTCCCAAATTTGACCAAGGCACATCATCTGCAGATGCAGTTTTGCTCCATCTCGGTAACCTGGTTGATAGAATCCTCCGGGACCCAAACCAAGGTTTCGGCATTTTTTTATAATTTTGATCTAAAACAAGGAAAAAAGGTGCATACAGTTGGTTAACATAGAATCAGAAGTAAAGGTAAAATGAGTATGCGAGAAACACTGAAGGTCTATGTTCTGGATCTTATTGACTGCTAAATGATCAATAAAAAGCTTAAGAGTTAATGGACTGATGTGGTAAAGGAGGTGCACTACCCCCAATGGATCCCTTCTAAGAGAACTACCAAACCCCAAAACCATCAGATGCTTCAACCCAACAGAACTATAGAATTTGCTATGACAGTTTGCATATTATTTTAATGACTGCCCAAAAGTATGAAGCAGATGAAATAATTTATTCATCTACCTGGGTTGACTATTGGCACGGGAATGTTAGAACTTAGAACCACTAAAATGGTGACAAATTCCACTGCATGTGCTTCGGTAAAGGGTTGTCTTTTAAAGAAAATATTTACAATTTCCAAGCCCCAGACTTCTTTTTATCAAGGAATGCAAAATTTAGCACTTGCATTTACAATATTTGCATCGACAAAGAAATGAATCCTAAAGTTTTAGGATGAGATAGAAGGGAGCAGCACCTGATTACTGCGACTGATGTAACTTTTCAGAAGAACCACTAAAATGGTGACATATTCCACTGCATGTACTTCAGTGAAGGGTTTTGTCTTTTATAGAAAATATTTACAATTTGCAAGCCCAGGTTTCTTTTTATTAAGGAATGTAAAATTTAGCGCTTGCATTTACAATATTTGTATCGACAGAGAAATGAGTCCTAAATTTTGAGGAGGGGATAGAAGGGAGCAGTACCTGATCACTGTGACTGATGTACTTTTTCAGAAGAACCATCCCGGGCCTCAATACACATTGTCTAGGATCTTCCTTGGAGCGCTTGATTTCCTTCCGATTTTCTCTGTTCTTTATAAGTAAAGGGGCTTTTAGTGTGACCGGAGTTCCTTTTTTGATTTGGCAGATATCAAAGGAATTGGGCAGGCACTCAGATTGTTCTGAACTATTATTCCCTGCTGCCTTCTGAGGAGAAGTTCGCCTATGCTGAGGTTTTCCGATATGGGGGCTGCCTGTACTACTGGAACGAACATACAGTGAAGGCTCATCCTGCCCGTAAGCAGGATCTACCAGGGACGACCATTCAGGATGTATTGAACTAGTGTTGAATGCACTCCCCAACGAGGTTTGCCCATGCTGACGTATATCTACATGAGAATGTCCGTCCTTACTCCCAGAAGAAGGCCCATCCTGCTGGTATGGAGAAACAACAGCGGGTGAGCAGTTACTTTGTTTTAAAGTACTACCACCTGCCCACTTTGACGATGTTTTCCTGCCATGGGAAGATACATTCTCACTACCAGAAGAAGCAGCTATTGAAGGCCCAACCTGTTAATTGGCAAAAACCATGTCAATGAAAACCAGTTCATCAATCTTTAGACAACCTCACGTATATGGCCCAACAAAATAAGCCATAAGAATTAGCAAATCATGAATTGAATCAATACCATCAGTCTATTTGGGATATTCCTATTATTTTATTCTTAACCTTTGTTAATTTTTTTTATTTATTGACAGAATATATGCAGCTACGCTAAATGAGGTTGAAATATGAAAGAAAGGAAAACCATGATGAAGTAAACCCATCACTAATTTTGCAAAGAATTGAAACAGTAAGTGTAATATCAAGATCACAGTAAGAAATTTCATCTGGAGTTTAGCAGCACTAAAAGCTAGCACAAGATCCAGCCACACGATTGCATTCTTCACCATCTAAAAAGACTAAACAAACATACCATTTTAGATGTCAGGTTCAAATAAAAGCAATATAAAAATCGTAAACTATTATGATATAAATTTAACTCCAAAGAACTCACATAATGGACAAATTTCCCTGAGAATAATGGTTTCAGCCTCTTTCACTATGCACCAAGAAGTTTCTTAAATACCAAAAATATAAGGAAACGATCCTGCTTCTCCACCTTCCTTATCACACTCTTTCCAAGGCACAACTCCCAAAATACAATTAATCATAACGAAAATAACTGATGCATTAAAAGGTACCAAATAAATGTGCTGTGTCAACAAATTTCCACATGGTTGACTTGCAGATTTGGCGTTGCAATTAAAGTTAAAAAAGTGAGAATGCCTTGCACAACAAGACTTAATGGATTGGAAGGGATCTCGAGCTACTAAAGCTGCTCCTACATGCCAGCTGGGGTGGAGAAGATCTCATGGAAAACACATAGGGAGAAGCTTCGTAAACAGTAACAATATAAAAAGAAAGATGCAGTACTTAAACAGTAGCTTTCATCTTCACCTGGCTTGACTCGGCCAAAAAACTATATATAAGAATACAACTTATAAGTTATATCCCCGCCTTCATTCTTTAATTCCTGTAAGGAGTATTGTGAACCTATGCACAGAGTGTCCAAAAGCACCCACTTTGAGAGGGTTGTGTGGGAGTTGTGGTTATGTGCCACCAGGGTGTGTGTGTGAGTTGTGATCGCGTGTATGTGTTTTATTTTGATACCAAAAAAAAAACACCCATTTTAGCTAAAGTATCCCTTCCATCATTGTCACTTCTATGTATGGCATACGAGACGACAAAATTATCCTAAATCTGTCTAATATGATCAAATGGTAATATGAGCCCCTCTTGTCCCAAGGTTTTGCATGAAGCTCAAGACAGAGCAATTAAAGTAGTCTCCTGCAACTTCTACGAGGCCTGAAAAATTGATGCTTGAAGTTGAGATGGCTTCAAATCTCCTAATGACTAATTCCTGTCTTTCCTAAGTACAATAAACTACAATAGCTAAAGTATCCCTACCATCCCTGGAAATAAAAATTGCCGAAACCGATTCGAAATGGGTGATAAGTATAGGTTTCGGTAGCCCCATGTATGGTATTTAGACTGATACGAAACGGGCGATACACATCGTTTAATAGTTATTTATGTTTTTACTCATTGTGTAATTGTAATTATGTTTGCTACTTAGTCTTTGAGTTGTTTCTTATCACTTTATATTTAGTAAATTTGTTTCCTAAACATTTGATTTTAAAAAAAAATTCAATTTGATTTTTATTTCTTATTTTTTTTAAAAAGAAAAAAACTATATATATCGTCTGAAACTGATACCGAAACCAATACGGATAGGTTTCATTTGGGACTGATACATCTCCTAAACTATATTTTTAATCCTTGCTTCCATCATTGTCACTTCTATGTATGGTATACGAGACGTCAAAATTATCCTAAATCTATCTTATATGATCAAATGGTAATATGAGCCCCTCTTGTCCCAAGGTATTGCATGAAGATCAAGACAAAGCAATTAAAGTAGTCTCTTTCAACTTCTACGAGGCCTGAAAAATTGATGCTTGAAGTTGAGATAGCTTCAGATCTCTTAATGACTAATTCCTGTCGTTTCTAAGTACAATAAACCTGCAAATCCAACATTGAAGCTCTTGTGACAGAAGGGTTAGGGCATGGGCCGATATATGCATTAGTGTGGGGGTTGCTACTAGATGTATAGCTATTGTTACCTTCTAAAGCATGTAAGACATCAACCAAAGTTTCGGTGGTAACTCATCAACCAAATCCATGGAACAACACGAGCTTTCCGACATCCTTAATGACTTGATAAACACACACTACATATCCTTTAAACCATACCAGAATACCAACTAATATTCTAGGATTTTTTTTCTTGGGAGGGGTGGATAAAGTATACAACATAAACAAAGTATACCCAAAGATTATTAAGAGGGTTACAAAATTAAATAGGAAAATCGGTTTTATGTCTTCATTAGTAGACTGACCACCTGAAAGTTTCCTAAATTCAGATAAAAAGGCATAAGGAAATTTTGTACAGAAGAATAACCATACATGAACATAAAGAGTTAGAGAGATCACTGAATTCCTTCTGATAAGAAACCAGCAAGATCCACATGAATTTTCTCAATAAATTGATAGAAAACCCCGCCAATATTATAACATTCATCAAATCATTCTCAGGATGTTCCACAAACCCATCTCAGGAAACAGTCGATTGCACCCAAGCAACCCAATTGAATCGTCATAATCGAAAAAATATATCTATTCTCCATAAAATGCGTTTAAATTTCAGGAAGAACAAAACTGAACCAAATAAAGAATAGAGTGGGAAAAAACTTACATCTTCATGACGGTGTTTAGATTCCCCAATAGGGTAAGAACCTCGCCCTCTCGAATACCCACCACGATATCCCCCTCGATTCATCTTTCTGAAAGAAGAAAATTGCCGAGAAACTCGACGAGTAAAACAGGGCTTCGATGAACAAAAAGCGAGCGAAGACGCAGAGATTGCACGAAGAAATAGCAGGTGCATCAGAGCGCGCAAGTTCAACTGTAAGTGTCCTTCTATGTGTATATAGTTGAAGGCATCTGAAAGGTCTTTGTTTGGGAAAGTAACAGAAAAAAGTGATGCTTGAGACCCAAGCGTTGGCAATTCCAAATTCCAATCGGCTTTTTTTTAGATTGGACCTACTTAGAGGTCAATAAATGAGCCTGATCTATTTATTAAATGTTTTTATAGATTGGACCCATTTGTAGACAATTTAAATAAGCTTTGGGGATCAAGTTGAGGGCGAGTTTGGGCCATAATCCTTACTCGGCCCAAGCTTGAGCCCACTTCATCGTCCCAAGAAACAGGGCAGAGAAAAAGTCTTGAACGCCCTGGACAGTCCATTAGTGTAGCAAGTGCCCTCGAGAATCTATTGGGCCAAGTTTTGACAGCATACTGATGCAACCAACACCGTCCGATCTATTGCGTGCTCTTTCGACCATCCAATGACAGTTCCCCAGTGATAAGTAAACAAAGCCGATAGGAGATGGAAGGTTATGATTGCCTAATCCATCAAATTTGTTTTTTGGGGGACAGACCATGCGCTGGTTAGTTGATTAATGGGTCCACACCACATTAAGTGTGTAGACCACTTCTACAACATCTTGAGCCAACCTCTAAATCCATTTCCCACTTAATATATGGTTGCGGCTCTTGTAATTGAAAAAGACTATTTTGTGTCAAGAGATACGCTAACTTAGATGCAAACTTTGAAATTCTCACTGTGGTGATGACAAGTTTTACTATACTTTGTTACCTTTTTGGTTTTTGGTAAATCAAATTAGACACATAGATCCACACCCACAAACACCCAGCCCACAAGGCCAATGAACGTACACAACATTCTCGCTTTGTTACCTTGAAAATCGATATAAATCATAACTTCCTCATTTTGAAAATGGAAATTGATTAAAAATTAGAATTTTTCCATGATTGCTCATGTAGTTTGCCTTTGTTCTCACCTTTTAAAAAAATTTCTCATAATGCCCTTATGACTATTTGCTCATAATTCTTTATTTATGAAAAGTCTAAAATACTCCCCCACTACCACCAATACTTTGAAGAATTGTTTTGAAAAAGAAGAGAAAAAAAATGAATTTACGTATGTGCATAGGAGATTGGAGAAGCTTCTCACTCTCCTCATCTTTACATCTCACGAAGCTGCTCACTCCTTTACCTTTTAATTGATGTTTTAATACAATTTTTCTTGAAAAAAGATAAAAAAAATTCTATGTTTTAACGAAGTTTTTGCGTACAAGGTCGATACCGGTTGATACACTTTGTGTCGATACTCATATTGACTTGTACCGATAAAATTGATACTCATATTGACCCATATCGATACTCATATTGACCTGCATCGATATTATCGATATAGATCATCTTCGACCTTAGAATACAACCAGTATCGATATAAAATATCAACTCGACTTGTTGAGTATCAGCCACACACTATAAATCATAAAAATAAAATACAAAGAAAATACATGTAAAATCATCTAACATGAGATTTAAGGTTTAAAATCATAAATGTTATGATTATAATTTTTTTTTAAGTTAAACTAATTTATTAAAATAAACACACACACAAGAAACCCGAAAATGAGCATTTTTTCCGTTAATGACGTTCTCTCACAATTGTGGTAAGTAGTTTAGTGAAATGAAACTTTCTCGTAGAAATCTTAGTCAGAAATGATAGGTAATAAAATATTTCAGGACTCTTTTTGATCAACGAAGGGAATCCGTTATTGATAAAGAACGAATGAAGTTCTCCATGATTGATGAGAATGGAGGGATGCAAATGTCTTTCCTTTAAATGGTTTGGATAAAATTAAAAAAAAGTTTGCATGTAAGAACTCTTTCACATGTATGTGGGAGCATTCAAAGAATGATCTTTACAAAGTGGGTATTTTGAAAATAAAGCCAAACCACAGGGGCAATCAGGAAAAACCCCTTAAATATTCTCGATAGTACCTAGTATTGAGAGCTGGACCATTGGATTTCCAACTGTCTAGCTCTCGACAATAGGTAATATTAAGAGTTTTAAATCACTTTCCTTTGAAAATTAAATATTTTGTCCCACAATGAAAAAAAAGACTAACACTCTTTTTCTGTTAGAGAAACATGCTTCACAGTTCACACTGGCTGTCCTTCGAGTCCGCTTCTAAAATTAGATTAAGGGTGCGTTTGTTTGGTTGGAAACTACGAGAAAGTAAAAGAAAAAGGCTTTTTCTCACACTTTTTGCATGTTCGGAATGCGAGAAAACCCTCTCGAGAAAATGTGATCCAATTTTCTCCCACTTTCTCGTAAACTATTCCTCCCAGAAAGCATGTTATTCCGCTGGAAAAGAAAAGCGTGACATACGAAGGGATGTGTAAATGACTATTTTACTCATTTTTCAACTCAATCAAAATTCAAAACATATCATCGTCTTGCCCCAACGGCCTGCAAAATCGAGCTTTCGCACAAGATCATCTCTCCGACGAAAATTTTTGCCGGAGTTCTAGCGTTCCAAGTTCAGGTATGTCGTGATTTCTTCTGGGTTTTTTTGTTTTTTTTTCCCATGAATTGGTTTTACTATATGGGGTTTCATGTTATGAACAGAAGACCCCCAAAACACAACATCGTTTTTGGGGGTTTTATGTTTTTTTTTTAATTTTAATTTTTATTATTAGGATTTTTTGGGGGGCTTCATGCTCTGAATTGAGCATCATTTTGGGAGGTTTTTTTTTTTTTGCTGTGAACACTAGACCCCCCAAAATCTAGTGCTGCAAAGGAAAGCCACAAGAGATGCTGAGCATCAGAGATGGGAAACAAACCAGGAGCTTGGCTTTTATTGGCTTTTCTTGAGACATGTTTACGACTTATTTGTAAACATGTTTCTTCTTTCTTTTCTTCAAATTTAATGGGAAGCCGTGATTCTAAATCTCAGAAAATTATGTAAATCAAATTGGGGCCAACGATAGAGAGATAAAGTGAAACTGACATACTGATCCCCAAATACTAGACAGACCAACAAGAGATATCATATGTACAAGTATCTCTATACCATACAATCACTGTATAATTAGTCTTCGGGACCCACATTTTTAGTTTTTTTTTGGTTCAAGTGTCCATTTCATGTGATAGTCAAAAAAATTAACCTTACATTAGTTAAAATTAACCATGATTATGGGAAGGGAAAAGGGACATGTGGTAGCCTGTATAGGCACACACGTTCAGTTGGTTCGCAAAGAATAACTGCCCCTTAAATTATAATAATGTCTATAACGAATTGTTCAATGGTATATTTTTATATCCCTTTCCATTGTAATTTTCTTTCAAACCAAAAGCATATAAAAAAAGGAAATTTTTTTTTTCAAAGCAAATGCACAAAAGAAAACTCACTTTCTTTTCTTTTCTTTCTCGCCAAACGAACACATCCTAAGGATAAGGGTTAGATCTGTACACCAACTGGTCCAGGAGTGCCCATGTTACTATAGCTCTCAGCCCTTACTCACCATGAGGGGAACACTATGAGGTGTTGGTTGGGACTTCAGACCTAAACTAATAATCGCCAAAAAAAAGAAAAGAGAAATACGTAACTACTGCTCAGTAGAATATGTAGTCTAGTATACAATCCTCATTAGTCAACGACCTCCTTTTTTAACAAATATCAACTGTAGTTAACATTCACTCACTCCTATGATTAAGCAGTCTAAGCTTGAGTTTTAAAAAGCAAAAAAACAAAAATATTAACTTTAATTTTCTTAAGCTTAAACATAGTTAAAGAAGTGTTAAAAGGGACACTTAGACTTGGTCATGGCATTAGACTACATAGTCTAATTCGGGGTGTGCTAATCACTGCCCAAAAAAAAAACTAATAAGTTTCAATAGTAGTACCTTCACATTAATTGGAAATGCCATAAATCGCCAACCAACATCGAAAACCAATATCAGAATTAGCCAGAAAAAAAAAAAGATATAGTAACCTTGCTTGATTTCTCTTATTTTAAACGGTTGCGATCAACCAATCCAATCTCACTGACTTTAACCTATTTATATCTCCTATAAGAATAATCTGCCACACAAGATAAGACTGCATTTTGCCACCTACACCATCAGTGGGTCTCTCTCACCTTGAAGAGAAACTACCCTTAAATCAACAAAATTAGATTATCCTCTTAAATATTTAGGTGGGCCATCCGTATTGCGTACAGTATTGAAGAGCAGAGTCCATTAAGGATGATGCATTAAGGGCCCATCATGTATTCCCTCCCCCCAAAGAATAGACGATTTATCCTACGTGGCATTATTTGTTACCTACGTTGCTCAACCGTGAGGCTTCGGATTCTCTCTGGCCCGTGCCAGAGAGATGCTCTCGGGCCACCACATTGAAGCGACAAGTGGAGAGAGAAGTCATTTCACTTCTCCCCTAATTTTTGACTTCTCCTCATTTGATATATCTCTCCCTTTATCTCATCATTTTATCACCAAATGTCAAATAAAGGGGGGAGAAGTCAAAATCATGGGTCCCATGAAATGACTTCTCCCTCCACTTGTCCCTTCATTTGTGGTGGCCCGAGAGCATCTCTCTGGCACGGGCCAGAGAGAATCCAAAGCCCAACCGTGAAACCAGTGTCAGCACATGCCACCGCTGACGCGTTGCCTACTTGGCAAACCCCTCACTTTTTTTTTTTTTCTTTCCTGAATCGCAAACCCCACAATTCAAAACATAATTGATGTCAAAAACCACCACCAGGAAAAGGCATTCAAGTGCTCATCGAATGTGAAGCCACCTAAATAGGAGAAAGCGGGTCCCGCATCCGAATCAGGTACACTAGCACAACCCCATCATTCATCATCCACCACATTTGTAACAACACACAAAAGAAACAAATGACACCCCTTTACTTAGTGGGTAGCACTCACTCACTAATAGAAAGTAGAAACCTTCTTCCATCTCTTTCTTCAGCTTCCAATCTCGCCGGTAAAACCAAAGCTCCGGAGATTTCCGCCTGCCTGAAAATCAAAGATTCCGGCAATAAGTCAGAGGTAGAGGTTGTTGTTCACATGGACCTCTATCTCCTTGTTTTCTTCATTTGTTTATTCAGTATTTGTGACCATTGCAAATCCGATGTTCCAGTCGGGTTCCGAGTTACGCTTCCTGTTCCTTCTGAGTTCAACATGGGTTTTCTCGGGAGAGCTTTTCTAATGGAGACGGCCCAAATAGTTCCAAATTTGAAGGCTGCATTGAGCGTCGAAGCCATTAATGGCAAATATTCATGTTCACTCGAAGTATTTCTTGGGGATACCAAAGTGTGGAATTCAGGCCATTTTTCGCAGTTTTACACATCGGAGAGATGCGTGCTTGAGCTAACCAAAGGTGGAGACTTGCAGTTGAGGGGTTCGAGAGAGCGAATTGGGTGGCGAACGGGGACCTCTGGACAAGGTGTGGAGGTAAACTGAAGTTTAATTAATTGAAACTCACCTGTTCCTGAACTGAGTTCACTCATTCATCCCTCATTGGACTCGGTTCAAATTGACATTCCTTTTTCTTACCCTAGCTTCAGAGATTATTAATTCCCATGTCTACAGTTCTTTTATTTATTGTACCACATGTACATATACTTTTGATTACTTATTTTAGCCTGTCATTGTTGCCTGATATTTTGAATTTTCGCTTGTTTTGAAGCAGAGGTTACAGTTACTAGGGACAGGTAATCTTATTTTATCAGACGCGATGAACCGGGTAAAATGGCAGAGTTTCAATTTCCCAGCAGATGTCATGCTCTTGGGCCAAAGAATTGACGTCTCCACTCGCCTGACTTCTTTTTCCGGCAATCCAACCTCCTTCTACTCTTTCGAAATTCAAAAGGACAAGATAGCTCTGTACCTGAATTCTGGTAACTTGAAGTATTCTTATTGGGAATTCAGACCTTCCAAGAGCCGAAACATCGTGTTTGCCGAATTGGGTTCAACAGGATTGGAGCTTTTCAATGGTAGGCATCGAAAAATTGCACAACTTTCATCGCAAAGATATGAACCCCTGAGATTTTTAGCACTGGGGAACAAAACAGGGAACTTGGAACTTTATTATTATTCACCAAATGAAGGGAAATTTGTGGCTTCCTTTCAAGCTTTCAATACCACATGTGATCTTCCCCTTGCATGTAAGCCTTATGCTATTTGTACTTTCTCCAATACTTGTTCATGTATCCAATTCTCGAGGCGTGCCAGCCATTTGGGTTCCGATTGCAATGGATTTTCTCGAGGGTTCTGTGGCGGTGGCCAGGTGGAGATGGTTGAGTTAGAAGGTGTTGTCAGTATTTTGCGGGGCATTCAAACCATTAATGTTAGCAAAGAGGAATGTGTGAATCTGTGCATCGACCACTGTACATGCGTTTCCGCATTATATTATGCCGGTGGCAGCCCAGCATCTCAGCAAGAATGTTTCCTTTATGGATTGGTCAGTGGAGTGAAACAGATAGACAATGTACCTGGGCTGAGTTATTTGATTAAAGTTCCAAAGGGCATTGGCGTGGATCATGGAAAGACTGCTAGTGCTAGAAAATGGCTCCTGACAATGGGATGGGTGGTTGATGGTTTGGTTATTCTTCTCGTTTTAGGAGGGTTTGGATACTATTTCTTTGTAATTCGGAAGAGAAGAAAGAATTTGCCAGGTAGTGACAACACTTAAGCTCATATTACAGTTTCCACAGAGCAAAAAACAGAAGTAAAAGTACACACTTCATGGTTCTTTTGGACAGGACATCTTTCCTAGAAAGAAAATTATTTTCCACCATTTTCAAATTGTAGCAATTCAAAAAAATATTTAAGTTAAAATCATTCCGGCAACCTAACCAAGAGAATTCCAGTCATAGTTGATGACAATGTATACACTACACACTACAAAAGAAAATTGAGAGTTCAAAACTACTATAATGTGCCATGTTCCGGAATACCGTATCTTTGAAGAACTAATTCAACATTCAAGCAACCAATGTTGAGAAGCAAAAGCAATCAATCAATGTATCACATATGTGAGAGATAAAATACTCAATCAAGTGGTACTTCCTCAGCAAAAAATTAAAAAAAATAAAGTGGTACTTCATAATGTAAAGATGTATATTATATAAGCAGTGGGTCCAACAGTACTTTCTACAAGACAAGCTGAACACTTTAGATCCATTTATGAACAGTATATAAACCCTAACGGAGAAACAGTGAAATTAAGAGCAATATTTGCAGACATGGAGAGTTGAATACACAAACTTATCCAAGACACAAAGATGACAATGTGACACAAACCTCATTGATAATCGCATCTCCAATCTTCACTGTCACCACTATCATCATCAATATAAATCTCCTCCTCGTATAATGAGTCTGCATCTTCTGACAATTCATGGTATGATCTATCAGCGAGTTCTTCAGATTTACTACTGGCACTTGTGCTTTTTTCTTCTGACTCATCATCAGAAGTTCTGCTCTCGAGTTCTTCCTCGTCTTCGCATGTCTCCTCATCAGGATAATCATTCAGTGGATTATCTTCAGCTGAGATCCAACAAAAAGTTGTAAAAAATAAGAACCAATTTTAGCAATTTCAACCCAGGTAAGAGATGAAAATGAATAAATGGAGGATACCATTAGAATCATCACTTTCAAATTCGGATTGAATTGGGCCATCATAGAAATCATCCTCCTCATCAACTTGCACCCTGGGTAGCAAATTCATATAAATAAGAACCGGAGAAAAAAAAAACAGAAAGGTGCCGACAAAACAGTCTGAAGCCTTACAGAGGATATGGGTTTACAGCTTCTTCATCAGTTGTGTTCAAGTCATCCTTCACTGTGTATAAGTCGTACACATAGTCATCTGCAGATGCTGCACAACACGATAAGAACCCATCAAACAATATGCCATAAAAGAATCAAAGGATAATAGTCCATCTCAGAAATTTTAAAAGAAAAGGTACTAAAGGGATCTATTCATTTCTATGAGGTTTGAAACAATTTATAATCAATCTCTTAAACAATGGCTGGAGAGAGGCATTTTAAAAATAAAGAACATAAGCCTATCCTTTAGTGAAGCAAATGATAGAGCCAGACCTTGTTCAGACATGTAAGCACGCATATCTGCTTCAATCTCTGCAGCAGCGTTCGGAATAAACTCTCTCATTAAAGGCAAAAAACTACACAAAGTTTTGTTATCTTCCAAAGATGTATATCTGCATCATAATCAAAAGTACTAAATCATTTCCAACATAGAGAAGAAAACGCACACCAAAAAATGACAAATGATGACAAGACTACAAGGTAACATAACATACTCCTGCTCCACCTCGTTGTATTTTTCCTTCTCAACATCAACACGAACTATGTCATAAAGATGGCATAATTCATGTAGTGGTTCATCAGCCATGGCCGCTTTGTTTCCCTTTCGGCTCCTCCATATTTGCTCAAAGCGAGCATTTTTTGCCAGAACCTGATAAAAAGAACAGATATGAAAAGATCTGAATTTCGCTATGGATTTAGAGAACTCTTCCAATCCATGTTTTGGAAAGAGAGTGACCCAGAAAATGAGAACAGGTTTTTGGATAATTTTGACTCTGGACTCAAATGTTAAAAGGTGACAGAAGTGATATAAGAAGCTCTCAATAAGCACTTTAAGGTATTGGTAGCTAGGTATTAATGAACAAGACCAATTTTATCATCAAATTGTCTTGTTTCTGAGCAAAAAAAAAACTTCAGCACAATATTGGCTGTGTCACGAGTACAGTGCTTCAGGGGGCCCATCACCAGATGGGCACTAGGATATTTTCTAGGCCAAAAATTAGCATGATCAGATGAGTTGGGAGCATGCAATTTTTGTGGACATTTTTGCGGAACTTTTACTTAAAAATGCTAACCATACATAGCAATATAATAAAATCCGATGGCCCAGAATCATCGGATAATGCCATTTTTGTCCGATCTCTTAAATGGGACCCATTAAAAATTAAGTTCCTATCATCTGCTTGCCAGCACATGTTCACAGCATAATGCTTAAGGATGGTCTACGCACTCAGACTCTAGGTTTCCCCTTCATCGTATATCATCTAATACATTATCTTAGTTAATTCTTTCATAAGGAGGGAGATACAGAGAATGTTGCCCCCAAAACTAGAGCCAGGTGGCTGAAGTGAATGTATGCTTTCAGATGTGAGCAACTCATATCTGTTTCGTAAAGCATGGCTGGAGTTATTGCCCACCATTCTGCTTCATAAAAGCAAGGCTGAACTTGTTGCCATTCTATAAAATTTTCTCTTAAATTTGAAGGTGGTTTAACTAGAAACTAGAGATGCACTACATTCAAAAAATATGTATAACAACTGAAATAATCCAAACCTGAGAAAGGTCAATACATGTATTATCATCTCTCCAAATAGGAAAAAGAAAGGAAACTATTGGAAGTTCATAGTAAATACAGTGGCTACTTCTTCATAGGCAAGTAAATAAAGTTGCCACTAAATTTACTATCAAATGTACCTCATGCTTTTCTCTGGCTTTCAACAATAGCTGATCATGCTTCTGCTGACAGGAAGATAAACATTGCCAAAGTTTTAGCAAAAACAAATACTTAAAAATTTAAATCATGTTTTGAGGCCATAAACTGGATAGGAAGCATTGCTATAAAGTATGAAGCAAGAAAAGAAAAAACAAAAAAAAATTATAATAATTATTAATATTAAAGAGGTAGTCCACAATGAAATCATTTTAAGGACTGCATGATTATTTATCAAACATTTGAATAGAGAAAATAGGAAAGCAATAGGTTTACAATACACTGCAAATTTTGAACGATTACAACAAACATTCTCTCCCTTGTATACTTTCTTCGAAGTTTAACTAATATAGTTCAGTTAACGGAATTTTTGTTTTCGATTAAATATAGTTCATTTACTGGAAGTTACTCCAGTATCACCAATGTGTCAGGATCCTCTATGCTTGATGCATCAGCGTTGAGTTTGCCTCTTAGGTGATGGAAGGAGTCTAGCATCCCTCAGTCACAATGGAAGTTGTCCAGATCCACCACCCAACTAACAACAAGTAGAGTCTGCCTCTACCATTTCACGGTTTCCAAGAGAAGGGGCTTGATTCTTAGAAAGGAAGCTATTGGAACCACTGTTATAAATCTCCTGAGAAATATCCAATTTCTCCCGAGAAAAAAATCTGAAGTTTAAAACTCCGTTTTTATAGCGATATTTTAAAAATCTTGCGAAAATTATAATTTTCTCTTTTTATCCCGTATATATGGCGAGATTTAACCGAGATTTTAAAAATATCATGCGAAATCCATAATGTTGATTTTATGAATTTATAACTTGGTGATATTTATTATTATTTTCTATAATTTCAATATATTTTTTTATTCATTGTCAAGATTTAAGAGAGAAATACCTGGAAAAAGAATTGGATTTCAAAATCTCCCGAGAAAAACTTCGACCGATAAAAACCCGAGAACGAGATTTGGAACACTGATTGGAACAAATAAGGTGCTAGTGACACCTAGGCGAAAGGGATTCCTAATGAAAGGCCTTGCTAGGCGACAAAATTTGTTTTATTTTTTGCTAAATTCATAAAATTAAAGATATTCATATATTGTTGAAAATAAAAGATTAAATTTGGAGATATTGTAAAGTGAGCAAAATGTCACTGGCTCACTGCAAAAAAAGAAAAAGAAAAAGTAGAGAGCACAATTTTCTACCAAGTAATGAAGTAATGAATACCAACTAAATATAATCGAAAAAATAGTTTGGTGGCTTAGTGCAATAGACAAAGTTCCCTAAAACCCTCAACCCATTGTTTTCTTCATTTAGTTTCTAGTAAGGAAGCCTTTTATAATTATACGACCTTATTCTAAGTAAATTTATTGTATTTATTATTGTTGTTGTTATTATTTGTAATTAAAGTATAACTTTATGTGGGTCTCAGGCAACCTCCTCCGTAACTCTCACTTTAGCACATGGGCGACAACACGAATTTGTTTACATGCCTGCAGGAATGTATAATCACTAAGTGATTGACAACTCTTCTTTTGCTCCCATTGTGCGAAATATTCATAAATTCAGCTTTGGTAAGTAAATCTATTATTAAAGATGATCACATTATTGACAAAATTAACAGTATTGACACAAGCATCTTAATATGAAAAATTGACATAGCTAGTTTTAGGTTATCAACATCTGAATCAGATAGAGGAAAAAAGGAACTTAAAATCATAAGCAAATTGATGGTTCCAATTTTAGAATGGTTAAAGATTTAATTCTAACTGAATTGATTTCCATTAAGACATGTTCAAAAGTCATCCTCCAAGCCAAAGAATAACATAAAAAGTTCAAATAATTATAATGCAAGCAATCTGTGCACTGGGCAGTAACAAAATCATAATATGGAGGCACAAAATCTTCTTTAAATACAAGGACTACTAGACAAGGTTCTCCATATACAACTAGGGAATACATGATTTCATGAGAGGGAGGATAAACTTACGTTCTCTTTATTGATACTGCGTCTTTGTTCCTCAATCTTCGTTCTGGATTTTGATGCATTAGCAGAACTAGGCTGTTTAAGAAACAGAAACTTCTTATATCATTTAAAACAGTTCTTAACAACTTTTGCGCAATGGACAAACTTCCGTAAAATTATGAATCAATACAAAAAGCACAATTTAAACTTGCATTCCCAAGCGGATGGAAGCAATGACAGAGAGACCAGAATACTGACCAAAAAAGAATGCAAAATATCAATTGTGGACTCAGAGCTTCTTACGGTCTCCACGTGTTGTACGAAAATCTTTTTGATCTTCAATTCCTCTAATAAAACAAAATGATGAGCATGCATCAGAAAAAGATTACAAACAAATCAAAGAAGTGAAAGAACACATGCACATAATAATCAGTGCTAAAGCATAATTCTTGCCCCCTATTGTTTCCCCAGCTAGAGCTAACGCATAGAATATTAGGTAACCATACGTAGATAAAAATTGGGTAACTCCATTTCCTATGAATCTGCTAGAAAGGGATCCAGTGCTTGAAGATCCGGAAATAAAAAAAATCTAGGACGATTGGGGCATGTTTGAATTCAAGAAGAAGCAAACATGCGTTCAGATTTGATGGAAAGGTCCACAAGAGCAACAGTTGTATGTCAACCGATGGAGCGAAACAAAGCAGAGATTACCAAAAACAGACAAGCCATGGTTCGTAGAGCAGATAATGTAATTGAATCCGACCATTAACAATCTAACATATTTCTTACGTTAATTGGTTATTTTTCAGTCAAATTCAAAGAGTCCCATACAAAACAAAGATAACTAACGCTGGATTTATAATTTACCTTTTCCAGTAGAAACAGAGATCGATAACTTCTCGAAATCCAGCACCGACCGCTTAAGTGGCCTCTCGTTGATCTCTAGCCCTAGAAACCAGAAAAAGCTCCCCGACTTAAAACCCAATTTTCAATATCATCCAAGGACAAAAAGGAACGACAGAAATCAGTCATTCAAAAAAAAAAAAAAAAAAAATCCTAAAACTCACAAAGAGCTTCGAGACGCGACTGGTAAGCTTTCCTTTTAACCCTAACAATCACCGGCTTCCCGTTTGAGGAATTCGCCGAAGAAACAGAGCATTCACCAGTATCCACCATTGATGGATTCCCTGAAAGGGAGAAACAGAATTAGGGTTAGGGTTTGTGAGTCTGATTGAAATGCCAGTTAGGGTTGTCAAAGAACATTACCGGAATATGAACAAACGAAGAGTTTCTTCTAAGCTGGAGAGTTTGAGCAATGCAAGGCGGGCATCGGTGCTTTGGTCTCCACGGGGGGAAATAGGAATCCAAAAAAATTCAAAAAAACATTCATATTTCATACCCTCCTTAATAAGTGAGCAACGACTTAGGATCGTCTCTAGTCCGGACCAATACCAGAAACAGCAATAGTGGCCCCTTGGGATTTTGTTCATCTAGTGGCCCATTTCTAAAACCCAATATAGGTTAATGTTGATGTAGTGGATCTAAGGAGCACGCATTAGCAGGTGCCCTAGGGTTTTGGCCGTACAAGAAAGTAGAAACAACAATAGTGCCTCCTTTGGATCTTACTAACCCAAACCTCCTAACATGTTACTCTACTTGCTCCTGCTTTCAAACCTCGTTCATGCGCTCACCTTGAGAGCACGATTTCAACTTTTGTAAACCTTACTCTTAACTAGAGAGTGCAGTTTTTGTATAAAGTTTCATTTTTATCTCAATTTTTCCTGTTAAGTGGGTATGTTGTCATGTTTTTTTTTGTAGGGTCGAAGTTTCATATAAGATTTGTTAATCATTGGTGATCTTGTAATTAATCCTTAAATTTTAATTCCCCCCCCCCCCCCCCCCCTTTCAATTACTGCAATCCAAACCTAAGTAACCAAAGTGGGAGCGAGAATACGAATGATTAACAAATCTTATATGAAACTTCAACCCTACAAAGAAAAGTGTCCACAACATCTATTACTCTGGTCATTCCAAAACTTTTTTTTTAGACAATGCTTCCTACACTTTCTATGTAAGTAACACGAGTTTTTGTCCTCCATTAAGGAAAAAGACCCGTTCCAATAAAAAAAAAAGAGTAACCCTCAAAAGAATGTGATGCTAGCATTATCCCAAAGTTTTTGTAACTCCTTCATGGGTTGGTATCCCCCCCACCCAGACACAATTTTTTTGTCATATATATAATGATCTCCCATTGGAATCCGGTTATGCTCTTGAGGTCGTCATATGTCCCTATTGACACCCCTTAACTATGGTTAAACTTTACCCACTCTTAGGGTTCACCTATTGAATCAAACAAGCCTTAACTCGATCTCAAACACATTTCAAGCTTGAAAATCAGCTTGGCTCGATCGATCCAAAAATTTGAGCTTGCGCTCAACTTTTATATACCCCTACTCTTTTCTTCTATTGTATTCAATGGAGTTATATATATATATATATATATATATTTTGCTGGAGTTATCATGTACCTATTTTTGTAATCTTGACTCAATTAGGTTGTTAGGGGTTAGCAATGGGTAGAGGATTCTTGCAACTCATACCCGAGGGGATTCGATTCCCTGACCTCCCACGTCTGGAGGCCACATCCCACCCACTGGCGCAAGAGGGCGAGGTGTAATGGAGTTAAAAATATAAGAGAATAAAGAGACAAATCCCATAACAGAGTTACAACAAAAATAGAAAGAACAAGAATAGTCTATATCGTGTGTATACAGCAGCGGGTGAAATTAATAGGGATAGAAAAGTTGCAATATAGAAAGATTCTAATACAAACCCTAGATACCTTATTGATTTAGGTGCTTGTTTACGTATTCCAATGATCAGCAAAATAACTATTACCGCTTGAGGTAACATCGGTTGGCATGAAAATGGGGAAAATTCATTTCATTTTCCCCCCATAATTTTGACTTCTCCCCATTTGATAGCTCCTCCCCCTTAATCTCACACACTTATGACCACATGTCTTATTATGAGTGGAGAAGTCAAAATATGGGCCCCATGATTTTGACTTCTCCACCACCTGTCCCCTATTTTATGGATGCCTGAGACAAGCCCTTTCTCGCTTCGCCAAAGACAATTCGAGGCCCAACCAGCCTCGGATTGTTAGAAAGGGCTCTCGGGGTTCCATACATTGTGCGACAGTTGACATGAAAATGGGGAGGATTCATTTCAGCTTCTTCTCATAATTTTGACTTCTCCCCATTTGATATCTCTCCCCCTTATTCTCACACTTATCGCCACATGTCTTATTATGAGTGGAGAAGTCAAAATCATGGGCCCCATGATTTTGACTTCTACACCACTTGTCCCCTATTCCATGGATGCCCAAGACAAGCCCTTTCTCGCTTCGCCAGATACAATCCGAGGCCCAACTGGCCTTGGATTGTCAGAAAGGGCTCTCGGGGTTCCATACTTTGTACGACAGTTGGCATGAAAATGGGGAGAATTCATTTCATTTTCTCCCCATAATTTTGACTTCTCCCCATTTGATATCTTTCCCCTTTATTCTCACAGTTATCGCCACATGTCTTATTATGAGCGGAGAAGTCAAAATCATGGGCCCCATGATTTCTCCACCACTTGTCCCCTATTCTATGGATGCCCGAGACAAGCCTTTCGGGCTTCGCCAGAGACAATCCGAGGCCCAACCAACCACATTATATGCTTACAACCACAATTCGTCCTTTTCCACTATTACCACCATTACTACCATTACTGACTTTCTGCTTCCCTTTCACACACACACACACACACTCTCTCTCTCTCTCTCTCTCTCTCTCTCTCTCGCTCACACACACCTCCTTAAAACCCAACATTTGAAACTAGTTCTAATCTCCAAAGCTCTACCATGCATTCTTTAACTCTTCAGTGGCTAAGCTTGGTGGGTGTCGTTTGGCTTCAATTGATAAACGGAACAAACTCCGATTTCTCAGCTTACTCATCCCAACTCAAACACGTCCTCTCCATATCACAGCTGCAACTCAACAACCTCGCCTTTGCCTCGGACGCCGGAAAGCTCTTCGGTTGGTTCTCCGGCATCGCCACAGTTCACCTTCCCCTCTGGCTAGTTCTCTTGTTTGGTTCTCTTATCGGGTTGATCGGTTATGGTGTGCAATTCCTCTTCCTAGTGAACAAAATATCCTCTCCGCCATACTGGCAAGTCTTCATGCTTAGTGTTCTGGCGGGAAACAGCACTTGTTGGATCAACACCGTTTGTTATGTTGTCGCCATTAAAAATTTCCCATATAACCAGGTCGCGGTGGGATTATCATCAAGCTACTTAGGATTGAGTGCAAAGGTCTATACAGATATCGTTGATGCCTTTTTCCCATCTCCACCCATAGAAAAAGCCAAAGCCTATCTTCTTCTTAACTCAATTTTACCTGTAGCAGTTTCTATAATAGCTGCACCGATAGTTAGACGGATTGATACGGCGAAGGCCAGAGGAAACGATAGGGGGTTCATTGTGTTGTTCTTGATAACAATAGCTACTGGAATTTACGCAGTGATTGGCAGTTTGGGGTTCTTTTCAAGTAGGTTCTCACCCTCTGTTCTCGTGATTGGTATGGGGGTGCTCCTAGTGGCCCCTCTAGTGATCCCAGCGGCTGTGATGAGCGGAGATTGTATAGAGGGAAAATGGAGGATTAAGGGAGAGATGAAAGTGCATGATCTTAGTATAGAAGAGGTTGATTGTGGAGAGATATTAGAGATTGAGGTGAGAGACGGAAAGGGGGTTGAAGAAGATGGAAAGGTAGGAATGAGAGAGGAGATTGGTGCCAAGTTGATGCTTAAAAGGGTGGAGTTCTGGTTATATTTTTTTATTTATATGTTTGGAGCAACACTTGGTTTGGTGTTTTTGAATAACTTGGGACAAATAGCAGAGTCGCGTGGCTACTCCAAGACTTCTTCTCTGGTCTCCCTGTCCTCTTCATTTGGCTTCTTTGGGCGGGCCATGCCATCTCTTCTCGACTACTTTTTCTCAAAGTAATCTCTCTCTCTTACATTTCTGATAATCATTCCTCATCATATCATAGAGAAATTTGGAATATTGGAGCTCTTTCTATGTAGGATAAAGCTCGCAAGACCCCTTAGGGCGAGACGACCGCGACCATGCTCTAATAGCACCTGATTTCAGGTGGGACCTACCATGTGTAATGGGTCCTCTAAGAGCACAGTCTCGGCCTAAGGGGGTCTCCCTAGCGAAGTCCTTCTATATATATATATTATCCCCTTGAAGGGCAAGCATTCCCTCATAAAGATATTTCTTTTCAACACCCTTCTCTTGATCTCTTGGTTTATTCAACCCCACTTGCATGCATCAACTGATCATTCTTCTTCTAGAATCGTGTTCAAACTCAGTTGAATTAATATTCATGTTGTTGTCTATTTTCAGGAGTAAGTACATGGTTTCAAGACCAGGGTCTATCCTAGTGCTGATGGCCCCAATGGCAGGAGCCTTCTTCTTACTTCTCAACACAACAAACCTCTCCCTCTATATCAGTACAGCCATAATTGGAATATGTACTGGAGCAATCACTTCCACTGCTGTCTCCGCGACTTCCGAGCTATTTGGGAACAAGAATTTCAGCGTCAATCATAACCTCGTGATCGCTAATATTCCCGTAGGGTCCTTTCTTTTCGGCTACTTGGCAGCTCTTCTTTACCGTAGCGAAGGAAATGCAAGAGATGGGAGATGCATTGGGTTCGAATGCTACAGAAAGACTTTCATTATCTGGGGATCCTTTTGCTGTCTTGGAACTCTCCTCGCTTTTTTTCTCTACACTCGGACTCGTAAATATTACTTGCAGTTGCAGAGATATGACAAGAACTAACAAATTCTAGCATCCCTATGTTACAAAATTGGAGCTATATATGTCTAGATTTTTTTTCTCTTTTTTGTTTCAAGTAATGCATGCCCATATCTGCTCAACAAGAATACAATTAGACTGAATTATGATTGATGAATATAACTGCTTCAATTATGGAAGATTTCTGTTGCCATTTTGTTCTCCTTATCATGGATACAAAAAAGTTTTATTTCTTATATATAGGATGGTAAAATGAAAAAAGAAGAAATCATATCTACTATTAAACTACACACATCTAATTAGAGAATCGTTATAGGGTGCCTGTGTGCGCTCAAGGGTCACAATCAAGAGCCTTGGAAATCTGCCACTCGCGTTGCGTTTGCCTTGTAATTCACCATAGGTAGCGTTTGGACTTAAAAAGAAGATAGCCTTTGGTCTATGATATTTCAGGCAATGCAGACTTTTAATCATGGTTTTAACGACAACTGTAATCCATAAGTAACGGTGTTATAATCGTTTTTGATATCTTGTTATGTCATATTGATCCAATAACGGTTGTTATAACTCTGTTATGCTAAATTCACCAAAAAAAAAAAAAAAAACTCTGTTATGCTAAATGGTGTTTTAAGAGTCCTATTTGTGTGTGCAACTTGGCACAGAGAATCTGTGTGCCCCACTAATAGACGGCAAAAGGCTTACTCTGGTGCTCACCAGATCCCTCTGGTGAGCAACAGAACAATGGACGAAAAAATGTCAACTCACCATAAGTCATTCTTTTTTCCCGTCCATTTTTGACTTCTTCCCATTTAAAAGTTTTTCCCCTTTTTTCATCCATTGATCTGTTGCTCACCCGATGGATACTCTGGGGAGCACCAGAGTAAACCTTTTGCCTTAATAGACATACCAGGTTAATAAAATGATATTAACTATGAACCAGAGCGGTTGAACAGATAAGCCGAGAAACAAATTAAAAAAAAGACTTGAAATTCTCTCAAGTTATAACCAAACTCTAAGGAATCCAGTTACATCCCCAAGTCAACACGTCTCTTTTTATATCTCTTAACTTTTTATATCTCTTAACTGTAGTTAAGATTCACTAACTTTTAGGTGTTGTAAAAAAATACTTTATAAGGGTATTTTAGAAATTACAGAAAAAAGATTTAGTGATAGAAATACCCTTTTTTGTATTTGTAATTATCAAACTACCATTCTTCAAAGGCTTAATTTTTGTTTTTGGGTTGGTCAAGTTATCTTTTCAAGTGGAATAGTTAATCTCAAAAAAATTATAAGTAGAGAACAAATTCCTTTAAAAAAAAGTTAAGAATAAATTCATTTCGAGTGTTTTTACCAATATACCAACAATTTGTGTAGGTAGCGATCCTGATCACTAGGGCGCAAAAAATCTGTGCCGAGTTACACACAAAATGTACTCGTATTTTAATATATATAATTTTTTTTTTAGCAGATGTTATTATCGTTATTATATAACAATAGTGGGGCCCTGACCTTCAGATTTTGTTTCAATTGGTGGTGGCTCATATTGGGTAAGTAGACCGACCTCCAGTAGGGTAGATGTTTAAAGAGGGTTAGTGACCAAAAAAACAAAAGATGTTTAAAGAGGGTAGGACCCACAGAATTAACCTGGGTTCTTCGGCCGCAGCTTGTGGGATCTTCGGACCTAAAGGAAATAAAAGTGAGTCTTAAAAAACAAAAAAAAAAGACTTCGCTATTGAGACCGCCTTAGGGCCAAGACACCATGCACCCATGCATGAGATTTCAGGTGGTGGCCACCATGTGGTCTTGCCCTAAGGCGGTCTCATGTTGGGTAAGTAAACCGACCTCCAGTAGGTTAGATATTTAAAGAGGGTAGGACCCACAGAATTAACCTGGGTTCTTCGACGGCAGCTTGTGGGATCTTCGGACGTAAAGGAAATAAAAGTGAGTCTTAAAAAAAAAAATAAGACTTAGCTATTGAGACCGCCTTCGGGCCAAGACACCGTGCAGCCATGCATGAGATTTCAGGTGGTGTCCACCATGTGGTCTCGACCCTAAGGCGGTCTCAAAAGCATTTTCCAAAACACTCACTGTTTTTGCCCGAGACTTAATCGGTAAGGGTTGAAATTTCAAAACACCAACTGTTTTTGCCTTAAAATAAGGTGTTGCGAGGCAAGGTCTCTTTAACCCCTAAGGGGTGGACCAATGGTTCCAGGGTCTCTCGCCAAGTGGGAGGTCCTGAGCTCCATTCCTCACTCCCCCTTTGAGGTCAGCCCAGACAGGTTTACCTGGACTTACCTGGTGTGATGGGTTATGGACTCACATCGCACCCTCGGGGATTAGTCATGACCCAAAGGGTTGGGGACACCCCGAGTTCCAAAAGAAAAAGAAAAAGGCAAGGTCTCTTGACCATAGGGTTTCACAAGCAAAATCCTTTTATTACAAACTAAGCGGGTGTCACGTGCGATGCATGTGAGAACAAGGGGAAGGAGTTAACCACAGTTAATAAGAATTAAAAGGGACATGTGTTAACCTGCAGGTGCGATAGAACTCGCTAGTGGCACGTGCGATGCACGGAAAGAGCGAGGGGAAGGAGTTAACCACAGTTAATAGGAGTTAAAAGGGTCGCGTGTTAACCCGTGGGTGCGATTGAACTCTCTCACGATTGGCTGTGATTCAAAATAGATAGATGAGCAAAGATAGTTTCGAAATTAAATCAAAGGCAAAGGATAGTTTGGGAATTAAAGCAACATTAAATCAAAGTTTTGTTTTTATATAAGGGTAGTATGGGAATTTCGGAAAAATCATCTACGGCTGCCTCTCGTATTATAATAGTAAAGATACAAGGTATTTATCTGCCTCATGATTCTCTCAGTTTGTAACGAGAAATTTTTTTTAACAACTTTAATCATTATAATTAATTTTTTTTTTCTTTTAAAAACCAAGATTAGATAGTTGAACACTCACTTAAGGGACATTAAAAGGGACACGTGTTGATTTGTGGGATGCAGCCGGACTCCTTGGAGTTAGGTTACAACTTGAGATATTTTCGAGTGGAAAACAACAGAAAAGTTGCATGAAAAGCACTTCTGACGAAACCCGTGTATTAGATTATATAGTCTAATGTCATAGCCACGTGCCCCTTTTAACACTCTTTTAACTATGATTAAGCTTAAGAAAATTAAAGTTAATGAAAATAAAGGGCAATGATTAGCACACCATGCATTAGATTATATAGTCTAATGTCATAGCCATGTGTCCCTTTTAACACTCTTTTAATTATGGTTAAGCTTAAGAAAATTAAAGTTAATATTTTTGTATTTTCTTAAATCAGGTTAAATTGTTAAACCCTAAGAGTGTCTCTTTTAGATGTCATTAAAATGATAAATGGTCTCTAGCTCCCCACATCATCAATCATGTAATGATAAAAAAGGATGAGTAAGTGGAGAGAAATCGAAAATATGAGGAGAAAATAAAATGACTTATCTCCTTTTTTATCGCCACATACGGGACCCAAAAGGCCATTTTATGGCATCTACCAGCAATAATCCCATAGTTTAATGCCACAGTAAGTTAAGTAAGCATTTCTCAAAAAGAAACGCTATCTCCGTCTGAGCGGACGTTATGATTGTTATAGTGGCCGAAGCTCCACCTGCGCTATTTTCGTTATTCTAATCATTACTCGCATCAAGCCTGTATTTTATAAACGCCTTTTTGGAGTAGATGGATAAGGGACCCCCCTCCTTTTGATATCAGGCCTGGCCTTATACGTCATCCATCCGTAGGGTTGTCATCAGGGGAGCAAGGTTTTCTTGTAGGGGGCGGTTAATTAAAAGTATTAGTAATTGTTCAATGCAATTAAATGGATGTGAAATATTTTAGGTGTAGAAAAATTACTTCTTTATTTTTTTACATGTCCCATTTATCCCTAAGTTTCAAACATATGTTATGGGTATTGTCTCTCTTTGTTTATAGGAGCCTTGTCCTCAGTTGCCTTGCCTTACGACTATGCCCTATTAAATAGTATAATATAATTTTTTGTTAAAAAAATTATAGGGTAGCTACCCCTTGCACTATTTAATAATGAAAGAAAAAAAAATATCTATTTAAAAAATTTACGGGATTATGACTTATTAAATGATAAATTTTTTTTCAAAAGTTAAGAACTGCTACTCCATACCCCCCATGCCTGTCTGTCTTATAATTTTTTTTTTTAAGTTCAATGGGCAGGTACCCCCTTGGCTCCGCCCCTACAGTTGCCATCCCCTCTTCATGAGGATTTTGACAAAGCATGTTAAGTCGACCCAAAACCCAGCATATTAATCCCCTTGGCTGTGCCTGGCAAAATTTTCTAACTTTGGGCTTGGCCATTACTTCTCAGTTCAGATCCAGTTGAGGCATATATACTTTGTTCCAACTCCAACAAAGAAAAAGTCAACAAGATATTTCAATACAAAACTACTTCTCATTTATAAATGGGATTTATTCTCATGGAGAGCTCTGCATTTACGGAGCTCCCGTTTTACATTGTTCAGGGGCAAAAGTGTAATTAGAGCTCCGCATGATATTTAAACTTTAGCTATAGTTGATTTGTACAAAATACAGACAAGATGGGTCCCAGATCAGTAGATGAATGGCTGAGACCATCAGACATTGAACTTTGTCGTCTTAATGTTTCAATGGGTATTGGCATCCATATTCAATTCTGCACCTAAATACTCTATTTCATGAATGCTTACGGCCTGGTGACATATGGTGATGCGTGCAATGATTTGGATTGGATTGGGCCTCCTAGTCAAGCCCACAGTTTGTCCCCTCAATTTTTCACGGCCCGAACTGATCAGTCCAAGTATATAATGGTCTTCATAGCTAGCCAATTTAGGCGGGCCCAATCTAGGATTGGTGACTTGGTTCCACCATATTTCATTGAGTGCTAGCTTAACTACTCTTAGCCTCCACCAACCCCTATACAGGTGGTCGGTGGAGGCTGAGAAAATGGGCCCAGGATCCTCTCGAGTTCAAACCAGGGAGACTCTCTCCGGTTTGAACCCCTAGAGGTTGTCACGTGTCTCCTTTGACACCCCTTAACCATGGGTAAGGTTCACCCACCCCTAGGGTTCACCCATCCATCATTGGTTTTTTAAAAAAATATATTAATTCTTTTTTTAAAATTAAAAACTGTTTTTAATTTTAAAAATAATAATTAATATATAAAAAAAAAAACCAAGGATGGATGAGTGAACCTTAGGGTGGGTGAACCTTACCCATGGTTAAGAGGTGTCAAAGGAGACACGTGGCGACCTCTAGGGGCTCAAACTGGAGAGAGTCTCATGTTGGAAAAATACTGTTTTGGAAAAATCTGGGAAAAAACATTTTTTTTTTACAAACTTTGACCCAAAATATAAGTGGGACCCACAAGGGTTTTGAGGCGGGTCCAAGTTGATTCGTGTTCTCCTCCATGAGGAGAATAATGTAGTATATTCACTTGTCCAAAACAGTGAAGTGGTGAATGAGAAATTCATCTCAAAGTGGGCCACTTGAACATATGTTGTAAGTTGAAGAATGGTGTAGTTTAATAGTCCCACATTGGAAAACTATTGAAACTATAGTATGGTTTAAATACCATTACCTTGGAGTAAAGGGTGGGCCCTTGGGGCACCCAAATTTTGCGAAGGAGTGAGCACTTGCTCTAAGGTGGAATCAACACACCCGCGCCCGTGCCTGTGTCCCTGGCTGGCTTGGCTTACTTTGGTTCTAGTGGGCCTTAAGGCTTGACCCCTATATTTATTTTTTGCTGGGCTAGGCCAGAGCCTGTTCAACTTATACAGTTATTTCAACAGCTATTTAATTCCAACAGTCATGTCTGTTGGATTTAAATTTGAAACCCAAGAGACATGACCATTCTGGATAGTCTCCTTTGCCTGGTATTTAAATCTTTTCTAGTGCATATTCTGATGTACGAAAAAATAAATTCTTCTACTCTCTAGTTTCCCAGTTTCTTATGCATACAAGTCTTCTGTATTCCTAAACCAAGAGAGACATAGCATAGTTTTTGGTTCTCTGGACAAGCAGATTGTTGTGCTACTTCTGCTTGTGAAAAGATCACTTCATCCTGGGAGACAGACGTCCGTGGATCAAAAGCACCAGTGTGAGGGACGAAATCTGTCTTAAGGAGAGAGTTACTACTCGACTTGATCTATTGTTTTTTTCAATTCCTAAACCAGTGAGTTCATTTTATTCTGTAGTTTTTATTTATTGTTTCCTTAACAGAATATTTAGTGAATCAACTTTAAATTAATATTCTGTACACTGTAAAAGATTATTTTATAATTGTACTGTTTAATTTAATTGTTGCTGTAAATGAAACCTTAGTTATAAAGATTGAGTACAGTATTATTATAATCAAATACTGACTAAATTCCAACAATCTTAAGATAGATTTCTCTCTGTATTCAATCTTTAGTTTACTAAATATACTGGTTTTTGTACTTTTGATTTTGTATACTGTTTTCAATTCAGAATTCTGTACACATTATAATTTCCAGAATTCTGTATACTGTTTACAATTCAGAATTCTGTACAACTTATAATTTCCAGAATTCTGTATACTGTTTTAATTTCAGAATTCTATTTACTATTTCTGATTTCAGAATTCTGTATAATTCAATAAAACTCTGCATTCTGTAATACTGTATTAATATTTAATTTATGTATACTGTATATCAGAAATAATGTATTCTTCAAGTCAATCAGTCATTGCACCTACTGCTATGCATACTTCTTTGCATCCTACTGTTCCTGTGAACCATGGTAAAAAGCCAGAAAAGTTTAATGGAATAGAGTTTAAAAGATGGCAGCAGAAAATATTGTTCTATCTTACAACTCTGAATCTGGCTAGATTTCTCAGAGAAGATGCTCCTGCATTGAAGGAAGGAGAAACTGACAAGCAAGTGGTTGCTGCTGTAGAGGCATGAAAAAATTCTGATTCCCTATGCCGAAACTACATCCTCAATGGATTGGATAATACACTGTATAATGTGTATAGCTCAATCAAAACTGCAAAGGAACTCTGGGATTCCTTGGACATCAAATATAAGACAGAAGATGCTGGTGCGAAAAAGTTCGTGGTCGGAAAATTTCTGGAATATGTGATGTCAGACTCCTAGATTGTTATCAGTTAAGTCCAGGATCTCCAATTAATTTTGCATGACATTCATGCAGAAAACATGGTTCTTAGTGAATCTTTTCAGGTGGCAGCCGTGATTGAAAAATTACCCCCGGGCTGGAAAGATTTCAAGAACTATTTGAAGCATAAAAGAAAGGAGATGAAAATGAAGGAACTGATTGTGAGGTTGAGGATCGAAGAGGATAACATGATTTCTGAAAAGAAGACCGGAAAACTTCCAATGAAGTCCAAGGCAAACATTGTGGAATAGGGGAAAAGGTTGAATAGAAAGATGAGACAATTCAATGAAGGCTCCTCAAAAGGATTTAAAGGTGGAGAGAACAAAAGATTCAAATTCACCGGAAAATGCTACATTTGTGATAAACCTGGGCATCGAGCTAAGGATTGCAAGAGCAAGCGAATAAGCCAAAACAAGAAACCTGCTCAAGCCAACTTCACAGAAATGGACATGGTTTCAAATGGAGTGCATGATATGAATTTGTCCGCTGTAGTGTCCGAGGTGAACTTTATTGGCAATTCTAAAGAATGGTGGGTGGACACCGGAGCAACTCGCCACATTTGTATTGACAAGAATATGTTTTCTTCTTATCAAGTGGTGGAAAATGGAGAGCAACTCTTTATGGGTAATTCCTCAACTTTCAGAATTGAAGGACAAGGAAAAGTGGTGCTGAAAATGACTTCAGGCAAAGAACTTACCCTCAACAATGTGCTCCATGTGT